>FR990066.1:13551417-14773870 GCA_905404285.2 Erannis defoliaria
GATAAAATAATATCGCGAAATAAATCAGCTGAAGTTCGTTCCGTGAGGTTGGGTTGGCCTCGGAAATTAAAGGATCTTGTATCTATGCGAAGAATTTGAAATGGCCTCTAAAATTATTAAAAATGAAATATGATCTTCTAAAATGGCCATTATAATTAGATTAATAAATTATTCGCCGAGTGGAGCCGTTATAATTAACGAGCAGATTTTGACCGAGCATAGAGAAAGTCTCAAAACTTGCGGAAACCTATTATAGTTATTTATAGCATTATAAAGGTCCGTATGAGAAGGACTATCAGGGTAAATGACGATGTTTGCAGAACGTCGGCATGGTAAAACTTCTACATGGTGATAAGGTCTTGAGTGGTAAAACGACTTACTAGCAAAACGTCCAAAATGTGAAGTACAGTTATCAAGAGATATATCTTACCATGAGGGGCCTATCATAGTCTAATTGAACAGCATACTGTACCCCTGACAAAAAGGGAAAATATGGACGTTGAATAAAATTGGACGAAATTTGGTACAGAGGTAGCTTAGTACGCTGGAGTAAATGGGAGTTTGTTAGGCAATAACTTGTCTATGTTGGCAACTAGATACCCTTGTAAGGATAAGACTTAACACTTATCCTTGACTGTTGCAGCGCAACGGTGGTGCCCAGAATTTGAGTAACATAACAAAGTTTACGGCATCGCTGCCTTGTCACTTATTACTTTCCACATTCATAACTAACCCAATAACCGTTGTTTTGATCTAAAACTTTGTCACATCGTATTATATTTCATAACATTTTTAAAACATAAAATTTTGAAATAAAAAGTCAAATAGCTTAGTACGAGTGTATGGCTGTATGGGTCTCGTCGAAACAAATCAAACGAGCCCTAACTGGAGGTCGTTTGTCTACTAGTAAAGACTAGTCGTTAAAGGTTTCCACCATCAACCTCCTGGCTCAATCATCAGACCCTTCTCATTATTATTATGGCTCTGAGCTTTTCCAGCATGCGGCCTAGTTCAACTTCAGCGTGGTTCGGTGATACAGTTTTTATGACTAAAAAACTTCAAATCAATTCGACAGTAGCAGTAGGTCAAAATCGACTTCGACAATCGACTTCGACATCATTAATTGTATCATGCGATTTACGACTGTAAGCTAATGCGAGACGCGCGGTTGAATCTGATATTTTTCTGGCTTTAGGCGCACTCTTAGTTACCCGCCTAATTGTGCCGCGTATTAGGTTGCCGTAATCCCCACGCTTGGCAGGCGGCTTGAGGATCGCAGAATGCTTACCACCGTTAACTGAGAGAACGCTGCTGCCCGTCCTCCGATGATTCGATGCAGTTTCAGGACATACCCAGAGCCACAAATCATAAAAACAGTCAGTCATCAGCCAGAAGACGTCCACTATAGGACGAAGGCCTCTCTCTTAATAGGGAGGGGTTGCCAATAATCCCCACGCTTGGCAGGCGGCGTGGGGATCGCAGAGTGTTACCACCGTTAACTAAGAGGACGCTGCTGCCCGTCTTCCGATGGCTCGATGCAGTTTTAGGACATACCCAGGGCCACAAACCATAAAAACAGTATCGCATCTTAATCACACGTCTACGAGTACAATACGAGAGCTAAGCTTTCCCTCCTAAACTGGGCATTACCTTGTTATGAATAAATGACGTCAACCCTCTGAGGTAACTTAGCTGTAGTGCTATTTATACTGTGGTATAACGGTATGAATCAGTCGGCGCGTCCAGTCTGGCCGGATGTTTTGGACTTTGGAGAAAGGTTGAGCCAGTTATAATAAGTACTATACTGCAAATTAAATAAGTAGAGAAGTGCAGTAGAGTTTGTTTCAATCGTTCCTTTACTCATTTATTAATAACTAGCCAACAATCTCTTAGAATCAGCTTTTGCACAGCATAATAATCACAAATATTTTGTTCCATGATATTTAATATAATTATGATCTGCTGCAAAACTCGCTATTTTATTTATAATTTTTTTTTGATGGGCACGTAATTGTTTGTTTATTTATATTGTACAAAAGCTGATACCTGGGTGTTCCAACAGTACATTGAATTTCCCATAGTACACTGGGGTGGACCACGGGTACAGAAAGCTATCCGTGGAACACCTAGGTGAACCACAAAAGTGGACCACGGTAAGAAACCATCCTGTGGATTTTTGGTTAGTTACACTGTATAATAATAATTATAAAGTAGAAAAGACTTGATCACATTTTATTTTTAAGTCACTATATCTACTTGAAACCCCGCGACTTAATTTTTTTTCAATGGAACTGACCCTTAAATCAGCGGTTCCATAATATAATGTTAGCTTGAACTGCATTTTACTATGGAACAGCTGATTTGTTTCCGTGGTCAGGGTTTTTCCTTTATTAGCATAAGCCATCTTTTTCATAGTCCACTGCTGGCCTTGAAGGGCGATTGTGCCATTGGGCCCGCTTGTCGCATTGCAGGGTTTGGATTCACAAAAGCCATTATATTTCTTCTCCGGACGTAAGCAGGTTTTTTTCTTCACCGAAAAGCCAATGTTATAAAAATACTCCAAAGAGCTCTTTGGTTTGGTCCTGGGTTTGAATCCGTGTCCTCACGACTTCAAGACAAGCGGTATTCCGATTAGGCTACCATGGCTTATTAGACTACCACTTTCTCTAAGTCGTGCTTCCTTATTATCTTTTTTCTATTAATTAATAATATATAAATAATTATATCAGTACAGCTGATCCATGTAGGCCCGTAAACGTACAAGCAAAACATCTCCTAAAGGATATTATAAAACTGATAAGTATGTTACAAATGCTTAGGTTAACTGGGTTCACTGTCCGACTTCTAGCCGGACAGCAAAACCGTCTAGAATGTACTCATTCATCTATAAGCTCGAATGAGGGAGCTACCGTCGTATTCTCTGAACAAAACTCGTGGTTTTCGTACAAAAAAATCATTTTCTATTATTTGACCACCTTTAAAGTTTTATTGGTTGGTTATTGGTGAAGACGCGTCTGGTAAATGGACAAACAAATGGCTTTTCTTCAATTGTTTGCTAATGCAAGAGTTTGTTTTGGCTTGCGACAAGTATGCGCTTACATTTTTGTCAGAGTTTCTTTATAAAAGTTGTTTTGAATTTGAATAGATAATAAAGAGGTTCGCCAGTTTTCCAATGGCGAATTGTATTTATTTTTGATTATTGTACATTCAATGGAGTCTTTTTGAACCGAAGTCGGAAGCTAGCTTCTAATGTTCCTGGTGGTGCTATGGGTACAATACAATTATTTAAATTATTGTTACGTACTATGTCTACTAAGAGTAAGTAGCGTTTCAAGAGACAGTGTAGCCAAGGGTAGAGTAAAAGAGGAGATGTAGAATACCTAATTATATTCACTCTAACCTTTGCAATGCTTAACTGAGTCCCCGGGAAACAGGAAAGATGACATAGCTTTGTTGTTGATCATGCGCATTACAAATTTAGAGCCAAACGTTAGCGTATGAATTTTTAGAATGTACTAAGTACTTTTATTTGCGTAAGCATTATCAGCCTGTTAAAAATCGCTGAACATAATATCTACCATCGAAAGACGATCGGATCATATCTACCACGCTGACCAATGATTACTATGTATGTCGATGACGCTGACCCAGTAGCTTGCAACCCGCAGAAGAAAACAAACGAACGTCCACGGAGAAGAAGAAGAAATCGATGGATGGCTTCCCATTGAATTTCTTCTCTGTTTTTTTTTTAGTTTACTGATGATGTTTTCCTTCACTAAAAATCCTGTGATATGAAAAATCGTCCAGAAACTCCAAAGAGCTGATTCATACGACCTTACGATTTCAAGTTTAGCGATCATCCCCTAAGGCTACGGTTTTTTTTATTTTTATTACAGAAATTACTGGGTATGAAGAGATTTAACACCTAATATCTCAGGATGACGAGCACAGTGTAGTGCGGCGCAGGATTATGTTCGCAAGTTCACAATTCTAGCACTGCTACTGTTAGTGGCAGGCGTGACGCTTACCAACAGGCGAACGTCTTGCACGTCTCGTCACTTGAATACATATATAAAAAAAACGGTTTTATTTAGATTTTGCCCTGACCTTGCTACAACAATTTTGCTGTTTTTTTTTGGTCTAAATTTAGTAATTGAAATGTAACCCCCTTTTGTTGACAGATTGATCTGATATTTAGTATACACATTTTGTTCTGAAAAACTATTTAACGTATAGCTGTACCAGAAAGAGTAGAATAAAAGGGGGCGCTACTTTCTATGCGAACTCTTCAAAATGACGTATAATTTGGCAACACTGAATAATATTTTGTATCGAAAACTTTTAGTTCCATTTTATTTAATTTCTACTCTTTCTGGTACAGCATAAGTGTTACTATTTTATTTTCTGTTTATTTCTGTTCCTCGTCATTCTATTGGAATACAAATTCTACTCGCTTAGAATAAGGGTTCATTTAGCTTTCAAATTACAACGTACAAGCATAACAAGACAGTGACATTAGCTTGTTATAGCATAAGTGTTACTATTTTATTTTCTGTTTATTTCTGTTCCTCGTCATTCTATTGGAATACAAATTCTACTCGCTTAGAATAAGGATTCATTTAGCTTTCAAATTACAACGTACAAGCATAACAAGACAGTGACATTAGCTTGTTATAGCATAACATATAATACATATCATCGAATTAGTTCCTCATACCTGTTCGCAACCTGTTTACCCAACTTTCCCCTGTTATCTCATGTCAAACAATGCTTGTAACAACACAAATAACTTACAATAACGCCTTCAATTGCGTTGCGTTGTTCAATTGGGCGATTTTACGCCGATTTGATCGCGAAGATTCTTCTTTACGCTTGTTACTTGTCGTTATTCGTTATTGTGATGTCATTGCAATTGGGACTTGACGAATTGATGGCGTAACAAAAGCTTTCGCTATATTTTCCGTGGAAATAGACACTACTATAATCGAGCTATCTTATGCATAAAACACTAAAACGTATTACAACCCTATTTTAGTAAAAATGTTTTGCCTTCTTTTTTCAAACTCAATTGAAACGGACAACACACTTTTTAACAAAAATTGGTTTAAAATAAGTTTTAGTGTTTTCTGCATAAGACGGTAGGTATAAGAATCACCTGAATAGCTCCTGGCTATGTCCTAAATCTGCATTCAAAACCACCACAGGACAGACAGCAGCGTCATTTTGGTTAACGGTGGTGATCCTTCTGCGATCCCCAAGCCGCCTGCCGAGTGTAGGGATTACGGCAACTCCTCCCTATTACTGGGGAGGCCTTCGTCCTGCAATAAACGTCTTCTGGCCGATAATGATGATAAGAATTCATCAGGACATTGCCTGACTCACTAGTCACTGACAGACAACGCACAACCTAAACTACTGGTTGTACAAAAGGAGGGTGTATTTTTCTTGATGCGTACAGGTGTACAAATCAAGAAAAGATGCTTAAAAGATTTTTTTAAATTCAAGCTCATAGAGGGTAAAAATAGGTGAATTTTTTTGTTTGAATGTCCTTTGATTTGAACTTTTAGTTGTGTATATTAGTATTTGGATAGTTTAGTTTAGTAGAGCAATAGATGCGCTTATCTGAATCAATTGGTTCATGTATAGGTTCAATCAAACCCTGCCTACCAGGAAGTCAATTTGGCATGATTCTGTGACAGCCAGCAGCTCTATGACTAGAAAACAGCGCCAGAACGGCGACAAGCGGACATCTCTGCCCACTAGCACACACCGGGCACAAAGTCTTAGGCCTGAGCGGAAACGTGACAAAGATATACCTGAATATGAATACCTGCGTCTGTCTTATTTTCACGATATAAAACGAATACATAGATATTCAAAACCAAAACCTATTATAGGTCGCTGCTCCATTGGAATACTTGAGTGGTATGATCGAAAACTTGGAAATAAACGGTAGAGTTTTAAAATATAACAATAATATTTTGAAACTCTTCTGGCTATTTCCAAGTTATCGCTCCAATACCTTTCGTGTAAACAGTTACTTATTAGCCTACGATTTGTCACCAAACTCCATTAATATTTCTTGGTGATCGCGACAGGCGTGGCATTACATTTCACGGTCGAGGCCGCTGACATTCGACCGGACTCTCGCTTTCGAGAGAAATGGAAAGCGGCCGAAGTTCCTGTTTCGGCTACTAGCCTTTAATTCGACGCACGTAACGGTACCTACAGGTACAGGTTAATGTTATAACAAGGGTCAGTCAGTCACTCAGTCAGCCAGTCAGCCTGTCAGCCACGTAAAACATTGTATACCAGTCATCCCCGCGGTTAAAGAGATGTTAGCGTACAAAATAAATTATAGTGAACTATTTTTTTTATTATGAATTGTAATGAATAATTATTATGTAATTATTTAAAGGGAATTATAGTGTAGGATACAAATTAACGGATTCAACAGAACAGAAATTGTAACAAATATAAATATATCTTCCTTAATTATTTACAAGACTTAAGATAGAAGGAACTATATCGTCCAAGCTCAGAGACAACGAAAACTTTCTTACAAAGTTGCCAGCTAAAGGAAATCCCGACCATAATTGCTACAATCAGCAAACTATATTATACTACTTATTATTTATCTACCGTAACACCAACTCTCCTTTTCACTAAATTAGCTGTTTGCATAATAATGAATTCTGAATCACGCAAACGCATGATCACTTCGTTGTTAATTTCTTGTCATAACTTACCTCATCATCATCATCAGCCAGAAGACGTCCACAGCTGAACAAAAGCCTCCCCTTAGACCGCCACACTGCACGATAGCCTGTGATTTGCCATAACTTTGATAACTTACTTGGTTTATTTTTTTCAACATGTTTAGAGGATTAAACGTGATTTAGCACAAAACAGTAACTTTCAAAGTAGTTAAACCCCATCAAAAACATATATCAGATAAATGTGGTTTACTTATAACTTTAGAAAATATTGACAACTATATAGTTAGTTGACAACATTTTAAAACTTTTTATTATGAAAACAGACGTGGTTTTGACACATTTTTGTTTTATTTATACGGGAAATACTCACGTTTAATTAAATCGGATACTCCGACTATAGTTAAACGTGGGTATTCCCGAATAAATAAAACAAAAAAATTACAACTTCTTTATTATTTTATGAACTATATCGACCACAGACATACGAGGCATACTTGATCTTATCCATAGCTAATATAAATGAAACGATTCAACATACCGCCACTATAAATGACAACCATGTAAATTGCGTGATAATCGCTATTTCACACATTGTAAAGTAAGTTACAATGTACGCAACTGTACGCACTATAGAAATCATATTTATTTATTATGTACTTATACTACCTTATGTAGAAATCGTTTTGTATCTTTCGAATGACTAGATATTTCCGTACCTACAACTTATCTCACAGAGAAACTTATAGCATTAAAAGCCGTCATACGCAACGAAGATGCTATAATATTTCATGTTATCTTAGAACATAATTTAATTATTTCAATATCGCTCTCCTTACAAAACAAATGACGAACAAATAAATATAATAGATTTCAAAATTGTATAGCATCAATATGTTATAAAAAAATATATATAATCAAGTGAAAAGACGAGCAAGACGTTCGCCTGGTGGTAAGCATCACGCCTGCCACTAACAATAGCATTGCCAGAATTGTGAACTTGCGAACACAATCCTGCGCCGCACTGCTCTGCGCTCGTCACCCTGAGATATTAGATGTTAAATCTCTTCATACCCAGTAATTACTCTGGTAACATTGCCCTTCAAACCGGAACACAGTAATGCTTGCACACTACTGCTTGGCGGTTGAATAACTGGCAAAGGGAAAGGGAAGGGAATAACTACTTCCCCTGGCGGACTCTGCAG
The DNA here is from genome assembly GCA_905404285.2 of Erannis defoliaria. Lineage (NCBI taxonomy): Eukaryota > Metazoa > Arthropoda > Insecta > Lepidoptera > Geometridae > Erannis > Erannis defoliaria. The sequence continues at coordinate 13,559,339 of FR990066.1, forward strand.
TAGAGTCCTACTACTACAAAGTAGGACATGAAATAATATAGCATCTTTGTCATCTGTGACGGCCTTAATAGTCAATTAATGCCTTTGCTCGTCTCGTCACATAATTGCATTAAAAAAAATACGCCGGGATTACACCAGTCAAGTTTACAGATATCAAATTCTTTTTTATGGCGAGTGACTGACGAGAGAGAAAGCTAGATCCTCCAAGCTCAAATTCGGATTTACTTTGTTTTATTTTAACTCAGCGTATCTTCCTCAATAAAAAGTGAGAAGTGAGAGTGAGTAGTGAGAATGCAATAAACGTTGGTACTATGGCCTATTCATAAGTTGTACTTACATATTTTCTCATAGATGGTGATAAAAAGCAGAGTGTCCACCTCGGGATCAACACTATTTTTAAGCTCGAGTACTTTGAATCCCTCGCTGCGCACAGGATTCAAAGAAACACTCCGTCCCTTAAAATTGTTGTTTCCTCCCTTGGTAAACAATCTACTATTCAATAAATTATTCTTTATTGAGTAAATTATAGTTCCGTATGTAGGATTGTAAACCTACATACCTGCACTGGTGGTAACCTAAATGGTGGAATGTCGTGCAAACACCCTTCGAGAATGTAATAGGCCTAAGCCCAGTAGTCAGATGTACTTAAGAGTGCGACTAATGCCAGAAAAATAACAGATTTCACCCGCGCGTCTTGCATTAGTTTAGAGACGAAAATCGCATGATACAATTGATGATGATGATGGCTTTGAGCAATTTAGGTGGGATTTTATTTAATTAGTCAAAATGTAGGCATGAAATAAAAAAAACAAACGGCTACTGTACTAAAACAATAGTTTGGCTATGTAATTCGTAAAAAATAATGTGGTGCTGTCGCTGATAATTTAGAGCATTTGAATTAAAACGGTTTTTTTGTTGGTAATTTGTATATTTTTTTAAAAATAAACCAGATTATTTTCCAAAATTCTATTCGGTTACTCGGCTTCTTTAGGTTTTTCCCCTACCTATAGTATTTTTTTAATCTGAATATTTACGTTCTTTATCATTAAACTATGTGTTTAAAAATACACCTTTTACTTACTTTTGGCATTAGTCGCCCCCTTAACGATTCTAGTCTTCCCTTCTCGTAGAAGCTTGGTCTAAAAGTACATCATAACTGACGCTTAAAAATTCCTACACAACATTTAAGTCTATAAAATATGATAAATCTATTTATTCCATCTTTATTAATCCATCAAGTTTCTAAATTACAATTATAAGCTGTACACAGAACATACTGACGTGCATTGAGGCTCACAATGAAGCTAATTTTTCGTTTAGTTTAATGTCTATTTATCATGCCCTATGCTCACTTTACTTTACGTTAATAAATACGCAGTAAGGGAAAAAATAAGAGCCTAAAGATTATTTAAAAGGTAGATTTTAAAGGGTTTTGGCATACCTACTGTCCGCCATCTTGGTTTTTCTTCTAAATAGCGGCCACTCATAAAACTTTTAAGAATCAATAGATGTAACTAATACAAACAAGGTTTGTGAGACTTCTTCTTTTCGGTCCTCTTTCATTAGCTTCTACCTCACTATTCGTGGCAAAGTAAATCCTAAAAAAAAGGGGCAGTAGCCAATTTTTTAAAAACCCTCCAGCGTCACGTTTTCACGATATTATTATTCGCTTTCTTTAAGAAGCACGAAGCTTCTCGCGCCACGGGTCGTTTTTATTTAATATATAAGTTTGACTTTCATTGCACAGAACTTTTTTTAAGGTCTGCCTTGATGTGTAATGTGTATTATGAAATGTCTGTACCGTTTTACAAAATTGTTGTATTGCTTCTAATAAAAATGCTAAACGAATAATTACAAACTTTGTCTACTGTTATAATGCAATAATTCCAAAGTAACAACTACAAAACCGTTGCAATTTTCACCTCTATAACATTGCTGATAAAGGTCTGAAATTCCTCACTCCCTTTCATTTATGAATACCTTATTCCAAAACAATAGAGGTGAAAACGGCACTTCTACAACGGTGTTAGAGATATTGCGAAGTTTAAAAGGTCGTACCTAATTACTTATTTGTTTTGAAGCAACCAATAAAAGGTCTACCTACATATAACGTGATCTATGGTTCATACGCATTTTGATTACGAAAATATTAGTTATAGACGTTGAAATCAATTGTGACAGAGTAGGCAAGAATATTTTAGTCAAATACATACATACATTCATCAATACAATTACAATAATATAACAATACTAACATGCCCCGCGGTTTCACCTGCGATTCCTGGGATAAAGTAAGTATTCGTACAGGCTGAGTGGCCAGCCCTAGTGTGACAGTTAATATGCCACCCTCTGAAGGCCTCTGAAATGGCTCGACGGTTGTTGTTACAGAAATGTAGAACAAACAAACTTGGATAAAAAGTAGGTAGATTTTGTGTTATTCCAAGATTTAAGCTACTAAACTTAAAAACACCATAAATAGATTACAAGCTTACTGCGTACTACCTACTACGTACTACCTATTATCTTAAATACTGCGATGTTACCTATAGCTAGATATCCTCCAGCAAATGATATACTATAAACCTAGTGACATTTCTATATTAGCAAGCTTATATAGCAGTGAGTCGTCCATATATGTCGCAGAACTGATAACCGCTGGGGGGGTAGGCATATTCTAGAATAAAGACCACGAACCGGCAAACGAAACATAGGACGTACAATATCCCGTTAATAATAATAGAACTTTAGTAAACGACCGTAATAGTTTAAAACAGTGTTTTAGTTCTAATCAGTTAGCATCCTTCTGTAAATCAAAATAAACAACTTTTACTACGGGGCCATCAATGAAATTACGAAAACAATAAAAGCTGTTCCAAACTAAAAGTTCATTGACCTTGGGTAAAATGTGTGGAACAGCTGTTTTTTTTTTTGCTATTTCTTTGTTGGCACCTTAGTAAAAGTTGTTTGTTTTGTACAGAATATGCCCTTAAAAAGATGCTAACTGATTAGAACTAACATACTCAGCGTTATGAATAACTTTTACCAACCTAATATATCCAAAAAAAACAGCTATTCCATACAGATAGTTTATTGACTTTCGACAAAATGTATGGTATTAGTATTTTTTTTACAATTTCAGGTTTAACGCCATAGTAAACGTTATTCATAACGATGTGTTTAACTACCTCTGTCAATATGGCAAGGATGCAAAAGAACAGCTTGTATAACAGTATCACATCAAATAGATAACCGTAATGTCGACAATTACTTGTGCACTTGACCCGCATTACGCAACACCGGGTGAACATTAGCGATCATTACCATCTGTTGCCCCGAGCTTTCGTGACTCTTCAAGCACCATCATTGTTATTAATGTCGGATAAAAACATTGCGAACACTGCAAGATAAGGATAGGATAAGAATTTTGGCTTTGTGTTTCAAGTTTGGTTTTGGTTAGTACAGTCTAGTTGGTATTGGTTGTCGTACAGCGTGGCGGTCTAAGGGGGTGGCCTTCGTTCAGCAGTGGACGTCTCCGGGCTGATGATGATGTACCAATAGTAATGAAAAAATATATATATGTATATATTGTTCCACCTTAATGACTATTTGATTAAGGTGAATAAATACAATTACTTTTTTCACATCAAATTAATTATTAAATTAGGGTTGATCAAATAATAATTTACAAAGCGAAAATTAAAACTATGGTCGTTTTTACACGACTGCCCAAAAAAATTTGTGTAATGTTTTCAGGGTTCATGGTTCTATGTATGTGAGCGTCTTTGATCCAAAATATTTTTCTAAATGGTATCGCGAGAATACGTAAGAAGTTGGGGTTTGTCTCCACAGATCCCGGGATCGGATTGAGTAGGGCTTTCGTTTTTCTGTGGCTAGAATCATTACATAATCTCGAGTGATATAGACAAAATAAAACTCTTTTGGCAGTGCGTGTTTTAATTTTTTATTTTATTTGTTGCTAGTTCCTATTAGTAGTATGTACGGTATTATAGTGGAAATACACTTAAAGTTATAGTCTATAACAGATGATTGCTAACACTTATTTTTTATGATCGACGGTCTATTTGTTTGACCTCAGCTAACCTGATGTTTAGTGGTGGTGTGGTCGGAGATGATAAACACACTTAGCTTGGAATGATAACTCAAGTGATGCTGCTGGGACACATCGATGGGTGCTTGACGGTAGATTCTCATCTCGAAAAACCAACCAATTTTTCAATTTATCTTGATCTTGGGAGGTGGCAGCCAAGTACTAGAAAAACTATCACCATGTTTTAAATGGTTTCTTCTCGATGTTATCCTTCACCGAAAAGCCATTGGTATGAAAATCTTTTCATAAACTTCTCTACATAGAGCTCATTGTTACAGGCTCGGGATTTGAACCGGCGACCTCGCGCTTTCAAGTCGAGCGGTCTCGCAATCAGACTACCACGGCTTCAGTTTAATACCAAAGTAATATTATAAATGCGAAAGTTTGTCGATAAGCATGTGTGTATGTTTGTTACCTCTTCACATAAAAACGGCTGAACGGATTTGGATGAAACACGGAATAAAGATAGCTGATTTACCGGAATAACATATAGGCTATTTATCATCGTGATCATCATCACCAGCACCGTTTTAAATCATCACGCGGCTGAAATCGTGGGACGCATTTAGTATACTGATAAACATGATTAGGCAAGCAACGAGGTAGACAATGATAGACCTTACCCAAGATGAGCTATCTTCATGCATGCTGTTCAAAATAATTTACACCTATTTGTCTGGGGTCAAGCAGTGTAAAATGTTTAGTGACATTTTATTTGTGGCGCAATATTTAGGCATTGTGTTAGGGTGAGAGGTTACAGGCACAAGGTGCTAAAACTATAAGCTGAAACGTTCTACAGTCGCCCGCATAAATGTGTGAACTCTTTTCTGTGCGCAGATTGGTAAAGCCGTAATACCAACTTGTATTAAAGTAGCTGCAAAACTACTTCTAGTTGTATGTAAAACCAATGTTTCATACCTATTACGTACTATGTCATGAGAGCAATATATTAGGTATTCATTACTGAACTCCTGACAAAATACTGGTTTTTGACACATTCGTTGGCTGTTCGTTGATTGCGCTAGAAAATAGCCGGTCATACACTCCCCAGCTGATTGCGTCTCCTTTTGTCATATTAGTTTTTAGTTCCGTCACAAAATGTACGCAAGTTATGAATAAAAAATCTGTTATAATTCAAGTTTGTGTTTTTTTCTTAAAATTCATAAGATATAAGATGTGTATAATATAACGTGCACTGAGCAAGTGAAGGATGAGAGATTCAACGTTGCGTTCACGAAATTTAACAACATCATTTCTTTTTTGTATATTTTTTAATGCCTAACAGTAATGGAAAATATCGACAAAAGTGTACGTTTTGCCATCAAAGCTGTGGTGGTAATTTTCGATATGCTTTTTCATACAAACTACCTTATACTATGTGTTATAAGATTAAATAAAAATACAATATAAACAATTTTGTTTTCTATACTAGTTAAAAATATCTTATTTCCCCTAATTAAAAATCTAATCTAATCTAATTATTCGATTTAAAATGTTGTGTAAATTTTGAGTGTTAGTAATTTTTTCGTTTTTGCTCTTGACTGTACATTGAAATGCGTGTTTGAAATCTTATGAAAGAAGCAAAAGCAATATTTATAAATAGGATTGAATAAACACCCATTGTTTTCATAGTTGCGAAAATAGCACTTTGCCAACATTTTAACGCCTAGTTGGACGCTAAGTAATAATACAGTGAATAATATTACAATCTACCTATAATCATATAAATCGAAATTAAATTATAATTTAATAAGTGTGTAATTCCAACTACTACTGGGATGGATGTGAATATGATATTCATATTAAATTATGATTCCCAAAGTTAGGTATTCTGTTCGTAGTTTCTCAAAACTCTAATACTTAATATAAATGGTCAATGTAGAATACAAATTCATGGCAGAATAAGTGAATTTCAAAAACTTTACAAGACATCTAACTTAAAAAAAAAGCAAACTCACTCGAGATGATGTAAGGATTCTAATGATACCCCATTGATGTCCAAATCTGTATAGGCATTTAGAAGTTATGGTGTAATAAAGGAACTCACGTAAATGTATACTTACTTAAATGAACCTTGAAAACATTAAACTTGTGGCAAACGTGTAAAAAATACCAAAATGACCCTTAAACCAATTTTATTAATAGTTCATTTAATTTAAAGAATCATTTTTAATGTGACATTACAACAAACTACAAAGACTACTTAGCCTACTACACAAAAAAAGGATTGTATCCCAGACCGATGAAAGTCTAGAGACAAACGAAATGCTCAAAACCACTACCAGTCCGCAGCGTACCCAGCATGCTGGTGGCATTGCCACGCTGAATGGCAATGCTTATGCGTTGGGCCAAATAAACGCCAGCATTTTGATCACGCGCCCGTCAACCAGGAACTAGGTTTTTTTTTAATAAAGATGATGATAATTATGGATGATGATATATTGATGGTGATATGTTCATTTAATAGATAATAAAAGTTGCTAAAACATGTAAGTAAGTACCTCATCTCAAACAAAAATTTCAACTCAATCTTCGTAGAATTTTAAGTCATTGTAAGACATTACTGAACTTTACAACAGCAATTTATTCTTTGCAATTTTTTGCAGCACCTTTTGTACCCATCTTGCCTAACATTATTGTGCATAGATATCTCATAACCTTTGGAAGTGCTGATTATAATCACAAATCAATGTTGTTCTTAACAGCAATGTCTCAACTCCTGCAGTGGTCAAATATCGCGCAGTCTAGACGCAATGCAATGTACATTGTACATCGTGTGCGGTCAAGCTACGCAAGTTCATTATTATTTTAATAATTATTCTTAGATACATTTGCTCTAGAGTCAAGGTTTTTTAGTTCGACACGCTTTATATATATATCAACTAATGTTCTGAAAGAAAATTGCGACCGAAATCCAGAGTAATCAGAGCCAGTCAGAGTAGTCAAAGTAGTCAGAGCCGGTTAGTGGCCAGAGTAGTCAGGGTCATGCTAAAGTAGTTGGGATGATTTCATGCGACGTCCACCCAGTAGACACTTAGCAGTACCAAAGATAATAATAATACTAGGCAGTCGTAAGTAAGCCCCTAGACCAAAAGAAGATTATACATTATTATATCCATTATTATAGACACATACATTACAAACCCGGAACCTCAAGCGAGACCGCTCAACCCCTGAGCCAATGATGTTATCAAAGCATCTAGAATCCAATTAATAGCTTAAACAAATATTAAACAGTAAAGTGCTTTGAGTGGAGACAAAGAAACGACAAACGTAATATAGGACGCCCTAAGACTCGATGGAGTGCCGATATACGTAAGACAGCCGGCAGTGGTTGAAAGCAATAAATCGAATATTGGGCTGAGTGACTGATGATCATAATAATGAAACTGCTTAGTAATTTCTATTTTAATTACTTGTCAATTAATGATTGAACTCCTGAACAAGCATTACTCAAATTAAACAAAGAGTTAATAACTTTAACCATTCGTTAGCTAAAGACAAATATTTAAATTTGTAAGCTAACAAAGTTGTGTGTGTTTGTTTGTTTGCTTGTGTTGTGTTTATTTGTAGTAATTCTATTAACATTTTAGTTCATTTTAAATACCATAAACAATCATGTCATTCTCACTGAACACTATATAAGTAAGTTCGTAGTAAAATGTGTTCGTTTGTGAATCTGTTAAGGTGGCAAATCTAAGGGCAAATGGGAAAGTCATCGATTTTGGGCAATTCGGTTTAGTTACTCGAGAGATAGTCTAAAAGTATTCATATTATACCTAGGACAGATGCTCGAACATATTTAGAGATGTACCATAAGAAATAATCGCGAAACGTATTGTAAGGCGTTGGGAGACTCGATGGAGTGATGATAAGCCGACTTACAATGGCTGGCAGTGTTTGGAAGTGGGTAGCCAAAGATCGAGTTGAGAAGCGTGCTTTGGGAGAGGATGTCCAGCAGTGGACTGTAATAGTAAGATCGTAGAATGATCGTAAGCCTATACTCTGTTCACTGAGAATGTCTAATAGGGAAATCAGGTTTCTGCACGTCATTGGTCGCAGATAACGAACATAGTTATTACCGTCATAGCTAGTACCTTTTCACCACTTACATATAATTGAGCAAGAGAGAACGCCCTATATTAGACATTCTCAGCGAACAGAGTATAGAAGACGTTGCTGTCCGTCCTCCGGTGGTTCTGTATGCAGTTTTAGGACACAACCATGTCCATTGTAAAGTAAATCCGTGAAGCTCAACTTAAAGCAATTAATTAACATTACTTTGTACAAGGCCAGTTATAAGTTACATTACATTTGAAAGGTAAAACTTAATCGTGATGTTGAGTTCACTCCGTGCGATGGGGTTTTGTCGAAATACAAAACTGACGTGAATTAATGATTTAATAAGATTTCCTGTAAAGAACAAAGCTTTGCAAATGGACAATTAAATTGATCGAAATGTTACAGATGCCTGAAGTAAAATGTTTTAGCTTGTAATAGCTTGTCCATTAGCTTAAAGATTTTGTAAACCTTGAACTTTTAAGTTATGAGTACATGAGTACAAAGAAAAAAAAACAGTGGACATTAGCCCCAAACTAAGCAAAGCTTGTACTATGGAAACCAGATAGATGCCTGATAAAAATAGAATACTTGTGTATAATTTTTTACTTATGTAAATGAATGACTTTCTTTCTTGATAGTACTAACCCTGAATACATTACAGGTGTTAACTATGTTAAATGAAAACGACGTATTGTCTTAAGCTTTTGTAGTTACGAATAGTTCTATTGTTATGTGGGTTCAGTAAAAAGGTAAGTGGTGTTGTGGGGGAACTGTATATGCTATTCTTTTAACTTCATACAAAAGACTTCAACGAGCGACACGATCTTTTTGAAATGTCATGTCATTTTCATTGTATACTGAAAAAAACACTTAAATGTGACTAACTAACAGTTTAGTTTTCGAACTTTGAAAACTAAACCACTTGGGTATTAACTGCATTTGTTCTAATGAGATAGGTATAATTATACAATTTTAGATCTATCACAATAACTTTTAATGTGTTAAAATAGGGTGTATTTTGTTAAGATTCTTATTTATTTGTTACTAAAAACTTCGTCGTCAGCCATAAGACGTCCACTGCTGGACGAAGGCCTCCCAATAGAGGGGTGTTGCCATAATCCCCACGCTTGCCAGGTGGCTTGGGGATCGCAGAATGGTCACCACCGTTAACCAAGAGGACGTTGCTGCCCGTCCCCCGGTGGGTTTGGTTGCAGTTTAAGGACATAACCAGGTCTACTAAAAACTTACTTAGCAATGATTGCTAAAATAGACAGACAGAGTTGCAGAGTGCAGTTGTAAGAAAAAAATTTAGGTTCTGTTAGCATCTCTAATTTATTCGCTAAAGATTATTTACTATTCTAAGCACCAAACATAATTTATTTAAAGCTTAATATTCGTTATATCTAACTATATATCCAACTAAAGTAGAAGCTTGCAATAAATGATACCAAGTTTCTTTTAATACAAGTTTATACGCATTTTTTATTTTAATCTCGATGGTTCTAATTTGCGACAATCCTCAGTGGTCTCGCTAATTGAATATTATCACAGTGTTGTTATAGATATTAGAAGTAATGATATGGTGTCTGGCATTATTTATGGCATATTTGTGTCTTACATTAATTATGTACACTCTGCTTTCATTGTGCCATAATTATAATAGGATAAATTATGTGTACCTATGACAATGTGGACAATGTACCTATGAAAAAATTATAAAAAAATGTGGATAGATGTTTTTTTTAATACATTAAAGTGACGAGAAGAGCAAGACGTTCGCCTGGTGGTAAGCGCCACGCCTGCCACTAACATTAGCAGTGCCAGGCTTGTGAACTTGCGAACACAATCCTGCGCCTCACTACACATTGCGTTCGTCACCCTGAGATATTAGATGTTAAATGTCTTCTGATATTAGATGTTCTTTGGGTAGTTTTTATAACATACGGCCTTTATTGAAAACGCTGCTCAAAGTTAAATTACTTTAGTTCATATTGCTCACTTATTATTTGTATTATGTAAAAGATAAAGTAACGTTTTTATGTAAGGCCCATTATTTTTTAGTAATTTTATGCATTTATTACCTTTTAGATTTTTTTAAGGTATTGTAATGTTGTAAATATGAACTTAAAATGATTTACTGTCCTCAAATCTACTCTGATATAAATTATTATTTCTCGATAATCACTCTTTCTTTAACTTTGTTTTCATTTGGCATTATTTCAATAATTCGCTTATAAACGTCAATCGCTTACAGCCAATTCTCGAGGCTTTAACTGACAAATCTAAACTTATTAAAATCATATCTGTGTTTTACATTGCAGTCTATTAGATAAGGACTGCAATATTATTTAGGAACTTTAGAGTTGTCAACTGAAGCCTTCCAAATTAGTTTTAGTTTCATCAATTGAACTAATTTTATCTGACAGTGTTTATATTGGTGTTTATTTATTCTGACCGTTTCCTCAACTAAATTGATATTATTATTATTCTCTGTAATTAATGAAAAATTAAATTATTATTGAAAATAATAGGATAGTGCAAAAAAACATTTTAATAAGGTACTAAGATGAAGTAAGTTTTGTTTTATAAAAAGTTACTAGATATTCAATGAATATAACAATATTACTATATTAGTAAAAAAAATGCGTACAGATATCTTCTCATAATAGATATTCTTATTTAATATAATTCTACTTCTATTAGAAATAGAGCAGGTTGATAGACAAGTAACTTTAAATGATACTAATTACACTCATAAGTTCTATTAAAACGCAGTAAAGTTGGTATAAACGAAATTGCCGAGTTTTTAAACATCTGTTTGTTTTTATTTATTACCCTCTATAACGTTTACAGTCCATTACAAACTCTTAATTGTTGTATAGCGTGATAATCATTTGTCACTAAATATGTTTATACGCTGGCAATGAAGAAACTATGTACATGTGAAGTATATTTGGGTCGACCACTTTTTCAAACAGATAAGGTTGTATGTTAGCTACATCTGGACTGTGTGTTATCTTTCAAGTGTTCCATTTTTTGTGGCTTGTTAGAGTACACCAGCGACTTTACAATATACATGCTAAATATAGAGTAGTAAAATAGAGCGAGAAGGCGATCGGCGACGCTCAATTGACGTTTAAATACAAGTAGGGCTTACCGGTCATCGGTGCACGGCCTAATTGAAAAAGTAGGTAGTGGTCACTGATGTTTTGTTTAATCAAACTGCAAAAAAACTGAGTGGTAAAACCATTCTGCTGTACGAGGAACGATGTTGCTCCATCATCAGATTGCTAAGACCATTAACCGCAACTTTTTCTTTTTGCCATAATTTCGACCGAAGTAAATACTAATTTAGTTGTTTCAAAGTGTTTCATCTAACGAAGCATTCACTGGGTTAACCACAATGTTTTTAATTTACAATAATTGTACATAAATATATCTACATCTATGTATTAAGAAAGACAATTTACTTCACTCAATATCATTATATTTGACTGCGTTATAGCTCAGTTGGTAACATGTCTGCCTTCAGAGCTGTAGGGCGTGGGTTCGATCCCCACCCAGGGCAAACATTTATGTGACGAACATAGATGTCTGTTCTGTGTCTGGGTGTAATATAATTAAAAGTATTTATTTACAAAAAAAAGTATATAAGTATTCTATCAGCTATCGGTTTCCTTAGTTTGGTTCCGGCTTGAAATTTCTGGTTTCGGTTTGAAGGGAAATGTTACCAGAGAAATAACTGGGTATGAAGAGATGTAATCTAAAATCTCAGGGTGACGAGCGCAGTGCAGTGCGGCGCAGGATTGTGTTCGCAAGTTCACAATTCTGGCTCTGCTACTGTTAGTGACAGGCGTGACGCTTACTACCAGGTGGACGTCTTGCTCGTCTGGTCACTAGATTGCTTAAACAAAAACTGCTAAAACCACCAATTTCTAAATAAATTACTATTATTGAATAACTTTTTTTTTTACTCATATGGTAATTTATAAAACGTTGATCTCACGTTGTTCCATCCTCATCATAAAATGTCATAGGTTTTTTAAGTTTTTAGTAACTCCTGTGATCTATTTCCTCCTAATATGCTTTGCGTACTTTAACTGAACTAATTGTAGGAAGTGAAAACGAATTATAATAGCTCAACGGACGCGCAAGGCTATACACCGGCCTTCTGCGGTTGCGAAACGTATAATGTATTACTTTATAGACGTGTATATTTATGTTTAAATTATACATTTTACATAATCGTAGATACATTTTTATTTTTTTGTGACCAGATGAGCAAGGCGTTCGCCTGGTGGTAAGCGTCCTGCCTGCCACTAACAGTAGCAGTGCCAAAATCACTAACAAACACTATTCATTAAACTCAACCAAAAAATTATCTGTGTCATCGTATAGTAGATACTTAAATATAATAGATTATAATACCAACAGGGTTGTAGATGTCTTTGGAACCACCAGGTGGATTCAAGAGGAGAAAAGAATAGGCTAGATGACTGATGATCGTTGAAACCAATAGCTTTAATGAAGAATTTAAGTGAATATAGTATGGTAATTGAAAACATTATTTAAATCGGTTAATAATGTTCTGATATATGAGCGTTTAAAGTTTTTGTTAGAGACAACTCTGTCCCTTTCCCACAAAACAAAAAATGACGTCACGCCTTACTTGTCAGAATAGAATTTATACTGCGTCCTGACAAGTGACGTCACGATTTGGTGTTTCGCCTCTCTGCCTAGCATGATAATAAAATGCTTATAAGTTGCTTATTTTTGATCAGATTTTAATTTTCTGTTCATTAATCAGCTTTATTCATGGGCAACATTTGAATAGGACAATAAAAAAAACCAGTCATCTAGCCTATTACGCAATTTACGCAATAAATACTAACGGCCTTACCTAAAATAATCTCGATTCTCTTAGTCACTGCTTAAACTTATCTGTCCTTTTCCAGCACGTGCAACTTCACGTCAGAGAGAAGATGGCAGAGCATCTTAAGCAGTGACTAACGGTTGCAAATTTTTTTTAAGTAAGGCCGTAAATAATTAATTTGGCTCCACCGGTGGAGTCTAATGGTGGACGGTGGATTCATTAAGAAAAAATATATCTTTAGATACACCGGTGGAATTAAGAGGCAAAGAAAATACCTGTGGATCCATTGGTGGATCCACAGAGAAAAAAATTGCGTTTGCTCTACCGGTGGAGCCAGGCGGTGGATCTAAGTGGACGGAGGCGTGTTTTTAACGCAAAGCCTTGCAGTGTCTGCAGGCAGCGTCCCTTTATCTTGCCCAACAATTTCATTCTAGTCTAGACAATAAAAAAACGTTATTTGGCAGCGTATTCAAGCAGGTCGCACATCAAATGATAGTTACTACGTGATTAAATTGGATAAAAATAATTTTGCTGACAATGATCCTAGATTCTGTATAGAAGCGATAAAAATCCTTGATTTTGTATAAAGTGTCCATTAAATTAGCAACATTACAAGTAAGCATCAAGAACAACGATTCCAACGGACGGACAGATGGACCTTTTTGTTCTTATAGTATCGACACACTGAGCCACTAGCTTCAATCACTTCAATAGAAAGACGATTAGAGTACGGTATAAACTGTTTGAGTACCTGAAGTTGATATATTGAAAATAAATTTGGGAAAAAAAAACTCGAAGAGCCATATCTCTAAATTCGCTTAATTAAAGATTTTTTTTCGAGAAATTTTTCTAAGTAAAGCACCAGATATTTATATTTTTCACGATCTTCAGTGTTGACCCCTTATTAGAAGTTGTCCACAGCAATTACTGCGATTTCCTCCTTTAGTATTGTTAATACCGTTATACGCGTGACCCTACAAAATAATACTTTTTGTAAAGTGTAATACTGTTTGTATATGTATGTACAAAGTAACATAAACTTCTGATAGAGTTTTTGCAACGGGACCTAGATTATTACTTTTTGTCCATGTCGAACTTGATATGAAATTATAATGGATTCAACTGAAATCAAACTAGAACATGCGGATGCTACGATAATCTACCAAAGTCAGTCTAATAACCGTAATATATTATATTTACCTTGCCATTCAATTATTTAATTGTTTAGAAGAAGAAAAATAGGTTTTATGTGGTATCAAATAATTTTTATTACTGAGCCTACATCCTAAGATTGAAACCTCTCACAGAGCTCTTCAATATCTTATAGGCAACGCAAAAAGGTATGTGAAATTTATTGACAAACTTATTTACTGAGTAAATAGTAAAAAAAAAACTATTACTATTTACTTACTATTACTTATTATTTACTATTTACTTAGTAAATAGTTGACTCTTGTTTTGAAGAGACTCAGATTTTACCAAGGAACATTGAAGCAAAGAGCGCCTTCCCGTTCTTGGCAACTCTCGTGACTTAGATTAATTAGGTATTTATTATCTTATGATCAACTGCCGTTATCCGTTGTTAAGCAACGGATATTCCGGGCAGTCTTCTTATGGGTGACTATGGGGTATATGTGACCATGCATTTACAGCCGAGCGCCACCTAGGTGGGTTAGAACACACGTTAAATAGTCGGTTCCGATCCTTTGTTCTATAACCGCAACCACATTCACTCCAGACACTAGAGGTGGCCACTCAGTCTAAACGAACTTAATTAGTTTTCGGTGGTTCGTTTTTTTAATAAATAACTTTAATAACATAACTATTAATGACAAAACTCTTGCAGTTAGATTGACTGCTAATCACTACTTCTGTAAAACCTTGACTTTACCGAAGTAATTAAAATTGACAAGCAATAAATATTTGGATAATTATTTTACAGGTAGTGATTTAGCTTTTTGCAACATTATTTTAAATATCATAATTATTCTCGTATGCCACAACAAAGTATAGTTGTCGCCATTTTTTTGGCCTCAACTACATATATTTTTACTTTTTTCACTTTATAGATTTTGACTCTCGAAGAAACGCTAGATGGCTAGCTGTACATTCTCACAAAGACAACTCGAAAAAAGTTATAGAATTATTTCCTTAATGTATTTTCAGTTAAAGCTGATCTAAGATCTGGTATTCACCATGAATAAACAAAATACTACCAAGCATCACCAAAAAATACAAACAAAAACTTTACACTCAAGCACTTGCCCCAAATTTGACAAAGCATCGATTTGTATGCTAACTCATCGCTTGACCACTGCTTTTGAAACATCAATCACCGTAATGTGAACCTTATTTTGCTAGTAATAAGAAATAATTAATTTTTATTGGTTAATTCAGTATGGGTGAGTTAATTTCTAGTGAAAGTGATTGAAAGCAAAAACGTATGAACTTATGAAGATGTTTGTTACAATGGAAAAAGCATGATAAGTGTTTTGTATAAATGATGTTTCAGAAAAAGGCATTATTTTTGAGAAAAAAAACGGATAAAATAAAAAAATTAAGTTTATCTTAATACGTGAAGTTAATATAACACCTGTATAATTATGAACCGACGACATTGTAAAAGTCGGGGGCAACCGGTGGATGCAAATGGCAGGTTGTCGTACAGTGTGGCGGTGTAAGGGGGAGGCCTTCGTTCAGCAGTGGACGTCTCCGGGCTGATGATGATAAGTATGAACATATTGCTTTGTTTAATTTATGTACATTATTTTAAAACAAATCTGCATTATACTTCTTCATCGTTTCTTCATTCAATGTGTTGCATTCAAAGCCGTTCACAATTCAGATATGTTTACAGTAGGTACTATAACTGTATTTTAATCTGTGTTTAACTATTTTACACATTTAAAACTTACTTATTTAGGGGTACTCTTTTGATCACGTGACTAGATTCGGGCGTTTGTTAAAAGTCAAACTATACTACTGCTTTAGCTTATATCATAAATATATCTATTGTGCCTATACATGGGCATAATTTGTGACATAAAACATAACATAAACTTAAAAACTACTTAAAATGAATTAACGTCTTATGCTCGCAAAACAAACAATCCCACATTTCTGATATTTTTTCATTCGATGAACTATGAACTATGAAGTATGTTCAAACACTAAGCTTATCAACCAACAATATTATATAGTTCTAAGTATGATTTTATGCGGACTATTTACCGTGAATAATGTTGTGAACTGTAATGAACAACCGTGATAGTTTAAAACAGGGAAATTCATTAATAATATAATAATGTATATGGCGATAAACAAAGCGGATCCCACGTGGTATTTCTTCATGGGATCGGTCCGGAATACACATGAAATCCAGATTTTTTAACGGCTAAATAAATATTCGCTATTCAGTATTATATTTTACGTATTACGTACTACAATCGTACACATATTTTTTTCATTCACAGAAATAGAACTTAAACTGGAAGCTAAGACATTGAACGGTTGGTCAAGGCCCAACAATCTAGTTTGATAGCTTTATAATTTGATACGTCATTCTAGTCGATATTGCATTACTAACAGTCAGGTATTTTCATTTGAGATATTATGTTTATTTCCAATGTGTACAAACACAAAAAAAAACATTTTTGTGACCTTCATTGCAAGTTCGGAACTACAGACATATAATTATATATTAATCTGGAAAATAAGCTATTTATGAACTGAGTACCATCCAAATCCTGAATAATATAATAACTATGATATGACTTTGAGCTACGTTTATATGACTGCTAAAATGAATTAAATGTAAGTGTACCAGTATACGGAACACGTCGCAAACTAAAGTTAGAAGCGTAATCGCGCGACAGGCACTACGACCGAGTGCGGCAAGTTTATATTATGTATAATAATTAAAAAAAAGAAACAACTTCAATTTCGACTACGTCGACGACTTTTTCATATTTCCAGCTATTTTGATTTATTCCAGTAATTTTAAATACCAAACTACTAAACCGATTTCTATAAAATGTATGTGGGACCTCTGAAGTTACTCCTACCAAACAAAAAAATAATTATCAAAATCAATTCATAATTGGCGGATCGCGTAACATACATACAAAAAAAACAGATAAACCAATTGTAGAATTGAGAACCTTCTTTTTTGAAGCCAGTTGAATATGTATAAAAAGGAGCCCGTAGCTCGATGGCGGCATTTTTTTGGCTATGGCGCGTGTCCTTTGTGCGGCTAGACTTAATAAAAGGTGCTAAAATCTACTAAACTTCATGACAACCTTGAATCTTATCTTTACCACTTAATTATAAAACAAGTATAACGCATATATTAATTATATAACACGGTCTAAGTGCTTACCTTGCTAATGTTTCAAAACCGCTTTAGATCCACATTATTCTTGATCAGTAAAGTTTGGTCGTCAAACTATTTCATAACCCACGTGTGAGCACGATCATGTGAAACTAATTACTATTCAATGTTTAACAACTAATAAAAGTGTAAACGAACGCGAGATCAAGAAAGAAAACAACAACACAAACAGAAGAACCGAACAGAGGAGCGTTAACATTTTGAAGAGTGTGCTTTGGATTTGCATGATCTTTCCTCCTGGGGAAATCTGGACCTGGGTATGTCCTAAAACTACATCCAGAACCACTAGGACTGGCAGCAGCGTCCTCTTGGTTAACAGTGATGAACATTCTGTGATCCCCAAGCCGCCTGCCAAGCGTGGGGATTATGGCATGTGATTATTATTTAAAGGTGAGGCCTTCGTCCAGTTGTGGACGTCTTCTGGTTGTTGGTGGAGGAGGGGTCCTCCTCTGGATGTCGGATATTAGATAATATCGAAAAAGCGACACTATTACCTGGTTGATTTACCAAAAACTCGTACGAAACGGTTTGATTTATAACGCATGAATCGACTTTCTTTATATCTTACTGAGTGTGGCTTTGAATGTGACTGGCCTATTTGTCTGGAATATTAAAAACTTGAAATGTCAAAATACTTGACACTTTCAAATGTACAAAGTGCGACGCACGATCATCTTTTTCAAAGGAAAAAAAATGAAAAACAGTCAGATTTATTGTTATACTATTAAGAGAGAGAGAGAGCTAGATCCTCCAAGACCAAAATTGTACTAGTTCAATACTATTGCTTAATGACAGGTCGCCCAACTCCAGCGCAATGTTATCAAGCCAAAAAAAAGAGCTAAACCCTCCAAGCCCACCTCTATCATTGCTATAATTATTTAGTTCTACCTCAATATTTTTGAGGTTTAATTATACTTTGAGGTTTATAATTAGAGCCCTTGCTATACTTATTCACTTGAAATCTACAAAACAAATGTAGCTCATATTCACACGGGCACTTCACTATTTTGACTACCATTTTCAGTTACAACACCAAATTGTACATTTCAATTTTTTTATTACAAACGCTACCGCAATATCTCTGAGATGTGCAACCAGCCTTTTGAACATTAATTGCTATACAAATAATAAATATCTATGTTATTTTATGGCCAAAGAACTTCACTTTTATGTCTATCTGGTGTAAAGTAGCTACTCGCATACCTATTAGGTATTTTAGCAATAGGTATTTTATGTACTTAGTAGAAATAGGTAATGTTAAAGGTCAAGATCAAGACATTGCGAATGTGTCAAATGTTTCAAAAGCCTTGTCAATGTAAGTAGTTAATTTAAAAACGATGGTTAGATGGTTGTAATGTTAAATTAAATGCTTGTGTTTTTTTTTTTTTTTTTGGGGTGCCTCTTTATCGAGACTTTAGAATTAATACAAATCTGTACAGCCGTTTTGACGTGAAAAGTTAACAAACATACACACATATATACCGACAAACTTTCGCACGTATAATAATGATCTGAGTGTGATTCTTTAAAACTAGTGTACCTTAAATTAGTTGTACCTTTCAATTGTTTAAAATTCTCGCATAAATCATATTTATTCCCCGATTTGAATTTAGTGACGAGATGAGCAAGGCGGTCGCCTGGTGGTAAGCGTCACGCCTGTCCATAACATTAGCAGTGCCAGAATTGTTAACGTACATAAGGACTAACTATTATTTAATCAAGGCCCTAGAACCATGATAGGGATCCGACCGGAATCGGCAATTAGGTAGGGATCGAGCGAGAGATCAGGCCTTGGGATCTGAACGGAATAAACCGAAAAAATGTCGGTAAGGTATGCTGCCAAACATGCAAACAACAGAGATCATGCAAAACGTACGCTTATATTCACAGTAATGCTGCCTAAATACATTCAGCAACGAGTAAGCAAACTATAAATAAGTTGCATTTATGTTAAAACAAATGCTATAATATAAAACGTGACATCATAAATAAATCATAAATCATCTTCAACAAAAAATTGGCATCTAGATACAGATTACTATGGGTTGCAGCACTGAAGAGAGAAGTAAATAGGGCTTTCGCTTTTCTGTGGGTTGCAGTACCTAGTTCTATGCCAATGCAACGCATTAGATTTGCATGCGGATGCTTGTTACTACACAATAAGTAGTTTTATGATGGCAAGATCATAATCATGTGCTGTTATTTTAATGAAAATTGTTTAGTGATAGTTATTATATAATATACTTTCATGCCTTAATGTTTTAACAATGATATTTTCCTGCGCTCTATAAATTAAAAGGTGGTCGTTTTTTTGCCGCGTTCCTGATCCTATCACAGTTTTATTCTATAACTAAATCCAAACAAACATTTTGACTTGGATTTCAGCACTCTTTCTTTCAAATTCACAGAAATCAAAAGTGTATAACCTCAAATTGAAACAATTTCAGTAGAGTTCATAATTTATTGATCCATTTATTTATTTTTCCAATTCGAGATCAACATTTAATATGAATCGTATTTTACAATTAATAAGTTAAAAGAACGCACTGCGTTAGTCATTTTGTCAGGTGTAAAAATCAACTAAACATTTTTAAAGTTGATATACTGTCCATACGTCGTATACACACTCTCGCTACTCTCTATTGGTAAATATTGGCTATTGTAAAGGGGAAACGGTGAAAACTCAGCATTTCACACAATGCCAAAAACAATGTACAATAGATAGCAGGGAAATTATGGGGTTTTATGGAGAAGAAATTTATTAACAGAAGATCTATTGAAAAATACTAATAGCACTTTCTATGAGTCATAGTTTTCTCTGCATTAAAAAATGTACACAATTTGTTTTTTAACTATCTCTACCAACTCTACATGTTTTTTTATCTATCACAAAAAGTATATAGACGGGAGTTCTGTGTAATTTTTTTAATAATTAATTTTTGTATAATGTAATGTAAGTATAATATTTATTGATGGTTTGATTGATGGATTATATTTTATCAAAATGTTTTTTTTTCTTTACGAGTAAAAATACATATTTTTAAAAGATTTTAAATTGATTGAAACTGATTTTTAACCTCTTATAAATTCTCTACTAGAATAGGTTACTAATAAAATATGTATTTTAGTGGTGATTAAGTCCAACTTTATACTTTTACTAACTAACTAACTAAAATAAAATAACCTGTACTACTAGTAAATAAAAATGAAAATTAATTTTATAGTCGAGTGTAAAAACTTGCCTTCGATTATAAATTTTACATGTATATCACTGGTGATGTTAGAATTATATTCCTTAAGCACATCATTCAAGTTTAGCTTGATCTGAAGATTAAAAAACAATTATTTTTGCTGCATACAAACTGGTTATATGTGGGAAAATTAGACACTAAAAGAGAGAGTCGGCAAGCGAAAGTTAATTTATAGTAAATCAGTTTAATTTTTCTAAGATATAGCTGTCGATAATATATGAGTAATGTAGAGTATATTTTTTTTATGGATTGTGGTGACGAGACGGTTGTCTGTTGGTAAGCGTCACGCCTGCCCATAACAGTAGCAGTACTAGAATTGTAAACTTGCGAATACAATCCTGCGCCGAACTGTAGTGCGCTCGTCACCCTGAGATATTTTTTAGTTGTAAAATCTCTTCATGCCCAGTAATTTATCTGGTAACATTACCCTTCAAACCGAAAGACAATGGACGTACACCATGCTTGCACTACTGCTTTGCGGTTGACTGGTAAAGGTGTGGTACTTCCCCAGGCGGACTCCGCAAAACAGTCATACCACTACAGAATTATATTTTATTTATGATCCTACGTATATTATTTTATCGGTTACTAGAGGTCCCCCGCGACTTCGTCCGCGTACGGAAGAAATTCGGCCCGCTCCCGAATATTTGTATCTTCCTTACCTAACCTAACCTAACCCCCTAAGCTGATAAAAGGTACTCATCATAGAAAAAAACTTTTTTTGAGATAAAAAAAACAAAGGTGTTACAATACCTGCCTAAATGACAAAGGAGATCAACCACCTTTGGTGTTATCCATGGAAAACCCAACTACCTATCCCAATCCTAATTACATGGAATCCAAGTTAAGAACTATCACTAACTTTAAAAAGTTATTTGTAGATTGCAAATGTTAAATTAAACGTCTTTTCGAATGGTAAAATTACACGTATTACGAGCCTAAGTAATACCTATTCACCGTGCTGCTATATATTGTGCTATTACTACATTTCGGATTACATTTTCAAAGAGATTGTACGCGCTAATGCAAACTTATCTCTGGTGTCGAAAGCTAGACATAGGTCATCGTTAGGTCATATAAAAATATAATGTTCACTGCAATGCGATTTTAACGAACCAATGAAGTAACTTACTGTCAAATACAACAACTTTTATAATAGACTACGAAAAAATAATCATCTTGATAAAAAACTAGACAACCTTTTCATGTAAAATACTAGTGGCGGTTATTATTAAAATTTGATTTATCTAAATTGCATAATTGGTTTAGATATTCACTGGATTCGAGGTTACTAAATTATTATCTTTCAGCGCTATAACGCACAACGCAACCGATTTTTATTCTGTATATTTGAAATTTAAATTTAAAGACGAAACAATTACGTGTACAAAACATTTTACAATAAGCGATTTACCAAACACGATTTAAAAAAAGTAGTGTCCTTCAACTCGACAGATAACACAGACTAAACGTGCCAGCCAAAATAGTATACTATTTTTGGTAGGTGGCCCATGAAATAAAATAAAAAGCTTTACAATGACAGCCACGTTTGGTCTGCGCAAAGTCAGAGCCATCTATAATGAGCTTCTTTTTTTTATTTTACTGCTTGTCAGAAAATGTCCCATTAATACTTTTGTTGCTAAGCCAAAAACAAAAAAAATACATCATAATAAAAGAGACATCTCACATCGCGCTTCAGAGTTATGTCCCATTTCATTGCATATCACCGCATTTCACTTAATAACTCACTGTGTACCTATCCAAATAGATACTAAATGTGCCATAGCAATTTTGCTACCTCAGCTATCTATAAACAATTCTCCTAACGGAGACCTATGTGTCGTTGTCTCAGCTTTAGTTTGACCTACTGATTTAATTTGTGTATGGAGATAACATGAATAACAATCTTGAATTAAGTTAGCGCAGATTCAATTGAAGGCGAAGATGAAAATTTAAATCACAGTATATTAGATACATGAGTAGGTACATCTCATTCCATAGTTCTCTTCCGAAGCTTAGCCCAATTCCCAACAATGACTGACATACTGAGCCCCTCCCGATTGATAACCATCGCCCTTTACCAAGTAAAATAGCAAAATAATAGCACTTGGCGCCATGTTAGCGCGTTTAATTCAATTATAGTATTATTAAGTAAAATTATTCTCATGACAATGCGTCAAATAGCTTGTTTTGAATCGGATACTTATGTAATACAATCGAAAGAGTTTAAGTATATTTGTAGGATTGTGTGAGTAGTCACTTACTGACCATTAAACGTGCATTCCGTTATGTCACAGACAACTTGTAAATAAAGGCATAGGAGTATTTAGCCATACCTACGTTTTGCAAACTCGGTTTTTACACTGGGGCACAGAATAATAACTAGTAACAGAAGCTTTACTTCGCAATGGTTTTCAAAGAAATATGACTCAATCTGATAAACAATATGATTTAATTTAGCTCGCGGTCCAGTCGAGCACGTGTTCATTTACATACCTACTAATTTCTTTTTGAAGGAATATGGGCCTTAATTCACTATACTACGGTTCATAATAAGTTATACATGGTTATACGTATTGAAAGAGCCGCCGAGCCGAGCCTACTAGATTGGCCCTTGCGCAATGGCCGCCGCCCGTAGGTATGTTTTTAATACCTACACGCGGAGTGACACAGGCCTGACTGGGGATAGGTAGTACAGTGGTGTACTTGCGCTTAGACTTATCCTGTGGTGGTCTCAGGTGGATGCGGGCGGACTATTGCTTGAATTACAAAAAGTTTTTTTTTTGTGGATATAGGCTTTAGATGCAGTCTACGATGGAGCACGCTTGCCTAGAAGAAACCGATTCACTCGTGACTTGAAGACACCGAGATTATAATTATCGGGAAACACCCACTTGGACAGTGCATTCCACTGTTTAGCAGTTCGACTAAAGAAAGTGGAATCAAACAGTTTCGTACGAGTTTTCGTTATATCAACCATAAAACGGTGTCGCTTTTCGAGGTCCTGGCCTTCCGATAGAAGAATTAACTAATTCATATTGAATCCAACGAATGTAAAGTTAGTTTGGCTTATAATTGGATTACGTATATAATATTATAATAGTAGTTTAAAATATTAGGTAGTTAGGTTACATCTATTTATGTATTTATACGTCTAGTTAGACTTTTCAAGTATTAGTTGGATTTTTCGAAATCTTTAGTAATTTCTTTTTATACCATCATCACTATTGGTAAACAAGCGTAGACCATTTTATAATCAAAAATATGTTAAAATTTACATTGCCCCGAGCCGACTCTTCCAAAATTGCGATCAGGGTCCTGTTTTATAAAGCTAAAAGTCGTGTACTTGTAGTAAAAAACTGGAAACATTGCAAAAAAAATATTGAGTACGGCGTTTTTATAGCTACAAGACAACAGTGTATGAACCACTAGTACAATCACTTGTGTAAAAGTTAAAGACAAACAGTCAGGTAGAAGACCTGTAACTGGTAACTTGTAGTTACTGGTACAAGAAGCTAGTATAATTGTAAGCTTGTACTTGTAGCTTTATAAAACAGTGCCTTATTAAAAACCTCACTTGTCAGGTTGAAACTTATTAAAACTCGAATATTGATTGACTAAAGGAAATTATAGCGTAAGTAGTCATGGAAACATTATCACAAAAGTTTCTTAAAATATTGGACCTTGAATTAGCAAAGGATTTTGGAAAATATTTCCTCCAGCCCCTCGAGCACGTGTCGAGGACTAAGTGGTCTTTCCCCGGGGGGTCGTGATAAAGCTAGAATAATATGGATACGTCTGTCTCGTTTCGAGGGGGAAAAAGAGTGGATAGACACTTTTATCACGGCTCCTTTGCTATTAGGCAGGCATGATATGAGACAATGCCAATGCCAATCCAAAAGAAAGCCAATCATCGGTTCCAAACAAATGACAAATTCGGCTATTACATTTATTTTATAGTCTTGAAATACGTTTCAGGGCGTATTATAGCTAGGTTAGGTTAGTCTATACACTGATTTTCGTAACGTTACCGGTTGAACTAGTCTTCATTATGTAGGAGTTGTCATAACACTGGTTAATTTGTAGAGCAAATCATATTACAAACAAGTATTAACTGAAGCTAAACATGAGAGAGATAAAGCAAAAGGCATAATGACATTATTTGGACTAGTGGTTATTTTTTTTATTTTGCGGCGGAAGATTTAAACCTTTACAAAGGAGTTTTCGCGGGAACATGGAAAAATCATGTCGCTGCATTCTATTATTTTCTAAAACTTGATTTAAAATAGTAGTAATAGTAGGAAGGGGTCCCACTAGGTGGACCGACGACATTGTAAAAGTCGCGGGCAACCGGTGGATGCAAATGGCAGGTTGTCGTACAGTGTGGCGGTCTAAGGGGGAGGCCTTCGTTCAGCAGTGGACATCTCCGGGCTGATGATGATGATGATGATGATTTAAATAGTGGTGTTTTATTAATTCACTGTTGAATTAGATGCACGTGTGCATGTGGTATAATGTGGTGAAACATGTCTTTTCGTGTTGTTTTTAAAACTCCGTAAACGCCCATAGCAGAGTCGCCACTTATTTACTAGGGCATGACTTAGACTCGACTGTGACTAATTTCGTGTGACTGGCTGTGATTTGATAACACATATATACAACTTGATACTATATAAACATGAAAATGTATATGTAAATGTATAATACTTGACACTGGCTGAATGCACAAAGTGCTAAGCCAAAAAAATAAAAAATTAAAAGCCTTTACAAATAGATAGAGCATAAAAATGCAATGCTTTAGGCATTGCATTCTCTAGCACTAATGCTGTAACCGTTTCCGTTTCCGATATGTTGACGAATGAAAATGCACTTATTCAACAACTTACCAACAGATGAAAGCGTGCCAGTTGTTGCAACGACTTTGATCGCTATGCTTGCTCGGTCAATAAATTATGTACCGGATCCTGTTATTTTTTTGTGACCAGACATCTTATAACTACTTGTACATATCTAACTACACAACAAGACATCGATTAAATTATGACGAGTTAAACAATAGTTTTGTCTACAGTCATACCTACTATACTATGCAAGTCTGTGGATTTATATCCATGTATGTTTGGTGTAATTTTATGCCCCTGAAGTTTTGTCACGCGACTGCGAATATCGTTGTCTCATAATTATTTTAATACAAAAAATACTTAGCAAGACAATAATACTTGACGTGTGCACTATACAGGGTTATGTGGCTTTTGACCTAGCTAATAGAGCTTGGCGATAATGTCCGCTTTATATTCGCTTACATTATGCGGGGTAACGCAGAATTGTAATAATAAGCCGGAAAAAGTTTAAAGCACTCATGATTGTAAACAAATTTTACTATGGGAATTAGTCTTATGTTACGAAAAAACAGTACTTAGTTCCATACATTTCTTCAAGGGTGAATGATATTTTCTATGAAACAGTTTTTTTTGTGACTACAGAGAGAGAGGAGAGTGAGCTGGATTTTGGTGGTACCAAAGTTAAAGAAGTTCAGAATAATTAGATCCGTTCGGCTTAACACTGCTGTTCCGAGTAACCCTGTAAAATATTTTTTTACAATGTATCATACTTTTATAGTTATATTATTACGGGATATGTGCCATGATTATGTGAAGTTACATGCATCATGGAACTGGGTATGTCCTAAAACTGCATCCAGAACCATCTGAGCAAGGGCAGCAGCGTCCTCTCAGGTAACGGTGGTAAGCACTCTGCGATACCCAAGCCGCCTGCCAAGCGTAGGGATTCCGGCAATCCCTCCCAAAGAAGGAGACCTTCGCCCAGCAGTGGACTTCTTCCGGCTGATGATGCACATACATCATGCTTTTAGAGCACTACCTTCGAAGCAAAGGTCTCCGAATCTACTTAAACAAATCGGCATTTCGGTGGTTCAAATAATTGTGTCAACACTCTATCTCTGCTTCATAATGTAGGGGGTGTAAGGTAGGGAGTTTTGAGAGATTGCTAGCTTAATAATTTTATTATAACCCTGTATATTTATTAATAGCTGACACAGTATGTACAGTATTTTGTGGTTGTACTTGGGAGCGAATTGACATTTCTTTATTTTTTTGTTATAATTGCACCAGTAACTTCCGTCTTATAAATTATTTCAGTTTTATATTATGATGTTGATGTTGACATTATTTTGTTGCCGATCTACTAATTAGTGTTGGTCGAAGATTGTTGGCTATAACCCGTTTTGACTGAGAAATATAAAGGTCTGAACAGAATGCTTTTTTTAAGGAGTGAAATCTTCCGCGTTTATGACAAAATGTGTTAACTAAAAACGGCATCATCATCAGCTAGATGACGTCTACCATAGCTCGAAGGCCTCCCTCTTAGACCACCACAGTGTACGACAACCTGCCATTATTGCATCCACCGAGCGGTTGGTTGCAATTTTCACAATGTCGTCGTTCCACGACGATAATGATGCCGTTTTTAGCAGCCACGCTAACATACGCTGCTAAAAAACGGCATCATCTGGGGACATTTATGTGTTTCAAGAGAGAATCGATAATAAATATAAATTCCAAACTTTATTGTAATACGTCGTTGTCGTCAGCCATAAGACGTCCACTGCTGGACGAAGGCCTCCCAATAGAGGGGTGTTGTCATAATCCCCACGCTTGGCAGGCGGCTTGGGGATCGCAGAATGCTCACCACCGTTAACCAAGAGGAAGCTGCTGCCCGTCCTCCGGTGGGTCTGGTTGCAGTTTAAGGACATACCCAGGTATTGTAATACAAGTCACAGTAACAAGACAACCAGAATATTGAAAGCTACTTTATATTAATCTGCTGACACTATTCGCAAGACTATTTCAAAAATGTTACTGCTGCTATATACATTTTGATATTACAATTAACTTTATAATTTTTATATTCAAATTTATAATAATCAATGCAAATAACAGACACAGCTGGTCTAGAGTAATAACTTAAATGATTCACTTCATAATTTCCTAATAATTAATAAAATGAATCATTCATCATTTAAACAATAATTAGGACGCAAACTTTTTACGACTATCTAGGAATTTAGAAAATTAAGTGATTACTTTATGAAATATTTTAAGTTTCCATACTAAAATAATTAGTAATGGTATTTCTAATTATGATTTATAAAGATTTAGGCAGTATTTATGTCGCAGCTGAATGGAAAAATGCCGTATTATGCAATGGCTAGCCATCATTTTAATTTCTCTTACTAATCAGAGCACCCGCGAACGTTTTAGACTGTTTGAATGAGTACCTAATAATGTACTTGTCACAACCAAATTGTAGAATTCGCCGCATCACATAACGACTAGCCATTTTAAATAATGGAGCAGTTTTGTATTAGGAAAAATCAACGTTTGGTCATCTGGTCATTTGGTCATTCATCATAACAGTGAAAAAAATAAGGCTTAGTTATAAAATAGTTTGATTGAATGGTACTTAGAAATAAATTAGGGAGTCATGTACCTATCATTAAAATATATAGAAAAAATTAAAAAGTTTTGCTTCGTTATCAAAGCGCCGCAGGTGTCAGAAATTTGAACTAAGAACTGCCAAAGTGGCGGATCATGACTCGCTTAATTCCATTACGTCTAGTCATGTTGAAAAAAACGAAGCACGAATACGATACAGCGGATTTTCATTCAGCCGAAACACAATGCGGCTAATATTTAATCAACCGCAATACAAAATGGTTCCGTTATCTAAAGTCTAGCCGTTATGTGATGTGGCGAATTCTACAATTTGGTTGCGACAAGTACATTATCACTGAATCAAATATTATTTTTAAAACGTTCGCGGGTGCTCTGATTAGTATGTTTGTTATGAAAGTCCAGCACTCGACCTATTAAAGCAGACACCTTTCACTGCGCGAGTGAAAGTAGGTACATAGTTATTGACTAAATTTTAGTCTATATAGATTGTTAACCTTGTTCACAAAATGTTTAATCATTATATTATATTAAATATTATGTATTAGTATCAGATTGTAGGTATGTTTATGATTCGTAGATTTTTTTCTTTACAGCACACCCCATCTTTTCGTGTTCATAATTTTTCTCCATCCTAAGGTTACTTGGAAAAGATCGCTTTTAGCGATAAGGCCGCCTTTTGTGCACTAGTATTTAATTAATTTTATCCTTTGTGTGTATATTTCATTGGTGTGAGCAATAAAGAGTTAATCTATCTATCCATATTAGGTATGTATATTCAAAAAAAACATTGTGTGGATTTTTATTTCCACAATAGTGACAAAGATATAAAAAAGTGACCTTGTTTCCCCTAGTGGTCATCTCTTCCGTTCATTTACATTTTTATCGTAACTAATAAAAAACATTTTAACATGTGTTATTTTTAATGATTATTAATTAGTTATTTTACGATGGAAACTGGCGTAGTTATTCAGATTCCCAACCTATGTCATCACGCACGTGACGTGCTATTTAATTCACTCTTTGGGAATGGTCGCCGGTTGTAACCGAAGCTTTAACCAAAGTAGTCACAGTAAACGTGATGAATACCAAACAAATAAACAGGCACTTTTTTTTTATAATGTTGCAATTGCCAGATCTACCAATTTTATACAACAGCATTAAAACAAAATTTGTATTAAAAAAAATACAATTAAACAAAAGCATTAAATAGAAAAATATTTGATTCGAAACGATGGTAAAAAGATAAGATCAGACAGACAAAGACTATTTGGGCAATACCTATGGACAAAAATGTATCAAATATTTAAAAAAATATATATAAGTATTGCTATAGTACCTAACGGTTCCTTACACAAAAACAAAATCTTTTTAAGTGAAACAAAAAGCGCAGAGAGACTAAAATAACCTTCACCTTGATATTTATGGGTACTTATACTCAATTGGATATTGGGGAGAAAGGGGGTAATTTAGCAGAGAATAGTCTTCAATTTATTTTAACGGCAAATAAAAATGGTAATTTTTATTTCACGATCGTCACGTGCTAATTCAAAGGCATTTTGTGCGAGCCTTGTCTGAATCAAACTTTTTTGAATAATTTATTTGGTAAACAAAAAATCAGGAACTAACCAAAACATTATCTGAGAAACAGTAAAATAATTAACGAGATGTCAGTTGTAAAAAGTAGGTCAGACTGTTTTTACGTAAATTATGTAAAATTATAATCATAATACAAAAATGTGAAGGTTTAACAAACCGAATGCATAAGAATTATTTACATAATGTTATGTAGATGCATTTGATTGCAATGTCTAATAATTAAAATAATTCATAATGTCTGAATAAAATTTATTAAATATACTGATAAAACATTATAATTGTAATATGATGTGGGGTGTATAATGCCATAAATGTTATTAAATGCCTTTCTATATACAGGCTTACGCGTATCAGTATTAATAATATAAGGTCATTGTGCTCATCGTTTTGAACAATTTTTACTACCAACTTTGAAATTGAGGAAAAAACTATATGCTGTTTAGTGACACTGACTTTCTTAGTGTGCGGTCGTCGTACTTGAGAGCGTTGGGCTTGGGACGCAGACAATACAAAATTGTACGTCGTAGTTACGGTAGATTTTTCCAGGTGGCGCTAATTTAAAAGGGGGTAAAAAAGGGGCGAAACTTTTGTATGTTGGTCCTTTGTTTTTGCACTTTTAGTCTTGAAAATTTGTATTTGGGTTAATTTAATGTGAAATAAAAAATGCTGTTTTAATTTTTTTATCGGCAGGCATGATTTAAGGGGGTGTAATCGGGGTTTTCTTTTTATCACAGACAGCTCTCTGTTTTCGAAATGATCTAAATGATGTTTTTGCAAGAGCAAAAAAGTATGCTTAAGTGTGAATGTTTTAAAATCACGGCACACTGGCTAGACCAGATTGATGAAAATTTATGAAGAAGGATTCATGAGAATAGTAGCTAAGCATGCCTTTAGATGCGCACTGTTTGACGGGGACGGACTAAGATACAGACCATGTCTCGTCGTTTACTCTTGACCTCTATGGTAATGTATTGTTCACGGTCGATATTCATACGAGGTGATGTAAATGTGGGACAGTTCGCGGACGTGAGAGAAATGGCATCGTGGTCGTGAGATGTGGGCGATGAGATGACCGTAATACCTAATTAGGTTTTAGTTTTGTATCAAGTAAGCTTTTACTAAAGCCCAGCCACTGAGAGAATGCGTTCGACAGCTACAATAATAACATGCAAGCTAAATGAAGACACTTTTGCTAGTTACTAGTTTTGCGATTATAATATGACCTCTGAATTGTTTGCTCAACAGAGCGTACATATTAAATTCTTTGACATCAAGTATAATAAAAATACATAATAATAAATAATATAATACCTATATACCGATTATACTACCTATAGCAAAATAACTGAATGTGTCAACCCATTTTTGACAACGTTACTGTAGCTGTCAAACGCGTTCTCTCAGTGGCCGGACTTTAAGTGACAGTGTGGTAGAAGAAGATAAACACGACGAGTCTGAAATGGAAAATTAAACATACCATTATTTTGCTAGTTACATGGTGACACTTAATAGAGTTAATAAAGTTTTTTTTTACTTATACTTAGTTATATGCCAGTAGTTCTCCGAACAGTAGACCGCGCAAGAACAAAGTTTCATGTCATGTGGAGCCAACCGACAGGTAAATGGCACAAATCAGTCAGAAGACGTCCACTGCTGGACTAAGGCCTTAATAGGGAGGATTGTCATAATCCCCACGCTTGGCAGGTGGCTTGGGGATTGCAGAATGCTCACCACCGTTGACAGAGAGGACGCGGCTGCATCTCTCGGTGGTTCCGAAAACAGTTGTAGGATATACCCTGGCGGTAAATGGTAATGCGGTATATGGCGCCGCAGCAAAGTTTTTATCTTTTTGGGAGAAAAAATTCAATGACATTGTAGACCATGTACTTTTATACCAAGTTTCGTCAAGATTAGTTAAAAAAATACGACATGAGTACAAACATTAACACATCCGAACAGATTAGAGCAACTTTTGGTAGTTGTTGCAAAGACTGCTCTCTCGGTCACTGAAGATGGACAAAAACTATTGATCTATTCAAATGGAGAAAAAATACACCAAAATTAAGAAACTGGCCATTCATGGCACCAAACAATTCGGTCAGTCTTTGAAAGTGTGAGAGAAAATGTTGGCCAATCATCCTATACGAACATACTAAAGCTATAAGTTTTTATCTAAGCTTCTATTTTTCCCGTTACATTGTCCCGTAGCTGAACAGATTATTTGGTACTATAATCAATTATCACGTTCAGTCGTTGATTGAAGTTTCCAATGAAAAAAAAATTGTAGGAGGAATGTTTGAATTTTTTGGGGGGATTTGTTTGTCATAAGTAATTATTATATTCCAACTAACAGGTTGGTTCGTTTGAATTTGAGAAAAAACTCTCATAACATAAAATTATTCATTTTCCCGGAACTAAAATATCTATATTGCTTGTCAAACATAAACATCGGTTTTGCTGAGGATTCGTTGACTTTCTTCGAATATATTATCGGAAGCAAATTGGAAGACTTTCTCCGATGAATGAATAGCAAAGATTACTTCAAAACGTCAGATTTCCTATCAATAATGGCACTACAGAAGTGCTTCGCAAATATTTTATCGATAACTTACTTTTAATTTGAGTGTATTTTGATTGAACCTCGCTTTTTAATTTCAACTCTTCCTTAATCTTAGTTATACTAAGATTTGTAAAACTTTGTTCTTTTCGCGTTACTTACATGTTTTTTTTAATTTGCATTTATAATAAGACGTATAATTTAGAAATTAAATGACTAAGTTTATCGGTTTAAACACAATAATAGTGTAATTAATTATGTTCAATTATAAAATACTCATTGTGAAATTGTTTTTCTTTATGAGTTTTTTTAATCATTTTTCACAGGAGCAATGAAACCGGATCACTTTGTTTGTTTTAATATATTTTTTTGAAACTTTGAACTGTTTCGTCGGTAACAATGCAATTCTACTGACGGCTTTACGTAGATCGATACAGTGTTCACATTTATATAAATGAAAACAGATGCATGCGCTTCTTTTCAATGACTGCAGCGTTATATTTATACACTGATTCCAAAGACTGATTCACTAGTCCCATAAATCACTGTCAATGTCACCATTTCTCCAAGCCATACCATGTATTTCCTATCCGTTCTGCAAACCACAGAGCTATAATTACGGCGAAACGTCAGGTTATTGGAGCGGGCATGTTAAATTGGGCGTCAAATTACGGTTTATCGACAACTGCGATGAGTTTATCGACCATGGATGGACGTGACTATTAGCGCGGACGTCAATTTTTATCCAACGGTTTTATGTCAGTGTGAGGGTAATGAGCTATTTGAGAAAACTGTTTGTTGTAGTAAGGTTGTAGTGATTGGACTCTATTGCAGAGTTCGCCTGGGGAAGTACCCCACCTTTGATAACTATTCATCCGCGAAGCAATAGTGTACAAGCGTCACTTTGTTTCGGTTTGCAGGCCAATGTTAGCAGATAAATTACTGGGAATGAAGAAATTTGACATCTGATATCGCATGGTGACGAAAACAGTGCAATGCGGCGCAGGATTTTGTTCCAAGTTCACAATTCTAGCACTGCTGCTGTTGTGGGCAGGCAGGATTTTTATCACTCATACCGTCTCGCTTACCTCGTCACTCCATTGCATTTATTACTTTCGGTTGTCTGGTTAGGTAGAAAAACTCTACGTTATTCACACCAGAGATTTGACATTAAGAATTAAATGGCTCTTGAACCAGTGTAACAAGTGGCAGCTTAATCGTTAAAAGCAATCTCTGCCAGGCTACCTTAGGGTGTGTAGTCTACAAGCAAATCTACTTATTTTATAAAATCTGGTACGTATTCGGTAATAATCACGTAAGCATAATTTATTTTAATGAAATAAAATAATTTTTTGAATATTTTTGTTTGAAGTGATTCCACACTTATGGTATTTCTATGTTTTTAAAGCTTAAACTGGAAAAAAAAATATGACCTCCGGCATAACTCGAACCTGCATACGAGCAGTCTCTATGGGTTCCATATGGATATATCCTATGGACTCCCAACTGCAGTTGGGACGGAAATCCATCCCACATACCCATGTCATAATTTTTCTTCCAGTTTTAGCTTTAAAACACTTCAAATTATTTTATTTTTACTAATAAAATATTGTGTACTTGTGTACTGATATTTTAATATAAATAAACTATATGAGAAAAAAATATATAGAGGTGGGAAAAAATATAAGTCTTCAGAAGCATACATAATGACAAAGACTATTGTGTCATAAAAAAGTAGGACCATACTGCCTAATAATAATTATCGTGCCTACGCAATAACTACGCTTACAGTTATTGTATAAAATCACCATAGAATTACCAAGTTATGACAAAGCACAAAAGTTGTTCTAAAATGACCAATCGGCGACAAAAAGGTGTTTGTAATGTGCAAACAGTTTTGTTTGCGTATGCGGTAAAAAAGCGCAATTTAAGTAATGTTGACACAGCTCAAAATCTTCAGCAGACTAGTTCTAACTAGCTAGCTAGTTAGAGATGTAAGAATGTCGATAACAAATAAATCGATAGTCTATGTATATTTCAAGCTATCGTATGACAAAAATCTTATACTTACCATCTTGTACAATAATAAAGATCTATCGTATTTGATTAGACAGTTTTTCAGAACAAAAAACCTAAGTCAATGTTCCTTTGGGAGTTGAAGAGTTGAGAGTGATAATATTGCCATAATAAAATGCGTTTTTAGGTTATATTAAAATTTCAAAATGATAAAAGATAAAGATAAAAAATAACTTTATTGCCAAAAAAATATATATATATACGTAAATGCTAGACAAACAAGTGAACAATAGTTAAGCTTAACATTTAAAATTAGTATTTAACCGACTACAATTTTGACTACCTGGATGACGCCTTTTTACAAATAGATCTTGTCTCTGTGAGATACACGATAATTTAATTAATAATAGTGAAATAAGATTTAGTAATTGATTTTTTAAGTGGAATAATTCTATGCACGCGCACGGAAAATCAAATATGGAGTGTAGTTCTGCTTATGAGTAAGAGATGTGAATAAAATATGAAGTGTCAAACAAATAACGTATTTAAGAGGTGTCAATATATCGAAATGATTACTACGCATATCGATATTTTATTATGATGATGCGCGTCCTTGTTTAATAAACATGTGTATGTTAACCAGCTTCTTTACGATTTAAAACGAATGTGCGTTTTTTTTACTTTCACAACTTTGATCACAGTCTGGATATTGCAGTAAGGTGTTTTGATATTTTATATTGGCATAACTAAATGTAATTAAATTTTTGAGCTTATGAGACTTAATCACCTTATGAGATTAATTAATCAATACTGTCATAACAATGATAAGCTATCATTTCTCATTCGTGATATTGTTAGGTATGCTTATGTACAGTTTTTGTCTGGATTTTTATACCAATAAAATCTTCTAAATAATTTATTGCCTCTTTACAACTTACCAAAATCATTGTGATCTAACACCTAGTCAACATGATAAAATAACGTACCTGAAACAAAAAAACATCAATTACATTTATAGATTTTACACAAACTAAATTTAAAATAAAATACAACACACATTATGAATATTTGCGTAGGTATATGTGCAGCATAATCAGCGTTATCAATAGTCCACTGCTGGACTAAGACTTAGGCCTCTCATCGAAGGCTATGTCCACCGCGACCAGCGGGTATGATGGATTCATATAAACCATTGAATTTCTTCTCATCTTTAATACTCACGATATTATCCTTCACCAAAAAAAAATGGTGATATGAAAATGTGTACAATAAACTCCAAAGAGCTTATTAGTACGGGCCCGGGGTTTGAACCCGCGACCTGACCATTTCATGTTAAATGGTCTTTCAGTTAGGATATCATGACTCACGACTTCATTAGGCTACTAAGGCTTTGGTGTATCTTCGTTCCTACTTTTAACAGTTCAATCAGTTTAAGTTTATATACTGTTTATACACTGTGACACAAATATTAGGTTAAACAAACACGAGAAATTGAATGTCCACTTTGGCAAATAAGTCTGACATTGACTTTCGATTGTTGGCCCAACGTCATTAGCTTGGCCAAACTCTGCAGAAAGGTGCAAAACTTGGCTGGCAATCTTGGCTCCGATGTGTGATATGACAGGTTAGTGGTAATTATGGTTACATAAGTGTTAATCAATTCTTTATCAGACTATAGATCGTGATTGATCCCTTAACCAAAATAAGCTGATAGTACTAAAACTATTTATAGCGATAATAGAACAAGAAATTTGGATAGGCGGGACACACAGACAGTTCTTTCTTTCTGACAGATGAATCAAGGCAATTACCAAATAGTATCCGAGAAACGGGCAAAGATGTAGAGGCAGACCATCAGCCCGTTGGACAAGTGACATTGTCAAGCATGTCGTAGAGCAGGAGATGAAAATCACAATGAGAATAAGAGGAGGCCTATATTATACCATATATTATATATTATTATACTTAAAAAAAGCCTGTGATCCTGTGTAGGTATACAATTCGTTTTAAAGCAGACCATAAGAGCATAATATGTTCTGTTAAAAAAGATTTTTTTATGTCAAGCTATCAACCTTTATGTTTATCATTGGATACATCTTTGAAACTACAAATTTTTCATTCATACTTTCGCAACAGTTGGTTAACAGCTTGCCAATGTGGATAATCAATAGCCAAGCTACTAATGTGTCAACCATCAGGGGCCAATGTTGCAATCTCTATCTTATTTACCGGAGATACGTGTTTTATGATTAATAAATATCATCGATATAAGTATAGATATACTCGTATAATTATAATATGACTATTTATGACCTTATGATGCTATTACGAGCAGTTTCCAAAGTTTTAGGAAAAACTAAAATTTTGACAAACAAAATTTTACATGGACGTGGATTTTGGTTAAAGAAATTAATAAAAAGATGATGATGGTCGATCATGATCATGATCATGATCGATCACCTCCTTTGTCTAAGGTTGGTTCAAAACCGTAATTTATTTATTTCAATACCAGTTTGTTAAATGTAATGTTTTAATTATATTAATAAAAATAACTACATAGTAAATATGTAAAGTGTAAAAAAAACAGCATAGAAGAAGAAGAATCAAAGAAGCAAGAACATCGGACAAATATTAAAAACAACAAAAGATTCCGATCTTATAGCGAAATCAAAATCCCCTTGTATTGTTAAATTACAAAAGTCACTAACAAAAGCAGCGTATTAAAATAGCACAATTTCATACTAAAAATACATCAACACCAACCTCGTTTGGTATTTCCTCGTATTTTTTTTATTTTATTTACCTAATTTCATCACTCAATGTTAAAAACAGTTTATTGCACTTGTCTTACCTTTATCTCAAACTCTTGGAGGATCTAGCTCTCTGTATATAATCAAAGCTCAAACTGTACAACTAAATACAGAAGTCATTATTTTCTAAAGACAGTATGTCCCCATTATTAGAGAAGCTGTTCGCTTAAAACGCGCTAAAATTTACCCGCTCGAGGTCCGTTCAATATCTCACGTTTCATCTCTCAAAGGTCGAATCTGCAATAGACCTGCCAAACTATCTGATAGATCCATTATTGGACTTCTATGTAAATTAAGTGTCATCAGTATTTGCTAACGAAGGTTTTTGTGTGACATTATTCGGTTATTGGATAGTCATGGGAGTCATCAGATTGGTCATCATGACTTATTGTGTTTTTATATTAATAAGCTAGTCAAGAATATATTCGTTATATTGTAAGATACAATCTAGGTATGATGAAATTGGCGACAAAATGCTGGAAGGTGTGGCTTGGCCATGGCTGAGTGCTTTAAAAAATAGGGTTAAAATAGCAATGAAAATATGAGATTTGGGTTAAATTTTCTATATATTTTTCAAAAGACTCGCATATAATCATACTAATAATGTTTTAAATGCGATAGTAGTCGGTGTGTATGTGTATTTTACCTCTTCACGCTAAACTCTGAATGGATGTAGTCGGTGTGTATGTGTATGTTACCTCTTCACGCCAAAACGGTTAAACGGGTTTGGATGAAACTCTGAATGGATATTAAACAGCTAATTTCCCGGAATAATAGGATACTATTTTTCATTATTATCATCATCGCTGTTTGTTATCACCACGCGGGTGAAAGCGCGGGCGCAGCTAGTATCTAAACGAAATCATTGCTTTATGACCTACTTAAGCAAACGTTAGTTATTATTATTAGTTAAAAGATTATAAAATAGCGACATAATAATTATTTTTAAACATATAGGGATATTTAACGCTGAGCGTTGTTTGTTGTTATGACCTGGGCATGTCCTAAAACTGCATCCAAAACCCCCGGAGGACGGGCAGCAGCGTCGTTTAAGTTAACGGTGAAATGCATTCTGCGATTCCCAAGCCACCTGCCAAGCGTGGGGATTATGGCTCCAGCAGTGGACGCCTTTCGGCTGTTGATGTGATGATGATGATGTTGTTTGTAAAAAATACAATAATAATAAAAACTAGTGTACAGTTACTGTAACACTGAACGAACTGCGGTCTGCGCCTATACTGTGCATCCGTAAACAAATCATTTGTGTCCATAACAAATTATAGAGACAGCGAGTTTAAAAAAAACATATTTCAGGTTTTTGTTTTATTTATACGGGAATACTCACGTTTAATTAAATCGGATACTCCGACTATAGTTTCGATCACATCCGGTGACCTTTTTCAAAGAGTGAAAACAGAGCCCGACGCGCGTGCAGCTGCGTCCTGCTTAGCACTGCGGGCCCGGGGCCGCTGCGCGTCGCGCGCGTGATGACAGCGGTAGCTCTGCGGGCGAGGGGGTGGGGGCGGGTAGAGTTAGGGCGCTTGCTAATCTCTATGCCTCTAGAGATTAGCAAGCGCCCTAACTTCAATAGAGACGGGGGATGGAATCTGCCACCGACTTGGAGACCCTGTCTTCATGGGGCCCGCGAGGGTGGACGCGTATCTGAAGGCGACGTGGTGAGCTCCGCGTGCTGGAATATTCCCGACACCGCACGAGAAGGTTCCAGTGATGAAGAGCCGCTCCCACCCCCTCGCCCGCAGAGCTACCGCTGTCATCAAGCGCGCGACGCGCAGCGGCCCGCAGTGCTAAGCAGGACGCAGCTGCACGCGCGTCGGGCTCTGTTTTCACTCTTTGTAAAAGGTCACCGGATGTGATCGAAACTATAGTCGGAGTATCCGATTTAATTAAACGTGAGTATTCCCGTATAAATAAAACAAAAATGTGTCAAAACCACGTCAGTTTTCATAATAAAATAATATTTCAGGTTCTTGAGTTTGAAGAAGCTCTTTCTCAATTTCTTCTACTTGTTTCTGTACTGGCCATAGTAATACAACTAAAAAAACCATCAACTAACATAAAATGTTTTTTTTTAAACCGAATTACGGATAAGAAATCTCAAAAACTAACAAAGCTACGACTCTGAAAATTTGCATGTGGTATGTTGTTAGGACGTAGATGCTCACTAAGAACAGATTTTGCGAAATTCTACCCCTAAAATGGAGGGTGCAAGTTTGTATGTGTTTTTTTTTAGATAAAGTCAGGTTAAAATTAGGCCCGTGCAAAGTCAGGGCGGGTCAGCTAGTCAATTATAATACTTATATCTTAAGCTAGTACAGAACCTTTGCTATTAGAATGTAGGTCTCTGAACCTATTCATATACCTAAATCCACACCCACTGAAACCCATTTCAGAGCAGGGTCTGTCTAACCTAACCAACCCAGACTTAACCTAGAGCACTTAACTACAAACGTAGCGCGGCCTACTCAATTTCGTAATCCATATTTATTCGTATTTAAGGCCTACAACAGTTGTGTATACTCTTATTTTGTACAAGACAACTCAAAAATTACCCAATCGGCGGGATTCAAATCTGCACTGCAATTCGGCTAAACGACTCTTGCATTTATCGGTATGTGTATGTAGGCTTGTTACTTCTTCACGCCAAAACGGCTGAACGGATTTGAATGAAACTCGGTATTGAGATAACTGATTTCCTAAAATGACATGTAGGCTACTTTTTATCATCATCATCATCATAGTTTTTCATCACCACGCGGGTGAAATCGGGGCTGAATGTATCGCTCTCATCAGAAATGTGAAAGCATATATGTTCACTTTCATATCAAGTACCAATCTAACTGAAACAGTAAACACATGTATTACTTGAAACGACAAGAAACAGTGAAATTGACGACAAATCTCGATAATTACATGATAATTACACATACAGTCGAGAGGAGAAAGCGACGTGGCTTTTTGTTTTCGGAAAAAGAAAGACGATTCGGAGAAAAATTTGGTGTCGGCGAAACTCGAAACGTTTTTGGGTGAGGTGTGTCTTGAATGTGAACGAGTTGGACATATCTCAAGGTTGTGCAGTTACGTGATTCTCGCATTTTATTACATTACTTACTGAACGTGATATCGTTCGTATTACAGAAATTCAGAATGATCGTTCATAATTATTTATTTATATCATCATCATCAGCCCGGTGACGTCCACTGCTGAAAGAAGACCTCCCTCTTAGACCGCCACACTCTACGACAACCTGCCATTTGCATCCACCGGTTGCCCGCGACTTTTACAATGTCGTCGGTCCACCTATATAGTGAGAGGACTTCCTACGCTGCTTCTTCCGGTTCGCGGTCGCCACTCAAGAACCTTTCTTCCCCATCGGTTAACAGTTTGTCGAGTGATGTGGCTTGACCATTGCCACTTCAACTTGCACACCCTGCGAGCTATGTCGGTGACCTTGGTATATTTAACCTACCATTGGTGAAGTACATGTCTGTGAGACCGGGTGGTTCGAGAAATTACATTTGTAATTACATTTGTAGTTACATTTGTAATTACATTTGTAGTGGTTATTACATTTTGCATGTTCCGAAAATAATATGAAAAATCTAAGCTTAAAAGTCCCGGTGCGTGAGACCGGGGTCACTAAAGTTGTAAGTCAAATTCACGTCACCAGTTGTGGGTTAAATTCATAATGTACAAAGTATCAAAAGATAAACGGGAAACTCGCCTTAAACCCAGTTTTACTAACAACGGACGAGTCAAGAATACTGATTTCGGACGAGTTGAGATAATTTATAAAAAAGGGTGAGTTGACCAAGGATCAGTAAGGAACAACCCAACGTTTCCCGCATCAAAATTGGTTTTAATTTATGTTAAAAGATTGGCAAAAAAACTATGTTGATGTTGAAAAAAAATAAGTCTTTTATATTTAAATTGGTCTAGTTAGTATTTTGCAATGGACGACGGTAAGCTTGAGTCACGATTGTTTTTTGGACTACAATCAATGATGATAAAATTAAAGACGACGACTTCCAAAGATTGGCCTCGCAATTAGTGTGTCAACTAATTTAGAAATTAGCGCCATCTGTCAAAATTTCGTTTGCTACGTTCCAAATACAATAACGGCTCTCCAATGACGTTAACTTGCGATTCAATTCTCACTGGAGAGAAATATACTTGCATACACTGAGTAGTCTAGTATATATAGAGTATAGATATATGTAACATATATATCTAGTCTTAGTATTTTCTTCTTCTTCTTCTTCTTCTATGTTTTTTGTCGCAAATATAGTTTTGTCTAAATTGTCTATATTTCATTAACCCGGTCCTTGCAACTTAATGGTCACAATGTTAATTTTACATCATTAGACGAATAAGAATAAATGAAAAAGTATAAAAACGGATGAATTATAGCCCACACAAAAATAAAAAAACAAAATAATAATACGCATTTTTTTTTAATACAACCTTCTTCAACTTCTTATACCTGGATGACATCTTCATATTTTCTAGTAATTTTGATTTAAAAACCAAACTACAAAACCGATTTCAATAAAATTTATATGGGACCACCTCTGAAATAATACCTACGAAAAAAAAGGATTAATTAAAATCAGTTCACAATTGGCGGAGTAATCGCCTAACATACTTACCTACCAAACAAAAAAAATATCATTAAAATCAGTTCATAATTGGCGGAGTAATCGCATAACATAAATACAAAAAAAATTACATACAGTCGAAATGAGAACCTATCTTTTTATCGTTAATTTTAATCAAAATATTATCTCAAAAACTGCTCACTGCCTCTACTTACAAAATAGGTAATTTGTTAAGTATACGTAGAACAGCACTGCTAAGCGATTTACTAAATGGAGGAAGCCCATTCATTAGATGATTGATGAATGAGTCAAAAGAAAAAGTAATTCAATGTTTTAATTGTTCAGCTGACATAGTTGGCATTGTCATCGTAACCGACTTTTAGTAGAAAGCTTATTTGCCCATTACTGTTAGATAACTATTATATGGGAGTATTTCAACTATGTAAATGCTTTAAAGTTGATTATTTTTAAAATAAAAATAGCCATAATAGTCTTGTTCTAACTCTCTATAATCGCCAATCATTATCAAGAAAAAATAGTAAATAAATTATTGTACACAGAAAAAAATATACTATACTTTTCTACCAAAAAAACAATAATCGTGATAGTGAAATAACATGACTTTTAACATGATTATTGGTAATCATCACTTAACCAGCTAACACAGCTTGTTTGTTATGCTGCACAGAAGTTAAGAGGTTGTTAGGTATTCACCAATGACTCTTTCTATATGGGAAAAAGGTGAGGTTTCCGCTATTACAGGATCGGTCTCTTAGTAAATGTTTTCCACAAAAAATGTGATTGCAATAAAATAGGCTATTTGACTCTATTGAAAATAATAAGCATGTTATGCTACAAATTGATATAATCTTAATAAATTGCAGCGTTATTTTTAGATTAAAATAAGTTTAATCTCTGCAAAACAAAACGAAAATAACATTTATTTATTTTGGAGTTTGGTCACGCGATGCGAAACACTGTGATTGGTGGCATCTTTTGTGACGTCACACCGAAGTAAACAACGAGATCTAACGTGCATTTTTAAAACGATTACAGTGAAATAAAGCTATTTTCATTTTCAAGTCCACAGATATTTCTTACATAAACCTCTTCTCTCTGCTACTAGATCTATGCCTTGATCGCTTTCTTTCGCTTGTTGTTTACTTTGGTGTGACGACAGATAAGTCACGTGATCCAAATCGCGTTATGGCGCGTTTTTTTCTCATCCAAGCTTTCCCATCGATTTTTACCGAAAATACGATAGATCTCCAGCAAATATTGATGTGGTGTGCATTAAATATAGTAAGAAATTATTTAAAACAATTTCCCAGTAGTAGTCAAATACCCTATTCGTTCAGCTTATTACAATCTTAATTTGTTTGGAGCAGTAAAAAAAAGTGAAAACTAAAAATGTTAAAAACCCTTGACTCTTGAGTTTTAGCTAAGAACTCTTTCGATCAAGTCACATTTCAAGCAAACAATTTATTTAAGCTTTTTTCATTAACAACATCAGTCGCTCGTACCGTTATCTGTGATGAAACTATTGTGTGCACCATTTAGAGTTATTACTACATTTCGTCAGTAGCCATGGCCAGCGGAGCAACTAGCCGAAACGAATGTGGTTAGGATTTAATGTGTAAGTTTCTTATCGTTGCTATCTTCACAAAGCCCTATCAACATCAACGTACGCTGTGCTATATAAAAAACGTCACAAATTTTTAGGTGGTCTGTTGATATTTTATTAACTGTCAATCTCATAAATTTGCAACCGACTTCGAAAAAGGAGGTTTTCAATTCGACTGTATTTTTTTTTTTTGATGATTCTGTTTTTGTTCGGTAGG
Source organism: Erannis defoliaria (assembly GCA_905404285.2). Lineage (NCBI taxonomy): Eukaryota > Metazoa > Arthropoda > Insecta > Lepidoptera > Geometridae > Erannis > Erannis defoliaria. The sequence goes on from FR990066.1 coordinate 13,602,935, forward strand.
TAATATTTTAGAGGTGGTCCCATATACATTTTATCGAAATCGGTTCAGTAGTTTGGTTTTTAAATCAAAATTAATAGAAAATATGAAGATGTCATCCAGGTATTCGAAGTTGAAGTCGGTTGTATTTTTTTTAAAAGCGTATTATGTTGCTTTTTATTTTGTTGTTCAGAGACTCGGATTACCAGGGAGAATCTGCATAATACTGGTTTGTACAACAATTCTCTGACTTGCTCAATAAAGCTCAGACCAACAGAAAATGTAAACAACTATCTAACCTACAAATCTATATTCTATATTTCAACAGCTGCATAGATTCTTAAAACAAGGTACAGTACCCAATATTTTTCCTTGAACTAGATTATCGACAACGCCCTCATCAAGAGCAGATATATTATATAAGCAACGATTAACAAAAAAACTTGATTTTGCCACATCCGGACCACCGCTGGCGCCATCTGCGAAAAGTTTTCACTGTGGAACCTCATTGCGTTTTATACGTAGCTATAGTTGTTGCACGAAACACGGGCAGGGTCGGCGGTCGCCACTTGCGTGCGTTACCCGCAACCAATGAGCCGTTTCAATCGAATAGGAATAACGCATTTTATCAACACCACACCGCTGATGTTGGTGTTGTACCTCTAACCGCTAGAGCGCCCGTGCAACCGTGGTTGTTTGACGTGGTTGACGTGGTTCACGTTCCCCTGAGCAATTATACTTCCTGCAACTCCAGTTGCACGAAATTCGCGCCATATGATTTTCCTCATAATTTGAATGAGGCGCTAAACAGATGCCGTTAGTGAGTCCAATACGGATCTTTGAAATTTCTCATAAGTAGCTATAGTGGTTTAATTTTTCCATACTTTCCTGTACCAACTAAACTAATTCCTGTACAAACTAAAATAGTCTGATGAGACTACCTGGTACAATTACTAACGGTGTTCCGGCAGCTTCATTTCATTTACCATCTTCGTCATCAGATCGGTTAGCATCAGTTTACCCATGGTAAAGCACCGAGCTTGCACCTAGCTTCTCAACCATAAAAACAATAACATAGAGACTCAGAATTAAAAACATACCCCCTAATCATAAAAACATAATACACAATAGTTCTGCAATATTTACCTATTACTCGGTTGTTTCCCTTTTCAACCGACTTCGTAAAAGGAGGTTCTCAATTCGACTGTATATTTTTTTTTTGTATGTTACGCGATTACTCCGTCAATTATGAACTGATTTTGATGATTATTTTTTTGTTTGGTAGGTAATATATCAGAGGTAGTTCCATATAAATTTTATCGAAATCAGTTCAGTAGTTTGGTTTTTAAATCAAAATTACTAGAAAAATGAAGATGTCATCCAGGTGTTCGAAGTTGAAGTCGGTTGTATTTTTTTTTATAAAAAGCGTGTTATGTAGCATATATTTCAGTAAAAGTCCGTCATGCTGATACTTGACAACTTTAATCGAGAACAACTAGCAAACAGAGTTAATTAACATTATTTTTGGTTAGCCTGATCTTTGGGCAATGGAGTGTAGAATTTGGTCCCGACATTATGATCAAAATTTACTTACTTACACTTGCCATTAGAAGGCGTCAAAAAATAACCTGCCTCCTAGCCTCATCACCTCTGCCGTTATTTTATTACTGAAGGTGCCGTCGCTGCCAACTTTTAAAAATCTGACAACTAAATTGGTCATAGTGTAGTCAGCGATGTTGATAATGGAATGGACGGGCCCAGCACTTGCAAATCGTTCAATATTAACAAGTCAACACAATCAAGCATACCTAGCTAAAAGTATGCATATTACATTTGCAGGAAAAGAGATTGCATATCTAATTACTGCATGACAAAAAGAGAACACAATATGTATTTGTCTATTGCTCTCGAATCTCGAACATTCACGAGCATTGACGAAGGATTCTCGCAGTCTCTCTGTCTCGTAACATTACGAAGATCGCCTCAAAATGGCGATTACCTTAGCATATTTATTAAAATTAATTGCAGTTTTATTATGAGGACTGACGTGGTTTTGATACATTTTTGTTTTATTTATACGGGAATACTCACGTTTAATTAAATACGAAATTATTAAATATATATATATATATATATATATATATATATATATATATATATATATATATATAAATGAATATATATTGTATTATTATTTTTATTCATTTTTTTTTAATTATTAAAAAAAATATTTGTTTATTAATTTTAAACATGAGTATTCCCGTATAAATAAAACAAAATCGAATTGCAGTTGTGACAAATTACAGTGATTAATGTGTATATACTTTTGTAATGTGATCCCCAAATGTTTATTGCGAATATTAGTAGTGTAATTACACTTAGGGAATGCACATAAAGTCTAATTTGGATTTATTTGTATTGTGGTATAGTACGGCTCGCATGTCGCAGAGACTGACGCGAGTGGAGAGTTGGCGCTCAATATATAGTCTACAAAATCCATGTGCGTATTTCCCGTCCCTTCATGTTATCATTGTCGCTGGTTGTAGTGTTGTACACTGTCTAGTGCACGCTCACCGTATAATTACCTAATCAGAGATTGCTCGCGTGTCCGTCAAATGATATGCCGACACAGCAGGTGGGTTTTCTACGCAGTTCTCACTTTCAATAAATATTCGTTGCTTCTATTTGTTTATTTCGTGACTATAATGTCTGCATAATCAAGGATAATCTCTTTTTAACAGTCGCTGGTCGTCGGCCTATCCTCAAAGAGCGATTATGCCAGATCCACCACGCTGGCCACGTTGCGGACCATTGAATTTCTTCTCTGAGGTTCCTCCCATGTTTTTTTCTTCATCGAAAAGACAGTAGGATGAAAATCCTTACATAAACTCCAACGAGCTCATCGGTACAGGCCCGGGATTCGACCCCGCAACCTCATGATTTTAAGCTGGTAGTCTCCGCTGTGGGTCTTCCGAATAGACTACCTTGACTTAAAATTGATAGACAGGTGGTTCGAATCGATAAACTGATAATTAAATATGGGCGATATGCTTCAAAGCTAGAATTATTTACGGGATATTTACCGTGATCATGTTATGAACTTCCCAACATTTTTGCGCAGTTGCATGGACTATGTTTACGGGCTAACAAACGAAACAAACGTACAAACGGGCGGGAAAGAATATGGAATTGGGAATAAGCAGAAAAATGTGAAGTACTTATAAAGAACCAGCAGGGCTAGCATGCGCACCACGAGAAAATTTTGTCGTGTCTTTATGTCGTGCGAAAACGAGACAAACTTATACAGATTCGTAGCCTTGTACAGTTATTAAGAATCGAGAAAATTTTCTCGCGATGCGCATGTTAGCCCTGCTGATGTTCCATCTGGTCGACAAATTAAGAAAAATTTGATAATGTAGAAGGAAAAGTGCAGGCAAAAGTCTCTTAACATTGAATGAGCTGGGGTCGTTTTATGGCAAATAATTAGCGAGAAGACATATAAGTTAATTTTTTGTTTGTTATGTTTTTTGTCTATAACAAAGAAATCATGTCATGGACAAACAATTAACTTTCTCTCAACCATAAAATAGTAGGAAAATGTGGGAGATAAAATACCTAGAAAAATATGAATCGCTGATATTATTGGGTATGTTATTCTAGTAACTATACCAGTTGAGATTTTTCATACCTATATTCAATGATTTTGATTTACTCGTATAATCTTCTCAAAAATATTGAAATGCGCAATCTAGATAGCGGCCCGCAATAGTCTAGACCTTTGAAACCTGCTGTTAGAATAGGTAATGTCTCATGAAAAATTGTTTTACCCTTACGATACGACGGGATTGTAATATAACTAAATAACCTTAGTACACTAACCACTTCGTAAGCACTTATTAACCAACATAAACACCATTTGACACCAAACCAGTTCCAGTTTCCATAACGTCTATTGGAACTAAGTGACCTTGCTCGATCTGAATTATGTTACGTTTGGATACACTTACGTAATTCTATTTGAAGTGAAATTTCTTGACGGTTAATCAAAATGACTCAGTACTACTAAGAATAGAACTTTTCTAAGTTGCGATGCTGCATGTAGGATTATGACCATATTTGACTATAATTGCTGCTATTTGGCCCAATGCAAAAGCAATTACATCTAACGTGGAAATGTCGCCAGTATGCTGAGTACGCTCATACGTTGCCACTTGCAATCAAGTAAGCGCTTGGTGGATCTAGAGTAAGCGCAGTAGCTAATTTTGCCATTTTAAACTTCGAATATAGAATGAAAAACGGTTGTTACGAAAATGTAGAAATAGATAGTTATAGAGCGAAAAAAATATTAAAAAGTCTTATGTGGAAATGTATGTAGATCAAACCAAAGAACAAACAAACAAACAAATCACACAGAACTTTAAGTTTTATTGAGGTTTTATTTATTAAATTAATATTATTGCTCTGGGACTATGGGCCTTCCAAGAGGGCTTAGAAAATTGTTAGAGAATTTATGACATTTGGATCTGGGTATGTCCTAAAACTGCATACAGAACCACCGGAGGACGGGCAGCAGCGACCTCTTGGTTAACGGTGGTTAGCAATCTGCAATCCCCAATCCGCCTGCCAAGCGTGGGGATTATGGCAACCCCTCCCAAATAAGGGGGAGGCCTTCGTCCAGCAGTGGACGTTTTCTGGCTGTTGGATTTTGGACCTAGGTATGTCTTAAAATTGCATCTAAAACCACCGGAGGACGAGCAACGTCCTCTCGGTTAACGGTGGTAAGCATTCTACGATCACCAAGCTGCTAAGCGTGGGGATTATGGCAACCCTATTAAGGGGGAATAGGGTGAACGCTTCTCCATAAAAACGTATTCTTTTACTTTCTTCCTGGATAATACCTCTAGAGCAAAACATTTTTTTAATAGAATCTAGACCTACTGTAGACGTGTCTCTGTTTTTTTTTTTTTTTCAAAATTAATTGCTGTAGAATATATAGCCCTCCAAAAGTTACTACAAAGATATTTAAAGCGTTATATATTTTTTAGCAATTCGTTACTGAAAAAAAAGGAAAACAGAGACAAGTCTACCGTAGACTTAGATTCTATTCAAAGTATGTTTTGCTCTAGAGGTATATATTGAGAGAGAGAGGAGGTGAGGTGAGGTGTTATTATTTTTTAAGATCTTTTACTGTTGGTGTACAATAAAGATGTATTGTATTGTATTGTATTGTCTACCGTTGATTTTATATTTTAAAAAAAAGATTGCTCTAGACACATTAACCAGGAAGACAATAGGGGAATACGTTTATACGGAGAAGCGCTCATCCTATTCCCCCTTAAGGGGCTGTCGTACAGCAGTGTACGTCTTCTGGCTGATGACTGAGTGAGTGAATCAATGAAGGAGGTCACGGAGCAAAACTAGTCGGCATCAGCCATAAAACGTCCACTGCTGGACGAAGGCCTCTCAATAAGAGGGGTGTTGCCATAATCCCCACGCTTGACAGGCGGCTTGGGGATCGCAGAATTCTCACCACCGTTAACCAAGAGGACTCAGCTGCCCGTCCTCCGGTGGGTCTAAAACAAAACTAGTGGCAGAGAAATAATACTGCTTTATTCATGAAGATGATTCGCATTCCATACCTGGTTTTATCTCGTTTCGCATTTTATTGGATAACGGTACAAAACCCTTGTGAATTCCGGGCCGGCGCAACCGGGTCAAATATGGATGGGCTCGGATCAGGTGCCGTTAAATGTCTTATGATCCGGTACAGTGTGAAAAGGAGGCTTAAGGCGAGGGCAATGTGGGCCATCGCCTATGGCCTCTTAGTCCGAAGGGCCTCGCGCTTCCTAAGATTTTGCAGATTTCTTCTTCAACTTTTAAAGTAAGTATAATTTTACTAATCGTTACACCGTAACTACCGACTGACTAGGAACTTGTGTGTGGCACATTTAACAAATTTTTCACATTTTTTTTTGGCGCTTCGTTCCTTCTTCTTTTCTTTTTCCTTGCTCTCCTTTCGTTTTTACTTTCTACGTTTTTAACCTCCAACGCAAACAGAAGAATGTTACCTTTGTATTTGTATTTGAGTTTTTTATTTATTTGTGAGGTGACTTGATCGAGAGTTCTTAGCTACAATTACAGAAGTCGAGTCTAATTTTCACTAGTTTGCAAATAAATTAGTAACTAAAGGCAGTCGCCATTTAAAAAAAAACTATTGTATTTTGTTATTATTATCTAGTTCAGCAGCGCTTAACGGCTACCATCCGTCGTTTCGCATTAGCGTCACTTTATTTTTCTTTCTACCTACACTACAAAACTCGACACTTATATCCGAAGGTCTCCCAAAATGTATCTTGCCCACATTAAATATTGACCTTACCCCACCCCTGCTTAAAGTAAGCTTGTGTCTAACATAATATAGACATAATATTACTGTCGAACCGTTCAAACATATTTATTTTGTTAACACCAAAGATTGTGATTATATATATATAGATTGATAACGCTGCGGTACAAAAGACTTCAACGCGCTCAACGATTTTTTTTTATTTTTTATTTTAACAATTGTTGTATATCCCTTAACGGCGAAAATTGGTTTCTCAGGGAAGAACTTGTTTACATTGGATTTGAAGACCCCCATTTTGTGTTGCTCTAATATAAATACAAACTCCGGCAGTTACTGCCGGATATTGTATCCACAACCTCGTAGAGCGTACAAAAATGTGAAATCAAAGCACTTTTATATAATACATGTTGTGCGTACATGGGGAATGTCTACCATATGCAAACCAAAAGCTTAATGTCGTCTTGCGTTGCGTTTGTCTGGCCGTCCCATGATAGAAAAGGGCAGGTGGAATTAAGTGTAATTCCGTGGTCCACACCCTGATAAATATTCGACAAAAACCGATCCTCAATTCCTGCCACCTTAAGCCACCCAAGCTTTAAGATGTAAATAATCCCAAAAACAAACATTTTGACAGATTTGGCGACTTTGGCGGAACATATCAATTGTAATCAACGGTAATGGTATATCTAGTCCTCATCTACCTCACACCTAGCTTTTGGTTTGCCATAAAGTGGCTGACCTTTCGCACGTCATGGTCATTTCTCGTTCTATTTCCTGTCGTTAGAGGTGATTCCAATCCAGCTGACGGTACAGTGCACGTGATGGTGACTTGGTGGTGTGTTCAAATATATGGTGGTCTATTGTTTGTTGCTTGACTATAAAGTCCCTCTGTTTGCAAAACTGCCGAGGGTCCTGCAATTTCTTCTGAAGAACAGAAGAAACTGCAAGGCAGTTCCATCATAGACCGTAATTTGGCAAGATGTGGTGAAACGCAAACCTACTTAGAATTTTTAAAAAACAACGTTCAGAAACTGCCAATTCACATTGCAAGCTACGCAGATGAAGAAGAGATGATGATAGATATCAGATAAGCTGCGATCAAACATCTGGCTTGTCAAAGAAGTTGCAGTCATACCACTGATAAACGTAAAACAAAAACAAATGAAAAAAACTACTTTTACTTGTTAAAAAGCGCCTTGAACGGCAAATACCTATGTGCATGCGACGACCGTGGCTCGTCACGCGTAAATGCGTTGGGTTTTTGTATTTGCGCAATTTTGTTCAAAAACAGCAAATAGAAAGACGTCCCACTACCGCCCATACATTGTGAATATTCGCGTGAACTCGCGTTGACTCTACGTTTCTAATCCGCGCAGCCACAGAATACATAATAATAGTGAGTACAGAAGGTCACTCCCGTAGGAAAAACATCTAAACATAGTTGAACCATAATGTACCTATAACTAAAGTCATCCGAGTGTGTGTAGATACTCCACTTTAGTGATAAGGCGCGACCGGTGACGTCAACATGCCGTGTTTTCATCAGACAGAAGACGTCCACCGATGGACGAAGTCCTCATTAAAAAAGGGGATTGCCGCGATATCGACTTGGCAGGCGGTTTGGGGATCGCAGAATGCTCACCACAGTTACCTAAGAGGACGCTGTTGCCCATCCTCAGGTTCTGGATGTAGTTTCAGGACATACCCAGGTTTTTGTGCCATGTACTTCAGTGGAACATTGTCTTAAACAAATAGTGTACAAATTGGCTTGCACTGAGTATGAAATGATTTTGGTTAAAGGTATATATCTAGTTCTAGGCGTGTTTTCTATTGGAGTTAATCTTCTATACTTACATAGTTGCTGTGGTGCAGCCAAGGAATGAAACAGGCTAGAATACCGACTTTCTTGTTTCTAGAATTATGTAGTAACAATTTATATGATCTAAAGTATCTCGATTAAATGTGCTACAGAAACTCTGTTTTATTTTAGGTGCTAAGGTGTTTTGTTTATAAATAGTTACCTACATGAGTTATTATATAGGTTGGTTTTTATATAATTAGAAATGAATCATAGTATTTTTTTTCCGAGTAAAAGTAATATCAATGAGAAAATTCCCGTCCGATTCCTTAGTTTGTTTAATTATTATGACAATATTTAACTAATAGATCGATTAGGTAGTGCGGTTCCATGAAATTGAGTATATCTTAGTTTTTTACGGCATCGCTCATAAATTTAATTGGTAGCTTTCTCTTTGAAATTAAGTTTAAAATGTCTATTAATAAACATAGGTTTCAAATTCCTGTTAATATGTTAAGACCATTATAAATTATATTTGGCTAAGACTAAAAAGTCCATGCAAGCATATTTAATTTTTGCCATCGATCATGTGCCTACGCTATTACAACAAAATTATAAAGACGCATTTAGTAGAGCAAAGATATGTTTGGTTATGTAAAGCAGTACACCTATTTTTTATTTTTAGGTAGAAAACATTTCAACGTCATTATCATCAGCCTATTATAAAAATATTATAGCCTAAACGTTAGCCTCCCTACTCATCTAGATCTTCGGGTTTTCGCTCTAGGTCTAGGCAGACAAAATAATTGAATACAAAAAACCACAGGATTATGTGAGTAATGGAAATTAGAACTCTCTAAATGCTTTTTAACTCTTTAGGTTTTTTTTGTACAATCAAGTGAAAAGACGAGCAAGACGTTTGCCTGGTGGTAAGCGTCATGTCTGCTCATAACAGTTAGAAGTGCCAGAATTGTGAACTCGCGAACAAAATCCTGCACAGCACTGCGCTCGTCACCTTGAGATATAAGATGTGAAATCTTTATGCCCAGTAATTTCTTTGGTAACATTGCCCTTCAAACCTAAATATAGTAATGCTTGCATACTACTGCTTGGCGGTCGAATAACTGGCAAAAGTGTGGTACTTCCTCAGGCGTCAATAGAGTCCCACCACTATAATCAGCAACAAAGCAATAACCTCACCGAATTCGATTTATTTATTGACCTGACATTGTCCACTTTCACTCCGCGAAAGCATTCCACGGCTGGTTATGCATTTTTAATTTTACGACCGTCGCGGCGCTTCGCGGTTTGATTGGTGGTGATCTGAATATCTTGTGAAGTAAATTTTAAGATATAAATACATTTGACCTCGATAAAACACGTATTGTTTCAAGAACACGGTAAAATGGGTGTCGGAAGAACAATTTATCAAAATATTGGTTGTAAAAACCAATATTTGGACAAGACAGTCAGGGGTTTTCTTAATTTTTAATATTGACTAGTTTCAAAATAGTTTTGTTTTTAACCACCACGTCATCTGACGTAAGTATGTTGATATGATTGTGTTGAGCATTTCTTGTTTACAAGAAACCGATCCACTTATGACTTGATACGTTTCCTGATAGATTGTATCTATCAGGAAACACCCACTCAGGCAGCGCATTCCACTGTCTAGCGGACAGGTAATGAAAAACGCATTGTATACAGGGTTATTGTAAGCTTGCACATAACCTCTTAAAGACGTCTTTGGTACATCAAGATTCAAGAAAAACAAGTTTTGTTCTGTCACCTTTGAAAATTCTCAAAAAAAACTGCTGTTCCATACAAAAAGTTAATTGACCCCTGACATAATGTATGAAGCAGCAGATTTTTTTTGAGAATTTCAGAAGTCCCAGAGCTAAATATATGTTTGTTTTGATGTACCAAATACTTTTTAAGGAGGCTATGCGCAAGTTACTAATTACCCTGTATGATATTATGTGTGAAGAGTAGAGTTTTTCTTCTTCTTAGACTATTTAAGTCTGTATATTGTGATTGTTATTGACAAAAGCGGTTATCATTCACACAACGATTTATAACACATCCAAACTTTCGCCTTTTCTTATTTTTTTTTAATGACTTGATTAATTTATTATTATTGCCTTCGTCGTAACTTAACATCGATCGTAAAAATACGAGTGGGCACTGGGCATTGTTTATGACTTGTGTAGTGTAGGCCAAGTGTCGGACCTATAACGTGTTTAATTTCTCTATGGTCGGACCCTTTAAGTGTCACAATTTTAGGCCAAAGGCCTTTGGCCTGAGCTTTAAGATTTGGTTTAAGTCTGAGCTTATGTCTGAAGATTCCTTTTGATATACATTAATAATGAAATCCATAGAAGTTCTTGATTTATCATTATTATTTCCAAGCGATTAATTTAAGTATTTTGTTTGTTAAATACATTTTATTTTATTAATACGGGAATACTCACGTTTCATTAAATCGGATACTCCGGCTATAGTTTCGATCACATCCGGTGACCTTTTTCAAAGCGAAAACAGAGCAGGACGTGCGTGCGGCCGCTTCCTGCTTCGCACCTCTGGTACTTTGTATGTAGGTACGTATAAGTACCTAAGTATGATAAGAGAACATTTCTACTTACCGTGGTGAATATTTATTTGGCTCCGCACAATTTGTGACTTTCTGCCTTTTATAACTCCATAGAAAAAAAAAAGAAGTATTAATAACTGACATGGTTTTGACACTTTTGTTTTATATCGTTTTGTTTTATAGAACGCAGCCGCATGCGCGTCGGGCTCTTTTCTCACTCTTGAAAAAGGTCACCGGATGTGATCGAACCTATCTATATAATACAGTCGGAGTATCCAATTTAATTAAACGTGAGTATTCCCGTATAAAACAAGAATATTAAAAGTGTCATAAGGTATTAATACTACAAGGACCTAATTTAATACAATCATTGTATTTATTATTACTTCAAGATCACATAAATAGTGATTCGTGACCTATTTGTACCGTAATTTTATCATAATGTATTATAGTGTATTAAATTAATAATTTATTATATTCCTAGTCATAGGTATAAGATAGAAATAATAAATTAAATAAATTATGTCGCACGTACGTTATGTTATTTGACGGGTACAATAATGCATCACGGTGTAGTAAATAGATTTCTAGTTGGTAAAAGACTAAGTTGTTGTTGTTGTTGTGGTAAAAGAGTAGGTAAGTTTTCTTAGAACTAACCACTTACATTTCTTACTTTATCCAGGAAAACACCGATTTATTACCTATATTAGAAAGAGAGGTAAATCCTCCAAAGGCAGAAACTTTTTAACGTCAAATTATTTGACACACCAGCTTGACATAATATGTTATGATAAAATTGTTCCTTTTTCAAACTTACCAATATAAACAGCCAGCAACAAAATGCAACCACACACCCACCGCGACTGCATCATTTTAAAAAATTGCAAATCCTTTACACTTTCACTTTAAAAATTCACAATTCACTGCTTCAAGCACACTTCAAATCTTCTTAGCACTACTCACTCATATTATAGTAAAACTAAAATTAATTTCCATGGCCGTTCGAAAAAATAAATAAAAAGTCACACTCGCTTTGCCGCCAAGACAGGTAAGTTTTTCGCGCGCTATAGGCGAGCTCGAAAGTCAAGCGCAAACTGCGCGTACTGGCCAGCGAGACAGGTGTGGTAGGTAACGAAGCGTGGATAAACCCGGCAAATTGAAAGGTAAAATTAATTAGCATAGGTAAGCAGCACGCTGGCGCTCTTCAGCTCCGCGGTGAGTCGAATGCATCAAAAATAAAATTATTACAGCTGTCATTAGGTAGTACTATTAGGACTCACTTACGTAATAGTACCTAATAGTGTTGTTCTATGGAGTGGGATATGGGTAGAGATACGCGCTCTATACCTAGTTCTAAATAATGATGTAGGTAGGCTTTAAGAGTAAGCAGTTTACCAGTACCTAGTAATTTACGGAAATAAATATTTTTTCATTTTATATTAATCAAAATAAATAGACGACTGACAATCTCTAGAGACCGGTATATTATGACCGCCATTAAAGGTCTAGGCACCTACCCGCCTAGCACGCGAGCCGTAATAAACGTATATCCACTATTTTTTTTCCCCTTGAAAACGAGACAGACGTATCCATATTCTAGCTTTATCACGTACCCGCGCTGGGAAAGACCAATTAGTCCTCGGCTGGCTCTGGGTACCTATTATGTCTAGGTAGGTAAGTACTCTTATTAAATTGCAATCCAGGTATAACGATATTAAAAAATAACATTTTATTAATTAACTAATCATTATTCTAGCGGCAAACTGCATCTTTTAACGAAGCTTTATTGGAGATAATTTTGTGCCGGTGCGACACGTGAATAAAACATTATCGCCACATATTTCTAACATAGCAATGTCAACAGCTTGGTAAAAAAGAGTTCAAATCTATGGACACCACTATCGCAAACAGTAAAAGTTCTGAATACTAGCAACCCTATTAGGCACTGACGTTATTATCCACAGTTAGTAAGTTCGTATAGGCATACTATTATTTCTTCTGTGGTATTGGCTGAGTGGCAGGCCCTAGCGTTAGGGTTAACGGGCCGCCCAAAGGCCTCTGACATGCTTAACGTCTAGGTAACCTTGGCGGTTTTATCGCTATAAACAATACCTTCCAGACAACAACATAACAATTTATAAAAAGGCGAGCACTAGGTGTAGGTATATTCATCATTAGGATGGATACGGAATACCTACCTTTACCTTACCTATTACATAGAGTAGGTATAAATTGTATAAAACATAGATTTTATGTTTTCCAGAGAAAAACTTATGAAAGTTTTTAGTAGGTACGCTGCACTCAATCTAATATAATAAAAGGCTCTGTCCAAAGCTCTTATCAAATTTTTTTCGAAGGACAATTTAAGTGGGGGAAAGGGGGGTGGAATGTTGTATGGAAAGTTCTTTACTTTTGAAGTTATAGTGATGAAAATGTATATTTGGGTAGTTCATTCAAAGGAAGGGAAGTTGTGGGGGGGGGAGTTGGACCTCTAGTAAATATATATCCCACAGAGACTGATAATGATAAAGACTGGTACTTGGTCATCATCATCATCCAAAGCCTTCTTTATATCCTATAGCTGGGTACCAATAGCCCATAAGCTGCGCTCTCACCCAGGATTCCCTCGCTCTTACTATGCCATCTGCTTCGGTTCTGTGATAATTTGTTCTTATTAATGCGGTTATGAATTATTCTTATTATTGATTATCTATCTCTATAAAATCAATCAATCTAATTACTTGTCTTATAATAGTGATGTACAGATAGCTATAAGTCGCGTCATGTAAAAAGAACGCTGGCGGTTAAGCTGCGCAGTAGGCGATTTAGGCGATATCTAATATGTTTTGCCATGTACCTAGCAATAACCAATATACGAAGCTGCGAGCAAAAGGCCTATTTAAAAAAACAATAGGCCTAGTACTTTTATTTTAAACATATTTATTTAAAACAATAGGCCTAGTACTTTTGTGCGCAAGTGTACACATGCGCAAACACACCCCCCCTACTTTCTTCTAGCGTTCTTTTTCCATGAAGCGAACTGTACCTACCTAGATGGAGGCATAAATATTAATATTTTCCAAAGTCAGGTTTATAATTCTAATCCTCTCGGGTTAGTTCACCATAACACTCAAACACGGCTGGAGTGATTTTAATGATCTTTTATTTGTTGGATTTGTCTCCGCCCCTAATATCTGAAAACAAGGGACATAATACACAAACAAATATAAGTAGGCGGTACGAAGTTTGCCGGGTCAGATACTTAAAATAATAAAAAGTACATAGGTAATATAAGTAGTTTTTTCTGATCCCGTAGTCAAACACATTCCTGTATCATCGCAATCTCATTTTGTCATTTTATTGAATTCAGGGATTTGACAAACCTCCTTATATCTATACGGAAACATATTTATTACCTACCTACCTCATATCTTCAGAGATTCTCGAACAATTATAATATCCATCGACGATATAAAAATAATTTTTAATATCCCTTCGAAAAATTAAAACTACCTCTAACTGTCGTCTCTACTAGGTAATGAAATCACAGAATAGGCATCTACCGGTGAAGCTGTGAACTGCGTAGTTAGCACTAGCGTGTCATGGCGGCGCCACGGCAATGTACAGCTTGTTTGCTACGTTAATAAAATAGATGGCGCATCGTACATGCCGCAAATTAGTAATTTATCTTGAAGACAGATGGCGCCTTTTACGTTCTAAATGAATGATAATGACAATGACAGTCGTATTTTTTACCAGTTTGGCTAATGACATAGCAACATAATTCCTAAACGTAGTTGTCACTGACTATACTGTTGAAAAATCTTTACAAAATCAGTCAAAACAGCTGTATAATCACTGAAAAATCTAAAATTCAGCTTACGTTTTTTATTGAAATATCCAGCGGCTGGCGTCGATGACGCCATCGATAAAATTTTGTAGACGTTCGCCTCGCCAGTTTCTACGTCGTCGTTGGTTTGGCAGTGAACGGAACGAAGTGTTGTCGTATAGATCGCTCGCTGGCTGGCTGAAAATAGTGAATCAAAGTATGAGTTTTCAAAATATGTTCGAATAAAAAGTGTTTAGTGTGTGATTGTCATTTAGCAAGATGGTTGATGACGTGAAAGATATTATCGAAACCGCTGAAAGTAAAGGTATATGTGCAATTTTATTTGAAAATGTGTTGTTCTAGTGTTAAAAATGTGATTGAAGATTTGTCTAACCCTAAGCCGTGTCGTGGCCCCCACGTCGGTGATTCGTGCTTAGCTTTCGAGAATGTCCGCAGTGTTACGGCTGTCACAATCCTGTGTTTTGTTTTTTCAACTATATTTGGATGTCTTTTTCGCGTCGTGGTATGTTCTATTTATAGCAAAACGCCCGCCAGACGGTTATATGTGTCCGAGAATGTGTCCAAAAATGTAAGACAATGTTAGCCGAAAGAACTGTCATTTGCCAGATGATACGACAATTTTTCCTGAATATCATTCGTATTTACCGTTCTTACTGCATATCAGGCGACTAGAACGCATGAATTTCCTTTATATATGACGTAAATAACATGATATGTTAACCATATGTGTTAGTACACTTGGAGACTTGAGTCATGTGTGATTAGCAAGCAGTCTGACGTAGGTACACTATGTACCTACCTAATTACTATATTGTATGTATGTACATAGCATATTTTGCACATCTGCACTTAGGTGTATAGCCTGATATCTTATCAGCGTTATCTGCGATTAACAAGCCAATGCAGTGGGCTCTATGAAAAATTTCATCAGTATATCCTAGATGTATGTACGTACTTACCTGTAATCTTTCACTGGTTGAGTGATAAAACCTGCTCGCTTTAACACCACTAATAAATACAGACAGATAAACTTCAGAACTTTCTAGATGCAAACTGAAGATAAACAGTATAGTAGGTTCAATAATTCATAGCCTCAAAATGAAACTACGGTTTTCTTTTATTCTTATCAACAATAAACACTAAAAAGATTGGTTTACTTACTCTTACTCAATTACTCACTGGTAATAAGTCCCGAACCATTTAGCAACGGCACGTTTGATTTGCTTTAAACACAAATCAAAATATTTTTTATGCTTATTTCATTTTTTATTAATCATTTTCAATACTTATATTTCATACTATTCAGACAAGCACTTTAATGAAATTCGTTTTATTAACCCGATCATCACATTTTCAGGTTACTGAATATGTCATAATGTACCTAGCACATATAGTAAAAAGTGACAATCTTGCCAACTACCTAAACTATGACGTACCAGTTTCTGACAAAATTTGACAGCTCCATATTGTAGCTTATTTCCTACAACCCCTTCTAAAACTGGCACTGAGGGTGGTTGGGCAAAAAGCAATACTTAACAAGGTGCTGTTTTAGTAGAGGTTGTTGAACATAGTTATATTTTCATATCGCAACATAATAGGACCCGGATGGTAGCTATTTCGGAACTGAATAGGGAATATGCATGTGTTTTGATTATTAAAAATAATAGGGTATGTGGAGAGTTTAACTGAATCTGATACTTACATCGAAAAAATAATTGAAATTGGCTGGTAAAGTCCAGAAATATAAGCATTCAAAGTATTTGGGAGGCAGTCATCTGTCCCTTTCTAGCAATTGCTAATATAGTGCCCTCCTTGTCTAACATGGAACTGAAATGTTTATATAACTTCGTTATTTGTGCACATAAGTATTTAAATTTAATTTTTGTTTGGGTTGTTTTGTTGCGAGTCAACTCTTCTGTGAGTCAATAAAAAAATTACTATATATATATATATATATATATATATATATATGCATATTCCCTATTGTTGTCAGTTGTCACCTGTTTCTATATCTAAATAAAGAGTGATGCTAATGTACATCTTGTATGCCACTTGTGTTCAAAGTAAACAATATGCCCATATTATGTACTGTGTGTGTTCGCCTACCATCAGGTGACCAGTTTACTTCTTTGCCACCTGTGCCATGAAAAATATAATTACAACACATTAAGTGCTAAAGGATACTATGTTATAGGACCTGGGTATGTCCTAAAACTGCATCCAGAACCACCGGAGGACGGGCAGCATCGTCCTCTCAGTTAACGGTGGTAACCATTCTGCAATCCCCAAGCCGCCTGCCAAGCGTGGGGATTATGGCAACACCTCCCTTTAAGGGAGAGGTCTTCGTCCAGCAGTGGACGTCTTCCGGCTGTTGATGTGATGATGTGAAATGCTAAAGCTCTCATCATGGTTATCAACCATTATCTAACCGCTGTTGAGTATAGGTATCTTGTTCAGAGAGCCATTTTTCCAGTACTGTGTTAAGTCTCGTCCGCTGCCTTCCTGTCATCTGTATACATTATATATATGTTATAAAGCTATAATACCTACTAATTATGCCATACAAATTTTGTTAATGATCAGTTGGTTTTGTAGAATTTTAGAATTGGTTGCATATTAAATGTTTTGTTTTATTCATATGGGAATACTCATGTATAATTAAATCTGATACTCAGACTTTAGTTCGATCACATCCGGTGACCTTTTTCAAAGAGTGAATACAGAGCCCGACGCGCGTGCGGCTGCGTCCTGCTTTGCATGCAAAGGATCACCGGATGTGATCGAAACTATAGTTGCAGTATCCGATTTAATTAAACGTGAGTGTTACCGTATAAATAAAACAAAATGTGACAAAACCACGTCAGTTTTCATAATAAAATTATCAAATGTTGGTTATAATGATGCAGGTCCAGTTTAAAATTCATCTGAACATTACAGTATAATATTCCTATTTATCTACTGTTTAAAGTGCCAGCCGTTTGCCTCACGAGACCACCTTCACCGGCTGAGAATGATTTCATCTCATTAACAATTCCATGTGGGAGTCAATATCATATGGCCAAATTAGCATCATAGTTGGTTGATGAAATATAATATTCATTCATACCTACTAACTTTAAAAAAGTTCATTAAGTATGTATTGAACTATGAAACAAAAAAATGCTTTCAACCAGATAAGACAGATTTGAAGTTATGACAGGTAGAAAGATTTATGAAAGAACTATTCATTGCTTCACCATTGATTATCTGGATGTGTGGATTTTGATGTAATCTGAAGGCCAATTGAAACCAAAGCACCGTTTCACCTATACAAACAATGCACTTCAAGTTGAGCTATTGTACATGCAGTAAGGGGCTTGTCCATTATGAATCAACGTATGTAACTCTTCTTTCTCTATCTCATCTCAATTTATAAAAATGATGTTTCAAGTATGTTTGTCACCTATGCATTTCTGTAACATACAATGTTCCATCACAATCAGTGGACAACTTTGTATTTGTGAGGCTGAAAACCTAATCCTGGGATTTTTTTTTTTATTGTTTAATTTAATTAATTGCATAAGCAGTGGGAATCGGTTGGTATCAAATAAATTTGCCTTGTAGCTAGAGGTAACAAAACGGACACCCCAATTACCATGATGTATTTGTATAACATTTTTCCATCTTAATTTTGAAACCTGGACAAGAAAGTCAATAAAATTCAGCTTAGCATTTCAACTTGTACAGAAACTCAGCTTGTTGTTTACTTAGACATATATTTCCAAGAAACGGCTGTCAACTGAATATTGGAGACTGAGAGACATCTTATGAATAATTTATAGCCGAATCATTTGTTTGTGCTGTTGCCATAATGGATGTTATATAAAATTTTGCTGTAAAATGACTTCTAGATTCATCATATTATCATCATTTTTTGGCTGCTCACTCGTCCTTGCTTTTTCAATCAGTCTAGGTTTTTAGTTAATTATATCAAACTGGAACCTGGGTATGTCCTAAAACTGCATCCAGAAACGCCGGAGGACGGGCAGCATCGTTCTCTTAGTTAACAGTGGTAAGTCTTCTGCGATCCCCAAGCCGCCTACCAAGCGTGGGGATTTTGACAACCCTCCTATTAAGGGGGTGGCTTCCGTCCAGCAGTGGACGTCTTATGGCGTATCAAACTTGAATTGAATTAAATGTGGGGACGATAAGTCCTGCACTTAGGGTTGCCACTTTTAGCTCATTACGGAACGCAGCATAGGTAAGGTACGCATGAGACTTGCCAGATAGTCTCACTTCTCAGTTGCGTAAATACCTATACACAACATTATAACTTTTTATCAATAGCAACTCTAATTACCAAAATAACAAACAAACAAAATACAAATATAAAAATACAAAATACAAAAACAATCTGATTTTAGCTAAATGGTGAATCATTACCAAACGGCCTTGCAGTACAATCGAGTTGACCATCCAACTCATAATGACCATCATGTCATACCTTAAGGACTAGTCCCACACACTAAACCCTGCCAAATTACACCTTATGCATCTGTAATAAAGACTAGACAAAAAGCGTAGGCGCTTATATAGTTTGGTTGCGCATTAAAGATGGTTTGAATAAGGAGTAGGTGGGACCTACGGCTACACTAAAAGTGTCGATTTTTATGTTTTATTTCAAATCGTACACCTACATTGAATTTAGAATTCAAGTGTTTGTGAAATAGAACTAGCAAAATCGTTAATATAATGCAACTTTATTTTTGAAGTAGGTATAATATTAATAGGAAAGTTATATTTTACTGCCTATACCTATCATGTGTTAAAAATGTTAAAATATAAGACCCGCAAGGTTTTATTTTCAACCGACTTCAAAAAGGGATTTTCCGGATCTTCAAAAGGGTTCTCAATTTTAACTATGTTTTTTTTTTGTATGTTTGTTACGCGATTACTCGCCAATTATTAATTGATATTGATGATGTTTTTTTGTTCGTTAGGTCATACTTCAGAGGTGGTCCCATTTAAAGTTTATCGACATCGGTTCAGTAGTTTGGTTGTTAAATCAAAATAACTGGAAAAAAGATATCTTCCAGGTACCTAGTCAAAATTTAAGATGGTAGCTTTTATTAAAACTCATAAAATAGACTTGCCCTGTTGCGTTACCACTATTATGGCGACGTTGGAATTGGAAACACGCTATATTTTTACTTTTTTTACTATTTAAGTCATTGAGCTAATATCTACAGAGTTACAATCTCTAAGTGAAAACAGTCAAAAAACGTCCGAGTGCCGTTGTACATAACTATACGTGCATTATATAGTTCACAATTGTTCGAATTTAGACGTTATGTCGCTTGTTTAGACCGGCCGCATACGACGAGAAAACCCGATAGAAAAACTGTCCGGTTTCGCCCGAAGGCGCTCCGTGCATACATTTTGTACTAGGTCCCGCACACCGTAAGAAATTTCTCGAGCCGCCCGTCTCGCTCGCACCAGTTAATTGTGCGCAGTGTGTTACGGTCCGTCCGGCTCAATGTGCGACCACTCTTAATGTTCTATGTATGCTTGTGCGCTTGTGTCTTATCGTAGTTCGTCGTTCAAAAAGTCGCCGCTCTGCATAGCGTGCGCCGAGTTTTGTCGCGGACGTTTTTTTTGCACGTGTGTGACTCTATAAATATTAGCTATGTGACTAAAGTACCTATTTTTATATATTTTTGAATTTTTTAGTATATTTTCGTTATAAAACGTGCTTGTATCGGGTCATACCTAGTCCACTGCCGGATATAAATATTTCATAGGTCTCTTCCAAAGACGCTCAGCCAGATCCTTGGCTTTCCACTTCCAACCATTAGCTGCCTACTATTGTCTCGTTGTTTGTTCTGTGTCTGGGTGTTGTATACCTACTGTAGTATAAGTACGTACCTACCTCTATGTATTAAAAAAAAAGTATGACAAATTATTGTATCCAGTGATTTGAAATAAACATCTTATAAATTGTATCAGCTATCTGGTTCCCATAGTAGAAGCTAAGCTTTGTTTAATTTGGGGCTAGATGGCGCTGTATGAAATGTCCACCAATATTTATTAGAAGGTGTTTATTTATTTACTTCTACAGTCTTTCAATGTCGTCTATCCATCGAGTATAAAGCTTTTATTAAAAAAATGTCCAAATATACAGCAAGAAATATGAGCAAAAATTCGCGGGTGAAGCTGTTAGAGGAATATCATTATATATACCTATTTATCTGGCTAAGCTGACAGTAGCGCAGAAGGTTTATTACAAGCGCATTCAAAGATAAGGATATTTAATTTAGAGATTTATTTTTATTTCAAACATCTATCTGGCCATAGACCTTCATTGCGCCTTCTGTTTTTAGCACAGGTTTTTAGTCTGTCTCAGACGCACGTGCAAGAAATTCCACAGGCTGTTGACCTCTGACAGATTAAACAGTAGTTTCTACAATCTTACTCATGTGTACGAGCCAAAGATTTAATATAAGTTACGTTCGAAACAGACACAGAATAAATAAGTCAGAAAAACGACCAAGCTCAGTGGCGTACGTTAGGAGAGGCATATGTCCAGCAGAGGACAATAAGAGGCTGATGTTGATGAGGTAAACAATGAGTGACGATTGACAAGACGAGTCAGACTTCGCTTGATGATACTTTTCAGCTATTGACCTAGCTACACCAAATACCATCACTGCATTTGCTAGTACCTACTATAGGGCCTGAATACCGGAACCAAATTGGGTTTCGATATTCCGGAGCTCGAAGCTTTATTTTTAAATAGTGGTAAGCATACAAAATGTGGCGTTATTTAGTAGTTATTAACTATTTTTTTATTGATATCCAGCTGTGTGTCCATTGTCAACTTCCAAACAAATTTTCATCCCTATTTAATTAATTCACTAAGGCGAAGGAGGTGCAATGATAATTATATACCTATAAGTCGATGAGGAGGTTACTCCTTCTCCTTAGTGTATGAATTTTCAATTATTATTTTCTCCTTCAGGGACCTTCGGTTCAATCAAATGTCTGTCAATCGCTTAAGGTTTTGATTAGGTACGACCTAAATTAGAAACGTAAATTCGAGTAGATATAGAGCTATTTATAATATAGTATACATACTTACCTTTTTTTTATTATTAAAAAAATAACGGAATAGGCTATTTGATTCTATTGAAAATATGCTACAAATTGGTATAATCCTAATAAACAGCAGCGTAAAAAAGCATATCTATTTATTATTAGACTAAAATAAGTTTAATTACTGCAAAAAAACGAAATAAAATTTATTTATTTTGAAGTTTGGTTACGTGATGCGAAACTCTGTGATTGGTGGCAACTTTTGTGACGTCACACCGCAGTAAACAACGAGATCTAACGTGCATTTTCATCACGATTACATTGAAATAAAGCTATTTTCAAGTGAGTGTGGTAACTCACTATTCTATTCTAGATTTTTTTCTTACATAAACCCCTTCTTTTCCTAGATCTAAGCCTTGATCGCTTTCTTTCGCTTGTTTTTTACTTTGGTGTGACTTCAGATATGTCACGTGATCCAAATCTCGTTATGGCGCGTGTTTTTCTCATTCAAACTTTCACATCGATTTTTACCGAAAATACGACAGATCTCAAGGAAATATTGATGTGGTGTGCATTAAAATATAGTAAGAAATTATTTAACATAATTTCCCAATAGTAGTCAAATACCCTATTATAAACTCCGGGAATTCCGGAATTTTATAGAACCTGAATTCCGGAGATCAGCCGTAGCTGACCTACAAGTAAGTACAATGTTTATGTGCATTATCTGAACTATCTCAAATCTTGCGTAAGCGCAATACATTCCTTTTGAATCTCAGTTACCTGTTATCGGTTCTATGATCGATAACAGTACAATCAAATGTGAGTATTCTACATAAAACATAGGCTTTATAGGATAATATCATCTGGTCAATTTTTGCTTCACAAATTAACGCCTTTTCTTTGTAAGCAAGGAAAGGCAAAAACTTAGGAAATATATAAGTAGGTACCTACATCATTGGTTGGCAGTGCCTACACAATTAATTGAAACGGTGATAGAGCAATTGTTGGTGCGTTCGAATAACACGTCGTAGTATTTGCGTTCAAATCCCAGCAGCTGCTGGTCAAATCGTGAATCGTGAATAATATAGTGAAGAAACAAAAGTATGGGGATTTGGGTAGGCTGCTTTCTAGTACTCAACTGGCTAGTTACTCTCTAAAGTTAAAAATCTGGTCAAACACTTAACAGTTTATTCAGGCAACTACACTCAAGAGCCAGTTTCCATTCCATTCCCCAGTCCAGGCTACGCGTGACCATCTAAAATCACAATATCACAACGTCCCTTAACAATTCGTCAACTGTTTGTCAAATAGCCTAAAATACTTAAGTACCTACTAACTTCGATTCAGGTACATTATTTCATCATCAACAGCCGGAACACGTCCACTACTGGACGAAAGCCTCCCCTTTAAAAGGGAGGGACACTTTATTTACTCGTATAAAAATCCGCTCCCGACTTGACTAGCTTCTCAAAGCTCAATCACCCGGTCTAATAATACCTACATACCCGGCGTATGTTTAAGTCTGATCGGCCTTGAAAACTGCACCGCTACTTTTTGCTGATGCTTATATGTATTCTGTCTCTAACCATATATTATAGTGATCCCTGCTATCTTTCTACCTGCACGACAGTTTGTATTATAAAGGACTCTGAGACCTAATTCCTTTGGGGCTCGATCTAGCAGCATGCCTATAACCTGCACTTTGGAATTTGGTCACAGTAGTATAAGGTATTTGTGGTCCAAAACGATGCCACTGCAAGCGGCCTGCATTTAGTCAAAACATTCAATATTCATTACACAATATTACGGTACATGGTCTTATCTATTCGGTCGATTATGAAGTTATAACCTTGATTGATTTAAAAGGTTTCAATTTTGATCGCACAGTTACTCGTAATTTAGGTTCTGGTTTGTTCAATTCACTAAGACTTCTTACATCCTCTCTTAACTCATTTAACTGATCATTCGATATGGTCTTTGTTGAACTACTACGCAAGTGTTCTTCTTTGTGTGTTTAATGTCTAAGACTAGATAAACTCCAATTATTGCATTGTAAAATATAAATCCAAAGCCTTGCCAACAATTCCAAGTCTTGCTGAATCACAGAACGTTAGGCTTCCGCTTGATTCTGTTGCTGTTCTCTCAAATACTTGACATACTGAGCCAGTGCGTGTGCATTCTGTAAATACTTCTGCTCGCAGAAAGGTCGTATTAGTCAACTTTTGTAGCTTTATTGACTTTTCGATATTTATTAGCTCGATGACCTGTCTGAATGAGAGGCTCTTTATGCTTTCTGGCATATCGATCTTACTGCCGATCCTGTCATTATGTGATTATGTCTTCTGTTACTATAACAATGTCCAACTATTAAAACGTCCAACCATTAAAATGTCTAATAATAAAAATGCCTTAATTTAAACATGTATGTCATATTATTACAGATTATATCTGACCATAAATATGTAAAGTACTATTAAATTGTTTTATACTACGAAGTATATTTTTATTAATTTAAGTACCTGATTAAAAAGAAAGTAGGTTCACATTGCCAAAGCATTTTTTTTTTATTTGGTTGCCATGCCATGCGAAACAATTCAATCGCTAATTTCATTAAACCACTCCAGTTATTTTTAATATCAGCCTTACCCAAAGGTCGAGGTTCGCATACGCATGACCTTGCACTAAAATCGATAATTTTGTCACTCAGTCTGCAACTTGAGGTAAACAACCTCCTACAAATAAAGAAACATCCCGTGAAGGTGATTTGAATACGCAGGTCCATAATTGAAATAAGACTCGCCATTCAAGCTCATTCGACGCCTTGCTTTGTCATATTCTCTATTTGGGCAGCAGTTTTTGTCATATCTAGTATCGAATTCAAGGACTGTCTTTGGTAGGTTGGGATATGTTAACGAATATTCAACCGTTCAAGCGTTAAATTACGTCCACAACGGCATTATTGAGTAACTTTTTGGGTAGTGGTTTTCGCCTTTAGGAAACCCAGACTAGGCTTCACGAATGGCACTGTGTTTACGAAGTTCAATCTGATGTTCATAAAAGTGAAAGAAGAAAAAGTGGACACCTGCCTTTTCCCCCCTCGTTTTAGTTAGAGATTTACAATTAGGGAAGCCAGCGGCGGGAGCATGGTGGGTTTCAATGGAGATTTGTGCCCCTTGTCCGTCAAAGTATCGACAAAATCGTCAAAATAACTGCTGCGGTCCGATTTAGCCCATACCATTCAAAGATTTCCTTTTCAAAAAAGAGGAACGACTTGTACATCACAAAAACTTATAAATACGCTTGTGAAAATAGAATCTTGTAGATCTTAGACTTCATCTGCAATTTCAATTAGAGATTCAATAAAATAGATAGAAATCTACTGCCACGACTAGGTGACCACAGTCTGACTAGACTCAACTTTTTGCGATAACCTCGAGTCGTTTAAAATCTAGCATTACTTAAGACGGCCGTTGACAAAAACTGTTATTGTACTGAAGGAAAAGTGGATCAAATGTGTCGGAGAAACCTTGTGCTAGCGGTTTTTTCATATAATACGAGGGCGGCACTGAAAATTTCGGGAATCAAGGAAGTGACACAACATTACTATTTAAAAATATATTTATTGCTTTTCGAAGTATTCTCCGCGAAATTTGACACATTTTTCCATACGATGGAACCAATCATTGAAGCAACCATTCCATTCGGAAGTTGGGGTCTCCAAAATGGCCGTTTTGTAGGCGTCCACAGCTTCTTCAGGTGATGAAAATCTCTGTCCACGCAATTTATTCTTTATTTTAGGGAAAGTATAGAAATCATTAGGGCTTAGGTCGGGGCTGTACGGCGGATGGTCCAATAATTCTATGTTTTCTTGCTCTAAAAACTCTTTTGTTCTGTGCGCGGTGTGAGAACTCGCATTGTCGTGATGGAGGATGATGCGGCGGTTGCAGTTCTCTTTACGGAGTTCAGAAACGACCTGTGGCAAACAAATGCTAGCATACCATTCTGCATTAACCGTTCTTTGTCCCTCAAGAGGAATAGTCGTAACATGGCCGGTTTTGGAGACAAACGTGGCCACCATTTTTTTTTGCAACACTCCGTGAACGAACAATTTTTGTTGGCTTTAACTCATTTTCGAACACCCAAACTCGTGACTGGTTTTTTGTTTCGGGTTCGTACGCGTATATCCAGGATTCGTCACCTGATATGATGTTGTATACAGCATTTGAGGATCCTGCGTGGAATCTTTCGAGAGTTCTGACGCACCAAGTAACGCGAGCCGCTTTTTGCTCTTCACAGAGCGAATGCGGTATCCATCGGGAAAACAACTTTTTTACACCTAATTTTTCATGCAAGATTATTTGTATTTGACTCATGCCAATGTCTAAAGTTGCCTGAATTTCGCGGTATGTCACATGTCGATCTTCCTCAATCAGCTTACGCACAGCATCAACGTTTTCTTGGGTGACTGCAGTTTTTGGACGACCTTGACGGGGATCATCACTGAGCTTGACACGTCCACGTTGAAATTCAGCAAACCAGCGATAAATTGTGGTTTTGGATGGGGCTTTATCACCAAATGCAGAAATCATCCGGTCAACACACTGTTTTTGTGTTAAACCACTTCGAAAGTCATAATAAATCATCGCTCTTGAATTTTCTCGAGTCAATTCCATTTTCTCAACGACTAAACAAGTTTGACAAAACCTTGTGACAAGACCGAGAATATTTTTTTAAATAAATAAATGGTATTCGATTTTTAAAACCAAGGAGTTTTCAATTAAAAAGATTTTAATATGACAGAAACAGTGGAAATATTCCATTCCCGATACTTTTAGTGCAGCCCTCGTATTGCCGTATGATCGATCATCACGCTACACGCGGCATAAACGAGCTCAGTTTTTAGCTGATTATTGTATATTTCAACACCTCTGCCTGCAATTTACCTTCATCCTATAGTGAACGATGTTTTTACTGAATAAAATCCAGCTGCTCTTCCTCGCAAGGTACCTACAGGGTAAATCGACGAAACGTGATCCAAATGTCTTCGGATAGACGTTTCCAGCTCGTTTTCAGACGTTTGGCAGCTGCGTGATAACATTGATATTGTTTTATTAGTTTGATTAATGTAAAGATTCGGTGTTTTTTTTTGTTATCTGTTGTTACACCACACAGCATTAGCCTTTGTTATGACACGTAACGAAGGGCGATTGGGCCATATTGCACCATGTAGGTTCACTACGCCATTTAGTTGGTTTTTCCGTACATAATATACAGACTTCCTCGTAAATCCGTTTCCATCCGTATCGTGTATGCTATAATAATAATTCTAAAATGGTCTCATTCTGTTTTTGAGCTGATTATGTAATTTTGTTCTCTAGCAAATAGATCACGTGTGTTGGAGACAACTAGACTATGAATACTCCCAGTCTTCATGTTCACATCACCTTCGTCAGTCATCGATCTAATATTCATCGGGTTCTCACCGACCAGAGCTAATTAATTAAGGCCTCTGGATACCTCACTAAAATCTATTTTCAGAACTGTCCATAGTTTAATCACAGAATACGTCACAGTGTCTACTAGCAGTAGATAAATTACAGAATGTCTACCAGTACTTACTGTGCATTTGTTTAGTTTAGGTATGAAAGTTTAGTATTCTAGAACATCCATCAGTACAGCTTCGTCAGTTTTTTGTGTGGCCGGATATCGATTCGGTTCTAACGGTTAACCTACTGCAGTGCTACGATACTACGGCTCGAATCATTTTGTATCAGTAAAATAATTAATCAATCATCTTAAACGATAGTATGCATCTACCCCGGGTTGACAGACGGAGTCAACAAACTTTTCATCCGATTATCCGAACAGCATTGAGGTAGTAAGTACGAGCTGTAGAAACAGGTTAACTCAGGGACTGGGGATGCAAAAGAGTTAATCAAATATAGGACACAGACAGCGTAGGTTCCCTTGGACTTCCCTAAAATATTCTTATATTTTTAGCCCCTAATAATTAAATCATCCAAATCTTTAATACTTTTAAATAAACATCGTATGCCTTTTGCATTACTATGAGATAACATTAAAGAAACTGCCATCACCGGTCAGGTGTCTTCTATGAAATCACTGTATCACATAAAGTAGTGGCATTTATATTCATTCTCTTTTGCAGATTATGTTTGGGGAAGTAAATCTTTTCCAGTTTATTCAACCACCACGCAATATTGTGCAGCTACTGGCATAATGAGATTTAAAATCTTATGCCTCAAGGTGACAAACGTAGTGCATTTCCGGGTAGGGTTCAGGGGCCGTACCGTGAACTGCTTATAGCGGGACCGAATACGCTCAGCTGCCGACGCTGTGCGACTGTGAATTTTAACGCCTCGCAATAAGGTTCGCGGTCGCACAGTGTCGGCAGCTGAACCTATTCGGTCCCGCTATAAGCAGTTCACAGTACGGCCCCTGAAATGTTGAAAATCAAAATACTATGTGGGCCTTAAATGTTGCTAGCCCTTCTATAAAACAGGCGTCTAACTCGTCTGAAGTCTCGGTTATTCAACAAGTTACTCTTAATAGCTAAACGCTGGCTGGGTCCTGCTCTTTTAGAAAGGTTTTCCTTCTATTTATTATTCAGTCACGCACGAACTAGCTACTTAAATTGTTTACTAATGCGTTTTTATCGCCAATGTAAGTCTGTAGTCTGACTCATAAGCTATTAGTATTACAGAATTCAAGTTCGAAAACCCGATGTTTTAGTCTGAGCGCATGGAATTATTTAAAACGTAACCCAATAAGCGGCAAGTGGAATGGCAACATTCCATTCTTATGACGCTGCAATATTTACCAACTACACCTATTGATCTCTATGTTCAATGAAATGTGTGGACGGGCCCATTCAACGGGTATTGATCAGTGTCGGTTGCGTGACGAAACACGTGGTACGTGTTTGATATTAATTGGGTCAGCTTGGTTAAGGGTTCGTGGACTTGGGAGTGTCTTATCGTGGGTATATCTTGTGGGTGTAATTTTTCGGGATTCATCATCATCAACAGCCAATAGACGGCCACTGCTGGACGAAATCCTCCCCCTTAAAAGAGAGGAGTTGCCATAATCCCCACGCCTGGCAGGCGGCTTGGGGATCGCAGAATGCTCACCACCGTTAACCAAGAGGACGCTACTGCTCGTCCTCCGGAGGTTCTGGATGCAGTTTTAGGACATACCCAGATCCAATTTTTTTGGGATTGGTCGGTCCTCATTTGGGACCTAACAACGTGTCGTAGTGCAATTGACTGAACTGACTTTTGACAGTCAAATCCTTTGTCGTAAATGATATTTTTTTACTTGCCACAGGTAGAGTATGGTATGTGTGTTTGTTCTTATGCACCCTGCACCTGTAAACTAGGTAAATCGTCTGCAAGACGCCGTTAGATTCTTATCACTCCTAGTAATAATGGTACATATTGCAGTCTGGATGTTTTATACTGTTCCTATTTTGGTTCCCTGTATCTCTTGGTGATCAGTCTTATGTCGATAGTAATAAAAAAAAATGTATTCTGTTAGCTATCTGGGCCCCATAGTACAAAGCTTTTCTTAGTTTAGGGCTAGATGGCGCTGCACCAGTATTTATTTTTAAAGTTGTTCGGCCAGTATCAGACTTGTATCTCTGTCATAACTGTCCTATCCAACGATTGATACGCTATGGCACTATTCTTAAGAGTTTCATTCACGTTTTAAAACCCGTGATTGTATGTGGCTTGGTATTGGATGGGATCTAACGTAATAGGTAAGAATAAGCTGAATGAATGTGAATCTCTCTCAATGGTTATGACTGTATCAAATCAATAATGATTAGGCAGTTACGAAGTAGATCTCTAACGCTACTTTCTTTAACAGGATCAATGTATTATATTGATGTTTTATTTCTGGCCTTAGTCGTCTCATCAAATACTTTTGAGGTAGTCAACTTGAAATCTCTAATGTTTGTATGAAACTATGGAGCTTTGACAACATTTTATCGGAGTCGACACAGTCCATAGGCAAAATTCCACTTACAGTCTCTGTCACTGCCTAGAGCTCCTGGCAGTTCCTAAATTCTTCACATCATCAATACATTATGCATGCACTATAAGTGACAAAGGGCAGAGCTAATAAAAGGGAAACTTATAAATCTATCGTCTTAACTCTATATCAAACGTAGAGTTTAATCTCTACGAATAAACAACGAAGTTTTAACAAATATTGAACACACGCACGATTGAGCGGATTGTTATACTGGAGTGGAGATTGGCAGAAGGTACAGTTGGTCAAGAAAAAAGGAAGATACAAGGAAGTAGGTCGGTAGACGCAGTCACAGAATGATGCAAAGCAAAAGCGCGGAAAGCAAAGCGACTTCTAAGCAGATCACCAGGTCGCTGGTTTGAAGATGTTATGGCGGTAGAAAAGCAATGGATGAGTTAGGCAAAAGATCAAAAAAAAATGGCGAGCTGAAGAGAGCTAAGACCAGCTGTGTGGGAAAACAATGAATGAAAACGTTTGATACTCGTAGTAATTAATGGTGATGAGCTATATATATAGAGTATATATATATATATATATGTATATATACACACACATACACGTATTCACATCTCACACACTTATGCAAACACATACACACAAACTCACCTAACTGCGCATTCTCCATCAGAGAAAACGGCTTATTGTAATCTACTTACATCTTGGAGGATTTACCTCTTTCTCATTTTCATAATTTTTATTACTTACTATACTTTCTGTGTTTCATAAATTTTGCATTTTTAAGCTGATTGTCACATAAATTCATACCTAATGATACTTACATTTATGTACGATAAATACACTAATATTTGTAATGGTTATGGAAGAGTGAGGTCTTCTGTCACAAGTATTGCTATACTCAAAAGAAGGCCTCCACAATTGTTGTTTAAAACGTGTATTCTAATGTAATAAACATTTTTTCATTTTCATTTTCATTTTCATGAGCTATGTTGATAAATGGCAACTTTAAACATGCCACTAGTCAGCACAATCTTCGAGTTAATAATTAATCGTGTTAAGAAACTGCTTATTCGTCAGTGACACAAAAATAATGTTATTGTGATCAGAGAGCATCACTAATTAACTTTGCGTTATGTTACACGTACTTACACCTTTTCTTGTGCCGAATCTCTCAGCATCTACAGAGCTGAAGCGCCTACCATCAAATAAAGCATCTCTATTAAAACGAAAACTACAATAAAACCGTGAAGACCACTACTTTCACTCACATGTCGGCCGTCAATAAACGAAGTTTCGTTCATTAGTTTATGGGCAGTAAATCGGTTGGTCAGATGCGGACCGGGGAGAATGGCTCACAATACGGCTATTATAATGTATAGAAATAAAGAAAAGGGTTCATCAAGTCCGCGAATCGCTAATTAACCGTCAGTCAATTGTGGACCGATTAAGAAAATGCTTTTTTCTTTTGGTAGGTGATACGTCAGAGGTGGTCCCGTATACATTTTAACGAAATCGGTTCAGTAGTTTGTTTTCAAATCAAAATTACTGGAAAATATGAAGATGTCATCACGGTAGTAGAAATTTAAGTCGGTTGCTTTTTTAAAAAGCGTAATTTACGGATTATGAAGTTGTCGGAGATAAATAACTATGTCGTAGAAGACACATTATTCACACTGACCTTGAAACGGTCTAGGTATATCGTCTAGTAAACAAGTGAAGTGTTTACATACAGTTAAGGATTATGCGCTAGAGTTCGATCTAATTAACCTTGTATTACTACGATAAGTGATCTGGATACTTAAAAATTGTATCTAGTTAAAAATATTAGTTAGAAAAACTCGCCTTTATAAATGTCTCTTACATTTTGTCACAAATTCTGCTATCAAAATCTTTTTGCGTAGCTCTTTTCCAAGATCTTACAAGTGAGGATATATCCTTCCGAACATTGCGTCCATAAATTGACGTAATGACATTTTTTTTACAACAGCCTAGGAATACGTTTGTCTACAATCTCACCTGGGGCAGTACCATGAACGCTTATTACGGGACCGAATAGGTTCAGCTGACACTACGCGACCGCGAACCTAATTGTGGGGCGACAAAATTCACAATCGCGCAGCGTCGTCAGCTGAGCCTATTCGGTCCCGGAACAAACGTTAATGGTACCGGCCGCTGATCATTTTCCGTCATTATTTATGATCCTCTGATGTGTTTCCAGCCAAGATTTCGTTATCTGGTTCCACCATAGATTCTACTTTGCTAGTTGTTTTTGTATATTCCATATAATATAATATATACACATACTTACCTACATGTAATTATAAGCCCCATTTAACCAAACCTTGGAGACTAAGGGCCTTACTTAAAAAAACTTCTCAACCGTTAGTCACTGCTTAAGATGCTCTGCCATCTTCTCTCTGACGTGAAGTGTAACATGCAAGAACAAGACAGAGAAGTTTAAGCAGTGACTAAGAGAATCGAGATTATTTTAGGTAAGGCTGTAATACTGGTTACAATTGCGGCTAACAATAAAACTAAATGTATCATATCATGTCATGTATGATTATCATATGCAGACTTCTAGCTATGTTACCGAATATTAGACTCTGCTATTAAGACAAAAACTCCATGTGTTTGCACATTTCTATCTCCACGATATTTAACTAATCTGCATTCATTCTGTAATCTTCATTCAATATGATCGAAACGTAGTGTCGCTTTCGGAATGAAACCTTTCCGATTGAGTTCTAAATTAGGTATGGGCACTGAAATGTCCGCGGGGTTACAGTATAGATAGATACATTTTTATTCATCTGGTCACAGTTATAGACAGCAGATCGATATTCAGTTGGTAAGGGACGCTATAAACTAGGATTCTAATTGGAAACCTCTGCTTTACGCTGTTAACGGGCGAATTGGTCTTTACGGCCACTTAGTCATAATGTAGGTACTAGGTAGATCCACAGACATTTGTTATATAGATGCCGAAGGTCGACCTTCTTGCGCGCGTGTCATTACACTAGTAATGTTCTAAACCTAATATTTTGTCAGGAGTCCGGCACTATATTGCTAAATTAACGACATATAGGTACGAAAAATGTGCGAATTTGTTTTTAAATATTTTTTTTGTCTACTTCAATATAATTAGGTAGTCTATGTCGTGAAGATCCGTGTCTCTTACTTACCACAGAAATAAAGTATAATAAGATACTTAAACCCTATTGTCTATCCCAGCAGAGGCGGAAGATGCGCTAGATCGAGGGAGGGTAGCGCGCGAGCGACGCGAAGCGGAGCAACGCAAGCGGCTAGACGAGCTGCGCGCACACGCAGCGGCGGCGCAGGCGCAGCGCGAGAAACGCGACGAGGACAGGCGCCGGCGGCAAGCCGAGCAGCGGGCCAGAGACGACGACAGGCGGGTTCAGGTGACGAATGCACATGTACCCACATTTTATTTTATTTTTGTTTGTTTGTTATGTTTGTATTGCGTGGCGTTTGGTGGTGGAAGTGGATGCCCAAACGTGGCTTAACCAAACGCGCGTGACAGCGTCCTAAGCTGTAGAATACACAGAATATAATGATAGTTACTATTGATAGCGCCCTGCGCCATAGAATAACTTATAGATTGTATGTAATAACAGATTACATTAGCAGTTAATTCTCGGTTTGCTAATATAAACAAATATTATGTTTTGTACGGAGTCCACCCAAGGCTATGGTTCTGATTAGACGTTAAAAAAGACAATTTGTTA
Organism: Erannis defoliaria; assembly: GCA_905404285.2. Lineage (NCBI taxonomy): Eukaryota > Metazoa > Arthropoda > Insecta > Lepidoptera > Geometridae > Erannis > Erannis defoliaria. The sequence continues at coordinate 13,636,331 of FR990066.1, forward strand.
ATTTATTTCCTCCCCTTCTGTCACGCGCGAGTTTTACTAATTGCATTTACGTATACGACCGTGTTAACCAATGGTACTAAAATAGGAGCAGCGTCAGATTTTGCTAAGCAGAGCCAAACTTGACACTAGATGGCGTTGCTCATATTTTATACAAATCTTAACGTTAACGCGATCAAATATTTACTCATCAGCCAGAAGACGTCCACTGCTAGACGAAGGCCTCCCCCTTAATAGGGAGGGGTTGGCATAACCCCCACGCTTGGCAGGCGGCTTGGGGATCGCAGTGTTACCACCGTTAACTAAGAGGACGCTGCTGCCCGTCCTCCGGTGGTTCTGGATGCAGTTTTAGGACATGCCCAGGTCAGGTATGATCAAATATTTAAATATACGCAATTAATAAACTCACTCGGCGCTCTGATATACCCACTATTATTTATTCTGTGGGCTCTGATGAGCACGCAGAGTCAGAAGTACTCAGTATTAAAAAAGCTCTGTGTGTGGTGGAGGTGACTAGATAGGACCCAATCATGGCTCAAACAAACGTGCGAATTTGCATCAAATTTTTATACCAACAGTGTCCATAGTGGAGTGCCGTGGTCATCATGACACACCTGCATCCTGCTTTTAACCAGTCACTGTTAGAAGCGATCTGATTTTAGGTTAGACGATGAGATTACTCGCAAACAAAAGGCAATAATAGTGAATCTTGAAGTAATATCCTCGATATAATAACCTAGTATAATATTTACAGTTGATTTTTGATCGGAACGACTCCTACCCCCGTGGTTAACAAGTCACCAGTGAATGTGATAGGTGCTCAAAACTGGAGCGGGCGTAGAATTAGGTGATCTGAGCGCCTAACATGCGCACCGCGAGAAAATTTTCTCGATTCTACAAAACAAGACAAGGCTACGAATCTGTATTAGTTTGTCTCGTTTTCGCACGACATAAAGACACGACAAAATTTTCTCGCGGTGCGCATGTTAGCCCTGCAGGTAGACATTCACGACATAATCCAGTACTTATATTTTAAGCTGAATTCTGATGGTAACGACTCTTACTTCATTGCTTTATAAATCACCAGTGAATTATGATACAGTGAATGTGATAAATGCTCTGAACTGTAGCGGGCGTAGAATTGGCTGTTCATATAGACATGACATAATCCATTTTTTATCGCTACGACCAACTTTATTGTTTTACAAATCAGTGAATTTGATACTCAAAACTGTAGCGAGCGTAGAATTGGGTATTCAGATAGACATGACATTCCATCCCGCTGATACGCATTGCAATACACGTAGTGTGATTAACCGCTCGTGTAATTCCAACACATTACGTTACGTATTTTGGCACGGTGTCACAGATTCAATGATCCCGAATCGTACGCCGATGTGACGTGGCAGTCTAGCTACGACAACCTATCTTCGTTTTCTTCACGAACATAATGTATCCACGTTTTCTTCACGATCAGCCAGAAGACGTCCACTGCTGGACGAAGGCCTTAATAGGGGGAGTTGCCATAATCCCCACGCTTGGCAGCTTCCTGAAGCCGCTATCGGGCAGCAGTGTGATCACAAAATGCTCACCACCGCTAACCGAGTGAACGCTGCGGCCCGAGCTTCGATGTTTCTGGATCCAGTTTAAGAGAGGCCCAGGTCCATAAATATGTCAGGCAACATAAAAAATATATATTGTCAGTAGTAGGATAACAAGTAGATGGAGGCTGTATGTTTTAAATTAAAATCGCATAAAAGGGAAAAAAACTATCGTATAAATTGACATATATAACTTTCTCCAATTGTTATTTGCGTTTCAAAGCGTAAACTAAGGATAAAATAAGCTATTTACTCCACGTTTGATGATCTTATGTTATAAAGATTATAATAATGGCGCAGCAAATGCAGCAATAGAGGTACTTAGCAGGAGGATAAAGAAGACTGTACATTATGATGGTAATGATGATGACGAGGTTGACGGCAACAATGATAATGCACTAGTATAAGTTTTTTTTAAAATATAAACTAGTGACGAGACCAGCGAGACGTTCGCCTGGTGGTAAGCGTCACGTTTGCCACTAACAGTAGCAGCACAGTGCCAGAATTGTAAACTTGCGTACACAATCCTGCGCCGCACTGCACTGCGCTCGTCACCCTGAGATATCAGATGTTAAATCTCTTCATACCCAGTAATTTCTCTGGTAACATTGCCCTTCAAACCGGAACACAGTAATGCTTGCACATTACTGCTTGGCGGTTGAATAACTGGCAAAGGCGTGGTACTTCCCCAAGCGGACTCTGCAGTAGAGTCCTACCACTACGTAAAACGTAATATTATGTATAAATAAAGTATTAAAGAAAACATTTCCCACCGATGACTTACTGCGTATTAAGTGCGATGAACTTACAATTAAATATCACGCCTTATTAAAAGAAAAACGTGTCAGTCATTACTCTAGTATAGTCAGGGATAATCCACGACGCATGTGGACTGTAATAAATTCAGAGCTGGGCCGTGGCACTCGCGAGAGAGTCGATTTCACTGACGTGGTGCGGGACGCGGATGGTCAAGCGTTTGGCACGAAGAAGGATCTGGTGGACGCACTTAACTCGGGGTTCGTGACGGCGGCAAGTAGGTGCGGAGCGCCCGCGGCTAACAGCGCAAGCGCCTTAGCTGCACTTGGGGACGAAGCATCCGCTAGCGACGTGTCACTAAGGCTAGAACCGTTCTCTCCCGTTGAAGTGGTTACTATAGCGACCAAACGTATTGCTCCTAAAAAGAGTACCGATCTCTATGGTCTGTCCGCGAGCATATTAAAAACCGGTATAGAACCAGTAGCACCCGTTATTAGTCACTTGTTTAACTCATGCCTGCGGGAAGGCATATACCCAACAGCACTCAAGAAAGTTAAAATATGCCCCTTGTACTAAGGGAAGGGCAAAAAATCAGAGGTCAAGTCCTATAGGCCCATATCTCTCGTCCCTGCCGTAAGTAAAGTGTTTGAGGTCGGACTCAACAGGAGACTTCTTACCTTTATCGTAGATCGTGGCGTTTTGTCGGAACGGCAATACGCGTATCGGGCCGGCCGTGGGACCACAGACTTGGTGCGTGAGGTGGTGTGGCGAGTGTTGAGCGCACGCGAGGCGGGATTACAGGTTGCCGTTCTTTGTTGCGACCTATCGAGCGCGTTCGATACTGCCGATCACGATCTCGTTGCTAATAAGCTGCAGTTTTACGGGATCCGCGGTCCGGCTCTGTGTGTGATGTCGTCCTTCATGTCTAAGCGAACGCAGGTCGTGGTGGGTGACAGAGGCCACGTCGTATCGTCTGAGATGGAGAACGGGATGGGCGTCCCACAGGGCTCCTGCTTGTCTAACACCTCATTCAGTCTCCTCCTCAACGACCTACCCGGTGCCATCACTGGCGCCGAGATTTACATGTACGCCGATGACGTCGCTGCGGTGATTACCGCGCCGACGCATAGTCAGCTGGAGTCGAAACTGAACACGGTAGCAAACGAGCTCGACAGCTGGTTCCGTTCTAACGGATTAGCTCTTAATAAGGACAAGACCTGCTTCCTTGCATTCAACCTCAATGGTCACTCAACAAAGACTTATTCGGTAGCAGTCGGCAATACCGCGCTCCAACAGGTACATAGTACGAAACTTCTGGGTTTCCACATCGACGGTGCGTTGACGTGGGAGACGCACATAGACGAGCTTTGCGGGAAGCTGAGCCGCTCGTGCTTCGCGCTCCGGCGGCTTGCGAGCACCGCCACCCGCAGCGTGGTGCGCTCCTGCTACTTCGCGACCGTCCACAGTAACATCACGTACGGGTTGGAGCTGTGGGGCCGCGCTGCCGATCGGAACAGAGTCTTTGTAATGCAGAAACGAGCCATACGTGCTATATGCGGGGTTCAGAACGACGTCTCATGCGTAGAGCTATTTAGGGAACTTCAGATACTGCCCTTGCCGTGTGAGTTTATTTACCAGATAGCCCTATTCACCCATGTAAACCTAGAAACGTTCCAACGTAGGGGCGTTCACAGCACTTTAGATTTACGAAGTAATAAAAAGAAAGACCAACTGATCACCCCGTCGCACCGTCTCGTCAAGTCTGAGAGGTCAGTGTATATTCTGGGGCCCGCGATCTACAACCGTATACCAGCTTCCATTCGGGATGCTCCTTCCACCGGGTGCTTCAAATCTAAGCTCAGAGCGTGGTTACAAGAGAATTTGTTTTATGACATTGAAGCTTATTTTAAAATAAGAGATTATTGACGTATTTTTATTATTATTATTTCATTTTATTACCTAAGTAATTATTATTTTTGACTTACTTAATGAAATTTGACGTGTAACTTTGGTGTTATCAATAAATTATTTGTATTTGTATTTGTATAAATTATGTTTACGAAAAGCACGGTTCTTGTATCGTACTGCCACTCGTGCCGAGTCCGTCGGTTTCACTTTCTCTGTTCGAGTAAAATAATAGTTACGGTAATACACAGCGAACGGTGAAAATTGAAATTACAACGCGAAAACAAAACTTTATAAATGTACCTATACAGGACCTACATATTGTGTTTCTAATTGAATAATTTAAACAAAATGCTTGACCTAGGCGTGGAGACAGGGTTTTGTTCTTGGGTTTTTTTGTTATTTTTATATGAATTATACGAGTATCATAATATAGATTTCTATGATAAAAATATTCTTCCTTGTTACGTCATCCTGAACATAGATGAAGGACAATAGATCTCGAATCAAAACTTTTCCGACTGGACACAAAATGTGTGGGCTGAAGTAATTAAAAGGTAGAGTCAAAAAGTCGAAAATGTCATCAGTTTCGATTGAGAAACTGACGAGACATATTCGTTTTCCAATAATTTGATTTGTCATAAATCAGACAAGGTACAAATATTTATCCACTATACCTCAGCCGTACATAATGAATGTGGTTGTGAAAACGGTCCAGTCAAATGACTAAAATGGAAAAGTATGCATTGAACGGAACATTCGTAACCCACACAGAATAGGTTCAAGGTTTGATCGCTCGAACGACCGTAAGAAATGAACGGCTTGTACGCGTAATGGACGTACGTAATTTTACTGTTATAAAAAATACACAGGTAAATTCCAAAAACTTTAAAGATTGTTTCGGCAGAAAACGTATCGGTAGAATCTGTCAAACTCATGGCATGTAAAGTTCATTTTTCTCATAAAAAATCGGTTAAGACGCATAAACTGGCTGAACTTGACGGTAAGTAAACCATCCATAACCAAATTTAGACCCTTGCAATATGAAGTGGTGTTGCCGAGGCGTTGCCGATCGGAAGGATGTTTATAGACCCCTTTTTTTAAACTCAATTTTGTAACCGAAGAAAAACCTAAGGAATGAATATAATTATATCATTTGTCACTGGGACCTAGTGACACTGCGTGTGGCTTACAGGACTAATTGTAAATCGAATACATAGTGCGAACTAAATTTGCAAGCCCGATAAGGGCAAGGCGGTCAACACCGCCATCATATGGCATGCAACGAAGCGATAGATTGTAGATTAAAAAACAGCGCACCCACTAAGGTGACTCTGATACTTAATACTTGTATGCGCGTTGTTACGGCGACTGCTTGGCTCAGAGTGATAGCGAGCGTGACGGGCCGTCACACCCGGTGCGTTCGATTATCAAGATGCCCCTTATTTATATGACTTCAGGTGAGAAAGTTTCATTTTACGTTTTTACGTACTTACACAAGATACTTGTGGACAGCTGACCCAGGATTCACTAAAGTAAGGTCCATCAGGCGTGGTCAAGTCTTAGGAAACTTTACGTACTTAATACGCACTCTGCCGTATTTACCTTTTTCATTTGCGTTTCAACATTCTTGATGGAGATAGTCTTGTTGTTACAACATACGAATCTGAAGCTTCCGTCTTTTAGCTATAAATTGTAGTCGTTAGGTGTCCATCCGAAGTTCCGGATCTGCTTTTGATGCAAGTTTTTTCTTTTTCTGTCGCGCCTGCCAGATGTCGCATTGCGGACCTATTATTTTAATTAAATCTTCAGGGTTTGTGAACTTGTTGAGAATATTTTTTATGTATATATATGTATACAGAACATAGATTTATTGACTTGTACTTGTACATGTCTTGAGTTCATATTATCAACTGTTGGAAGTAACTGCTTTTCTAACGACTGCCATTTTTGATGAGAAAATACTGTGTTGGTACGTACTCTCATTTGACTTGTCTATATAGAAAACTGTTAGTAATAATTTGACTGAGTCAGAGTACCTAGGTGTTTAGAATTATGTTGTTGCTGATTTCATACGTAGTAAAACATGTACTTTCTTCATTAATAGTCTAGAAATTGTACCTTGTTGGATGTTTATTGCTATGAAGTCACTAGAATAAAAAATAAAAAACGTTGTCTGCAAAATGTAACATATCACTCTGAGGCTGGCTTATTACTATTATTATTCTAGAGATAATCTAATGACACTTCGCATATCAAAACAAGTAATAAAATGCTTTCTACAGACAAGATCACACAATTACAGAAAATAAAAATGTATAACAGGCAAGGTAGATAATAAAAGGCCGAGCCAACTTTCATTCCATTTGCCATTGGCTGCAGTCTGCAAAGTTAATTAGGACCTCTCGATTAGCAATTAGCAAGTTACTCGCCTTGCATTGCAATCGCATGGTTAGTAACTTTTACTCACTAAGTACCTCTGTACTTCATACTCCACTTTATAAGACGTAAGACGTACGTATAACTCTAACTGTCGAGTAGGCCAATGAACTAAAAGTGTTTTCCGAATGGCCATGAAAAGGAAATTCCCGAAAATTGAAAAATTCGTAATATTCGAAAAATCGATCTGTTATTTAAGTTCCGATGACAATTGACAATTATGATATCATTGAGCTGATATAACTATGTTACCCAGGCCCACACATGCTTATATAAATTGAATTTGAATTTATAATTAAGGAATTTCAAGGTCCATATTTACAAAAGAGGCTGTAGGACCCTGGAACAGAAACAACCTGGTGCCACCATAAGGTACTCTTCGAGTTAGGGTTTATTAGCCTAGTTGAAGAGCTCTTTTTCCATGTACTTGACATGGAAAAAGATTCGTTATAAAACTTTTAAAGATACAATTTTGTTCTCATAAAACTATTGGCCCCATTGTGGTGGTCCAGTAACTACATCCACATTATTCGTGCTAACTCTAGAATCGTCTACATCGTGTTTCGCGTACTTATCTAAAACACGATCTAGGCTAGCCAATACTAGAAGCTGGTTAATAAATGCTGCCTTGAAGGGCATTTGCATTCCTCTTTTGATTAAATTCATAACATAGAATAGGCTAGATGACTGGTTTTTTTTTATTGTCCTATTCAAATGTGGCCCATAAATATAGCTGATTAATGAAAAGAAATTTAAAATCTGATCAAAAATAAGCAACTTATAAGCATTTTAATATCATGCTAGACAGAGAGGCGAAACAGCAAATCGTGACGTCACTTGTCAGGACGCCATATAAATTCTATTCTGACAAGTAAGGCGTGACGTCATTTTTTGTTTCGTGGGAAAGGGACAGAGTTGTCTCTAACAAAAACTTTAAACTCTCATATATCATAACATTATTAACCGATTTAAATAATGTTTTCAATCACCATACTATATTTACTTAAATTCTTCATCAAAGCTATTGGTTTCAACGATTTAAACATCAGTCATCTAGCCTATTGTTGTACCGCTGTATTTAAAATGAAATCTTCTCTCTGTGTTTTTTTTTTCTTTATCTGGTATATAATATACAACAAGAATATTGTCTATTTGTCCTGATGATTGATGATGTAGCTTTCCAAACTTCGTTGACTTGTCTCGTTATAAAAAGAGACTTACTTAGTAAATTCGGAGGCTAGAAAGTTACATTTACAGTTAACACAATCTCATATGAAATCTTATATAATTTCCGGAATAATTTCGAGTAGGGATCGTTGGAGTTAACAAATCGATCATAAACAAGTTCGTTTAGTTACATTTTTAATACATCATTGCACAATATTCTTTTCCCGCATTTATTTACGGAGAAATATTTCAATTTCATCCTATTTTACTTTTGCCGTCAAGCAATGTTTGTCCAATATTTATATTTGAACGTTTATATTTAACTCCCGAAATAAGCTTTATTTCGATTGTGCTGTTTCTAACATTTCCAATGTGTGAATGAGGTTGGTTTTACATAATTCCTCCTTGTATGCATGATGTCATCGTACACTTGGACATTCCGATTTACGTTATTCAGACTTGACAACAAATCTATCATTAGCTGACAACTGTGTTTAGAATAATTTATCTATGCTATTTAGCAGAATCAATATTTGTTTGTTCATTCGAAATAATTGTCATCGTTAAGTATATAAGTAATCATATTAGATTATTTCATCGTCCTAATCTTTATTTCATTGATATTTGTATACACGTCTATTGAACATCTTGTAGGTTCTGGTTTTTGTGATCAATTGCAATTTTTGTCAAAAATTCTAAAAAGTCATTTTGGTAGTTGACATTGTTTAAACAAGCTCATCATCAATTTTATTTCCAGTTTTCTCGTTATGACAATTGATTTTACTTACCTTCCTTATATTCATTTTCCTATTCATCATCAGCCGGTAAACTTCAAATATTTATTTCTTAGTTTTACTCTGTTATTTTTGTATCTACCTTGGTCAGTTGTCCTCACAAAAAAAAACAAAAGTACTAAATAGTAGTCTGTATCGGAACTTTTTTAATTCATACTTACATTTAAAATTATACATTCATATTCAGATCTCTGCTGACACTGCTTGTCATGAACGTGATCCACAGAAGTAGGTTCTATAAGTACAGTCCAAATCTTATTTTCTCTTTACTGATAAAAGTAGAGGCATAACAGAGGCCCATCAGCACCCTCATCCACATTAAAGCATTGGCGTCGGTCAGCGTTATCTCGTAATCCCAAAAATCATTTCATTTATATTCAAATCTCTTACTACATTGTCAATGGTTACGCCAAACGACAAAGCCCAAATCGCGCATCAGATGAACACAATGGCCAGGTTACCGGGTCAGTAGTTATATAACGCCATTACTGAGTGCTTATATACAACAGTACCTAAATTTTTCACAATATCATATATATATCCGTTATGCAGTAGGAAACATTAATTGTTGTCTGCTACATAGCTCACTATGTAAACTGGATAAGGTTCAATTTACCTTAGATCGTAATGTTGGTTGGCTCCAACTTAACACACGACAGAGCGGTAGTAAAGGTATTATTGTACGTCTATATTTATACTCATTACGGAAAGTACTAGTACTAACAATGAATGTGACGTCAGTTTCGTAAAAGTAGCATTATGACGCTGCTTTACCGTTGAATCTGTCATGATTTTGTATGAAATTTAAGATTGAATCCTAAACGACCAAGACCAAACTACACTGTAACTTTCTTAAACTTCGTACCTGCTCAACGTCATCGATTTCTTCTTAAATGACAAGTGCATTATACACATAATTCTTGAACTTATCTACTGTTGTCTACTGTTCTGTTACTCTATTGTAGAATATGAGGTCATGCGATATGGTCCTTGACGTGCGTAAGCACAGCGTGCGTTTTATTATAGGAAGCGCCGTCTCTGCTGAGTTCGCGAATATGTCTCATTATTTCTCGGATTTATGAATGACGAAACAAAAGATAATTTACTTTTATCTCTGACCAATGAATGGAAAGATGGTTTATAAGTGATACGCTTGACGTGTTTTCCTACGCTAGCAGAGTCCAATTCAGAGTCGTTAAACGAATCGAACAATGTTTGTGGTTGACGGAAAATGTAACTCTCACTAAAATTTGATAGTTTTAGCAAAAAATCTTATGGACTGAACTGAAGATCAAACTTCAAAAAGTATTCATGAATTGATGCTCTAGACTAATTTAAGTACACCCAACCAAACCAGTACGTTTATTCGTCAGAAGAGGAAGGCCAATCGTGAATCGGTTATTCTGTGATGTACCGCCAGATGATGTACCAAGTACCACACCTTAACAGTCATTGATTGCCAAGCAGTAGTGTGCAAACAATACTGCGTTCCGGATGAAAGTGTTATCATTCCATTTAAGACATCGTGACATTGAAAGATCGAGTATCTTATATCTAAGAGTGACAAGCGCAATGCATTGTCTTTGTCATGCAGGGTTTTGAACTGTCGCAGTTTCAAGTTCTAGGTTTGATTGCATTCAACCTTTTAAGCCACCTTGACGCTTACCATTGGGCGAGCTACTTGGTCCTCCCGTCACTCAGCTGCGCAAAAACTTGAGAAACTTGAAAACTTGAAAAAAAACAATCGAAGAAAGTGGATCGACATAACTCACAAATAACCTAGCTATCAGAAGATATATACAGAAGAAATATATAGATAACTATGTTTTGATATTACTAAAGTACGAGCGTCACACATCAATGCCCAAATACGAACAAATCGAACGGAAAACGATGAGATAATACTAATACGTGTATCTGTGGGATTAACTTACTCTCCGAAGCGAGAAAAGATTAGATAGACTGACAATGTTTCTAATTTTACATCAAGCTTAAATCGCGAAGTCGCTAGAAAAATGCGTCCACTACGTAAGTATTTGATACCATGTAACTTGTTGAATATACTTCGGCGAGACTTTTTTCACATTCTATAGCAGTTGACCAAGAAAGCATTTGTTAAGTCGAAGAAGTTAGGTCACTGGCGTGGGACGCTGTAATGTCTTATTTCTTACTTATAAGTACCCCAAGCTGCCTACCAAGCATGGAGATTATAGCAATATAGTATTTTTTAATAATAAATATCAATCAGGGTAGGAGTGTAAGTGAGGAAAGTCTTTTCAGACTTATCAACATTGTTTATTTCTCTCTACCAATGACGAAGAGCTAAATAACGATCCAAGTAAAACCATAGTACCTCGTCGTCAGCCATAAGACGTCCACTGCTGGACGAAGGCCTCCCAATAGAGGGGTGTTGCCATAATGCCCACGCTTGGCAGGCGGCTTGGGGATAGCAGAATGATCACCACCGTTAACCAAGAGGACGCTGCTGCCCAAAAAAAAGTGCTGAAAAACTTAAAAACAATACTATTAAAAATATTACCTGAAACCAACTCATTGTTGTGAAAGATTTTGCCCATAATCTTCCACCCATCATGTCAACATAATATTTATAGCAGGAACTACGGTAGATTAAATCTAGATTGCTAATATTAATTTCATTTATAGCATTCTATGATGTTGAATAGACGATGACGTCAGTTAGACCGAGCTATATGTATGAATTAACCAGCCTAGGAATGTTAGAGGTTACGCATAGAGCTATTACTATATTATTTCACTAGCTAATGAATGTGGTTACATTCTATTTTGCAAGGAAATGTAAATTTACCATTATGGCTAAAATTCTAATAATAAAGAATTATTATCATCCAGTACTACGTAACTACATATGCTTTCATTTTTCATTAGTGGTTCAAAGAAAAAATTGCAATAGAAGTGGTCGATCACGAGTTTATAAACAAACAGTCTGACGATCCTTTTTATAAATATGAAGATTGTAAATGCCTATTTCGTGAAATTCTAGTACAAACAAAAATGTGGGACGCGACCGCTATGTGGTAGTTACGCATCCTAAATGCAATTGCATAATGCTTAACTTAGAGAGTGGTATTATCGCTGCAATGCTGCTTAAATATTTACAACTGACATAAGTAATCTGGGTATTGTAATTTCCGCTATTTACGTATATTTATAATATTTAAACGAACAACAATGCCATAACTAAATGTAGAGTACTTACCTATTTCTGCAGTCCCTAGTTGTTATTCAAAAACTTTAAAAAAAGTACGAGTTGAAAAATATCCAAATGTAACTCTTCCTTTTCATTCTCCGCAACCATTCCAAACTCTCGGGGCATTCACAGAATTAACGACTTATACGGAAATACTCACGGCAGTGTAGTGCATCAAAAATATTTAAATTTAACCCATGCGGCGAGAAGGAGCCGCGACAAAAATACACGGGGCATTTCCTCCAGGACTCACAATATAGGCGATGCTGTGCTTAATAGTGGACGTGGAAAGTGAACAAGTGAAAAAATTTAGCTAATTTGTGACAATAAATGCCCTGTAGAAGATCTAAAAGATGGACCTCATTGAAACTGTGGTACAGGTGAGATTGCTTTGAATGACAAAGTATTGAAACTAGTGAAAGCTTGTAGAGATACAACGGAAATGAATATCATGAACACGATACAGGAAGTTGGAGAACATGAAGATATTTTAAGGATCGGTGACAGGTCAAAATTGGTGTTAAGCTTGTAGGTAGAACATTCCTGGACAACTATATTTTAATAATATACTCGATAGAGTTAGTCTAGTGCTAGATTGAGGCAGTGATAATAATAACAGTGCAACTGCTGTTCATGAAAACGTATTTAAACAGTATCATCGTCTTAATAATAATAATAGAGTTAATAAGAAAAGTGTCGTTAGTTCATAAATACGCGCGCTCTCTAAATTGAATGAAACGTCCGTTAAGTTAAATTCTTATCGCTTACTAGCTTTTGCCCGCGGCTTTGCCCGCGTAGTAATGTTGAATACTGGAATTCGGTTAAATCGGGGCCCAACTCAATTGAATCACTAAAATACGTATATTATTGCATTTTTTCCAAGCCGGTTGCAAGTCTTTAAGTTTGCTTGAGGATGACCAAATTTGGCATGTCGCGTTTGCAATACTTACTTCAAAACAAAGCCGTCTTGTTGAATTTTAAACAGACAGACAGATGGACATGACAAACTTATAAGAATTCCTCGTAGTACTACGGAACCCTAAAAATGTCTGCTAATAACGCTATAGTTGCCGGGGCCTTTGACCCGAAAGATTACAATATTTCTTTGTAGACAACGTTTTTTGATTTTTTTGTTGGAAGGTGCTAAAATAGCCAGGCTTTCAGCTAACTCGCGAGCAAGCCACATAGAACTGACCATGCGAAAAACAGTCCTGCCTTAAATCAATACCAGCGTATTTTAAAGTTTGACCCTGAGCCTTATTGATGGTCATGGCAAAACAAACTTTTAGAGGAAATTGAAGCCTTTTGGAGTCATAAGGTAAGTCACTGGGAATCATGGGAATACGCGGCACAAACACTGTTTCGCCATGGGCACACCCAGTCAAAATGATGGCCTCAACCAGATTACGATGCAGCATTTTTACTTGTAACCTGGTTCCATTACACAATTTGGGTGGTCTTAAATTCCGAAGGAGCATGACGGGTGTACCTTTCTTCAGGATAAGCCTCTGATATGGTAGCCCCGCTGGTCTTAATGAATTTAAAAACTCAACTGGATAGTTTACAGCATCATCATTATTGCATACCGTATCAACAGAGTCAATGAAATGAAATAAGCTTAAGCAGAAAAAGTATGATAACAAAGAACGTAAAAAGATTACCAAAATATCGCAAGAATTACGAAACTTCGATAAAATACAGTGCTGCACTGATCGCTTAGGTATACTCGGTGTGGGTTGGTGTGGGGCGCGCTCGAGGTACAGCGCGTCATACTCGGGTTTTAACGTATCTGAGCCGACGCGGGATGGACGTTTCGAAAGCGCTGTGCTTGGTGCGTGCACCGGATCAAGTACATGTGTTTAAAATATTTATCTTCTTACGCATAAACACTCGATTAGCTAATCTATAAATATAAAATTTTTTTTCAAATGAAAAACTGACCCGTGGCCTTCCAGTTTTGAAATTGTTTGAAAATTCTGAAACATGTTTATGTTTATTTTAACTTATCTCTTAAGTCAAAAAACTTAACAGCCTTAAATGAATGGTTTCGGCAAAATGGTATTTTAATGATACATTGAACCCCTTGCGAATTTTTCAAAATCGTTGCTGAGTGTGCGTTTCTCTGCATCAGCCCTTAACACTAATGGTATATCGGCCTACCCTGATTGGGCCATATTCACTACGCTGGCCCAGTGCAGGTTGGCGGATTCACATACACTATCGTATTTCTTCTCCTGAAATATGAAGGTTTCCTCATGATGTTTTCCTTCACCGAAAAGCCAGTGGTATTATCCATGCGTAAGTTTCAAAGAACTAATTGGAACGGGCTCGCCCGGGTTCGAACCCGCGACCCCAAGAATGTGAGTCGAGCTTGATCTCACTGAAGCTACCACAGCTTTAGCTGAGTGTAAGTTTACACCACTCAAAATTTAGTTTAGGCATTTAAAAGTAAGTTAATTTAATATTAAAAATTAATTTAGCAGCTTAGGCTGTACAGTATCTATAATAATTATGTCCGTCAAACAGTCGTCTGCGTGGACCTACAAAAAAATAGCCTATGTCCGTTTCCGAACCTTATGCTATAACTACCTATCCAAAAATGCAGCTCCATCTGTTCAGCCGACCAATAAATACGCCCATCCCCGTCCCCATTCCCAGCCTCATCCCTATAAGCGCCCCTTCCCCATCCCCATCCCGATACCAAATGTCATTTTAATATGAACACGCCCATCCCCGTCCACATCCCCGTTCCCTCTCTCATCCACATCCCATCCCCACCCCATCCCGATTTCAACTTTCATCTTAATATGGACACGGCCATCCCCGTTCCCAGCCTCATCCACATCCGCATCCCATCCCCACCTGTCCCCACCAAATCTCCACCCATTCCTACCCCATCCACATCCCATCCCCATCCCCACCCCATCCCCATCCCGATACCAATTGTAATCTTAATATTAACATGCCGATCTCCGTCCCGTCTCCGTTCCCAGTATCATCCCCACCCCCACCCCCATCCCCACATCTATCCCCATCCCTATATCAAATTTCATTTTAATATGTACAGCCGTTACAAAGTTAAGGAGAAACAAACGTACTATCACTAAAACTTAGTTTTTTTTTTATACTAACGGGAGCTGATTTTGAAAAAACTGTGACACCCGTATCTTCTTATTTTTATAGTAGAATATGTATACCAAGTTTTGTATCAATCGAACCAGAGAATAAAAAGTTTCATACAAACTTTAACACCCCATTTAACCCCTTTCGGGGTTGATTTTCGAAAAATCCTTTCTTAGTGGGCGTTTACACCTCTCCAAAAACATACACTCCAAATTTCAAGTCTCTACGTTTAGCGGTTTGGGCTGTACGTTGTCTATATGTCAGTCAGTCAGTCAGTCAGGACATAGCCTTTTATAGTTATAGATTAAATTAATATAAACACGCCCATCCCCGTCCACATCCCCGTTCCCTCCCTCATCCCCATCCCGAACCCCATCCCATCCCCACCCCCATCCCGATTTCAACTTTCATCTTAATATGGACACGCCCATCCCCGTTCCCAGCCTCATCCACATCCACATCGCATCCCCACCTGTCCCCACCAAATCCCCACCCCATCCCCATCCCGATACCAATTGTAATCTTAATATTAACATGCCTATCTCCGTCCCGTCTCCGTTCCCAGTATCATCGCCACCCCCACCCCCACCCCCATCCCCACATCTATCCCCATCCCTATACCAAATTTCATTTTAATATGTACAGCCGTTACAAAGTTAAGGAGAAACAAACGTACTATCACTAAAACTTAGTTTTTTTTTTTATACTAACGGGAGCTGATTTTGAAAAAACTGTGACACCCGTATCTTCTTATTTTTATAGTAGAATACGTATACCAAGTTTTGTATCAATCGAACCAGAGAATAAAAAGTTTCATACAAACTTTAACACCCCATTTAACCCCCTTCGGGGTTGATTTTCGAAAAATCCTTTCTTAGTGGGCGTTTACACCTCTCCAAAAACATACCCTCCAAATTTCAAGTCTCTACGTTTAGCGGTTTGGGCTCTACGTTGTCTATATGTCAGTCAGTCAGTCAGTCAGGACAAAGCCTTTTATAGTTATAGATTGGCTTAAGGCTAGATTTTTATTTTTATTTTTTACTTTCATTTGACGAGACGAGCAAGACTTTCGCCTAATGGTAAGCGTCACGCCTGCCACTAACAGAAGCAGTGCTAGAATTGTGAACTTGCGAACACAATCCTGCGCCTCACTGCACTGCGCTCGTCACCCTGAGATATTAGATGTTAAATCTCTTCATACCCAGTAATTTATCTGGTAACATTGGCCTTCAAACCGGAACACAGTAATGCTTGCACACTACTGCTTGGCGATTGAATAACTGGCAAAGGTGTGGTACTTCCCCAGGCGGACTCTGTAGTAGACACCTACCACTAGAAACTGTTTTATTAAGGGTTGACCTTCTGGTGGTGGTCTGCCAATATAAAAAAAATACTACTAGTTTAAAATTAAATTCTAGGTATGAAAAATCGGGTTTACTGAGATCCTAGCGTTTGGCAAGCGACATTCTGCTGTGAGCGAAACGACAGCGATTCCATGCCTGTATCGATTCCAGTGCTCTCCGGAAATGTGGTATGCAGCCACTGGCTCGTAACAGTTTTGCTCTATGTGATAAAATAATTTTCTTTTCGAAGTTCCTAAAAATTGTAGACCTTAATTTTCAAAAAAGCGTCGATGAAAACTCCAAGCAGGAGGCGTCCGAAAAAAGTATTTATATTACAGCTGGCTTAATAATAATACTTAACTACAGTTAATTAAACTTATAGAACCATTTCCAGATTTTCCTCTTCATAATAAAAAGAAGCAAGCTAATTGATTGATAAAATATAATGATCGATGTACTAATATAAAAATGCGTAGGTGATTAAGAACTTTCTTGAAATTGATTAGCAAAAATGTAAAATACGAGCTCAAATGTGTTTACATATACTAATTATTTTGTTCTCATCGGTGATTATTTATGAGAATTTTATCTATACATATTTAATAACCAAATATGCAACAGATTTGTCATGAATTTTTCATAAATGCTGAGCAGAATACTATGAATATTAAATGACGATATTTAATCTTTGCGGAAAAATTATAAAACTATTAGTACTAAAAAAAAAGTAAGTTCGTATAGGCTGAGTGGCCAGCCCTGGTGTCAGAGTTAATGTGCCGCCCGAAGGCCTCTGACATGGCTGACGGTTGTTGTTATAGAAACTAGAACAAACAACCGGGACCAACAATTTAACGTGTCCTCCGACCCACGGTAGCGCTCAGAAATAAATGCCACTTACGGTCACCCATCCGATGACTGACCGAACCGTCCGTTGCTTAACATCGGTGATCGTTTAAAATCACCTAGACAAGCTACGCCACGAGCGCTGAAGATCGAACAGTCTGGAAGGAGAGAAGAGAGGCCTTTGCCCAGCAGTGGGACACATCAGCCTGAAGATAATAATACTATGTGACACAAAGTTGGTACCTTCGTTTTATTATTTAACTTATGAATCCCAATGAATATTCATTATTTCGATGTACGTATATAAATACCGTAACCTTGACAAAATTCTGTCTTTGCTAGTGCAAAACAGTGCACAGGGCAAACATAAAGATAACACGAATTTAGACCGCGATAGCGGAGAAAGTATTTCAAGGATTCTAGATTTTATTATCTTTGCTTATTTTACTTTTAAATTATATGCATTTATCATATTAATTACCTATTAGTATTTAACGGAATGACTAAAAGATACATTTGAACAAGTATCCAAAGATCTTGGATCTTAACATTATAACAATCGTCTCATATAGTATTATTCTTTTTCCTCCCGAGATATATTTTTCTTGGTGTGTGGGTGTGTCTTCAAGTTATGAGTGAATCGGATTCTTATTGGCAAGAGTGCTCCATCGTAAATTAAATATTTTGTACAATGCAGTGCTTAAAATTCTTTCCGACACGGCGTGCGCCGCTGAGATAAATTTATCGTGTCGACGTTCACAATATGTGTTCTCTACAACTGAAATTATATTTACCTTCTATTGTTCACTTGCATATAACTGTGCCATTAATTTTATATCGAAACTGTCATTCTGACAATAGTCCACTCATCAGCCCGAAAACGTCCACTGCTGGACGAAGGCCTCCCCCTTAATAGGGAAGGGTTGTTATAATCCCCACGCTTGGCAGGCGGCTTGGGGATCGCAGAGTGCTACCACCGTTAACCAAGAGGACGCTGCTGTCCGTCCTCCGGTGGTTCTGGATGCAGTTTTAGGGCATACCCAGGTCCAACAATCAATCAAGGTCTGACAATAGTGGTTTATTGGAATTCTCGCATAGACTAGAGCTGGCTCTACACTGGCTGATTCTTCTGGTCTGCTATTTAACTGTCCATCCACCTCAAAAGTCTTTGTTTATTGACTTTTTCTACTTGACGTCGTTGTAGTGGCATACTCTGCTGGATCGTTAAACCATTTGTTTAGTTATTAAACATAACTTTATAAAATACACAAATTATTCCTTTATGTAGATATCATTTTCACGGTGCTAAACTTGGAATTTAGTCGCCCAATGACAACCTTCCCAGGGACATCCTAAGAATTTGGCAAGCTGCCACAATATCAGCTCCAGCAATGTTGATAAATACCCTTAAAATGTCAGGGCAGACGCTGTCGTCGCTCTCCAGCGGTTATTACTTGCTATGCCTTATTAGGCTAGACAATACTATATATTCTAATTAATATATATTGTATGTTAGTCAATTTCAGACACATAAAATAATGTACCCTGATTAGTTGTAAGTTGTTCTATATTTCTGGTGTGCAATAAAGTTGTATTGTATTGTATAAAAATTTTAATGTTCATGATATTGACGACAAAATGTAGACCATGTCCTTTTCCAGCGTTTCTTTATTATTTTATTATATTTTTATGTTTTTGCTAGAACTATAGATATTTATCGTGATCCATTTACCAGGAAATAGATCCCTAGAGTCTCGTGTATAAAACGTGTCCATATTCAGCATGGAGCTTAAAATGTCGAGCACCAAAGCAGGAAGTGAACGCCACATTTGGATAGAAACTGTTTTGATTCCAAATGCGTTATGAAAGTGAGAAAACAATAATTTCGAAAAGCTTTTAGATGGCCGAATTACTCGAAAATGTATGCTGAAGTTTAGTAGACAGTAGAAACTAGGATATTGTGGAAATCAAAATTTATAGGCAAATCTAGCGGGGAGCTATAAAATAAGGATTCGTTAAATGAGAGGTGCTATGACATATTCACAAAGACACAGGACAATTAAAACACCCAGACTATCCGACCGAGCAGATCTTCAAATTCATCTGCTCGGCCGGGAATCGAACCACGGGACCTCAAGCTTCTGACTTAAACATAGTTAGGCTTGTTTTTTTTTAAATATTTTACGCTGTCCTATATCCCGTAACACGGACATTTTACTATACAGTCTGCAATGCAGCATCGGTAAACAAATTAGCTCCTCGACAGGAGAGCTATTATTTGTTTGGGCGCTTGTGGGCTAACCAATTTGGTTCCTTGACACATCGTAGTCTATCGCCATTGTACTATTACGCTGAAGTGCTGTGACCCTACCATACCGATAAAAAAACTGGTTAAGTGCAAGTCGGACTGACAAACCGAGGTTTCAGTTCTACACACAATTTAGTTTTGCGTTATCTTAAACATCATCAGCCAGAAGACGTCCACTGAACGAAGACAGACCCGAGGGAGAGCCCTCAATTTTGGGATTGGGGGGCTTGTCATAATCCCCACCGTAGGCAAACGGCTTGGGGATCAAACAATGCTCACCACCGTTAACCGAGAGGACGCTGCTGGTCGTCCCCCGGTGGTCCTGAATGCAGTTTTAGGATAAACCCAGAAAAAATATGTGTTTACTTTGGTTCAGTTTGGAGACGAGTTGGACGACTCTCACTAGGCCGAGAAATCCCCCATGGCCATCTGATGAAATATCAACCAGCTAGCCAATTATAACGGTTTTAAAGATACAGGTCATCAATGGTATGAGAGGCTCAATAATATGGTTCTTTTTGATACCTTTCGGGTCCGTACCCGAACACTGACCACTAAGACTAAGAAAAAATAACAAATTATATGCTTAAGGAACGATAGAATCTTCTAGGCTAGTTACATTTCCAAATTTCTCAATAGCTAATTCCTACACAATACACTCGCCGACGTATAAGCGAGCGTTGTCTCTAAAAGTTCCTATTCGAATCCAAAGAAATCCCATGATAGATCCGCATATCTCCGCCCATTCATTGAAAAAGTCAGCAACAGAAATAGACTCGAATAAAAAACACGAATAATAAAAGCACGTGGGAATAGGTGTATTATGACGGGTGTCATGACACTGACACAGTTGGCAGTTTATGTGTGTTGATGCGAAAATAACTCGCGAAGTGTCTATAGTGTAAGGGGAGAGAAGATGCAATAGGAACACTTTAGACTACTACGGTGATGTCAAATTTGTGAATTTTACAAGTAGGGCGGAGTTACAAAGGTGACGAGGCACCATATTCAGTTTCTCGAAAGGAATTATTACCAATACCTACAGTTATGCCTTGAACCCTGGTATGTTAGTCACAAAGTCTGGGAACCGCTGCAAGGGCCAAGGGCAAGTGTTATCTCACACCATCACGAGAGCGTCTTGTTTCTAAATGTTCTCACTAGTTACAATAAAATTACTTTGCTACAGGAATATAAGTTCCCCGAAAAGTACAGTATGGGTATCTTCAAACAAAGATTAAGCAGTTTCCCTCTAGGTAAGCGTACTCCGTCCTAGACTGCATCCTTGTGTGCAGGTTAGACAGGGTATGATCAAATGCAAACCTATTGTGACAACTGTGATTCTGTGTGGTATTTTGTTCGTTCATATCAAATTAATCGTGATCACATAGGTACCATTAGTCGCGGCCGCCTAGTTAGTTCGCTCGATTTGTAAACATAACGTCGCGAGTTCAAATTCCGGGCCTGTATCAATGAGCTTTTTAGAACTTATGCAACTGAGTTAAAGCTTGGTGGAGTATAGCCCAATCGCTCTACGAGGGTAGACTTATGCCCAGCATTGGACTAATAACAGGTCGCTTAAGCTTTACGCTACATAGGTACCAATCATATTGTCCTTAAAGCACAACTCGGACATTTGGCATGGCAAGTGGCCTAGTGGCCACTACTGAATATGACTTATATTTATATCTAGCAGTGGCATAAGGAGGATCGTGGATAAAGATGACGGAAACATCTGTTTTACCTGTCTTCACTTCAGTATAAGATACGGCTTCACTCTAGATAGGCAGTGGTTTATGGAACGCTCACGCCGTCACGCCATATTGTTGACATTGACCGCACGGCGCGAGTCGCGACGATTGGATGATAATACGTGATGTCTGCCTGCGATTTGTACGCCAATATTTCCTTCCTGTTTACTTTACTAGTATTGGTATTTTTATAGCTTACTAGTAATAGCATTGTACATTGTTGTTTATTATATTTTATTTTATTGTTATTTGTGTTCACCTGAATTCTATGGTGAGGAAAAGTCTACGATGTTTGCTCATGACTTTTACATATATTTAGATTTGTTTGTACCTTATTTTCCTTAATTAACTTATTATGTTGTGTGTATACGTTCCACTACACTTTGTCATATTTTGGCTAAAGACGCTAGTTTGGCTAGGACAGGGAGTCCGGGGTTTTTACTTCTGTAACTTTTTTCGAAATGAATCCGAAAATATGGTAGGATTGCGTTAGACTGCCATCTTCAATGACGTTAGAATTAGAACAACATTAACCATTTAGTTACCATGTGCAGATTACTAAAATTTGTTACTACAACGTTTGTCAACGGTGACCTGTACAATATAATATAAGTACTGAGTTTTTGCTTCTTTGGTAAACATTCATCCGTATTTCTCTTCTAATTGCAAAAAACACCTGTGTTTCACTTGGCGAGTATAGCTTATAATATTTGAATGGTTAGACATTTCCCTTGTGCGAACTACAATGTACAATGTGACCTCTCCGTAACGCAGTCGCCTCTGTCCTACCTGTCTATAAATCACGATATTTATCTTCCATCGCCAGTATAACTCGTGGTCGGCCATGCAGAACGAGATATAGCCTCGCGAGCTGCGAGATACCGCATTTCCTTGTTTGTCTGGCCCTTGGAATATGTTAGGATTGGGATTACTGGAAAGAAAGATTTCTATGATCTGGGTTAGCCTTTTTTGGAAACTGGGGGAATCTTCTAAAGAGAAAAAATATGATGCTTCAAAATTATTTATTTCTATCGATTTTCGGACCCTGGCTACCACATTATCGGTTTTGAGATTAGGGGCCGCAGGAATATTGTAAATTTAAATGGAATGTCTGAAAACGCATTATGAATGAATTTTAAAATACTGGTTTATAGCTGTTTTGAGGTTCAGATGAGTTGTTTCGGATTGCCGCCTACTAAAACCCCCTTGAGAACGGAGACTACGAATCAACAAACGTAGCGTAGGAAACACTAAGACCCGATGCGACTATATACCCATGAGACAGCACTGAAGATCGGACTGAGTGGCGTGCCTTGGGTGAAGCCCACATCAAGCAGTCGACTATGATCAAGCTCATTAACGATGATTAAAACCCTTTCCACGACATTTTTGGTTTTGTATCAAACGAAAGATGTCTGGATCTCAATAATTCTGTGATTTAGATTATTTCTCAGGAAACAAGGAACCTATCCTTATCAAAATATCATAAAACCATAAGGACCTTGTGGTTCTATGGTAGCATAAGAACATATTAGTTCTCATAGCTCCTGTACGGTAAGAGAACCAAATAAGTGCATGAGGAAACTGCTAGATGTTTCCTTTAAAAGATTCTCGTCAAATGATGACTAGAAGTGGTTGTGGCTCGCCTCATGCTTTCTATTCTGACGCAACATCGGTGACGTGAAAGTTGCTGAAATAATGCAGCGATCCGTTTTATGACTGCGAGTATATTTATTGTAAATCTTTAAGATTACCTTACAACTTGTACGGATTTTCGACCTTTTGTCCTACTTTATAATTTGAATAGTTTTTGACCGAGATGGAAAGTATTGCATGAATAAATTTAAAATTAAAAACAGATTATTGTACTGGGACAAATTGAACTGAGCGGCGCAGTCCTCATACCAAGTAGACAACTAGGCACCACTAAAGTATAGTATATTTTATTCTGTGTTCGTTCCACATAATAAATAATAATAGCTTGTATTCTGCACGCATTCCTCCCTAGTCCTGTAAAACATGCGCGTTGCGTGATATACCTGATCTAAAGATTTAAACTTGCGATACACTTGCTACACACATTTGCAACTAATGCAAGTTAAATAAGGGATTAAAAGGAAACTACATTATCTGGCCAATTCGGGATAATATCTAGGGTATACTATTATTTAGTTTGTGATATGGTTAGGACTGTCGAATGTTAACGCTACTATCTCGTGATTGCAGATAATTATTTAAGTAATTGTGATTGTATACTGCATCAGTGTATCTTTTAATGTGTGTAACCTACCTTATAAATATTTAGTTGGGTGTAATGTTCTAACTTTTTTGTTTGTGTCTGTTTTTTTATGAGTATTCATACCTCGTTACATTTTCTTTTTTTCATGTTACAAACTTTTCACAGGTTTCAGTTGTTCGTTTTTGGCTGCTTATTTTATAAGTCCGTCATATGTCTCATTCGCCAATCTTCCCTGTTTAGCGCCAATTTACGATCGTAGCGTACCTTGACTAGGTAAATGTTCACTGATGTTAAGCAATAAATGTTCACTGATGTTAAGCAAAGGACAGTTCGGTGAATCTTCTATGACGTGAACTTGAGTTACATTTTCATCTGAGCGCTACAGTGGGTAAGGTGACGTTATATAGTTGGTCCCGGTTGTGTGTTCTATATTTCAATAACAACAACCGTCAAGCCATTTCATAGGCCGGGCGGCGGTACATTAACTCTGTCACTAGGCCTGGCCGGATGTCCTCTCAGCATATATTAACATACTTCAACGCGAATCTTGTCCTTCTCCGCCTGACGAAGTACCACACCTTTGCCAGTTCAGTTATTCAACCGCCGCCGTTTACTGTAGAAATTGCTGGGCATGAAGAGATTCGACATCATATCTTAGGGTGACGAGCGCTGGGCAATGCGGCGCAGGATTTTGTTCGCAAGTCCACAATTCTGGCAATTAGACTGTAGGTATAGGAGTGATGCTTACCACCAGGCGAACGACTCGGTCATCTCGTCACAGCATTGTATTAAAAAAAACACTAGGGCTGGCCGGTTGGCCCCCTAGGCTATACGAAGTTATTTTAGCGCGAATCTTGTCCAAGTGCTTCGTCAGATGTAGCCAGCGTGCTAAGTGAGAGTGTTTCGTGTTGCAGGTAGAAGAGCGCAAGCGCGCGATATGGGAGGCATCGGTGTCGCGGCGCGAGGCGCTGCTGCAGCGCGAGCGCGACCGCACCGAGCGCCTGGAGCGGCAGCGCGCCGCGCGCTCGGCGCCGCGCCCCGCCTTCGCGTTTGGCTCCTCCACGCCGCGACTGCTCGAGCCGCTCGACTCGGGGGGATTCTTCTGGGCTGCGCGCAGGTACCTAACCCTCTTGAGCTGTCTAAGAAACATACCACACGATGCGTTGCGGTGACGCAACGCGTGCTTCTGCGGTGCCGATTTGACGTTCTACATAGAAAAATCAGTGGTATGCCACACGGTGCGATGCGTCACCGCAAACTTTTCACTATCAGTAAGGTGTACAACGCAATCGTGTGGCTTCGCTAGAAATATCTCACACGGCGCGTTGTGCTGCGTTGCACAGCGTCAAAGCTCAGTCGTATTTCGAACAAATATCGATTGTTTGGACCTGGATATGTCCTGAAACTCCATCCGGAACCACCGGAGGACGGGCAGCAGCATCCTCTATTATGGGGGAGACCTTCGTCCAGCTGTGGACGTCTTCTAGCTGATGGTGATCCATGGTATGCCACAGGGCGCGATGGGATCACAGCTTTTCGCAGTATTTGGTGCACCAATAGTTAAGATGGGGCCATAAAATAGGCACTACATGGTTGCACAAGTGCACACTGATAATGGGGAGTGATTTCGGACATAGTATCACCTATTTGTACAGTGTATTTGTGCTTATTTAGTAGGAAATTCGTTTTGAGTTTTTATAGTTGATGAAATCACAGAAGACGGCTATTAAATATTATGTATACTAGAGGTCCCCCGCGACTTCGTCCGCGTACGGAAGAAATTCGGCCCGCTGCCAAAATTCACCACTCTAAATCATCAATTTTTTTAGGCTGTGCGTTGTCTGTCAGTCATTAATCAGTCGGTCAGTCAGAAAAGATTCTTATAGTATTAGGCGATAACTAGCTGACCCGGCGAACTTCGTACTGTCAATAATTTTATTTTTGAGAATGTTTCCAATGTTTTCATAGTTATTCTGCTATTCGGGGCGGAGAAAAAATCAGCCGATCTTGAGTTATAAATGGTGTTACTAACCCGACTTAGTTTTGTATATTAGAAGATGCATACAAGAGGCTTTAAATATCCACCTTCTCTATAAATCATAAGATGAATATTCGAGTTAAATTAATTGCGAATTAATCCATTGCGATTGAACTTCGATAGATTTCGCTATTAGAATTCAGAGCGCATTGGAATTGTTAGTATCAGTAAAATAGAGTGGTTCCGTGATTTGTTTTTCTGTGATTTCTTCACTGATAACTCGATGTCGATCTACGTTACTTATACAGATTAGATGTTTTATGCTTTGCTTCCGTTTAGTTTTGGGTGCTGGTTACTCTTTTCACGAATATTTTTAGTTGAAATCCCCAAGTGAATATTTTTTTCGTATTTATTTTTATGTTTTGTTACTAATTTTGTTTTCCTTTTTTCCATCCCCAGTACCAACCCCATTGATCAGATGAACTTTTTTGAATCACTGTAAGCCGTTTATTTTTCTCCGTTTTTGTTATGTCCTTACTAATTTTATGTTGTGTGTTTGGACTGATTTGTTTGACTAATTTAGTAGATTTTTATTTGGCCAATAGTAGCATAGTGTATTTTGTCTTAGGCTAAGTAGTTTTATGTTTTTTGTTGCTTGTTGCTATACTAACTAACTACAAGTACATGGATGGAAGTTTAATGTTCCACGTACTAGATATATAATATTTATGTCCGTTTTAATTGTGATGATATCACCACACCTTACTAATTCACTAGCTTTTTGAGACACTCGGTGTGTTAAATAAATATGCCCGAGTATATTTTAATACACTTCATCACGCGAATAATTATCCTACTTGCGCGTTGCAAGACTTTGGAAGTTGGGAGTGGTCGATATAGCAACTATTAAAAGGTGCATAACATAACAACATAGTCTAAAAGTGCAGTGGAATGCATTTTTGGTAAGAGCTATACCAATAGCTCAATATATTTGCTACCTAACCTATTTACATGTATTAATGATAACATCGTACTTATTATCTTTGTCTTATCTATTTTATCGATACGATAACGTGCTTCGACGTGAATATGCTACTAATATTTACAAGATAAATTTCATAGTTTTTTTTAGGTATGGGCAGCTGTTATTTTTTAGCGTTCTTAGTTATAATTCCATAGTAAATGTTGTTCACAGTAACGAGTACCTGCTAATAAGTCCTGTATTGACGGATTAGGGGACGAGTTGTCCCGTAGTAAAACTGGGACCAGAGACTAGTTCTACATTTTCTAATTTGATTATATCTTACCGAGCCTATCTTAAGAAAAGAGAAATCTCTTGAGTTTTTTCTTTTTCTTTTTTATCTGAAGTGTTTCTATCTATCTATCTTAACTAAAAAAATGTTCGGATTTTCCACTGCTGAATATTTTCTAGGGGTTTATTGGTCCCAGTGAAGAGATTCTGGCTTGAACAAACATAAATATGGCAACGTCTCCCCCCGGAGACCGTACAAAATACCCCGAGCGGGATTGGTCGGTTGATTTGGGTGGCTAGTAGGGGTACTAGCCTACACCTAAATCAACCGAGTCCATTAAAATAACGGAGCACGGCCTTAGGTCGCGGGCATAATTGTTCCACCACCTTTCACCAGGTGTTGTGGTGGAGGTTTCATGTGGAGTTTCCTTGCGGAGTCCCAATTTTATTCGTATGCTTTCTGTGGCCTTGTAGTGCAATCAATAGCACATGCTCCACGGTCCCGTTTTCTTGTAGACAGCCCTAGCACAGAGGACTGAGGTGTATTCTAACATACAACCCTGGTATAACCAAACGCACTTACACAAAATGGAAACATAATAAATTAGGTGCGATGATATTGCACTTTTATCGTCATAAAAGCCATATCTATCACCGAATTAAACTATAACTAACTCTATCTATGATAACTATTTGCATGAAACCTAAAGTTTCGATAAACACCGCAAATGCCTTATAACACTTTGATAAGAATTAATATGACATCATATACTTAGTGCCTGTAAATTATTCTATAGCTATATGACACTAACATTGAAACTAAAGCGTGGGTGATTAATATGACATTATAAGTACTTACCTATTTGATAAATGGCTAAGCTTTCAAATAGAGACGTGGCGATTTGATTAGAACAGACTACTTAATACAATAAGTAAATATAGCACAACAAGGCATGTCTGGTTATATGACAATACAAAACAAAAAAAGTTGTGGCAAATGAACAATGTACGACACCATAATCTTCTCATAAAAAATAAGATTAAAATCCAATTTTTGATCAAAACTATTTAATTGTAACCTAGTTACTATTTATTTGATAAACACAAATAAATTAAATAGGTACACTATCTTTTAAGTAGGTAGGTGTAAATATTTATCAGTTTTTATATCTTACTAATCAATAAATCTACAGATAAATATTATAATCTATTTTCTACTGAAATTTTAAAAACAATCACAAGATTTCGATACAATCACTGTTAATAAATTTAGTATTAGTAGATTATGCACTAAGGGAATAAGGCAGCGTCTTACGTCTCGCGGGCGGCATATTGAACCCTGAGCGTAACGAGGGAGTCTCGAGTTCTATAGAGTCTTGAGTGAAGCAAGGGGTTCAAGCTGCCCAAGACGAAGACAAGCTTTATTCCAGAGGAGCATACTCTACTTTTCACACCTTCTGCGAGACTATAAAAAGCCAGGGATCCATAAATTAAAATTCACTGACCTATGATTGTCAACCACCGTCTTCTGTTTCACATTCTTTGTATAAACGAACTTTTTTTTTGAGTTCTGCGTATGGTGGCCAGTTCGATTTTTTAACAAACCTCTTTACAATGCTATATGGGCATTTTTAAACTTAAGAGTTTTCCACGAGTTGCCACACGAATTTGACGTTCCTTATTCAAATCACTTTATTCCTTAGGGAGTTTCATACAACTTTATATCCCTTAAGAGGTAATGCTTCACTTTACGTTGAGGTTGCATGATATGTAATTGGACATTGTCGAGCAGGTGGTGTGAAAAGATACTTACTTACTCGTAGTAATGAAATAATGTGCATTAATATAGAAAATATAATTTCAAGACCTGAGTCAAAATTAGAATCGGAAATTTTCCGATTAATTCAATTTGATTCAAACAAGTTTTTTATCTATGCAAAAACGAGCGAATGCAAGGCATGTTTCATACATTGTGCCCAAGGTCGATGAACTTTTTGTGTGGATCAGCTGATATTTTTTACGCGATTTTAATTTTGGCCCCATTGTAAAAGTTATTTGTTTTTATATGCGGAATATGCCCTTAAAAGGATGCTAACTGATTAGGAATAACCCTGTATAATAATTATCTTGTGAATGCGTCGCGTTTTTCAGTCACATCATTTGCGCTGCTGCGCTGTTTTGTTTATTTTTTGTTTTATTCCGTTTCATTAAAGAGTCCGGTCTTTTTAAAGTTGTGACGAGACTTTCGTTTGGTAGTAAGCACCATAACAGTCCCAGCAATGTGAAATTTCGAAGAACTTAATCCTGCTCCGCACTGCACTGCGCTCGTCACCCTGAGCTATTAGAATGTCAAATCTCGTTATGCCCAGTAATTTCCCTGGTAACATGGTTTTCAAACCGAGACATAGTAATAATTGCACGCTAATGATTGGCGATTGAATAATTAGCAACGGTGTAGTTGTTCCCCAGGCGGACTCTGCAATAGAGTCCTAGCTTACCCACTACCAAAAATAAATAAATAATAAAATAAATGTTGGGGGACATTATACACTCAGCGCCATCTAGCCCCCATACTAAGCAAAGCTTGCATTATGGAAACCAGATAGCTTATAAAATACTTTTTTTTTTTTTTTTTCGTGAATACACCCAGACGTAACAAATATCTATGTTCGTCACAACATTTTTTGTGCTGGGTGGGGATCGAACCCACGCCCTACAGCTCTGAAGGCAGACATCCTACCAACTGAGCTATAAGGCTGCGTGGTAAAAAAAAATTGTATGTGCCACATGACGATGCAAGAGTTGTCTACCGGCTTTGACTTTTGTTTACGCGACGCAAATTACTCGACTCACGACTTAATTCGGTCCAGCCTAAAAACTTCCAGTCCAGTTTTGGAGCGCATTTAATGTCTATGTGACTGTTAGGTTAGGAGGAACCACGGAGGAACTAATTACCCATCTTGAATTCAGCTCTTCCAAGCGCATAACTTCACGCGCTCTAAATTCTTGTTTATTTTTGTCGCCTCAACTCTGACATTCCTATAACTGAAGTCTAGACCGGGCTAGCTCATTTAGGTCATTCACTGTTGTCTACGTTTTAAACTCTTTAATAATTCCGTGCAAGAAACCAACTATCCAAGATTATCCAAGTATAGTTTTGGTTTCATTAAGCTATATATTGTTCGTTCAAACTTGGTACTCTGAATGATTTATTTGTCTATGAAAACTACGAGTATGTAATTATACAGATCAATTTTATTCTCAGAAATCTGTCGTTGTTTACAGGCTGGCTAAGTATCTTCGAAATTTCTTAAGAATATTATTATACTTACTATACAGGGTTACGCGAAAAAAATAGTACTAACAGTCTAAAAGAGCTGTAAAAAGTAATTAACACTGTAATCCAATTTTACTGAAATCGGGAAATAATAACACGCTTTAAAAAAAAAACAACCGACATAAATTTGTACAACCTGGATGACATCTTCATATTTTCCAGCTATTATTCCAGTAATGTTGATTTAGATACCAAACTACTTAACCGATTTCGATAAAATTTATATGCGACCCTGACGAAAGCAAAAAAAATATTTTCATATTCGGTCCACAATTGACGGATAAATCGGTGAACATACTTTAAAAAAAACATATACAGTCGAACATATAACCTCCTCCTTTTTAGAAGTCGGTTAATAATAGCTGTTCTATTATTCTCGAAAAATATCGAATGCTATACTACATTGCATCAAAAACAAATAGATCGAATGTCTTATTTTTTTTTACGGAATAGGGTAGATGACTGATGTTTATATTGTTGAAACCAATAGCTTTGATGAAGAATTTAAGTAAATATAGTATGTTTATTGAAAAAATAATTTAAATCGGTTAGTAAAGTTCTGATATATGAGCGTTTAAAGTTTTTGTTAGAGACAACTCTGTCCCTTTCCCACAAAACAATAAATGACGTCACGCCTTACTTGTCAGAATAGAATTTATATGGCGTACTGAGAAGTGACGTCACGATTTGCTGTTTCTTCTCTCTGTCTAGCATGATATTAAAATGCTTATAAGTTGCTTATTTTTGATCAGATTTTCATTTTTTTTTCATTAATCAGCTATATTTAAGGGCCACATTTTAATAGGAAAATAAAAAAAAACCAGTCATCTAGCCTATTGCAAGCCTGACGCTGTACATAGCCATTAGCAAAAGTCCGTACGTACATTTCGAGGAAGCTATTGGTGCGGTCCCCGAATCGAACCCACGCCTCACTATTTTACGGTTCTACTTCTCCCAAGTACACAAATTAATTTGTCACCACACCATAGATAAAAATGTAAACAAAATATTACTGAGAAATGTCATTAACCAAAATAGACTATGATTAAACTAACAAGTACTACGAGTTTGAGCCATGCAAGCTGATAACATCGGTATGGTCTAACGAATGTCTCCCAGTTTTTAACGGCCTTTATTATCATGACGCTAAAGTCTAAATTAGCTTGTGTTTTAAAATAGCATGTTTTAAAGCTTAGATTACAGGGTAGCATGACTCATAGTAATTATAATGTGTGAAATTTCGCCGGTTTGTGTGATGAACTTTACTTTGCAAGGACTGCCTATTCGTTTAGAAGGCTCTGAAGGGTAATAAATAAATTTTTCACATAAATATACATCGATATTAGATGTGGTAGCTTTAGTGTAGTGTAATAGCTTTAGTGTAGACACCTTGGCAAAAAGTCTCGGAACTGAAACTCTTACTCTTCTGGCAAAACTATGGACAAAAAAAGGCAAATTTATCTATGATTCTTCACAACAGGCTTGCCAATAATTAGATTATGTTATTTATGATTTTACCTCCCTGGAAATATAAAATAATCTTCCTAGGTAAGTACCCAGGGATCTAAAATTTGTCAAGGTATTTAAACTTCAGGAGATCACGTAAGAACAGACAAACAAATACTGCCTTCGTTTAGGCGCAGTCGGTCAACTAGAATAAGTCGCGGTATATACTATAGAGTTTGTTTCCACTCGCACTTTCCTGCACTCGTTGATCCGCTATAATTCACCATCTATAAATAAAAGGCGCTTACTCCAGCCACGTTTGCTGTTTCCGCTGTCGCGGCTACCATATCGAACATTCCAGTATGGATGTCCCAGCCAAATTGCAGAATACGCCGTATTACATAACGGCTAGCCATTTTAAAAAACGGCCGTTTTATAAAGCGGTTTATTAAACGTTTAGTCAGATTGTATTACGGCTGAAAGTAAGGCCGCCGCATAGTATGCAGGCTTTGCGTTCTACAACACGGCTAGCCGTAATGTAGTTACATTGTTCAGTACTCAGTTGAGCGGGTCATGATCCGCCGCTTTGGCAATATTTAGTTCAAATTTTAGCCATTCGTGGCGCTTAGGCGCTTTGATAACCTCGAAGTCACTTTTTTATTTGGTTCTAACATTTTGTTTGCCTGCTACTAACTTACCAAGTGCCCTTTTAAAACATGAAATTATATTTTTTACTGAATACCGTATAATAATTATAATTTATTAATATTTAAGCATTTTGCATTGTAGGCAACTTTATTACAATTTGGCTAAGCATAAGCCGCCGTATTGTAGAACATCGCAAAGATAACCCGGCTAAACGTTGATCCGCCGTATTACATATTCAATTATTCGCTTTATATAAAAAAAATACAGCCGACTTCAACTTCGAATATCTGGATGACATATTCATATTTTCTAGTAATTTTGATTTAAAAACCAAACTACTGAACCGATTTCGATAAAATTTATATGGGACCACCTCTGAAGAAACCTACCAAACAAAAAAAAATTTCATCAGAATCAGTTAATAATTGGCGGAGAAATCGCGTAACATAAATACAAAAAAATACATCAGTCGAATTGAGAACCTCCTTTTGTGAAGTCGGTTGAAAGAGGGTCGGTTTTGTAAAATGGTTAGCCATTATGTAATATGGCGAATTCTGCAATTCTTCTTCTGACAGTAAAGTGTATTCTGATCATACGAATGATAGCTTTAGAATAATTTGTTATGTGGAGAATTCTAAATTCAGGCGAAATTATGCACACGCAATGTGTAGGTGTGTTCTTTCATAACTTATTTTTTTTACATAACCATAGAAATTAATCAAGCAGGCGGTTCATATGACGGTAAGCGCTACCTGTACCTATAGACAATTGTGATATCAGTGATGATGATGCTGCGTTGCCAACCTGGATAGTTAGTTATTGTCACTCTTGTCTCGAGAAACATACTAATTCAGCGATTGTGGTAACTAGAGTGGCAGAGAATTATTCAGTCGAAAAGGGGGAAATGCTAGGATGAAAGCCTAATTTTGATCAAGTACTCAAATATACTCAAATAAAACGTTATCATTATCATCTTCCTGTCCTTGTCCCACAAGGTGAGGTTGGAACGTCATGTTTCTCTCCATTTCACTCTAATTCATAATTTCCACATTCACTGCCATCTCTTCACGCATCTCTTCCATTTCATTATCTTTCACATCACACAGCTATAATAAGACGCTCCCATTCCGTTTTACCGCTTATCTTCGTATCTAGACACTCTTATGTGAAGAGAAAATGTAATTACATATTTCCCTCTCTTTTAATCTTCCGGATCCGAGATAGTCGTGCTTCTGTTAATATAATATTTTCAAACCTTATTCTATAGCCCTGAAACGAAAACAATGGTCTACAAATTAGTACGGATATGAGAATAACAAACTTTCTTTTACGAAACGTCCTTACTGTCTGTTTAGCCTCCGGGAGGCGGTGACGTCATCTTCCTTCCTATAGTTATGTAGTGCCATTGTCTCCAGCACAATCGAAGGCGATTTGTCAATCGAAATTTTGAAGAAAATAATTATGCAAGGCGGGGTCGGTGACCTTTGCATAATTAGCAATATTGCCGGCTGTGTTATCTGCTGACAAGCTAGATTAGACCTTATTTTTATATATTTAAGAGTGTGATATCAAAGAGCTCTTGTGTAAAGTATCAAATTGTTATTTACTATCTGCTGACAAGCTAGATTAGACCTTATTTTTATAAATTTAAGAGTGTGATATCAAAGAGCTCTTGTGTAAAGTATCAAATTCTTATTTACATACATGACCTTGGACGTCTGTGACAGACAATTTCGGTAACTGTACTGAGGGATTTCAAATATACTTTCATTGGTATAAAATTACGGATATTACTTTGGTATCAAAAATATGTATTATTGAACCATTTCTAATGTTTATCAAGAATATTTTTTTCGTTTTTACATGACATTTAACTAGAACTATATTATGTAAACTTAAAAAGCAAAACCTTATCTAACTATAAAATTTCATCCAAATCTTTAGAGCCGTTTCCGTGATACCCGAAATAAATGTATACATAGTTATACAAGTATTGCTAGACTAAAACTATTTTGTACTGTTGTAGTCATTATGCGTTTCTATTGTCTTGTCTTGTGTACAAAATGTGTTTTTTTTTTACAAATAAAATATTGTCTATTGTCTAAAGTTATTAGATAAAATAATAGCTAGACCCAAAAACAGTTAGTTATAGAAGCAAAAAACTGTGTTGTTTCATACATGTATATAGCATACTTAAGTGGGTTGATTAGCACTCAAAAATTAAGTCCCCATACAAAATAACTAGACACGCGATCCATTTTGTATGGGGACTAAATATATTTTTTTCTCAAATTAATGCAGAAAAATAAATGTACTCGCACTACCGTTAGCCGATTAGGACGGTTAATTGTAAATTCGCCACACTTTTTTAATGCCTTACATATGACGGCTTACTCTTTTATTTTATTTTTAGTTTTTGACAAACAGCCTATGCAGTATGAATTTAAATTTATTATGTGTAATTAGGTACAATTTATGGGTCAAAAACTCCGGAAATAAAAACTTTTTTCATTTATTATCTTGAATGACGTACTTACGTAGTACAATTGATGAGTAAAAAATGCCGGAAATAAAACGTTTTATTTTTATTTATTAATTGTCTTGAATAACGTACTTATGTAGTAAGTACAATTGATGGGTCATAAATTCCGTAAATAAAAACTTTTTATTTTTATTTAAAAAAAACCCAGCTTATTATTTGTACCTTATTTACAATGCTTGCGCTTTGCGATAATTTTGCTAATAACAGTAACTTATTGCCAGTTCTGTTTGATAATGAACACTAGGTACTAAAAATGAGAATGCATGCTATTAACTTGTCTGTAGTTTAAATAATAATTAGACGCATAGATAATTGCTACAGGCAACGTTTAATTGCGATGCATGGTTTGCGTTGTTATTTACTAATAAACAGTCATAATTTAATAGTGAACAAAATTTACAAAGGATCTAGTTGTAAAAAAACATGGAGAAATTGTAAAAGCTTGAATTATGTTTTCACCAAAATATTTTACCATAGTAACAAGTACATTTAAGTTTGATTTCGTAGGTCACATAATTATGGTATATGTGTAAGCTATAAGCTCTAAGTATTAATGGTCATGGTCATGGGCTAGAGACGTTATTATCTCTTAAAATTATACAGTGAAAATACGTTTATAAAAAAATCCAATTGACTTCAATAAATGTTTCAACGAAAATTCGAAAACGAACTTTAAAATGTGAAACAATATTTTATTTTTATTGACAATACAATTAGTATCTGTTTTGATTTGACGTCCTCCTCCTCCTTTTTGTGACGTCGGTCATAAAGTCATTTGAAAGTTTCGTTCACTATTAGAATCCGGCCGCGTATTTCCAAAATGCAGTCTGCTAACGGCCGTCACGTCACGTTTCAGGGCGGCATCAACGACGAATGTGATGTTCGCGTCTGCGCCGCTCACGAGGCGCGCCTCTGCACTACAGCTGGACTCTTCAGACACTGACAACAAAGGTAATACAGTAAATAATGTACAAAAACACATACATCGTTAGCTTAGTGGTATCACTCTAGCTCTCTGTTGGCACAACAGTGTTAAAAATAATAGCTGTTGAAAAACTAGCATGAAATACACAGACAGATACTTACATTAGATACGGACTGACCCGGAAATTTAACCCGGTACCTTGTGTGCAGAAGACGCACTACCGACTAAAGTTTGCCTTACAAATGAAACTTTCAAACTACCGCGATTTGAATACAAAATTATGTTTTCATAGCGATTATCGCGAATAAAACTATTCATTTTTATTTACCTCGACTTTTCAGCCACATTTCAATTGCCGTGGTCAGGAGAAGACACAAAAGCAAAAAAAAAATGGAGCAGCATACAAATATATATAAATATAATACAAATCCGGCAAAGTTACGTTTGAAATCGGCGTTTTCACCGTTATTCCAAAAACACATTTAATGTTAATAGAAACAAGCAATTTCCTTAAAACTAGATTCCAAATCGTTTAAAGTTTAACCTAATCTCGTTCCTAAAGTCAAGCGATTAAGAACTTCATTATAAACTTTATATAAACCCTCTACGTGAAGTATTTCATGTACTGTGTGTTTTACCTCTACTGAAGTAATTAATTCTGCACACGACTCAGCGCCATATCTGAGTCCTTGAAAGTTTGAAGGTCAGTAAACTAGGTGGCGACGCATGCCACGTCCTTGGTTTGGTGCCCAGTGTAGGGTTACCAGACGTTAAGATTTTCTTTTTATTTATTCGATATTACTCACACATACTCAAAAATAAGCAAAAAAGGTAACGGGATCTGCTTCCACTCCTTGAAAAAACTCGTCGGATATGATCGAAACTATTAAATGTTATTTCATTTCATTTTCATCAAAGAGTTGGACGGACTGGAGTATATCCTAAAACTGCATCCAGAACCTCCTGAGGACGGGCATCAGCGTCCTCTCGGTTAACGGTGGTGAGCATTCTGCGTTCCCCAAGCCGCCTGCCTTCCATTATCAGCCAGAAGACGTCCACTACTGGACAAAGGCCTCACCCTTAATAGGGCGGGTTGCCATAATCTCCACGCTTGGCAGGCGCCTTGGGGATCGCAGTGTTACCACCATTAACTAAGAGGATGCTGCTGCCTATCCTCCGGTGGTTCTGGATGCAGTTTTAGGACATACCCAGGTCTCCCTGCCAAGCGTGGTTATTATGCCAACCCCTCCCTATTAAGAGGAGGCTTCTTCCAGTAGTGGTCGACTTCTGGTTGAGGTTTGAATTAAAAAATGGCTTTTTAATAGAGTATTCCTGTATAAATAAAACAAAAATGTATCAAAACCTAGTCAGTTTTCATAGTAAAGTTTTTATCAACGTTTTATGATGTTCATTTAACCTTGCTGTGGAATTGGTTAACAAAAGTTCATAGCTTCATTCTCACTCTTATGAATACAACAAGATAAAATGTTATCATAGCGCGACTCCAACATGCACTTAACCAGTTTTAATTATTGTTATTTGTTTTTATACCGTAGTGCAACAACTAATGGAACGCAATGTTTCGAACAGAGATGATAGTGTAGTGAGGCCATTTATAGGTAAGGTATATTAAATATTTACGGCAAAAAAATATTGTTCACTAAATGTAATTTCCATTAAAGAGTCTAGGTTATAGAGTGAACAGTTGAACATTGACAGGGCCAAATAAAAAAATATATATGATAGTCATGGTCACCCTAGTGCCCGGTGACCAAACGATCTGAATCAGTCGTTAGGTATTCATGCACTAGAATGTATACAGTACTGTTTGAACCCAAGCCTGCTTGGCCCACGGTTTAATTAGTTCGGTTATTCGCGTACTCTGGCATAGACCTAGTTGCTTTCTTTATCAGTTACTGTTATGTAATTTTATAGATCTTTTGATTTTGATTATAAACTGCACTAAAAATATTGACTTAAGTAATGTTTTGTGAAATTTTCTCAACACTATTATGTAGTTATTTAATAATTTAAACGACATTTTCAGTGTTTCTCAATAATATTTTCGAAATCAGTAGCATGGTATGAGTTTTACCGAATTTAATTTGAAGCTGCACAACCAAATTTTACTCAAAAGAAATATAAAGATTTTAATTTATTTTTTCTACATGTTGTGACATCTTAATTTTATTAAGTCTGTGTTGCTTTCTTAATACTAATAAAATAACATTTTTTCCAATGCTGCCAACTTAGGAGTGATGTTCACCAGTTTGTGTAAGTCTCAAATTCTAGTAATTTGTTAGCATACCATCATGCCACCAACCATAATATATAGGATTGCGTGGAATGATACTAAAGACGAAAGCACCTCATTGTATTCATCATTAACAACAGCTTTTACTATTTACCGAGCCTGACATTGCGAAAAATAAATCTATTCCATATCCTTCTTCTTCTTTCCTCCTATGAGGATTATGGCGTCGCACTTTGTGCATTTGCCAGTGTCAAGTATTTATTTATACTAAGTTTTTGATGATTTTCAAGTAGAATGAGTCTTAGTCACAGTTAACTTCACAGTCACAGTCAATTCCAGTCATGCCCTAGTAAAGTCGTGGCAACTTTACTACAAGCTACTTCGGAGTTTTGGAAACAACACGAAAAGACACGTTTGACTACATTATATCACTTCCCACTCTTGTGCGCGTAAATCAGCACTTAATTAATAAAACGCCACCATTTTTATGCATGCATATTTACTCGAAAAATACAAGTTTCGGAAAATAATACAATGCAGCAATATGATTTTTTCGCGTTCCCGCAAAACTCAATATTCCATATCCATACATATCATTTTTCACGGTATGAGGTCTGGGCCCAAAGTAAAACTTGTTTATAATGATGAGTTTAAAAAAACTTCTTGTGGCTTAGTATTTTGTTTAACATCAGGCGAATTAGCGGTCAAACGCAAATATAATCAAATAAAAAAGTACTATTGTCGGAACATGTGCCAAAAGTTCGTCTTTGTTATCTCAGCAGCTTGTGCGTTGCAAAATATTATTTAGAACAGCACCATCATTTGAGGAGGTACTCTGAAATGCTTCGATTTCGTAGCGTTATCGTGTAATAAAATATTTTTCAAGTACGATTATTCGAATTTCTTTATCGAACGTCTTTTCGTCAAGGTCTTGACACAATAATGTCAAAGACCTCGTATTGAATTTCTTTTGTTACGTAAATGTCATACTTAATACGTCATCCAATTTCAAAACATCTGTGTCCACCTTTGGTGTCCACGATATACTTGTTTTTTCTCTACATGTTTAAATTCCTCTAGAAATAAACTAAAAAAACAATAAGTACAGGAAGAAGACGGTGTTTGTATAAATTGATGATTAAACAAATCGTCATCTTTTCTTGGTTGATATTCTAAAAACCACAGTTTGAAATATATTGGTTCCACGTTCATTATGCGAATCACGTGTCAAAAATGCCTTACTAAGATTACTTCCAGATGAACGCGTCCTTGCGTGGGATTAAGTCAGATAAGTATTGTTAAGTCACCGTTAAATCCGCTGTTTATTGAGGATTCTGAGGCTGAAATACCCAAGACACATTCTTGGAAAATGTTATTTGACCTTTTTACAACAAAAATAAAATGTTTAATTGTTTAATTCGGTAGTTTATAAATAAAATGTTTAGTAAATTCGGTAGTTTAAAAACACTGGATTACAAAATCGGATAACGTATCGTTTTCGTTCAAAAGTTGCATCGAAACAATGCTTAATCACGATAATGACGCCGATGACGTATTGATAATGATGGTGAAGCCATTTTGAAAATAGGTAGCTCCTTTAACATGCTGAAGTCCGCATTTTAACACCGATGGTCATGCTGGTAAGCGCCGATATAGGCGATATAAGATTGTTTCATGGTGGTGGGTTTCTGGTGGTTTCAAAGTATCTTGTTTTAATGTTTATATATATCCTTCAGGAACAAGGAAACCGACAGGTTGACACTAGAATAAACCGTTGGTTCCACATTCCTTAAATATACAAACACAAGTACTCTAATATAATATTTAGGAAACGGTATAATGAATGTATATTATTATCATATAAAATGTTTTTAGACTACTGCTGCCATCAGCAGCAGTCATCCTATAGCGAATGAACTGTAGTCAACTGGAAAGTCCTTCAGAACTCATAATGCCTATACGACCAAACCCATAACTCCTTGCCATTGTCATTCCAGACGAGCCGGACCGACAGCAATTGCCCGCCATGTGGTCGTCGGTAGCGCGCCGGCGCACCGACCTCGTCCCCACCCTTCCGGCTCCGCGCGCTCCAGGTAGGGCGTACTCCATGACGCGGCTGGACCGGCTCCCGCACTCGCCAGCGACGCACCACAGCAGGACCCGTAAGGATATCTTTTCTTTTATATAGCAGGATCGCTTGGGGCAGGCTTTTTGTCTCTAACATGCAGCTTTACAACATGACTGTAGTTGGACTTGAAAGGCGACGCTTTCGGCAGACTTTTGGTGTTGCTTGTTTCTAACATGCAGCAGGCTTGTTATGAACTGGTGATCACATTGGGATCCTGAGGGGTTTAGAAATGGATGTGTTTGTGGGTTTTTAAATGCTTTTTGGCAGTTGTCATCCACAATGTACTTATCAAGAAGGCTTTGAGCAAGTTTCTTGTCTCTGCAATCTGTCATGACAGATTTGCGCTAATTCGGTGTAAAAAAAAACAGAGGCTTGGTTTTGTGATGTCACCGCAATGGTTGGCTTTTTTAAAATAATGCGGTTCTTTTTTCCTTAAGGGTTGGTCTGATACGAGTTGGCTTGTTTTACTGTCATAAGATAAAACGCTTTGAATTTTTGGTGCTTCTTTCATTACTTGCTACCCATATGGTTGGAAAATAAGTCTTTTTACGCTTGTTGTGGTTAATGGTGGCAGACAGAAAGATAGCTTGGAGTGGATGATGCTCCTTGGTTTTTTTGGACATGCAACGTTCCAAACTGAGTGCATAGAACAACTAATAACTTTGAAATTAAGCCAGTAATGTGGCATTTCAGCAATCGTTGTCGTGATTGGCTTTCCTTGAAGGGTTTTCTGGACATTTTGTTACGTTCAAAGTAGTAGATTGCTAGCGAATCAAGCGCTTTCGGTAGACAAGACAAGAAGCGACAATAGTCATCCTCAGTAAAAAAATATTATTACTAAGAATAATTTTTTTAATGAGATTACTACTACTACTAAATGAGCTTATCTTTTGCCCTGGGCTTTATTTACTGTATGTGTCCTCAGATTTGTAATCTGTCACGAGTGAATACTCTTTCAATGAGCTTAACTGGGCTTAATGCTACGAATCTTCTTGCTTCATTTACTTCTGTCCATAAATAGGTATACATTTCACTGATTTTCATCAAAATTTCGACCAATAATCTTTAAAAATGTCTGTTAAAATTATCTTACCAGACTGAAACTTCGGATATTAATTCCTAGTTCTGACATATTTCTTTCTTTCTAAAATCGTCCAATAACATAAATCTTTTGTATCATATTTTCATCATTACTAAAACCATTTAGCATCCAAAACATCCGATTGGCAATCAAGGTAAAATATTTTCACCACATTATCCTGGTCTAGCAAAAATCCACGGTGTTGGCAAACTTTACTCTTCATATGAAAGGAAACGGTAAGAGCCCATCGCTAATCTTCCTTCGCTTGCTGCTGAAGAAGGCACTTGGTAATATTTTCAAGCACATTACTAACACTTAGCTTACATTATATATATTTAAAAAAAATGTTGTAAAGGATTTTAGAGTTATTTAGAATTAGATACGATTTTGTGGTTGGACTCTTTTGCAGAATCTGCCTGGGGGAGTTCCTCACCATAGCCAAGTAATAAGCCACTATAGAGTAGTGTCCAAACATTACTGCTATTCGGATTGAACGACAAATAATTCTAGTGAAATTATCGAGCATAAACATATTTTACATCTATCTCTGGGTAAAGAGCGAAGTTTATTGTCGCGTAGGATCCTGTTGACGCTCAACATACTGAACGGTTATGGGCTGGCGCGACTCTACAAGCACCATACTCCTCACGTTCTTATAAAAACAGTTCGCATATTAAAAATAATTTATTACATTTCTGCGTAGTAACAGAAACCCTGTAAGAGATCGATTTTATTGCCCCATAAGGTTCGAAAAGTTCATTTTGTTTAGTTTTAACTGCTGGTGTGCATAATAATGTTATCTGTCATAACAGACCGATGAAAGTATCGTTCGACAGATGCGAATCCTAACCTAGCTAACAACTTTCAACGTGTAAGTCCGCGATCGACCACCAACTCGCCTATTGATGGTCAAATTACGTAACTAGACATCTAATATCTCAAGGTGACGAGCGCAGGATTTTGTTCGCAAGTTCATAACTCTGGCACGGCTGTTGTTACGAGCAGGCGTGATGCTTACCACCAGGCGAACGTAACGCTCGTCACGTACTCCATTACATTAAATAACTAGCTAACATAACAAGATAACCCACGGCTTACCTCGCAACTGTAACTAATCCAGAGACGCGAAGCGGTGAGACGACGCCGTCGCGGCCCGGCTCGGCGCTGTCGGCGGCCACCGCGGGCGTGGTGCGCCGCCCCGCCACCGTGCCACGGAAGCCCCGCCCCGCCTCCATCGCTGGCACTGGCGTCAACACGCCACGAGGTATGGACGTGTGTGGAATCGCTTCTCTTGTCAATGTCTTAATATTGTGCTATTCAATGTGCTTCAAAAACCGTGCGGA
Source organism: Erannis defoliaria (assembly GCA_905404285.2). Taxonomy (NCBI): domain Eukaryota; kingdom Metazoa; phylum Arthropoda; class Insecta; order Lepidoptera; family Geometridae; genus Erannis; species Erannis defoliaria. The sequence goes on from FR990066.1 coordinate 13,678,757, forward strand.
ATTAGCAATGAGTATAAGTACCTATTTAAATTGAATCTTATTTAGAATAATAAGGTTTTTAATAGTCCAGTATCCAGTCATCCACCACGCTGGCCCAGTTGCAAGTTGGTGGGATTCTTTCATTCGTTTTCCTTCATTGAAAAGCCAGTGGTATGTAAATCCGTACATACATTTTAAACAGCTCATTGTTACGGGCCTGGATTTCAACCCGCGACCTCACGAGTTCAAATCGTTTACAAAAGGTAACCCGATTAGGCTATCACGGCTTTATAGATTGATGTCATAAAATCTACAAAAATCTACCTACATACATTATGTCGGGAAAAGGTCATCCTCACATTTTGCAGATCTGGGGAAATCCCACACTGTAAGGTTAAGGACTAAGTATCGCACAATCCTTTTCATGGATAGGTCCTATGTCCATCATCGGAATGTTAAAGGCGCAAGCTAATTTAAACACCGAATGTTATGGACCAGACGCCCGTCTGGCGCACCTGATCGCTTTGAAATGGGAAGGCACACTGATTATTCATCCCACTAGGTGGCGCATTTTCACTCATATATTAGCCTTACATTTTTTTTTCTTTTGATCTGAATATCAGAACTTAACAAAAAAACAGAAGATTTCCTAGAAAATTAGGAGATCAGATAACGCTGTGTTTCATTTACAATCAAAATTTATAAACTCAAAATAAACATCAATGAAAAATCAGAAATTAGCTTTGCCTGTCCCACCCCATTGCGACGTAATTTCCATGTATTTTGAATGGAATGGAAGGACGGCCGTGGCTTATATGGCTTACGCCATATAATGCTGATTCAGTGACAGTCCAACTAAGAGATTAAGGATATGGTTGCGTTCGATACAGGGGGTGTGGGCGAGACGCTGGCGCAAAGTGCAGCGACAACGCCGACGGTGTCGCGCGACAGCACCATGGTGGGCACGAGCTCGGTGCCGCGCCGCCCCGCCTCCGCGCCGCGCCGCCCCCGCCCCGCCTCCATGCACACCACCACCAAACCTGGTCAGTACACATCATCATCATCATCAGCCCGGAGACGTCCACGCGAAAGCCAGCCTTTTGCATCCACCGGTCCCCGCAACTTTCAAAATTTCGTCGGTCCACCAAGTGGGAGGCCTACCTACGCTGCACCTTCCGGTCCGTGGTCGCCAATAAAGGACATTTCTTCCCCATCGGTTATCAGTTTTTCAAGCGATTTGGCCTGCCCATTGCCACTGCAACTTGCTAACCCTTAGAGCTGTGTCGTATCGGATGGGCAGTACACATATTTTAAGTGTTTTATTGATCAAACGGGCCTGGTATGTCCTTCAACTGCAACCAGACCCACCGGAGGACGGGCAACAGCGTCCTCTTGGTTAACGGTGGTGACTATTCTGCGATCCCCAAGCCGCCTGCCAAGCGTGGGGATTATGGCAACACCCCTCTTGGTCCAGCGGAGGGGTTGGGGAGGCCTTCGTCCAGCAGTGGACGTTTTATGGCTGACGACGATTGATCAAACGAAGCGAAGGTCTCTCAGTCTAAGGGAACACGTCGCCGTTTGTTTGTATATTTGTCCAATTCTGGCACTGGTTATGTTACGGGCAGGGCTGATGCTTTACACCAGGTGGACGTCTCGCTCGCCTCGTTACTACATTGCATTAAAAAAAACTAAGAGTGTCTCTGTATCACTTTCGCGAAGTAACGCTTGATCCGTTCACTTGTTTAACTATGGTTCTGTTTCATGTTTCCAGCGACGCCGGTGGCGCCGGGCGAGGGCAAGCCGCCGCTACACAGAAAGCCAAAGCCATCCAAAGAACACGATAGGGTAAGTTATTGCTTCTATGATTTATTTCATATGCTTACAGAATACAATGAATTGAAAATGTTGTATGTCCGCAAGGACCAAACTGTCTTCAAGTAATAGTTACAAAAATCGAAGATCAAATTGTGTATAGTTTTAAACAACAAAATAAAACGAATCTTTTATTATAAATGTGAAAGTTTGTCGGTGCGTTTGTGTGTGTGTATGTTTGTTACTCCGTCACGTTGAAACGGTTGAGTGGATTTGGATGAAATTTGGTATAAAGATAGAGGTATATATATATAATTACACCTTGGAATAAAACATAGGGTACTGTTTATCCCAAGATTTGCTGTTGAAACCGCGGGGCGCAGCTAGTATTACATATTTAATTTTTAAAAATTGTAGTGGTAGGACTCTACTGCAGAGTCTGCCTGGGGAAGTACCACACCTTTGCCAGTTATTCAACCGCCAAGCAGTAGTGTGCAAGCATTACTGTGTTCTGGTTTGAAGGGCAATGATACCAGAGATATTACTGGGTATGAAGAGATTTAACATCTAATATCTCAGGGTGACGAGCGCAGTGCAGTGCAGCGCAGGATTGTGTTCGCAAGTTCACAATACTGGCACTGCTACTGTTAGTGGCAGGCGTGACGCTTACCATTAGGTGAAAGTCTTGCTCGTCTCGCCACTTGACGATAAAAAAAAAAGAGTTAAATGCTGTACAGATCCTATATACCAACGACTCTGTGTAATAGGAATGTTATGTGTCCCGTCAGACTCCCCGCGGCAAGTCCGCGTCCGCGTCTCCGGGGCGCGGGCTGTCCCCGTCGCCGCCGCGCCTGCGGGACTCCAGCCGGGACAAGGAGCTGACCAAGGTAACTTACACCATGTGTCAACCATCTCGTAGCGTTTCAGGACCTGGGTATGTCCTAAACTGCATCCAGAAACACTGGAGGACGGGCAGCAGCGTCCTCTTAGTTAATGGTGGTGAGCGTTCTGCGAACCCAAGCCGGCTGCTAAGCGTGGGGATTATGGCAACCCCCTTCCTATTAAGGGGGAGGCTTCGCCTAGTAGTGGAGGTCGTCTGGCTGATGATGTTATTGTTGGTTGCTTACCTTTCGGAGCCTGGTCCGCGCCATGATGGCCTCGACGCGCTGTTTCCGCGCGAGGCGCTGCTTCTCCTCTCTCTCTCCGCTTCCTTAACATGTCTAGAAATACAATTAAAAATTAAAATGTCCAGAAATTCAATAAAAATAAAAACTTTGAAACATGATACAGCAAATGATATGCTTGATTGAAATGTCAAAAAAAAAACAAAATTCTAATAATAATCGTCATCAGCCATAAAACGTCCACTGCCCCCCGATCCCCAAGCCGCCTGCCAAGCGTGGGGATTATGGCAACACCCCTCTTTTAAGGGGGAGGCCTTCGTCCAGCAGTGGACGTTTTATGGCTAATAGTAATAATATCAAATACATAGGCAGTGGGTGTCTTCTAGCTAATGATGATGATGTTTGTACACGGCCACTCTCATTTGTAATATGTATTGCCGCCACTTGTGGCACTAGGTGGCACTACTACTGGTTGAAGGTGGTATCTAGTAGTGGTGGTGGTGGCGTGTGGTAGTTAGTTGTGTAGGTTCCTCATGGGGTTGTTTTTTATTTCTGGTGTGCACAATAAAGAGTTCATATCTATCTATGTTTTGTCAGCCGGTGGCGGGCGGCGAGAAGCGACTAGTGAGCGCCGCGGAGGTGACGCACAAGCTGGAAGCGTTACAGATACATAACGGAGAACATACTGTTGACAAGGTGAGCCACTCTCGTTACGCCTGGTCACATCAGGCCCGATGAGGTTATTAGCTATTCCTAACATTATGGCACTACACAGTCTCTCTTATTAGAGCTGGGTGTCCTAAACCTGCATCCATAATTACCGGAGGACGGGCAGCAACGTCCTCTCGGTTAACGGTAGTGAGTATTCTGCGATCCCCAAGCCGCCTGCCAAGCGTGGGGACTATGGCAACCCCCACCCCCATACATGGGGAGGCTATCGTCCAGCAGTGGACGTCTTCTGGCTGATGATGACTTACTGATCTCGCTTTGACACGTGTTAATCTACTTGTTACTTAATTATCCACCTTGCAATAGATTCTGAGCTAAAATTCAATCCGAAAACCGCCTACGAACAAAAGAGCTGTGTAGTAAATATACCTTGTAATATCGACCCGGAGATGAAAATCAATCAACAAGTACTTAAAAGTGTGTTTCGGTTGCCTAACGTGAGCCAGGCCCAATTCTTGGCCAAGTGTGTTAAACCGTTGTCGACCACATCGTCACTTAACATAAGGTTGGTTATGCTGAACACCCGGCGTGTCAAAACATAATAAAAGAGTTTTGGCGGGTACACGGAAAAATCGTGTCGCTGCATTCTATTATTTTCTTAAACTAGTGTTTTTTCGCGAGGTAATGATAAAAAATGGTGGTGTTTTATTCATTGGGTGTTGAATTACATGCACGATTGTGGGGAAGTGATATAATGTGGTGAAAAATGTATTTTTGTGTTGTTTTCAAAACTCCTTAAAAGCTCATAGTAAAGTCGCCACAACTTTACTATGACATGACTTGGACTCGACTTTGACTAATTTCGTGTCACATATTGACATATTTGAGTTGATAATACTACAGAAACTTGAACATTCATATATACTTAACTCTGGCAGAATGCACAACGTGAGATGCCAATAACAAAGAAAAAATATAACGCACATTTTACAATTTCAGCTGACCATCGAAACCCAAGACACTGTAGCAGAGACAAAGATAATTCATACGAAATCCGAAGCGCCCAATCCGACAGAAAACAACCAAACTGAAGAAACACCGAAACCGATCGAGAAGATAGAAGAAGTAAAACAAATCGAAAATACAGAAGAAACAAAACCAAACGATAAGAACGTAGAAGATAAACCAGTCGAGAATCAATCAGTAGAAAAGCCACAAGAAATTAAAGAAGCACAGAAACCGGTCGAAAAGACGGAGAAGAAGGAAGATAGAAGAGAAGAGAAAAAGGAGCCGTCGATGGAGAAGACTGATGATTCTGAAATGACAGGTGAGGAAATCTTTATCTCTCTATTCACAATTTTTTTTAAACGACCAAACAACGAGGCGTTGTAATTGGTGCGACTTCATCGCACGATAAAAAATACTTTTGTGCACTGCGATGAAATATAGGGTAGGTCCCCGATCGCCGCTCGAAAACGGCACCGTCAAAACAAGGCATAAATAGCGTAATATGCCTGGTTTTTCTCTCAGTAACGTGTGACCGCGCCAATCGTGTGACGTGCTACGAATGTAAAATTATGTAAAATAAAAATAATAATTATAAAATATAATAAGTTTGTGGAGTGTCAGGCGATGACGTGGGAGCTTCATTTAGGACAAAGACTTGTGTATTTTTGATTTGTTTGTATTTTTGGGAATTTGTGATTTGTGCGACGAATTGTGGCTAATGTATTAAAATATAATTCGTATAACTAAGGCCGTTTCTAAGTTCAATAATTTCTAATAATTGTTTGTGTTGCAGCGTCGATGAGCGGGCGGCGTATAACGACGGAGGAGGAGGCCAAGGCCGCGCTCGCGGAGCGCCGCCGCCGCGCGCGGGAGGAGCTCGAGAAGCAGGCCGAGCTCGAGCGCCAGAGGTAACGCGACACGTATACACGTACATAGTCAAAATCATTGGCGACACGACGCACTCGCTCCGACCAGTCGAGCTGCAGGGGCCTGATTTCTGAATTGTAAAAATTCGTGCGCACGAGTTGCGCCTGCGAGCAGGGCTTACCTTCCAAAGATATTGTTTGAAATAAGTTTCAATATCGTTCGAAGGTCAGCTCCGCTCGCATGCGCAACGCATGGGAACGATTCAGAAATAAGGCCTCTCACCGCGCTGCTCGTTGGCCATTCTGAGATAAACATTGTTCAGCAAATATTTAATTTCGCTCGCTGTTACAATATTAGACACAGACATATGTTTAAAAAAAATAAAAAACAAGACAAAACATTTTTACACAAGACAATTAATAAACGAAATGCATAATTTGTACGGTATAAAAATACAAACTAGAACCACCAATTTCAAGGTAAAATACAAACTAATCAAATTAATGACTGCGATTCAACTTTTTTTTAATTTCGTAACATTAGTGTGGTTTTGTTAACGCAGGTTGCAGCGCGAGGCAGAGGAGGAAGCGGAGCGGCAGCGGTTAGAACGCGAGCGGGAGCTACGCGAGGAGCAGGAGGCGAGGGAGCTGGCGCAGCTGCAGCGGCGCATGGATGAGGAGAAACTGAGGAGAGCTATCGAGGTAATGTACTCGTGTCGCACACTGCAGCGGGAGCCGGGGGAGGGAGCGGAGCGGGAGCTGCGCGAGGAGCAGGAGGCGAGGGAGCTGGCGCAGCTGCAGATACATTAATTAATTTGCTGACATTGTCGGGTGCCTAATACAAGTTAGGGCACACAACCAGTCGAACAGTTATCACCATACTATGTATATTTTTTTATTTGGTGTAAAGAAGCTGCCAAACCAATGACAAATAACTCTAAATAAAATTTCATTATCATTTCAGGCCCAACAACAGCTTGAGCGCGAAGAAGTGGAACGCAAAGCGCGAGAAGAAGTGGAACGGCAGGCAAAACTGAAAGAAGAAGAAGAGAAGAGGAAGGCGGCGGAAGAGGCGGAGAAGCAGAGGAAAGAGGAAGCGGAGAGAGAGGAGAAGGAGCGCCTCGCACGGAAACAGAGAGTCGAGGCCATCATGGCGCGGACCAGGCTCCGAAAGGTAAACAACCAACGATAAAATCAGCCAGACGACCTCCACTGCTAGGCGAAGCATCCCCCTTAATAGGGAGGGGTTGCCATAATCCCCACGCTAGGCGCATGCCTAGCTTGCCTGGCTTGAGGATCGCAGAACGCTCACCACCGTTAACCGAGAGGCCGCTGCTGTCCGTCACCCGGTGGTTCTGGATGCAGTTTTTCGGGGTCAAGGATCAGATTCTTTGTAGTGGTAGGACTCTACTGCAGAGTCCGCCTGGCGAGTACCACACCTTTGCCAGCTATTCAACCGCCAAGCAGTAGTGTGCAAGCATTGCTGTGTTCCGGTTTGAAGGGCAATGTTACCGGAGAAATTACTGGGTATGAAGAAATTTAATATCTAATATCTCAGGGTGACGAGCGCAGTGCAGTGCGGCGTAGGAACACTGCTACTGTTTGTGGCAAGCGTGACGCTTACCACCTAGCGAAAGTCATGCTCGTCTCATCAGGCGATTGTATAAAAAAAAGGAAGAAAAAACGATCCAAAAGGCAGTGATCCTCGACACGGCACGCGTCGTCCGGAGGTTCCTCACTCTGCATCCATACCCACCGGAAGCTTGATCTTATCTTTATACTGACAGCAAACTCTTAGCTTGGTCAGGCCTGTGTCACTCCGCGTGTAGGTATTAAAAACATACCTACGGGCGGCGGCCATTGCGCAAGGGCCAATCTAGTAGGCTCGGCTCGGCGGCTCTTTCAATACGTATAACCATGTATAACTTATTATGAACCGTAGTATAGTGAATTAAGGCCCATATTCCTTCAAAAAGAAATTGGTAGGTATGTAAATGAACACGTGCTCGACTGGACCGCGAGCTAAATTAAATCATATTGTTTATCAGATTGAGTCATATTTCTTTGAAAACCATTGCGAAGTAAAGCTTCTGTTACTAGTTATTATTCTGTGGCTTGGTCCACAATGGCGCGGCTTGCCGCAGCGGCCGCGAATATAGCCGCTGAAGCACAGTGACCGCTATACCCACACAAATATTCATATTCATATTTTATTGGTAAAAGGGCAATTTACAAGTCAAGTAGGTACATGCACTGATGTTAAAATCTTATACCTAATTACAAATAATGTAATTGGCCGTACGAAAAACAAAACAAAAATATATTATATAACATAAATAATAGTCAAATACGGTGTGGTTCATTGTTTGCTTGCCGCGTTCGCCACCACAAACCGAAATTGTAGTATATTTAGTGGGGCAACATAAAACCCTTTGTTCTCCTCGACACCTCACGATTACACCTCCAGCCCCGGAGCACGTGCCGAGAACTAATTGATCTTTCCCCACGAGGGAACGTGATAAAGCTAGAATATGGATACGTCTGTCTCGTTTTCGAACAGAATAAAAAAGAGAGTGGATAGACTTATCACGGCACGCTAGGTAGGTGTGTCATCGAAAATCTCTAGTTATCCTCTCTTGTAAATCGAAAATGAATGAGAATTATGAACATCATACCTGCTTCGTAATCACGATAAAAGCCTCGTATCACTGTAAGGCGTCAGGGGGGGGGGCGACAACGCACTTGGGGCGTAATCGTGGGGGTGTCAAAGGAAAAGAATGAACGTACACTGTACGTACGAACGTATCGTACTATTTATTATTTAAATGTCTTTCTTTTGTATAAATTTTGAGTGTGCATCTATTTTTTTTGTCTCGAATAATCATTTTTTGTATCAATTGTTGTTATTGTATTGTACACGTGAATGTTATTGGTCAGGCGGAAGAGGACAAGACGCAACAAGAGAGCAAGCAGTCCCTCCCGAACCAGGCGGCGGGCGCGCCCGCGGAGAGCGGGGCGGAGGCTGCCCCCGCCAGCAAGCCGGACAATGGGAACCTCGCCACCGACGACTTGCTCGGCCTCTCCACTCAGGTACTTGCCATACATAATGATAATATACGTTTTAAAAAAAACGACTTCAATTTTAATTACCTCGATGACATCTTCATATTTTCCAGTTATTTTGATTTAAAAACCAAACTACTTAACCGATTTCGATAAAATTTACATGGGACCACCGCTGAAGTATCACCAAAGAAAAAAAAAATCATCAAAATCAGTTCTTAATTGGCGGAATAATCGCGTAACATACATACATAATAATTAATATACAGTCGAATTGAGAACCCCCTTTCTTGAAGTCGGTTGAAAACATATACGCAGCCTGGTCATAAAAGTCATAAGCCCGGTCATATACTAAAAAAAACTCGTACGAAACGGTTTGTTTCCACTTTCTTTATTCGAACTGCTGAGCAGTGGAATGCGTTGCCAGAGTGCGTGTATTCCGATAATTTCTTCTAGGCAAGCGTGCTTCATCGTAGACTGCATCTTCGTATAAAATTGGGCGAGATGGCATTCAAACGCAAGCCAAAAAATATAATTTAAAAAAACAACCTTATTTGGTCAAAATTACGAAAAATGGCCAGGATTTTTGGGATGTTTTTTTAATAAGGAACTTTCACGTCATCTAAGAGAACAATTTTATCCGATTTATTAAAATGGTGTGGACGTAAAAGGGGGCGCCGTAATTGTGCTGCACTGTTGAGGTTAAGGGCCAACGGTTTTATAAACTTTTACAAAATTCTAAAATAACTTTGGGGCTTATTGATCGAAATATCAAACGATTCAATAAAGAGTCGCGCTTCGTAGAACGCAAAAGGAGCTGCATATCTCGTTTAGGACTATTAGGACTCCAGCGGTCATCAAAGTATTGCGAAATCCAACGAAATCCTGTCCGCAAGCAAAAAATGTTAGCCCTTGGAGTAAATAAACTACGGCCAAAAAAAGCGTTAAATGAGGACACTCTTATAGTTTCGACGAAAGCTCAAGAGTTCATTTTTCGATGATGGTGTTTTTAGATGTCATTTTTGATATCAATATAAACTTATTATAGAATATAGATAGATGCATATCCGATTTCAGTCGGAGGTCCCCGCGGCCGCTCCCCTCGCGTCCGCGCCCGCCCCCGCTCCCCTCGCGCCCGCGCCCGCCCCCGCTCCCCTCGCGCCCGCGCCCGCCCCCGCTCCCCTCGCGCCCGCGCCCGCCCCGGTCGCGCGGGTTGAGGACGGTAGCGGCGACGCGCCGCACAACAACGGCAACCTCACCGCAGATCTACTCGGCCTGTCCCAACAAACTATTGTAAGCTTACACACTTTATTCTAGATAATATAACTGCTATGTGGTTGATAGACCTGGGTATGTCCTAAAACTGCACCCAGAACCACCGGAGGACGGGCAGCAGCGTCCTCTCGGTTAACGGTGGTAACATTCTGCGATCCCCAAGCCGCCTGCCAAGCGTGGGGATTATGGCAACCCCTCCCTTTTAAGGGGGAGGCTTTTTCGTCCAGTAGTGGACGTGTTCCGGCTGTCGATGATGTGGTTGAAAAATCCTGTGCATCACTGCACTGCTGCACTCGTCCGTCACCCTGACATTGAAGTCAATTCTCTTCATGCTCAGTAATTTATCTGGTGACCTTGCCCTTCAAACTGAAAATCAATAATGCTCGCACACTACTGGTTGGCGGTTGAATAACTGGCGAAGGTGTGGTCCTTCCCCTACCACTACAAAACACAGTTGGTGTATAGCTGGATGTATTCAAAAGAAACTTGTCTCATTAAAACGTTTTTTTCCAGAGCGAGGACAAAACGGTCGAGCTGCCGCCAACAAAAACGCCAACAATCGACAACACGACAACACTGACGGCCGAGACTAACAACGGCAACCTACACGTCGAAAACTCGCCACAATTGTCGGCCAACCAAATGTCGGCAAACCAGCTGTCGGCCAACTTTATACAAAACGAGATCGCCACGAACGAGTCTCAGACCAAAATGGCGGACAATCTCCTTTTAGACGACGATTTCACGACGCACAACGGCCACGGGACCATAAACCATCCGCTCACGTTGCAAAACGCGATCTAAACACTATAGAATAAGGTTGGAATTGGAATGATTTCAAAGCTTATATATTGGCTGCGAATTTATCGCTTCGCTGTAGACGCACACGGCCTCAATTAAGGTAGAGCTACTTCGCCTTTTCTGTAGATTATATCTTTTTATAGCAAAAGGATAATTTTTCGTTACTGTCGTGGTGTTTCTGTGAATATCCTCGCTATATTCGAGAAAAGTTATAGGCATTTATTTATAGACGGTATGTGTGCCTCGGTATTTTCCATTAAACGCTTTTGTGTATGCCCTGACTAAGATGTATGAAACTTGGATATGACTCTTTAAACTTTACAATATTCTAATGGCATAGGTTCAGAAAAATAATGCGTAGTTCGAAATAAGTTAGCAGTGCCACTGACGCCAACAGCGCTAATAACAACCAACACGACAAACGTAACTTTGCAGTTGCACTGAGTTGGTTCTCAATAGCAATGTAAGCGTTTTTCGGGCTGCGCTCATAATCGGACTACCGAATTTTTTACTTAAAAATATACCTAAAATACATCCACGATAAAACCTGCTTACGCAGTTCTACTTCATATATTTTATTCTCAAAAACAATGTAAGTGTTAACTCTGAATAGGATGTTTTGTTTCGTAGCAAACTTAAAAAGTTACAATAAATGGTGCCTTTGTTTTAAAAGCTATCGGTGCTACACCTGGCTTATAATAAGTCCTAAGATCCTATTTAGAAAACGGATACTAAAGTGCTTTAAGCATTCGCCAAGAGGTATCCGAAAAAATCAGTTTTCTGGTTTTACCCACACATTATTGGTACTCCATTTTAACGAAATTACAGGTATGTTTTTTTTTTGTATGAGATAAGAGAAAATAAAACTTGAGCCGCCATAAGAAATGATCTGACAGATACGAACAAATTATAAAAATCCAAAGAAAAAATGCAGTAACTATATCAACAATTCAGCGTCCGTATTCAAATCGAAAACTACTACGTCTCCGTCTTCTGCATTAAGAATAACAGAGACAAATAGTGTAGTTCCCGATAGGCAACTTTGTTGATTTGGCTTATAATACTTTAGCAGGAATATAACGCGTCCAACATTATTTTTTTACAGTTCTTTTATTATTTACAGGATATTTACCGTGATTATATTGAGCCGAGTCTGCCCGTGTACATGGTGCATGCAACTGCGCCGAAACATCGGGAGCTCGTTCGTTTCACAACATAATTACGGTAAATAACCTATAAATAATTATAGGACAAAAAAAATATTGTTAGGACTAGTACACGTTGCATAATAATAGAATTGTAATTAATAACCGTGATTTTTTAACTGTCTAGACGCTTCTTATTGCGGCTCGAGTGTAATGATGTTTTACGCGACACCAGCCAATATGTATGCATTGAAAAGGATCGCACGTCTCTGACCGGTAGAGGTCAGCTAAGCGGTTGGAATGGTCACATTTACTTGATATCGATATGGGTATAAAGCAAGCCATTGTAATTTGAGCTCAACATAATTATACAACGTGTAACAAAAAGGTTCAACAATACTGAAGAGTATGTATGTACAAGCAACTTTTACTATGGGGCAACAAAAAAAAACAGCTGTTCCATACAAAAAGTTCATTGACCTTGGACAAAATGACAAAACAGCAGATTTTTTTTTCGCGATTTCAGGTTTGGTCCTATAGTTAAAGTTGTTCATAATGATGAGTATATACATACCCTTCAGTATTGTTGAACCTTTTTGTTACAGATTGTATAACTTTGTTATGTATATGTTCAAACTTTTTATGGGGAAATAAAGTCATCTGATCAATTACTGTCATTTACAGCAAATTTTGGACATTTAGTAGCAGTCGAATCTATCCATTGAAATGTGGCCATTATGTACACAACTGCTTAGAGAGTAAACCTCAGAGCAGTAGATAGAATGGTTCTAAGACATGTGGGTATATCTCTATTATTTTGCATTTATATGGCAGCTGATTTCGTTTCGACTCGACGGTAAAAGCTTTGGGTTATTTGCTATTATATAACGTCATTGTTACTTTATTTTTAAACATGAATTAGGAAACCAATTGTGACTTTGACTTTGAATATTTGAACTTTATACATTTAAATCAGGGAAATTAAATGTACGAAATATGTAAAAACGGTACAAGAATTAAAAAATGTTAATAGTACAGTTCAAATACAATAATAATGCCAATGTGAGAAATCGATAGAAGCCCTGTTTTATCCCGTGAATACGTGACGTGAAATAGCGCCATCTAGTGAAGTTTACCAAAAGATGACTATGTGAAAGTCTCATTATAAAGTGTTTAAAAATAAAGTCATCATTACAGTGTCTAATGTGTGGTCAAAGGAGTTGCACCTCGTGTGACCTCTGTACATTTTGCCAACTTTGCAATTATTTTAACCGGCACAGTAAATACGTAGTCAAAGCTTCAAAGTGTCTCATTATAAGCAGAATCAAATATTTTCATACAATCGATACGTTAGGTAGTATTTGTTAACAAAATAATAATTAGGTTTCATAATAAATAAATAAAATTTACATATTGTGAATTATCATTTCATTTCGGCCGATCATTAGGTTGTGTAACTTTAACTTAGGTATTATTTATTGTGATTTTTTAATTGTTAATTAATTGTCGATATGGCGGTAACATATCATTTTCGCTATAGCATACTGTCATAAATCTGGAAGTATAATAAAAAACAACACTACTACTGTAGCAGTAAGATTCAAATCAGTAAAATTTGATGATAGTATACTATAGTTTAGAAAAATATCACGTCCAACTTCGCTTTGCTAAACGGAGATAGACATACGTAGAGCGGCCAAGTGCGAGTGAGACAGATGAGTTCGAGCATTGCAATAATGGATTAATTTATTTCAATTGAGAGCGGTCATAAAGTTCGGCGCGGACTATGAAATTGACGCAATGGTCGCTTTACAACTCGGACTGACGTTGCACGTGAGTAGAAAATTTACATCTGCGAAATATAAATTTACATCTATGATATAATTATGTAAACTTACCAATAAGGAATGTAAATTTGCATAAATAGGGAATGTAAATTTACATTAAATATATGTAATGTTACGCGCAGATTTTGATGTTTGCATTCAATTTTACTATGGTTAAAGCTGTTTCCCAATAGCGAATATCTGGTTGCGATTTTAAATAAGAACTATCACAAATTCAAAATGGCGTCACGACGAAACGTGATTGGTGCTGGCGCAGTAAGTTAAAATTTTGACAGATGGCGCTCATTTTTCAAGCACTAGACGAACTGGGACAACTAGGTATATAGATGAAGTGAAAAAAATATCCTTGGAACATAATTATACTTACTTATAATTTCTAACGAGTAATTATGCGCTGTTTGTGTAAAGATTTTAGCGTATAACGTGTCTACAAAACGTTTTAGAAATAGTGATATTTCTATTGCAAAATACTGCTATTGGGGAACGCCGCGCCGTTGGATTCAGTTTATTATAAAATTTGTACGCTGTGAGCCTTAAAATTAGTGCAATGAACACCATATAGCCCAGAGTTCCGAACGGGGGCCTACCACAATCTTAGAGTTATTAGAATCTTGTTTTAATATTATGTTGTATTTGTCTCGCTCTCTCAGCAGTAGAGAAAACGAGACATCGATCAAAGTAAGATTAATATAGGAATGTTTAAAGATTGTTGTAAGCCACCGGGACTTAGTGTGTGTAACGTTATACTAGCTTACGCCTAGTTATGAAATATGAAACAAACACAATACATACTATAATAATAATTAATTTATTTAGATACTTGCATAAAATTATAATGTATTATAAGTAGTTAGAGTTCAACTAAATAATTATTAATCAACACTAATATCTCTGGATTTGCTATCACCATCTCTCTGTTATGATAAATAGTTTACCAGTTTAAATTTAGATGAGATAAAACACTCGACTAATACAATTGGTCGTATCAGATATTTCAAGTAATATAAATGTCGAACCGAAGTTGCAGATAAGGTACAGGGTGACGCAAGTCTGCGACTCAGGGTTTTTAAATATTATGTAAATCTTCTGGAATTTTATCTTCCTACCGCGATAGAACGTGAATCGTTTTAAAAAATTGTCTACAAATACCTTGAATAGCCAAGCATCGACATCTAAGTTGTTACAGGTGTTCACAGACGGCAGTTATCGCTTACCACCAGACTGACCGTCTGCCTGATTGCCACTATTTATATGAAAACAATTTCTAAATTGGGTTTTGTTGGAGTCGTGGTTACTGAGAACGACGGTAACGTGAGCTATTCAACCTAAAGACGGTTGTCGTCGACTTGCGTCACCTGATTACGAACTGCCTACCGCGACAAAACCTTGGCAGGAAGCTCGAGTGATCCAGAGGAATCGGTGATCATTTTATAATATTATATCATCAAACTACATAAGAAAACAATCATTTACTTTTTGACGTATTTGATGCTATAATAATATAACCCTATGTTTATACTGTCTGTATGTTATTTAGCCGTCTTATTAATTATCTACTTTTATAATTTCGTTTTTTTTTCTAGGTTATTTAACTATTTCAAATCTATTGATGCAGTTTTTCCAAATCAATTTATTGTTACGAAAATTGAGCTTTTCGGCGCTACAATGGCGATGGTAAATAAACTTTTTTTAGTAGGTATTATAACAAATTTAACTACTTTTTAAACGTAGCAGCATTAAGTCTTAAAAGTCCTTAAGGTTCGAATGAGACTTGTCTAATCATAATATTGTTCCGCTAGAATTTTTCTACAATTGTTGTGTTACTAGATATTAAAACTCGCTTGTTATATCCTAAAGTTGCGACCACATTTGTATATTCTAGGAATTTCTTAATAATACAAATGGGGACGCCACCTAAGTATGTTAGAGGTCGCCGAAAAATGTATGTTGAAATATTCCATAAACTCTGTCACTAAACTATAGTAGAATAGGTTTCTAATTATTGTACTAAGCAAATGTTATGTATTCAAACTCACAAATGTCGAAACTGTTACTAATACTAATACAATGCAACAAGGTTCTAAATCGGATGACTTTTGCATCAGAGCTGTTAGATTTGTCTTTCTTTAGGGCGGTATAGAACCCTTGTCATGAAAAATAAAAAGTGACCGGTTTGGTCAAGTTGGAGGTATGTTATCAATAGTGGGACATAGCGTGTACGAAGTTTCAAATTTCTTAAGCACTTTTTTTTATTTGGTCACACTGATGATTTCACATAAAACAAGAAATCACAGACTATAAAATAATTTTTCGCGTTTTTATTCATGTCCGATACGCGGCATATTCTAAGTTTGTCTAACTGCTGCCAGATGTCAAAAATATAGCTAGATACATTTCGAAGTGATACAATTTTTGTGGAAACTTAAGTTCTAGTTACAGAGAAAACAGCATCTATTATAGTTCCATTCTCTCTTTAGAATCTTGTTGTATTGTACAAAACATGCTTTTACACTCTTTTTTTGTCACAATATTATTATTGCTTTGATCATATAATTATGCATTTCGTAACTTCGTGTAAATAATTTGTTTCCACTGATCAACTTTTCATAGAACGGAAAATTACAGATTGTATTTGGATTGGATCCAATAATTCTATAATTTTGCAGCAAATAAACCTATATTCATAAAAATGTTATGAAGACGTTCATTTGTCAAGTATTTTTAGTCCTATGTATTACATTTCTGACATTTTGTAGATAACCTCACATATACTATTTTTACTAATACATTTTCTTGTTTATTCTGAATCATGTTGGAACAGGCGTATTTTATCGTTTTGCCATTAGTGAGAAAGAGAGAGAGAATCGTCCGTTGTATAGGTTTGTGCAATTGTGTTTTATGTTTGTTTGACTGGACGATAGAGACAGAAACATTAAATAATACATACCTACTTACCAAAAACTAGAAGTGCCCAAACGGTTTAAATATAATTCCCCGCCATTCGCCGTCAGGTAACTTTGAATGAATGGTCAAAAATATGCCTCTCTTACAAGTTTGATAATATAGCCCGTACTTTTACAAAATAAATAACTGAGTTTAACTTCTGGTGTTACGATTATACAAAATACAAGTATATAAATCGATCGCATGGTAGCCGCTTTCTGCTGTTCTGCAGCATATATCGTTCCGTCAAATTAACATTATTTAGTATGAATGTCCCATAAGGCAAGTCGGCCATCATACATAGAATGAGCGACACGGTGTATTTATGTATATCACATAGACATGGCTTCTTTATACGTTCTATTATATATGTTAGCAATCGATGGATTTATAAGGAGAAGTTTTAATAAAAAAATACGAAACTATGACTGAGTTTTTATTTTATTTTAATTTTGAACATTATTTCTACTTGTGGGCTAGGTATTGTAGGTATCTCACATTTGTATTGCATTTTTCATGCTAAGAGGATAAAATAGGGGATAAAAGTTTATATGAAAGTCCGTCAATCTCGAAGATAGGATAGGATAGGATCTTCAAAATTTGTGTTTTGAATGACTATTTAAAATTAGTTAATGACTCAGGGTTTTTGATAATTCCACCCCCGAAGTGGTGGAAAAAGGGATGAAGTTGTGTTTGGAAAGTTCTTAATTTTCAAAGTAAAAATCACAATATTTATTATATAGGTTGGAAACTAACGCAACGTTTATCGTTGTGTAAACGGGGGATGAAAATTTGTATTTAAGTTGTTCATTCCAAAATTTTGTATTCAAGTACAAATAATGAGCACGTGTATCGTGTTATTACTAAGCATTTACTGCTACTATCTATCCGCCTGTCCACGCAAATATCTCTGCTATCTGGAAATGGTTGAGGAACTTGTGGATAGGTCTCATGGCGTAATTTAAGACAAATAATCCAGATCCCTACACCTCACATAAATAAGTATTATGACACAAATATTTAAAAGAGTGGCAAGTCAACGATACTGCAAAACTTTGCACACTACTGAAGCCAAAGATGTGAAATTTAGACAAGTTTCCTTTTGTAATGTAAGTTCGTACTCTGAGATATTCATATCCTAAATGACATGGAGGTGAAAAAGGATGTTAGGTTATGGTTTGAAGACCAACATCTTACAAGGTCTATCTTCTTACAACATCCTAAGAAAAAAAAGCTAAGTATAAAAAAAAAGATCAATTCGCTAAAGCCCAAGGTGTATAATCAATGAGTCTTGCCTATCATGACATATAGGTACAGTGCTGACACGTGGTCACTAAAGACCACGCATAAAATCCGACTGGCCCGAACCCCAATGGAATGGGCCATGTTAGCCATCACTCTCCTAGACCGTATGCCAAACATACAGATTCGACTACGAACTAATTCCGAAGAGGTGGTTAAATAAAAGAAAGAAAGAAATATAATTTATTTTGTAACATCAGCTAAGTAATATAACTTTAATATAATTAATCCTGGGATGATGTCACACAAATGGCTTGAACTCAGCATAGTGCTGTTTATCAAACAGCGCTGATCTTCCGTTGAGGCCGACTATAAACAGCGAGACTCAAGTGATGTTGAGCAGGGGGCCTACATATTTTGATGATAAATACACATTTTTGTAGGAGGCCTTCAGGAGGCCTAATGATTCTTACACTAGGGTGGCCAATTCAGCCTGTGTTCATATTCAAGTGATATAACTATATATTTGTCAGAGGCCTTCGAGTGGCCTAAAGTTTTAATACTAAGGTTACTTATACAGCCAATATTTTCATGCCTCCTACATATTTTGATGATAAATACACATTTTTGTTGGAGGTCTTTAGGAGGCCTAATGATTCTGACACAAGGGTTGCCAATCAGCCTGTATTATCTTAGATCTAATGAGAGAAAACTAGACATACATATTTATCGGAGGCCTTCAGGAGGCCTTATAGCTCTGACTCTAGGCTTGGCAATTCGGCCTATGCTTTGCTTATTTATTCATATTTTATAAATATTGGCTTATTTTTCTAGTGATTGGAACACATACTTGTCGGAGGCCTCCCGGTGGCCTAAAAACTGCAGTTGGATCGACCGCTTAGTCTTTATGAACTTAGCTTCTGATTTAAATAATGAGGCATAAAGCTTTTTTAATTTCAATGCAATAGTAAAAAAGTTGGTCTTGACTAACTTTTTCATTATCGCTAGAATGGAGCCCAATTGAATCAATAATAATATTGTTTACGTTGTTAAAATCGGCTATGGTACGGTTTAAATTCAAAACTTTTTATATTACGGAAAAACGAAACGAACTCTAACGAACTAAGACCAAGTGTGCGAGTGAGAACTCTATATTACCGTAGAGCATTGTCTCGTGCTTTCCTAACAAGGCGGCAATGTTTTTACGGCTATGGTACGGTCCAAAGTAAGAATGTTTTGCGCTCGGATTGCGATGTTCACGCAGCAATATTGTTTTGTGTAACGGCTGTGGTAGGGCCCCAGGACACTGGTCATACGGGAAGATGGGCGGCAGACCAAAGCAATCAAGGGACGGTGGCCGCAGTACGGAAAGTAGGTTCCGAGCAGGCCACCAGCTAGCTGGTCGGGCGATAATGTTAAGGCAGCAGGAAAGCAGAAGACGAGACTGGCACAGGACCGAAAGAGATGGTGCGCTAAGGAAAATACCTGTACTCAACAGTGGTTTGGAAATGATTGACGATGATTACGTTGAATATTTTAAACAGATATAATGTATTTTTCTCAAATTGTAAAAATGACATACATTGCATCAAAATCGGTGTGGTTATAGCGTAGCATAAGCAGAGTCAGTCTGACTTAGGTTTACCCTGGAAAAGCAATTGAGCCACGCTGGCGCTGTTGCGGGTGGAACGTACGCCATTGAATTCTTCTCGGGAAGTATGCAGGGCCTCACGATGTGTCCTTCACCAAATCACCAGTCGTATAAAAATCCGTACCAAAATAATTTCCAAAGAACTCATATTGGCACGGACCCAGAATTTAAACCCGCGACTACACGATTTCGAGTCGAAGTCAAGCGGTCTACCAATAGCTACCAGGGCTTAGTTGGTAGCCTAACCACTTTAAAGCCACGGTATGGTTATAGACCAAATTCTAATATCGTACCTACCTGTTATACAACCCACGCGGGCGAAGCCGCGGGCAGCAGCTAGTCTACTCATAACTGAGCTATTAAAAGGTTAACAAGCAAACCAATATTAGCTTTGTTCAGATCGCTCCATTCACCATAGAGAAATTAAACACTACGTTATACACTTCGCTGCATTACGTCAGTGTTAATTAAACATTGTAAGTATAATTATGATTACTTCCTCGTTCCACATCTTTGTTTATTGATCTAGTTCTTGTTAATCCCATCTTTACTATTTTTCCATCTACTGTTTTTAGTAAGTCAGCTAGTATGACCGCCAATGGCTATAAGTTTACTAGCATAGTCGATCTGACCGTGCCCTACTGAGTGAAAACATCTTATGGAAATAGAAACCGTAGCATGGTGCTAATTACCTAATAGTGCAGTCCACACACATACTCGGTTGCCAGGCAAAGGTTGGGGTGAACATAGATACCGCTTCCTTAAACATATCTGTACCTACCTAGGGGATATGCATCTAAATCAGCCAGAAAACGTCCACTGCTGGACGAAGGCCTCCCCCTTAATAGGGAGGTGTTTCCATGATTCCCAAACTTGGCAGGCGGCTTGGGGATTGCAGAATGTTCTTCACCGTTAACGGAGAGGACGCTGCTGCCCGTCCTCCGGTGGTTCTGGTTGCAGTTTTAAGACATGCCCAGGGGATATGCATATGTGGTGATAAAATAAAACTTAGCTAACATTTGGCAACTGCGTTTATTCATATAGGTACCACTTGCTATTGTTACATACTATTATAATATTACATAGTCCAACAACAAATTATAATAAATACATTTTGCCAGCCCCTACAAAATGTATAACAAATATTTTTACATTTGAATGAGAAAATGCATAATAATTATGTAACGTAAGCAGAATAAACAATAATAGGTAACCTACGTATAATTATTATAGTATTCCTTTATTCCCTAGACTTGCATTTTTCATTATATTATAAGTAAGTAAAGTTTAATACAATTATCTACAATTTAATAACAATTGAAGCTAATTAGGTAAATACAAACGATTTTTTAATATATTTCCAGCTAATTTAGACGGTTGAATCGGTTAAGAAAGGTTTATTTTAATAAGTAGAAACTAGGTAGATAACTTTCTTACGCATGGGTATATAGCTGTCTCCACTAGTAAAATATTAGAAATATCTGTTTCGTGATTAGAAATATGTAAGTTTCTATACTATTCTATTAGTTTAGTGCATAGGGAACTTCATATTTTTTTTTATATGTTTTGTTTGAAAAAAATATAGGAAAGTACAAGAATATTATACTTAAAAATAAAAACTACTTATTTCTGATTTAATTGCTACAAATATGTAAGTTTTTTTTATTTTTTATTTAATTAATTACGTACTATTGATTTATAATTATATTATTAACGTTTATCATAATTTTATTGACTACCTAGAATCAGTTACCTAGATACTTGAAAAAAAAAACGCTAAAATAAGCCTTTAACATAGTTCAATAGCGCCTCTCCCACGAGCCACGATAAAATAATCGACACCGTCACATTATTCGATATTATGTAGTTAAAAAAATTGAAATTAATTATGTTTAGTTAAAACTGGCAAAACTAAGACCTAAGGAAATCATAGGAAAAGTGAGATGGCAAAAAGAAATCAAAAAATATGTTAATTAAAAAAAATACTTCGCTGGGATTTGAACCTAGAAACTTCCAGACCTTTGCCTTAATTGCTTGTACTTTTCCTATAGCCGCATGTCCTGACTTCCGAAATTATTTTTCTGTTCCTTGTAACATGATTACCTAGTTAAAGCTTGCAACCGAATACAGTGACTATAATGTCTATGGTTTGCATATTGTAAATAAGTAGTTGAAGTTATAAAAATATCGGAGTAAAATTATTATATTAGAGGTCTTCCAATGATATTACTGGCTACAGATTGGCGAAAAGTTGGTAATCTTACTCTTTCATAATTTTCGCCGCTCTAAAAAGGCATATGTGGGAATTTGTTACCCAAAAATGCTGAACTCATAGCTCAAGCCAAAAATAAATTATTTAAAACTAAAAGTTTTCAAAAAAAATACAATAAGAGAACATTTTTTCCTCGAAGTCGATTAAAAATACCAAAGAAACTCGATAAAATGTTTTTTACGATTACCCCAGCCATAAAGTTTGAGAGCATTGCTATAGTTAATTAATGAGGTTCCACAGCCAAAATAAACGCAGATAGCGCCAGCGGCGGTCCGGATTTGGCAAAATCAAGTTTTCCTTTGTATCGTTGCCTATATCTATCTGCTTCTAATGAGGGCGTTGTTGATAATCTAATTCAAGAAAAAATACTGGGTAGGTAGTACTGTGCCTTGTTTTAAGAATCTATGCAGCTGTTGACAGCCTGGAAAATAGATTTGTAGGCTATTTAAGTAGTTGTTTACATTTTATGTTGGACAGAGCTTTAATTAGCAAGGCAAAAGAGTGCTGTACAAACCAGTTCATATGCATATTATCCCTAGAGCTCCGGGTCTTTAAAATGTATGTCTCCAAAAACCAAACAAAAGATTACAAAATGTGTGAGATTAACAGGTGACTACCGGAACCTAGCGGAATAAAGTCGCAGTGTGGATCCCCATTGCCGTAGCAATCTGCCAAAAACTGATAATATAGATCGTCAGAAAAAACTCGAAGATTTGATTTCATAACACAACCATCATTCATAGTTATCAGAACAATAACCCTACTTATATCTATCGGCTCATTCTAACTACTTAATACTTATTTAGTTTATAATTTCTGACATTCTGCAGGCACAGAAAGAATTCAGTGACTTGTTCGATCACAATCGTGGCTCCGTGGTGTCTAGCGAAGAAACCTTACACATAGGATATGTCATATAAATAGTCTCACAAATAAATAGATAGGCAATAAGTTTTAAAGGTTGTTTAAAGCCACTCAGTTCGGAGAATCCATCTCAGGGCTCGAGTCTGGAAATAATAAAAAAATTATGTTAATAGGGTGATAAGGAATTGTTTCAGTTTTTATCTACAAAGAACTGATTAATAATTATTATAATCCTAAGTTTTAATGAGGATTGACCTCTTAAAGTATTATAGAGTCCGCCTAAAAGGGTTTTAAAGATAACGCTGATTACTATTTTGTGGGTTTATTTTACCTACCTCAGTAGAACACTAGAGTGCATCGAATCTGCGTGCTACATCTTAGACCGCAACGTTGCCTAACATCAGGCAGGGTGTAGTCAAACGCAAACCTATTCTGACAAAAAAAACTTTCTTGCCGTTTTTCTGACAGTTAGAAGCAAGAGAAGTGACATCGTTTTATATTTTGATATTCTGAAAATCTGAACCAGGTGCTTTGCTTCTACATCTACCCTTCCAAATCCGAATACATTTATTTAAATTTAAAGTAAATCTTTGGATTCCATTTTCATTAACCGAGCCATTAAATATAGTGAATTACACGGGTAATTCACTATATTCAGTATACCCGAGTGAGTCCGATACAATCTGGCTCTTCATGTGTATAGTGAATCGAATTCTAAGCACGCGTGTTGCATATCGTATTAAAAGTTCTATACAGGCCTACGCGGAATAGGAATATTTAGACGCAATAACTCTCTGTACTCATCGTTGTGAATCGGTTTACTACGGGACAGACTCTGAAATCATGCACGAAAAAATAGCTTCTCTATAGAAAGTATCATTCACCTTCGCCAAAATGTATGAATCAGCTGAGTTTTTTCGCGATTCTAGGCTTGATCCCATAGTAACAGATGTTATAAATCATGAGTACAAAGACATCCATAATCTATTCAGTTTAGTTCCGTTCCGCCTAACGCTTTACTCGATCCAAAGGTGGCGTGCCAATCATAAAATTTGAATATAACATTATAAGTAACAACTATCGTAGGAGACAGCCATTAGACTGGGATCCCTGAGACCTTGCGTAGATATACGCAATCGTGATAATCACAGTTGTTTAGACTTGCCATGTCCCATACATTTGGCGGAACTTACGAAAGTACTTGGTTTAGTAAGTTAGACAAGTTTTGTTACATAGCTCCATGGTAGGTACTGTCCAATGTCTCTGATAATATCGAAAGTGTATTTGTTTCTTTTTCACATAGCAAAGGAATTATGAATTATTTTTAACACGGATAGGTAGCTACTTTATATCTCGGAAAAGATAATGGGTTTAAAAAAAATCACTAGTGTAACCGCTGAATAGCCGAGTATATAAAAATTAAGAGGTGTTACACAGACGTAAATTATTAATCCATAACTCTGTATTAACAAAAACTTCTAAAAAGATTCACGATTAAAATATATAGAACACATGCAGCCACAAGAAAAACAAAAAAATGTTGCCAAAATCAGTTCCGTGGGTAGGTAGGCATATATCTACTCTTAGATTTGATTTCCATAAACCTCTACAGTTTCGAATATCTACTATATCTATTTCCAGTTCACTTTCTTTAATTGCAGATGAGTACCGCACTACCACAGGTATCATAGGAATTATTTGGGATATGTCACAATTATTAAAAACAATAAAAATTTAAAATACTACATCTTAATATTATAACAACTCAATGATATAATTAAACTTCAGCAAACATTTAATTACTTTGTATACTGAGTCTTCCCTAACATTGTATTCTTCAAAAATCTTTTAATTAAAATAGAATCTATCTCACCATCGCTCCACTTCTTGCCGCGCATTCCAATGAAGCCCATCTGGCCCTTCCTCTTCGGCAGCGGTCCGTTGTCCAGCAAAAACTTAATCTCCTGCGCCGCGTTGTTTTTCAGGTCCTTTTTGCCGCGCACTCCTATGAATTTTCCCCTGAAACTTAGGTCCGCAAGGCGCTTGCTCATGGTTTTTTTACCACGCACGCCAAAAAACTGGTGAATACTCGCCGCTCGCTTTTCGATCTCATTAGTCATACGCTCGTCTTCGCCTTCGTTGGATTGCGACTGAGTCGTTTGCGTTGGAGAGGACGCGTACTTGTCTAAGTAAGCTTGAAGCAATACGTTGAGAATCGGAAAATCTTCTTTATTATCTTCACTCGTGTAATCTATTTGTCCGATCAGCGAGCCTTGTTTAGGAGCGTAGTCTATACTATCAAACTCAGAAAGGTCTTTTTTACCACGCATTCCCACGAAACCCATCGGAGCGCGTTTGTAATACGTTTGGACGGCGCCTTCTGGAGTGTCCATGAAGTCATAGATCGTTTTCTTTCCTTTAACACCGACGAAGAATTGTGGTTTTCGTTTGTAGAACTGTTCTGTGGAGTCGAACTTCTTTCCTCTCATACCGAGGAAGCCCTGGGGCCCGCGTTTCTCCATCTCCTGTGCGGTGACGACGGAGATCAGGTGGATGGTGACGAACAGGATGCAGGTGCGAGATGGCGCGCCCATTATTATATCTGTAACAATAGAAATCAACAAGTTACACATAATGTGTGTGATGGTAGAGTCATGAGTCACGTTATCGTGGATGTGATATAAGAATGATATAAGAAATTGGGTTGAATACTTATGTTATGGTATTGTATTTGTAAGGTTTTTTTTAGTAGCCAGAACGTTACCTTTACATAGTATACATTAGATGTAAACATGTTTTTGTTACTTTCTGTTATACGCGCTATGAAAATAAAATAAATAAATAAAAATAGCCAATAGCATAATAACGATATCGCTGACCTACAGGAGAACATTGAGAAGAAACTCTCATGACATATCCGTAAAAGAATTTCAATGGCTTATATATGAATTAGCAGTATCTAATCAAAGGCATTCCCACACCCGACCAGCGTAGGTAGTGGGTAGGCTTGTACCCAGAATTGGGATGTTAAAAGCTGTTAACGTATTGAGTAAGATATACCAAGGCGAATGTTACAGTAAATTTTTAGAAAATAATAAGTATGAGTACCAACTCCATAATAATACAGGAATATCTAGTAATAGTTGTATAAACTTTTGACTATATTTTATTTTATTCAACGAGTCTGAAAAAAAAATATGTTCGAAGATCTTGCACTGGGAGAAGCGCCAAGCATGGATTAAGGTGAGCATTCATGATTTAAATAAATATAGGTTAACACAATACAAATCCGTAAAATAATCTTCATAAAAAGTTTAGGTGAAGATCCTTATCGTTACCTACTCGTTTTACAACTCCAGATACTTTCCACATTTCCACCTAGATCACCTAGCTAAATAGCCCAGGCCTGCTCAAGTATTCCTCGCGAATAGCCTAAGGCCGGCCACGATGCGTGCGTCCCCTGAGACGGCAGAGTAGAGACGACCTCATGTCACGTGACTATAGCCCGGGGAATTGTAATGGGTTTGTAGTTAACAATCTGTTAACACGCTTGGAAATACTAGCTTGTACTCCACAGGGAGAATGCAAGGCGGTGACGCACTGAATCCGTGAATAGCCGTCGAAAAGAAATCGCTCTAAGTACTAAGGCCTCACGTCAAATTATACGATGGTCCAGTTGCGGGTTGGTAGATAGATTCACATACGCCATTGAGTTTCCTCTCCAGATCATATGCAGGCTTTCTCACTATGTATTTCGTCACGTAAAAGGCAGTTGTACATAAATGAATGTATGGTTTAAAGTACAAAAACTTTAGAGAGTTCATTGGTACAGGTATGGGATTTGAGCATTTGTCGCAAATAAATAAATAAAATTGAGCCCGTGACCTCATGATCTAAAGTCGAGTGATCTCCTGACTAGGTTAGCAAGGCTTGGATACATTTATTTACAATAGCAATCAATTACCAAACCAAAGATGGTTACAACTAAATTATCAATTTAATAAAATAATGTACAGTCTTTTTATGAATCGATAATTTTGGTCATGAAATTGTACGATCTGATAATAAAGTTAATTGTAATTAGGTACAACTAAAGAACTAACAATCACTTAGTAAAAGTGCTATTCATCAGATTATGAAATGTAAGTATTGGGTACTTCAAAATGATTCACTTGTTTTACTGGACAAGTGAAAACAAAATACAAAATGACCTAACTAGTTAGTAACAATTAGAAATATTTGGAATATATTTGAATATAGATACTGGTTGATAGTGGGTTAAAGGTGTAGGGTAAGTCGACAGCTTACCTTACCTTTCACTAAGTTTAAATAAGTACTTTTAAATAACTCCTCGGCACCTTCGAAAAGTTTTCTAAGCATCTACTTACAAATATGAATAGGCAACGCTCTATCTGAATATTACAAAGAGGCTCAAAACTATGGAATAGTTCGCGTTACTGAATAACTTTTTAATACCACTTGATCAAATTTAGGACACGACGGCTATTTAATTTTCACGTGCCGTATTTAAAATACCACTTGGCGTTAACGAACAGAGCCTACAACTAATAGTAAGCGCAACATTAATATCTAAAATAGTAGCAGTAAATGTTAAATCTGAGGTTTAAAATCACTTGCGATAATGACCCATCGATCTTACAGTATGGCTTGCTCACTATTTTTGGCCAGCGATTGGTAAAAATGAATAAGAGGGTCACAGATATCGAATGTAGGTAGGTACTCTGGAAGGTAGAGCTAACACGGCAAGTTCATCACTGTATAATTTAAAATTATTTTCACTCCTGGACGTAGCGTTGTAACATATTATTATTAATAAGTGAGGAAATATACACACTAATCTATGTTACATAACATTTTAAGAATGATTCTATTAAACCGATCTCCCTAATTATGTACTGGGTAGTTTGCATGTTTCTTTCTCTAAACAAATAACCACAGAACTAAAAGATCGACAAAAATTACATCAGTACATAAATTAATCAGGTACACTTTACCTAGGTATTCAGACCGTTATAAACTTTAAGATATGTTTTGGCCAAAAATCGTATGACTCAGCAGACCTCACCTAACAGTCTTGCCTCGCGACTGACAAATCCGACTCGGTTAAAGTCAGCTTTTCTCTCTAAGTCCAACTCCCACCCCGAGTCCTAATAACTCGTCATCACACAAATCCTAATCCCACGCGTGGCGTCAGAAATGTCCACGTTTTATTTAAGCTATATGAATATAACTATAAAAATAATATAGTATGACAAGGCTCGAAACGAACGTGGGTGAAGGAGAAGCTATGAGTTTCTTATATTGTCTACAGTAAACTTAGGAACTTTACTTTTATTGTTTATATTTTGAGCTATTGCACTCAAATAATAAAAAAATATTATGATATAAAATATTTTCAGGTTCGATGATTCAGTATATGAGAACGATGAGAAAGAATTCGTTATTTATAAGGTTTTTTATACGATCAAGTGACAAGACGGGCAAGACTTAGCGTTGCTTGTTAGCGTTTGGCGGACGTTATAGTTTTTTTAAATCACCAATCTAACGCGATGACAGTCGCCACTCATTCATAGTTATTTTTTTGATATTATAAAACTAAATGAAGTTTAAATGGTCTAACTACGTTTTTCTTTAAAATTTGAGACACACTCATACCTAATTTGATTCCTTGCCTGTACTCTATAAAAAATATTTAAAAACCAATTACCGCATGAACGAAAGATCATTAATTGAGAACGGCTCAACCGATTTGACAACATTATGTTGATGAAAGAAATGTAGTCAAACTCATTAGCCAAATAGAGCCTGTGCGAAGCCAGGGCAGGTCACTAGGTCATATATAGTACAAGTTCTCTCATTCCAACGTCATCCACATTCATTTGGATTGTCGTATGTTCATATTTCACGTTATCACTGGCAGATATAAAGAGATAACTCTGTGTGAGTTGCAATATTTGGAAATGATAACTTGTGGTGTGCGTGATAGTTTTCACAATATGTAATCCGTGTAAATGGTGATAAAGTGTTTGGTTTGGTGTATTAACTTAGAATATTATAGGTTTATGGTTGTTGATAGGTACGTTTTTAGATTTGTCTGTTTTTTTTCTTGTTTTTAGAAAGTTCAAGGAAATGCTTGAATAGGTGTTTCTTGACTGATACAAGTTTTATATGCCTGTCTTCAAGAACGTTAGCTGTCTGCGTATCACATGGATAAAACATCAAAATGAATCTAATAAGTATTTTGATAACCTAAAGTAAAACGAAATAAAATTGTGGACTTTGCCTCAATGTTTTTTTTGTGTTCAAAATGAAACGAAAAGGATAACATTGGTACATCACAAAACAATAATGCATAATTTGTTAGAAAAAATGCGCGTGGAGCCAGGAAACAGTAGTTTCCCAACATAACCAGTAGTTCGCGAACTTGAACTGAGATCTCGTGACCCCCTTCCAAACCCCAACCAATTTAGCTCATATTCGAACTTGATAATTTGTATGAACTATATGCTTACCCAATTTCATGAAGATCGGATCAACGGTTCGCATGTTATCGTCAAACAAATATACATACAAACTACTAGGATAGTATTACAATATCTTTGATACAAACATACGTACAACAGCCAATCTGCCCCAGTAGACTCAGAGACCTTTGCTTCGCTCGGTCAATACATCTTGTATAATATTATGTTAGGTGTAAAATCACGTGTTGTATATTACCCAAATAAATTTTTCTCTATTTACTATTTGCTACAAGTGTCTACGTCGTAGCTCCCGTAGCTGCTACGACGTAGCATCATGCTACGACATACACTAAATTCATATTTTACGACTTACTTTTGACCTGCAATCCAGCTTTTCTTCTTGATTACCATGTTATGTGTATTGTCGCTTTTGACGTAGATAAATTGTCTTGACTCTAAATCATTTATTCAAAATCAAAAACTCGGTTCCTATAAAACATTATTATAAAGCTGTATGTTCCATAATCTTGGGGGATAAATACAAATGTGAATTACCGAATTATCTAATATCTAGTCTATATTCGTCTTCAGCCATAAGACGTCCACTGCTGGACGAAGGCCTCAGAAGGGTGTTGTCATAACCCCCATGCTTGGCAGGCGGCTTGGGGATCGCAGAATGCTCACCACCGTAAACCAAGAGGACGCTGCTGCCCGTCCTCCGGTGGGTCTGGTTGCAGTTTAAGGACATACCCAGGTCCCTATGTAGTCTAAATTCTTGTTTTATTTATACGGGAATACTCACGTTCAATTAAACCGGATACTCCGACTATAGTGAGTATTCCCGTATAAATAAAACAAAAATGTGTCAAAACCACGTCAGTTTTCATAATAAAATAGTGTATATTCATTATCTATATATTCAAGATGTGTCAAACTAGCCATGGCCTAAATACGTGGGACTAAAATGTCATCTCCTTAAAAAGGTGGATATTCTCTACGGTACGCACAAAGCGCTTCGATTCCATGTTTTTTATTGGCATAGCAGTTATGGCTTCCAGAATCTGTGTTCCCTGAAAATACGGTTGCGTTTGCATCACTTTTGTTAGCCGAATAAAAAAGGGAAGCACGTATGCAGGCTGCATTGATGCGTGTCTTCGAATCTAGAGTAAGGCTGAGGCCAAACGAACGTAAGTGTATTGTGAGTCACGTTTTTTGCGTCACGTAATAGTCAAGTCAAATTAGCTCATATTCCGTCTCATATTGCGTTGTCGCGTCGTACGGCGCAAACTGGACTTTTGTATGAAAACAAATGCAGCATATAAATTATGCGACACGAAAGACACTCGCAACTGCAGTTGTGAGTCGCGTTTTTGGCGTTGCATAGATTACTGAGAATTTGTGACTAATTTTATGAGTTACTCACTAAATTACGCTCATTTTACTCCAGCATTTCTAACAGTTTTTTTCTGTGACATGATCCATATTAGTACACGCCCTTGCTAAACAGGAAGCAGGGCGCGGTTAAATGCAAACCTTACAGAATAAAAAAATATGTTCAATAAATACATATTAGTACACTTTGGACACAGCACCACCCATCAGACAGAAAACTTCCACTGCTGGACGAAGGCCTCCCCCTTAATAGGAAGGTGTTGCCATTATTCCAACGCTTAGCAGGTGGCTTGGGGATCGCAGAATGTGCACCACCGTTAACGGAGGCAGTCATAAAAAACAAAATAAAGTCTGCCTGAGATGCTAAGAGATTCGCATTAAACCTCTTGTTTATCAAACATACAATATTGTAAAATAAAGATCCAGGACAATTGAGACGTTTTTCTTTGTAATGAGCTCAGCTAACAAAATGTATCTAAATAATGTAGTGCAATAAATTTTGCCTACTTTCATCATACTGAAATCTATTTCTTAACTTTTTTTTTTTTTTTTTTCATTGACTAAATTTATCTTGACTAAGAAAAAATATAACTCTGTACTTTTTCTACTCGGTGGTTTTAAAGATGTGCTAAGTTTTGTAACAATTGTGTCGGTAAAATAACCGTTTCGACCGTTAATAGTGCCCTTGCGTGCAGGTTGGACCCGAAATTAGCGCTGGGACCTTTTTATAAAACCGTTTTTGGCAATTTTATGAAGGTTAAATTAAGAGTGAAGGACCTAATATTATGAAAACTTAAGTCCATTCGTTTTATTTTAGGGCATTTTTGGTTCGGTAATGATATCGTGGACTTTGTTTAAATAATGTAAATAAAAAGAAATCTAATCTAGAAATGCCATTATCGCAGACATGATTTAATTTTGTAATATATTATAGTACAGACATAAAAAAAAGGTTGACTTGCTCGGCGTATTGATATTCGTACTCCTGCAGTGCTAGGTATTAGCAAACGAAGTACAATTTAGTATCCCTTTTTTTTACATTCAAGTGACGACCACCAGGCGAACATCTTGCTGACGAGCTGACGAGGTGGTAAGCGTCACACCTGCCACTAACAGTAGCAGTGCCAGAATTGGGAACTTCCGAACACAATCCTGCGCCGCACTGCACTGCGCTCGTCAACCTGAGATATTAGATGTTAACTCTTCATACCCAGTAATTTATCTGGTAACATTATTGCCCTTCAAACCGAAACACAGTACTTAATATATGCTAGCACACTACTGCTTGGCGGCTGAATAACTGGCAAAGGTGTGGTACTTCCCCAGCCGGACTGTGCAGTAAAGTCCTACCACTATATATCCTTCACTAGCTATCCTATCTAACTATCCAAACCTACAAACCATTTTGTAAACTTGTGAGTTTACAAACTGTTTTGTACAAAATAAGTGTACTTTTTGAAGTGGGTAATGGGTGACCCTTGAAAAAATTAAAAAGGAAATAAGTACGTAGTTATTTATTTATTTAATGTGATTAATGTATTATGGTTGTAATTTTAAATGAACAATTTTATTAGTTTCATGTTAAATAAGGTTAATATGGTTGGAAATATTCGATTCGATAGTTTCGACTTTCATCAATTCGAATATTAAAATATCCTATAAAACCCTGAGTATTATATTTGGCACCATAAAACTTAACAGGTTTTCCATCCCAAATGTGTTTGCACTCTACCAGACCTTGTTTTCATACCGGAAATGCATTTACGGTAACGACGCGCCAGCGAATGCAATGTGTCGGACACTTCCTGTTACGTTTTCGTTAGTCTTTAGATGTGATGGTGCGGTAAAACTTTACGTTTAGAATGCTCTTTCAAATAATACGCTTTAAAAAAAATACAACCGACTTCAACTTCGAATACCTAGATGACATCTTCATATTTTCTAGTAATTTTGATTCAAAACCCAAACTACTGAACCGAATTCGATAAAATGTATATGGGAGTACCACTGAAGTATTACCTACCAAACAAAAAAGAATCATAAAAATCAATTCATCATTTGCGGAGTAATCGCGTAACATACAAACAAAAAACAACGAATTGATTGAAATCGATTGAATCGAAACAGTCGAATTGAGAACCTCCTTTTTTGAAGTCGGTTGAAAATTACTTAAAGTAGATATATATAAGATAACTGTAAAACCTAAGACAAATGTGAGAGT
Organism: Erannis defoliaria; assembly: GCA_905404285.2. Classification (NCBI taxonomy): domain Eukaryota; kingdom Metazoa; phylum Arthropoda; class Insecta; order Lepidoptera; family Geometridae; genus Erannis; species Erannis defoliaria. The sequence goes on from FR990066.1 coordinate 13,711,416, forward strand.
GGCGTATGAGAAAAAGCCTACGCTCATATAAAATCTATTCAATTTGGTGTAAATTAAATAATGATAAATTATATTGACAGATACCTAGGTTTAAAATTGAAAATTTTTCAAACCTTGGACTGATATAAGGAGTGAGAAATAGCACCTATCAATGTTATGTCATTAGATCAAAATATTGAGACAAGAGATGACTTATCGATCACTAAATGGCCCCCAAATAAAGGCTACCGTGCTTATATTGGTACCGGAGCGGATGGGCAATATTGGTTTAAGGTATCGAGAGGTGTGCTGCACTTTGACTAAACGCTACTCGCGGCGTTATGCTCATTAACACTTTACTAAGTTCTTAGTTCTTGTTATAAGTATTCTATCAACTATCTGGTTTCCATATTACAAGCTTTGCTTAGTTTGGGGCTAGATGGCGCTGTGTGAAAAAAATCCGTCGATATCTATTTATTTTAGCTCTTGAGGTTTCCACCCCCGGCAGTCCGATTAAGACAAGCCGGGGGCTCAGGGATTTTACTTATTCACATGGATTCAGACTACGAGGTGTCCTCCTCACCCAGAGCTTCTATCAATCCGAGAAACTAAGAAGGCAGTCGTAGTATGCTTATCCTACCTATTTTTATCAGAAATGAAAAAAGTTCTCAAGCAATTTTTCTCTCATTCTTGTAGTAGATATAGTAACAGTAAACGTTTCCGTCGTTTAACAGCGGAAAAGTCAAGTGACGTAGAATATGCAATAACGGAACTGGAGTAGCACTCCGCACCGACCAATTACCTTTCGAGTCTCATATTGCACGTTAAAGTTTTCTTATACCGTGCAAAACGTAACTGCAATGACATAAAAAATGCTCATTGTACATACTACAATAACACACTATACTAACATGTGTACATACTTTGAGGTTTAGGACATTATGCTCGGTGTACATACTATACTAACCTGAGTACTTAACTTAAGGCTTAGGACATTTACCATACCCATGTGGCAAAGTAGTACAAATTTCCCATACCTCGTTGTATGAACTAGGCGAGAATGTCATATGCTTTTTTTTTAAGCTTAGTGGCAATTCAAATGTCAAAGCTAATACGAGTATACAGGGTTTCTTGAATAAATAAATAATCTGCTTATTTATATTCCAGAATAAATTAAATTTTGACAGTAAGAAAATAATCTAGCACGGGAAAACCTAAAACTATTCCGAGGAAATAAAATTTCCAGTTTAGAATTATTGGCTCCGTTGCAAAACGTCCCTTTCACACAATGTCCCTTTCGCAAAATGTCTCTTTCGCAAATCAATAATTTCAGATTTTTTTATGCCTTATGATCCCATTCACATTGCCGGAAACTTACGGTTCCATATATGTTCACTACTACTATACTACAAATGAGAATGAAATTTCTAAAACAAAATATATCAAAACACTGTTTTAAACTATCACGGTTGTTTACTAAAGAAAACAAAATATAAATAACAAAATATTATATAACAATATATATATTTAACAAAATATTATATAACAATATATATATTTAACAAAATAATTATATCGTTGATGTTCTTACCCTAATTTTTGTGTTTAGGTTTGGTACAGCTACTCCACTTTACTAATGCGGCCAATGTTCGTTATTAAGTACACAATTTTCTTGTTATCTTGCTTGTTAAGATATTATCCGTTGGCTTTTAAATAATAAGATACTCGAATAATAATATTTAGCTAAAGAAATTACGAGTTAGCATAATTAACTTATACCTACGCAGTCGTTGAATTTCTCCAGTTTAACAATTTGTACCTAATTATTTGAAGCTTAGTTAAGTTTGGAGTATACCTAATCATAGTGTGTTCATATTTTTTTTATTAAACATAAAACTCAAATGCTGAATGTAGTACAAAGTTACCCAAAACTTTCTGGTTCCTAATAACAAATGCGATTTTCGATTAAAAAAAATGGTCGAACCATATTTTGTCTTTTCCTTTGTCCTTGGACAAAGGACGGGTTTAGCTATTCCGAATGTTCAGGGCTGCCAACTCGGCACTTTTGGTGCTACATCTAGCACTATTGTAGTATGTTGAGCACTGAACGCACCTAGCACGCAACATACTTACAAACCGTAAATTTTCTATACATTAGAACAAACCGCAACATATTGGCAATAAAAGTAAGCATTTTGAATTTAGCACTATTAAATATATTATGCTATATTTAAGTACTATTTTTAAAGGAAAAGATAGAAATTTAACATAATACCTACCAATTTTGAGTTTAACCAACTGAACACACGCGCGTCCAGCCCCTCGCGTCCAGTTGGTGAGAAACCGAGTTTTTTTGTTGCCTTTTTTTTAATAGGTCTTTCGTGTTTTATTTATTTAGATTTCTTGTTTGCAGACAAAGTTGTGGCGTGAATGGTAATAGTCGGGATTAACCTCTCAACGTATAGCTTGTTATGCAATCTAGACAACAGTAAAAAATATGTCAATACAAATTAAGAAGACTTCAACCCGAAATTCGTCCCACTGCTAATATCTCCAGTAAAAAACATTTTTCCACGCCCAACGTGGGTAAGACTTCGTCCGTCTAATTGCTGACTGTATTCCATCCGTGACAATTAGTATTTTTGACACCTGCTTTGATATTTACAAATGTTTTTCTTCACCTTTTCAAAGCTTTTTTGTGTTATTGTTTGGGAATTTTTCAGCGTTTCATAATTACTTATTTTTGCCTTATGACAAATTAATTATGTAATTGCAAGCATGAATTAATTTCTTGCTTAAATATGATAATTTAAGATAAAAATTGTGAGATGAGAGCTATATAAATATGCATACATAATTTATGGTATACCACTGCTGGACATAGGTCTACCCGAGAAGGGCGATTTGGCAGTATCCACCACGCTGGCCCAGTTACGGGTTAGGGGATTTACATACGCCATTGAATGTCTTCTCCGGACGTATTCACTCCGCGCGGTTTCATCACGATGTTTTCCTTCATCGATAAGCCAGTGGTATGTTCATAAACTCCAAAGAGCTCTTTGCTCAGTGGTTGCATCCATGCCCTCACGATATCGTGTGAACCGAACTGCTCCTAGTTTAACACGGCTTACAAATAAGCATTCTCATCTTCAGGCAGATGACATCCACTACTTCACGAAGGCCTTAATAGGGAGGGGTAGCCTTACCTACTGGCTTCTTCCAAGGCCTGCTCAACCCAACCAATTCGGGTTTCGACCGTTTGAAATAAGCATAATCAAAGATTAAATTATTCATTTGGATATGGGATATGGGTATAAACAACAAACGTTTCTTAAATAACCACTCACGCCACGCTACATGAAAAACTAAAAGCCTTCTTTCTTACGCCACGCCACATCTTAGTTGACAACAAGAATTATTTGGCCCAAAAAAAATGTTGTGTTTGTGCAAAGGATTATGAAATCGTGGATTTTTTGGTGACTTCATGCGTTTAATATTAAAGTTTGATTAGCTTTGAGGAAAGCCATCTTCATAGTTGGGTAAAATATTGAAATATTCAGTCAGAACTGATAGCTGTTACCGTATTCTGGGCCTGATATAAGGCAAAATGGCGCAAGCCTGTTTCACAAAAAATGCACTGCATTCTAAAATAAATACCCAATCAGAGTTTGCGATCCTACGTGCGTGCCCGACATGCTTCGCAGCAGATTTGCCTGTAATCGAAACACGCGCAGTCTGCCGTAGTAACCGGCCAGCCAATCATACCCAAATCACGGAACAACACTGCCATGCAACTGTGAAAAACTTTCATTTTATTCAACAAAGCAATCACTTATATAGAGTTGGTGATAACTTGCTATACTGCTTTATTGAATCGAACCATAAAGACCTAAAAATCTTCGGACTCGCTTAATTGAACTACGCAATCGAACTTCGTGGAGAGAGAGAGCTAAATCCTGCAAGTCGCGACCAGAGCATTAATTTCTGATTTTTACATAATTTAATTATGTAGTTAAATTACTTAAAATTGTAATGTTTCTCAAACTAATTTTCATATTGAATATTTTATATGAAGTGTTTCCACACTTATATTATTATATATGTAAAAAATTATGACCTCTAGCAGGACTTGATATACGAGCAATCTCTGGGTCTTTACTGCTTTGCCATTTAAGCTACAGAAGCTTACCCGTCTTGTCTCTGCCTTACCCGTCATCATTTTCAAACTGATTAAGCTATCAACTAAAACGTTGATGGCGCCATCTGTATATTTTTAACACTAATAGTTTCACATTTTGTAAAAGAGATAGCTAGTTACAAAATTTTGCTAACCTATAAATATCCACGTTTCTTCTCATCTAAGAACACAAATAAATTTTTTTTAGCTTTGTATGAAAGAAAAAAAATTAAGATTCTAAGATTCATGGAACTATGTTATCTTTATCTTTGAGGACTCAGGGGCTGTTAATACATCCGTAAAAGTTGTATTATTTTAATTATTTGAAATATATATTATATTTTTTTTATTTATCTTATGCTCAAAAATATATTAATTGCCTAAACCTTTAGTTCCTCCGAGACCTAAACTCAATCTAAACAATATGATTGTATTAAACGCTATAAAATACATACGAGACAGCCAAAAATAAGCATTAAATCGTTCTCTAAAAATACTAGCAGAGATCAACGGTTTCACTCGCGATTCCTAGGATAAATTTGCATAATATTATATTATAATCTGTGGTATAAGCTACATCTATGCCAAATGTTATCCAAATCCGTTCAGCCGTTTTTGCATGATGTAACAAACATGAGATCATACAAGTTTTTATAATATTAATAGGATACAGTTATAATATTAGCAGGATAGGTAACTTTATTTTTCTTATGATCTCACGCCAAAATTATCAGTAAAAAAACTTACATCTAAAAATTCCAGCAGCTTTCTAGGAAGAATCTGTAATCACCGTCTTATCACTGCTTTATACCTAGAGTAGAGAAAGCAATAGAGCCTCCATTGATACGAGTGCGAGAGATAGTCGCGGCCACTTCACTGTGCCTACTCGAGAACTGTTTGTTCTATCACGTACTCGCGGTCACTGTACGCCCATTCTGCGACTGGTACTGTCGCGTAGAAAAGTGTGGCTTAGAGAAGATTATATTATTATTGAGGACTTTAATGAAAACATAATTAGTCACTATTATTATACAATCCTTTTGTTTTTTGTATAGTAGGCTAAGTAGTCTTAGTAGTTTGTTGTAGTTAATAAAGGCATATGCCAGAAAAAAAAAATAATTAACTTGTCCAATTTTAGGATCTGCTAGAAGTAAGAATACTTGGTTAATAAGATCATCAGTTATTTCAGTAAGTTCATTCAGCCGTTGTCATCGTCATTTTCTATCAGGTGAGTTGGCGGACAAACGTAGGTACATCATATGTAGCGAAGTAGTAAATAAGGAAGTAAGTAGAAGAAGTTCACTGTTGGATAAAGACCTTCCCCGTAATAGGGAGGGGCTGCCATAGTCCTCATGGTTGGCAGGCCGCTTGAGGATTGCAGAATGCACACACGTTAACCAAGAGGACGCTGCTGCCCATCCTCCGGTGGTTCTGGATGCAGTTTTAGGACATAATCAGTTCCAACATGTAGGTCAAGGACAAAGGTACACTTCAAAGGTACGTTTTTTTAATATTATAGATATAATATAAAAAAAATACTTCTCTACATATTATGAAAATTTAGACATTCCTGCTTTGGTAGAAATGTGGGGACGATTTTGACAAGTCAGAATGTCTATTTGTGAGAATGGACGATATTCTGACAGGCAATTAAAAAAAAGTAGTTCTCTTCAACTCGATAGACGGCGCTGAATATATATGACAGTCAAAAAGAGCATAATATGTATGATCTGTGGTACTAAAATAAAATGAAAAACTTGACAGTGACAGCAGCCACGTCTGATCAGCGCACAGTGCCTTGAGCCTACAACAGGCCTACAATGAGCTTTTTTTTAATTTTCTATCAGAAAATCGGCCATTGAATGCTAGAATTAGATCAAAATCAAAGATTCTTAAAAAACTATGAACACAACAAAGGATTAAAAAATTATGAACACAACAAAGGAGAACTCTTCTTCTTCGTCGAGTCGATACATCGTAGTGAAAGGATTCGTCAATCAGCACCTTGGCGCTGATTGTCCAGGGTGGGCCGGGCGTTTTCGTAATCAAAGTTTCCGATAAAATAACACCGCGCGGGGAGGCTCCTTTCGTCCACAAGAAAAGATAATCAAAACAAAGGAGAATGATAAATAATATTGCTAATTTTACCCCAACCACAACACTTCTGACAGTACCAGTACCTGATAACCCGTACTTAGATTCAGATACCGCGCATCACTATCCATCACGCCGGATTACCACTCTATCACTCTACTTTATAAAATAAACTTTTACAGGACGCCCTTCACTAATGGAGGCTAGAGTGCCGTTTAGTGTTTATCACATGTTAATAAGATTATGAAGATTAGAGATAAACTAATGTGTAGTGATCAGGGCATATTAGTCGTGTTGAAGGTCGTAGCGGGACGCTTTGAGGACGTTTCCAGGTTATATTCAGTCCAGATTGGTGTTGTAAAACATAATGCGGTGCTTTTTGATGGACCGACACTTCTTATCTGTAATGGAATTGGTTTTATTATAGGGGTTGTGGGAGTTCTGGACATCGGCTAACGCACATCACTAAGCCCGATTCTCAGCTCAGCGACCATACTTACTATTCTTCGTATTAATTACCGATCGGGATGTGATAAGATTATGTTGTTACTAAGCTAGTGTAATCTCCCGAAAAACGAGATCAGTATTATTTTCGTCTATATCTCGCAATAACGAAACCGCTGACATTAGTTACTTTGGAGTTAGATATTTATTCGTTGTTTTTTTAGGTTATCCACAGGAGGCAATCTAGGTAGGTATTACCGCAGAATATTACGTAATAAAATAAGTAATGACGGTTATGTGCCAACAAGCAGCATTGTAAACATTCTTGTACCTATACTTTTTTTTTCTTAGTTATTGGCATCGCACGTTGTGTATTCTGCCAGTATCAAGTTTATTAATTTTCACATTTATTTGTTATCATCAAGTCAAATAAGTCATGAAATCACAGTAAGTCACACGAAATTAGTCATAGTCGAGTCCAAGTCATACCCTAGTAAAGTTGTGGCGACTTTACTATGAGCCTCTATGGAGTTTTGAAAACAACACGAAAAGACATGTTTCAGCACATTATATCACTTGTCCACACTCGTGCATGTAATTCAATACTCAATGAATAAAACACCACCATTTTTAATCATTAATTCCCGAAAAAACATAAGTTTAAGAAAATAATAGAATGCAACGACATGATTTTTCCGTGTTCCCGCCAAAACTCGTAAGTACCTATACTTGTTTGAGGGGTGTTTAGTTTTTTTATTAGTTGTTTTTTTTCTCTTAGTTATTGGCATCGCACGATGTGCATTCTGCCAGTGTCAAGTTTACGAATTTTCAAACTTCTTTTTTTTTTAAGTCAAGTCATATATGTCACACAGTCACATGAAACCAGTCATAGTCGATTCCAAGTCATAGTAAAGAGTCCTGGTAAAGTTGTGGCGACTTTACTATGAGCTTCTATGGAGTTATACGGAGTTATAAAAACAACACGAAAAGACATGTTTCACCATTTTATATCACTTGCCCACACTCATGCATGTAATTCAACACTCAATGAATAAAACTCCACCATTTTAAATCATTAATGCGCGAAAAAACACAAGTTGATGAAAATAATAGGATGCAACGACATGATTTTTCCGTGTTCCCGCCAAAACTCCATATTTGTTGTTGTACTTCACAGACACCAAAGGTCCGTTTTTTTACAGTTAGGTACTATTAGTGATATTAAATTCATATTTTAAAGTAATACATTCAGGAAGACATCTTTCTTAATTCTATGTTGCGAATACTGCGAGGACTCTATCAGCTCCCGTCCACGAGTTTACGCACGTATCAGGCGATATTTGTAAATTTGTCGCTATTTTGCAGTCTTTTTTTTTTCTTCAAAATACTTATGCAGCATACGAACCTATCTAGAGGTAACGATAAGTCTTATACATTGTATAGACACCGAGACAAAGCTGTTATTCGACGACTATAAAGTCTCGACACCGGAAGGGTTTAAAAATCTAGTGCAAGGTCGAGCTATATTGCAGGTGAAAATGCGGGGAGCTGTGTAAAATATCAGCGATGACATATGGAACTGAAACGTGGTCTTTAACTGCTGGCTTTTGGAGAAACTCCAAAGAGTCACGCAACGGGCAATGGAGAGAGCTATGCTCGGAGTTACTTTGCGCGATACTTTACTTTGCGGGAACGAGGATATTCGCCAAAGAACCAAAGTTACCGACATAGCTCGTATGCAGGTTCGAGTCCTGCTACAGGTCATATTTTTTCTTCGTGTTTAAGCTTTAAAATCAGAGCTCGCTAGGTTTGCAAGTTGAAGTGGATGTGCAGGCCACTTCGCTCGAAAAACTGACAACCGATGGGGAAGAAAGGTTCTTGAGTGGTGACCGCGAACCGGAAGACGCAGCGTAGGAAGGCCTCCCACTAGGTGGACCGACGACATTGTAAAAGTCGCGGGCAACCGGTGGATGCAAATGGCAGGTTGTCGTACAGTGTGGTGGTCTAAGGGGGAGGTCTTCGTTCAGCAGTGGACGTCTCCGGGCTGATAATGATGTAAAATATAATCTTATTAGGTTTTAAAATATGTAACGATTTAAAAAAGCCTGAAGCACCTGAGTTAAGAATACTCTCAATCAACTCACTTTTCAAACAAACAAAAAATCTAAATCTAAATCGTCTAAAGTTCCACATGTGTGGGATCTACGATGCTACAGACTTAACTCGTTTTAAACATGTAACACCTCTCTGTATTCGTCAGGGATTAAGAATAGATAAATATAATATTATATTGGTGGACATTATAAACAGCGCCGTATAATTGTGACTCCAATTAACAACATTGGAAACAATTTTAACATCTCGATTTACAGTCATCTATTTTTAGTTCAAACTTATGTGAATATATTTCCAGTATTATGGTATAGGGCTTTATTAACTACAACAAACTACAAAGACTACTTAGCCTACTACACAAAATAAAAGCAAAAGGATTGTATCCAGGCCGATGAAAGTCTAGAGACAATCCAAATGCTCAAACCAAGTAATATTACACATATACGTGTCGAACTGATAACCTTCTTTTTTTTAAGTCGGTTAAAACATCCACTAATAATACATCTATTTTTTTAATAGTAATACATACAGCACCCAGATACAGAACAAACTATGTTCATCACTTTAGTAAAAGTAGTGTTTTTAGTTAGTTGTAAGTTGTTCTATATTTCTGGTGTGCAATAAAGTTGTATTGTATTGTATAAATGTTTGTCCTGGGTGGGAATCGAACCCACTACAGCCTACAGCTCTCAAGACAAATGTTCTACAAACAGGCAATGTCCCAATGTCCCCAGATGATAATTACACTTTTTTTAGCTAATCGCTCAGTCCTTAGTTTGCCCCACCCGTCTCAGTCCTTAGTTTGCCCCACCCGTTAAATCTCAGGTAGTTAATAGCTGCACCCGAGTTGCATCAGGCTATGAAGAAGCTTGTCTTGCAAGCTTTATTATCCTTGTCGCTGCTGGATGTTTTTGCTTAATTGTTGCATTTTGTTTTATGACAACTTTAATGGATTGTTTGTGTCAAGGAAACTGTTTGCTGTATAGTGGGCAAGAAAGGAAGTATTTAGTTTATGTTTTTAGCTTGGAGCATCTAGCTCTCTTTTTAGTTTGTTGTAATGTTAGGCTAAAGGACTTGTATCCAGTGCCAATAAATAAATAAAAAACAAAAAAGGAAGTTTCAATGTCGACTATTCTTATGAAATTATGACTATAGTTTTGTAAACTAATAGAGACGGTCCAGATCACTGAAGAGAGAAGTGAATTGAACGGAAATGTGACGGGCCGCGCTAGCCGGCATTAGTGTAAATGCGCTTAATGACAATTCTACCAAAATACATGTTTTTAAAATGAGAATATTTACAAAAAGACAATTTAAATAGACGCGTAGGCAACCAAAGCACATTGCATCGTAATTAGATCATTATGTGTGAAACTGGCGACAGCGGCTTTCCATACAATTGCTTTACAACATAGTTTTGACAGCCGTTGTACCTAAGAAGTAGGGCTTTCGATTTTCTGTGGTCCAGAGGCCTTATTTTTGAATCTTGTATAAAAAGTTGCGCATGCGAAAGGAGCCGACTTTCAAACGATATTGAACCTTATTCCAAACAGTATCGTTCGAAGGTCAGCTCCTTTCGCATGCGCTCGCTTGCGTACGATTCAAAAATAAGGTCCCAGATCACCGCACGCCGCTATGTCACTCGATATAAAATCACTGAATATCGTAATACAAATCGTAATCAATGAAATTGTTGACAAATAAATATATTATTTAGTTCTAAACAAGTCTGAGTATTACCTCAAGTGGGATTTTAGGTTTTTCCCAGGTTTATGAATGAAAACTTTCTCGGATCAAAATGTTTTTCTTTGCTAATCCTTTATAATGTTATTCTCAGTAATTTTTTTATAACGATTTTTAGTGATTTCATACCTTTAAAAATATTTTGAGTAAGATAGCGGTGATACTTTTAGTTTGGGAAAATGTTCTAAAATAAGTAAGTAACTTCGTATAGGCTGAGTGGCCAGCCCTACTGTCAGAGTGAATGTGCGGGCAGAAGGCCTGTTGATGTACTGAAAATTATTTTTTAACTAAACCATTTGATTATTTCATATTTAAAAAACAAAGAGCCATTCTTAGTATATATAGGCAGCCTAACTCTACCTACGCCGATTACGTCGATTTTTAACTCCACATCCAACTGGTAACAGGTGCTCTAAGTTAGAACCAAGTATGCAACAAGCAACCAACTTGTTACAAAGTTATACTTAATACTTGAAGCAATCAAGTGGCTAAGTTAGCCAGGGTGCGGGCTTGCGACCTTCTTGGATCAAATAAATTGTTTTAACTTAATTAGTCACTTCCGGAATGGTTTTATAATTTTATTATTATTATTAAATGGTGCGCGGTGTATCCACTGCTAAAGTTAGTGGTGTCATTGAGAATTAAGGGTCCAAATAAGTAAAAAGTAAAACAGATAGCCAAGTTATTATATAATACACTAGCTGTACCCCGCGGTTTCACCCGCAATTCTTGGGATAAAAAGTAGCCTATGTTTTATTCCAAGGTATAAGCTACCTTTATACCAAATTTCATCTAAATCCGTTCAGCCGTTTCAGTGTGAAAGAGTAACAAACATCCATACATACAAACTTTCGCGTTTATAATAGTATAAGTAGGAAGTAGGATACTAGGATAGTATATAGCTAACAAGAAATGCACTGAATCTCCCAACATAGGTCTCCACCAGTGTGATATTCAGAACTACCCCACGGAGTACCACCAGGCGAACGTATTGCTCGTCTCGTCACTTTATTGTATAAAAAAAAGAGTATGTAACTTTTATTATAATTTTACTCTCGTATATACGATAGATTACTTATTATTTATTACGCACCTCAAACCACAACCAACTTGGCTTACCTACTTCAGAAGTTTGAAACCTATAGAACTCTCGGTTCAATTAATCATTAACGTCTAGGCTATTCTGCCGATAGATAAATCAATCACTTTAAATTTCCCTCAATATAATTGTCTTATCTCGGATAAAATTTATTATAAATCTATCCAGGCTCAGGGAAATTTTATTAAAGGTCATTTGCCAATTAAACGTGTAAAGAATTAATATAAACTTTAAAAGACAAAATATTCAAATTAGTTGTTTTTAATATTTTGGCTTTTTGGGCGATAGTTGATTTTTAATACGTTTCCAGACTTTTTATGGCGATGACGTCATAAAATAGGCTGTGTAATATGTATGTCCTTGCCATAATAAAACAAAAAAGTATAGATAGCTATTGGTCAATTCTGGTGGTTTTAGTTGACAATTCTACACTAATTAAAATATTGCTGTCACTTTTTTACTAGGCATGTTAGCTAAGGACAGCAATACTTTAGTTAGTTTAGAACTGTCAACTAAAACCGTCAGAATCGACCACATTAGCAGCCTACTATGTGACGTCATGAGAAGTCAAATGAAAGTCAAGTTTATTTTATGAATTTTATTAAATTAAGCCTCATAGTTAAAGAGTTTTAAACTTTAAAAATAATGTACAGGAATGTAATATTTCGATGTGGTTTTGGAATCAGCATCTTAATGTTTTATCATAAATAGGTAATTTACCTAATTTCGTCTCATGTTCAACAATGCTAGATTACACCTCGAGTCCATAACTCACCACGAGGGCAGCTACATACCACATTCAATTTTGGACTCATTCCGCTCGCCGGACGTTTCTCAATGTCACTTTTAAATCAGATTTGGTACAGAAAGGCGGTTTGTACTCTGTTCTGTTATTTTTGATCGCATTGACATGTAGATTGCGTTTCTAATGTCCTGTGACGTTTACAGGAATCTGTTGATTTTATTAGTCTAAGCAGAAGTCTTTAGGGTAATCCGTAAGAAATTCTTCTAATGTAACCAACGTGATGAACGCCAAAGAAAAAGCAGTGTTAAAAATACAGAAAAAATATCTATACTTTGTTTCTTTGTTTGTGTGTCTTGCTTTGTGACATCAAGTAGATATAAAGTAATTAGGTATATTATATTTTTGTTTTATTTATACGGGAATACTCACGTTTAATTAAATCGGATACTCCGACTATAGTTTCGATCACATCCGGTGACCTTTTTCAAAGAGTGAAAACAGAGCCCGACGCGCGTGCAGCTGCGTCCTTCTTAGCACTGCGGGCCGCTGCGCGTCGCGCGCGTGATGATAGCTCTGCGGGCGATGTGTCAAAACCACGTCAGTTTTCATAATAAAAGGTATATTATATGTAGGTATGCCAAAAAGTTATACTTAGTTGCCTCTTACTGATATGCGGAATATCACCTGAATGTTAAAATATTATGCTCATTGCATTTTCCTAAAAGTAAACTGAACACCTGCGATTATCAGCCTTGCAATATGCAAAGTAAGTAACTATAGTCACCGCGTTACCAACAGAGTCGTGGGGCCATAAATCATGGCCGAACGACCCACAAGTGCAAGCAAGACCCACAAGTGCGACCACAAGCAAGACCCACAAGTGCGAGCGAGATAGACATAGTGAATTATTTATGGCCGCACGACTCAGTTGGTAACGCGATGACTATAGTAAAACAGTTAAAACTAAAAAAGCAAAACTACGATGCCATAATCGGTCCATAGCCGGTGTTGGTTGGTCCAAACTAGTTTTAGCCAGTTTTAACCAGCTGCGAAAGCGACAAATGGCCCAGAAATGCAGGTATGAATATACCACACTCTAATGTATTCGTAAAGGAAAAACGCCGTAGCATGTAGCCATAATAAATGTTTTCACGGATGTCGAAGTGAATTTCATTTTAATTTTACTGTTTTCGATTGCTCATTGAACTCTCAATTAATATTACCATATTAATTCGTGTGAATTTTCATATATAGTTTTGAAGTTCGATCTTGTGGATGAATGATTGATGAGTATAGTATAGTATTTACAAGAAGACAATAGAACACAACACAATTAAATACAGGCATTTTAATTGTCTCTATATTATTAGGTATAGACTGTGATTCATCATCAGCGCGGAGACGTACACTGCTAAAAAAGGCCTCCCTCTTAGACCACCACACTGTACGACAACCTGCCATTTGCATCCACCATATGCCCGCGATTTTGAAAATGTCGTCAGTCCACCTAGTGGGAGGCCTATCTACGCTGCGTCTTCCGGCTTGTGGTCGCCACTTAGAACTGGTAAACTTTGATTAGTGAACAGGAAATTTGTAATTTTTCTTGTAGATTTCGAATGTCTCTAGACTTTCATAGGTCTAAATCTTGGAAGAGTCCGCTCTGGTTAGTAAATCCGTGATCTGGGTAAAATGTTTGTGCAGTAGGTTAAGTAGTTAGGTATTATAGTATTTTGTTGTACTTGCCCTAAAAAAGTAGATAAAATAAAATAAAATTAAACTTGGAATTTTTGCTCCAATCTAAGATGCTGTCATAACGATAATTGTCACAAAAATTAAACCATTACTTACTCATGAAAAAAATATAGCATACACAGAAAGATTACCAAAATTAGATATATACGAAATAAATAATATAATTTCCCTGAAAATATGAAGGAAATTGCGCGCAAATCCAAGGACCAGCACTAGTTGTTATTAAATGAAGGAATTATGAAGTAGCAATAAATCTGGTGACGTCTCCCGCCTGCGGCCCACCCCGGAGCAATTAAACCAAGCCCGGGCTCTGACCGGTCTTCCCATTCATCCGGACCACAAATGTGACAATATTATAAAACCGGTCAAAGCTCGCCTTTATAACAGACGTAATAACGGTCGTGGGCTCAATTATCTGACGTACGAATCAAATATATTTTAATTTTAGTACAGATATTTTTTGATCTTGTCAGATTTACTGACTGAGGAGCGAATAAAAGATCGACTTTGAAAATTTCTCTAATAGATAACAAAGATTAATCCCAAGCCCAACTAAGTCTCCTTTGCAGGAGGTCGTAGATACCACCACCGTTCAATACACTGTTTGATATACCGTTTGATACACTGTTTGATACACCGTTTGATACACTGTTTGATACACCGTTTATACACTGTTTGATACACTGTTTGGTATACTGTTTGATACACTGTTTGAAACAATATTCTACCGTCAAGTCAAGCAATACTCATGCCATATTATGTTATGCGTTTATTTGGCCTAACGCATAAGCATTGCCATCTAGCGTGGCAGTGCCGCCAGCATGCTGGGTACGCTGCCGACTGCATGGTAGTGGGTTTGAGCATTTGGATTATCTCTAGACTT
This sequence comes from Erannis defoliaria, assembly GCA_905404285.2. Taxonomy (NCBI): domain Eukaryota; kingdom Metazoa; phylum Arthropoda; class Insecta; order Lepidoptera; family Geometridae; genus Erannis; species Erannis defoliaria. Next base: position 13,726,447 of record FR990066.1, read on the forward strand.
TCATCGGTCTGGATACAATCCTTTTGTTTTTTGTTGTGTAGTAGGCAAAGTAGTCTTTGTAGTTAGTTGTAGTTAATAAAAGCTAATGCCAAAAAAAAAGAATAAAAAAGCAATACTCTGTAAGTATAATTTGGGTCTAGTTTGAAGGGCACTGCAGCGAAAGTGTTTTTATGCATTAGAGTGACTAGAATAGCAAGACGTTCGCCTGGTTGTAAGCACCACACCTGCCCATACAGTGCCGGAATTGTGAACTTGCGTACTTGCGACGCATTGCACTGCACTCGTCACCCTAATATTTTAAGTGTCAAATCTCATCAAGCCCAGTAATTTCTCTGGTAGCATTGCCCTTCAAACTGGGACAAAGTAATGCTTGCACACTACTGCTTGGCAAAGGTGCTAATAATCGTCGAAAGTTTCAAATTTGAGTTAATGCAATGATGCCCGATGCCTTAGATTGTTGTTTCTTACAAAAACTACTATTTTTCGAATCGAGAAATAGGGAATTTCCTGAATTCAAATTTCTGATTAACAATTTATACATACGTACCGATAATTCTCGATAGGTAGATATGTATAAATACATCTTCTCCATAAACTTTACCGAGTTATTAATACCTGTAATGTATTTAGAGATTTACATAAGTACCCATCCTTCATTTCTCGAGTCAAACTTCCAAACAAAATATTGGCTAAATCAAAAAATGTCAACAATCTTAATACAAAAAGTTCGCCCTAATATTTATTATACCCAAGTTCACACACTTGGCTCCAAGCTCCAAGTGTGTGACTTGTCAAGTCTATAACCATTAAACACGTTCACTGCAAACTTTATTTTTATTTTACGATGGAACTCGGTGTGATATAATTATGTCGTACTATTTTAATGTTAAATGCTGTCATGCATGAAATTATCTTTTTATCACATCTATTCAAAAATACCTACTTTGTTCCTCGCAAACAGGGCAGAAATGAGCTCTTTTCCGCGAGGAGGGAGGAAAGGAAAAGTTCCATTCCTCCCTCCTCGCGGTTATTTGAATTTAGAATGTGGATATTGTAGTAAAAGTTCCAACCACCAAAGAGATCAACCACGGACATAGTATGAACAAGTAACAGGCTGATTAAAAAGGAAGTAAGAAAAAAAACAAAAACGCGCGAAATGCATTCCGCCTTCGTTCATAATTGTTTACCTACTCAAATTCGGATTTTACTTCGTTTTATTTTAACTCAGTGTATCTTCCTCAATAAAAAGTGAGAAATGTGTGTGAGTATGAAATAAACGTAGGTATAGGTACTATTCTTATTCATAAGTTGCACTTACTTATTTTCTCAGAGAGGGTGATAAGAAGTAGAGTGTCCACCTTGGGATCAACACAATGTTTTAAGCTCGAGTACTTTGAATCCCTCGCTGCTCAGGATTCTTCTTTAGAATCTTTCGCTACGCTCTGGATTCAAAGAAACACTCGTTCCTTAAACAATATTCTTTCCCCCCTTGGTAAACAATCTACTATTTTATCTTTTTCTATATATATATTAAAACGTGAAAGTAATACTTTGGAAGCAAGGTATAAATAACGTATTAAGTAAATGTCAGTCGATCTACTTCCTTTTCTATAAATAGTTGTCACGTACAGGCCTCCACATTCGTCAATTATTATAAATATTCTTGGAGGATCTAGCTCTCTCTCTTTAAATATTACAATATTATTATTACACGAGACCCGTTTCGTGTATTTACCACTAGCTTGCAATAACTGTACTTTTTTCATTAATGTGTAATCTTTTTATTGTTAACATGCACTTTTTTCCGGGACTGAGACGAAATAAATACAATCTCTTTAATTAATAATAATTACAAGAGTAAGTAATGATTAGAATCTCGTTTTGCAGTAACTGGACGGACGGACGGTCGCTGCCGGGCGCACTAACTTTAATATAATATCATTACAGAGAGAGATTGCGTCCACGACACCGCTCGACCGTCTCGTTGACTTGCATACGAATTTTGTACGTACCCAGTTCATCTCGAACAGTACTCCTGTTTTTCTTGACAAGAGAGAAATCTTCTAAAGACGCCCGACTGCGTTAGGCCAACTCCAACTATACCGAAACGAGAGGTCCCTTTTCAGCAGACATGTTCTAATTTATATGAATTCTGTGCACATCCAAGAATAAAAAGACCTTTCCAAAAAAGCTCTTAATTCAAGTTTTGAGGTAAAAATAACGTATGGTTACTATTGTTTTCCTTTCCCATGTCTCCAAAGAAAAGTGGTTTTCACCAGTTTTCGGCTCTCAAAAAATATGAACTTTATGTTTATGACCGTAAAGTTTATTATAAATGAGCATGGATAAAATTTGTTGAACCGATAATTTTTATAGCAAATAGGAAGTCGCTGTAGGGTGTTATTGTTAGGTACGAGATGATTATGCTTTCATGATAATTATAGAGTATGTAATTGGTAGGTATAGATAAAATAGTTTAAAGTAATTTCCAATAGGCAAAGTGGCCTTATAAAAAACTCATCATCCGAGGCCAAAGTTTAAAAAGATGAAACTGTAACTTTAATTATATTTTGGGGTGGTATTTATTTATAACTTCTTCTCTTGTATTTTCTGATAATACCTTATCTTGTGTGTGCGTCTAATGTTATACAGTTAATACGGTCTAAGATCGAGCACGCGTTTACAGCCCAATTGTAATTAACGGGAAAAACAGACTCCGGCTGAAGACTAGGGTCTTCAACCAGTGATGACATATGGAACTGAAACGTGGTATTTAACTGCTGGCCTTTTGGAGAAACTGAGAGTCACACAATGGGCAATGGAGAGAGCAAGTCAGCTCGGAGTTACTTTGCGCGATAAAATCCGGAACGAGGATATTCGCCAAAGAACCAAAGGCGCCGACATAGCTCTCAGGGTTTGCAAATTGTAGTGGCAACATGCAGGCCACATCGCTCGAAGAACTGATAACCGATGGGGAAGAAAGGTTCTTGAGTGGCGACCACTAACCGGAAGACGCAGCGTATGTAGGCCTCCCACTAGGTGGACCGACGACATTGTGAAAATCACTGGCAACCGGTGGATGCAAATAGCAGGTTGTCGTACAGTGTGGCGGTCTAAGGGGGAGGCCATCGTTCAACAATAGTGGACGTCTCCGGGCTGATGATGACGACAGACTCTGGCAGAGAATTCCACACCTTAGTTTCACAACATTTTTTTCGTCAACATTTTGAATTTGAAGATATTGTCATTACACATTGGTACCTACATAATTACAATGACAGTGTAGGTACGAGCCGCTGAGTACGGACCCCCGTCACGTAATATTTGACGTGGACTCAATGGGCTGCTACATTTCATTACGCACACATAAAAATATTATATGAAAATGTGTTTGAATAACCTTTTATAAAGAGATTTGCATTTCCTGTCCCAATAGATATCGAAAACTCTCTAAGGTCAATCTTTCTACTGAATAAACGGAACGTAGGTACTTTGAGAATTCAACATTTCACAAACCATTTTGGTATAGGTTTTTTTGGAAAAGGACATTATGTAATCGAGGGAAATTTTAGACAAGAGACATTACAGCCAATTTTGAAGGCTTTGGATAACAGCTAATGATGGGTTTATGATGGTTTTACTAAAAAATCGACACAGTAATCTAAACCGTATAAAATTGGTCACAAAATCAAAGTCATAATCTAGCAGCTCTAAAATCCAAAGTGGAAAATGAAGCGATCACCTGGCAATACAGTAGTAAAACAAAATACTATCATCACCTCGCGATGCGGTTTTATTCGAAACTTTATTGCCCTCGCAAACTCGACGAAATATTTATTGGATCCACGACGGCGGCGGTGGAAGGTGCCAATAAAAACGGTAATTTCTTCATGTTTTCACAGGTTTATATTTCGGTTTAATTATCTAGAGTTTACAGGTGGGAAGTTAACTTTGGAACGAGGTAGAAAATGCTTTTTAGGGCCTGTTACTGCTGATTTTCTGGAAGAATAACAATTGTGTTACGTTGATAGCCCCCGTAACATTACGAAGTTACACAGTAACATAGAAGTTATAAGAATTAAGTTAGTTTTAGCAGTTACCTTTTAAAAAAAAAAAAAAAAGTCCTGATTTTATTTGTTGATAACGTAAGGAAACTATGTTTCTTTTCAATCGACTTCAAAAAAGGAGGTTCTCAATTCGATAGTATATTTTTTTTGTATGTATGTTACGTGATTACTCCGCCAATTATGAACTGATTTTGATGATTCTTGTTTTGTTATGTAGGTAATACTTCAGAAGTGGTCCCATATACATTTTATTGAAATCGGTTCAGTGGTTTGCTTTTAAAATCAAGATTAGAACATATGAAGATGTCATCCAGGTTTTCTAAGTTGAAGTCGGTTGTTTTTTTTTTAAAGCGTATTATATTCATACAATTGTCTAAATTTCTGTGATTTCAATGTTTATAAGACAAATAAAGTTCACTTCATATTTGAAATGTCAATGTTATATTTATTTCAAACCTCTACCATTACCTCTAATTTCAGATTAGAGGTCAACAGATTCCAGCCAGATGATCAAAAATTTTAAAAAAAAACCTAACCAATTATGTCACATTAATAGAGATGCGGATGATCAATGATCATTCCTACTTTATGTAAGAAAGGTACGTTTAAAAATACTTATCTTTATTTTATTATTATTTCTATAAAATCTTCAGTATAGTGGTAATAAAAATGCAACAAAGTTGTACATGTTTTAAGAATAGTGCAAAATCCCTACTTTTACACAGATATAATATTATAAATAAATAAGTAAAAACTTAAGTCTTAATATATTCTTACTTAACATTTTGTTTCGTTTTGTTACAGAGAGTATTTTGGACACAGCTTCAAGTTACCTTTATTAGGGTTAACTTAACCAGTAACTTAAGTAGGTACTTCGCCGTTAAGTTTTAAAGATACAAATCAGAGTGAGACAACTTTCAGGCTAAGTTATTTTAAGTTACTTACGTGTATTTTGGGAACGGGGTTTGTTTTGGAAGGGCAGTTGGAGTAAACTTGCCAGACTTTCTTATTTATTCCATTTTACATTAGTTTAGTTTTTAAATTATCGGAATTTATAGAAATCCTGTAGAATATACCTACGCTCCGCGGGTTTACCCGTCGATGTTGATAAAAAGTAGCTGTCTTATTCAAGTCAAAAATCACATTGTCTTTTTTTTTCTTTGCTGCTTATAAGAGAATCAAGCAAAGCAAAAAACATTTTATTGCAGGTACTAAATCCACCATCAAGGATACGATAGCATTCAATAGGTATTTAACTAAAATTACATTTTACACAAGCGCACATTTTTAAGCGTGGGGATTATGGCAACACCTCCCTTTAAGGGAGAGGCCTTCGCCCAGCAGTGGACGTCTTCTGGCTGTTGATGATGATGATAACATTTTACACAAACCATATTTTTTGTGTGAAAAGAACGGTAATAACCACAAATAAGTAATTAAAAATACGGGTCAAATTAAAAACCTTCCTGCTTTGTAGAGTCGCTTAAAAAGTCATCAAGTTCGAGTTATACGTTTATTCACTTAAATACGAAATAAATATGGATCTAAATATAGAAATCTTAGAACACTAAATGTTGCATCAAATTTTAAATTAAAATTAAGAACACAAAATTATGCATTCCTTTTGTTCATGAAAAGTTGAGCACGAAATTCAATTTTTCATGTAAACTTAAAACACGAAATTCTACATTCCATTTTTTCGTGATAACTTATAACACGAACTATTTGATTTAGTTCAGGAATGAGCAATCATCGAATGATGAGCGGACAATAAGTTTAGTTGGCAAAACATCTCGAAAGTTTATTACCGTCCGTCGTCTTAAATTTTCATTATCCCCTTCATATTAAAGTGGCGTAACTTTAACTCATAAATTCAATTTCAAACGGGACCGTCCCGGCTAAACACTTGAGGAATATTCGACAGGCATGGTGACAAGGTTTATATTCCAGTGGCAGACGAACATTTATAGTTACTAGCATTGCACGGTGGTTTCACTCGAGATTTGCATACGAAAGAGCAGCTTTAATTAATATAAGCAGTTTTTCGTGTAAATATTTTAATACTTTCTAAAAAAATTACTTAATTATTAATAAAATAAAATGAAAAGCGTATACAAAAACCCAACTGTATCTTTAATCATTTTAATTGTTCTCATATGGTGATCTTTACCTCCAAATATATCGGGAATGTGACACTTTGGGGTGCCAAATTACGTGTTTTTTTTGTTTGTTTATGTCACCATTATTCATCGTGCGCGGAATGTTTGAATTCTGTTTTTGAAGTCAGTCAATAATATGACACTAACTTTATTTTAATTTTAGAACCTTTATTATTGAAACCCTACATAGTTCTTCTTTCATTTCTTTCTTCGTTCTTTCTTTCAACTTCTTTAAAATCGCGATTCTTCTCTGTATGGTAGAAAGTCTGAAAAGTCACTTATTAATTAATACCTCTCTTCGGCGGGAAGAATGCCATCTGCATTTCAATAGCTATTTGAAGTTTTTTACGCCATCCGATGCGATAATTAAAGCTAACACAGAACTGAAATTCCAATCTGACTCTAGTGGAATAGACTAGTTTGGTACTCAATCAGACAAAAACAGCTGAACGTATTTGCATGAAATTTGATATAGAGGTAGCTTATATCTTGGAATAGCATATAGGCAACTTTTTATCACAGGAATCACGGGTGAAACAGTGGAGCGCTGCTGATTTATAATATAAGTTCAATAGCTGTGACAGGAATAAAAAAAAACAGAACCTGTTTTTATTTAAAATAAATAATAATGTAAGTAATTGCACGAGAGAAAAATATTGGAGATACATTATGAAGATATCTACTATATTATGCATAAAGACTTCATATTTCAGACGGCAGTAACGTCGGCAGTCTCGGGCGCCGGGCGGCGGTGTAAGGTTAACAGCTTTTCTTTGTGAGCTTGATGAGGAAGGGTTAACAATGCACTTTCAGCCTGTGGGATCGAGTCTTCTTGACGTTTAAAGGAAGCGACTCACATGCAACGTTTGCTTGAAATCTTTTTTTGCTTGATAGTCAATAATTGCTAATAGTAATTGCTAATAGTAATTGCTGATTAGGTTAAGCGCGTTTACCCGCACGTCATAAAAATATGTGTTAGCAAGCAAACGTCTTAAACATCTTTATTATTATTTATTGAGATAGGAGCTTGTCATGTGTAGCCAATGATCAAGCTGCATTACGCAATACATTATAGGTACCAAAACAAGTCAGTCGCCACCTTAAAAGAATTCGAAGCTTGCCAATTTACGTTGAATTATTGAATAGCTGCAAGTCAAGCACTTTTATTCAAATGGAAGGGGAGCCAGCTGCTTTTAGCAAAATTATTTTTTCACTAAACTTTATGGGACCCAACTTACCACTGTGAATTGTAAAAATCTCTAAGCTGAAACGCCAGAATGTTTTGCTTGTCTTCTACTGGCTTTCTAATGTAGTATTTATTTCATAATACACCGTATTTAATAGGTAGGGCTTGCCATAATCCCCACGGTATTAAGGAGTAGGCCTTCGTCCAGCAGCGACGTCGTCTGGCTGTCGATGATACCGTTTTTAATTACATTATAATTTTAAAATAACAACTAGTCAGTCAGAAAATAACCCACCCCTCACTGTACCTGGTGCAAATGTGCCCATTATGTTGGCCGCATTGCCACGATGGATGGTAATGGACGTCGCTTGCACCAGGTTAAAGCCATTGCGGGAGTCACCACCGCCATCATTTATTCTGCGCCATATTTCGCGGACTAACCTTCTGGACTCACCGCCCAACTGCCCACGGTCTCCATCACTAGAGGCACATAGCAGTAACTGCTTTCAAAGCGGCGTATTTAAGCCACTTTTTGCAAGTGGCATCCTCTGCTACTGCTGCCGGAGAAAGAACGGAGCGACCTAGGTGACTGGCGGCGACTGTGCCAACGCAAGTGGCGTCCCAAATCAGGCACTCTTCTTGTTCTTCCATGGCACCAAGATCTTCCTACTTGTTAAATTATTGCCGTTTTTTAAGATGCACAAGGCGCTTGTGTGTACATGTGTACAAGGTACGTCACATAATTGATTAAGTACTAATGTCATATCACTTGGAAAAAAAACTACCTTAGGCTTCAACGATATGCAATTGAACTTCCATAATAATATTAGCGTCCTTTTAGAACGCGTAGCGAATTTTGTAGCGCTCGTGGCGTAGCTTGTCTAGGTGATTCTAAACGATCACCGATGTTAAACAACGGACGGTCCGCTACCGTGGATCGGATGACACGTTAAATTGTTGGTCCCGGTTGTTTGTTCTAGTTTCTATAAAAACAACCGTCAGCCATGTCAGAGGCCTTCGGGCGGCACATTAACTCTGACACTAGGGCTGGCCACTCAGCCTATACGAACTTACTTACTTTTTTTTTGAATGCGGCTAGTTACACGTACATTTTCTTTTTACACGTAAAATGTGTGAAACACAAAAGTTATAACATTTATAAAATTCGACGTTTTACAAAACTTATCTCTCTGGCTCGTTTTAAAAATAAACTCTTTCAAATTGTAGGGTTCCGCAGTATATTCGGATTGTGATCGCAGATTGAATGTATACGTAATTGACACCTGACCTCATCAGGTGCCATTTTGATTTATGATTCCTATCAAAAAGGTCGCTCGCTTTCAATACGAAGGTAAATGAATAAATATAATACTAAACCTGAATGAACATTTTAATTATATTTTGGGCGCTAATGACTTGGAACTCATGAATTCTAGGCCAGACAGTATGTAAAACCGGCAAATAAACATAATCATTATCATATGAGACCATAAAGATTAGGCATAGAGTAGAGTAATAAGTGTTTTTTTTTTCAGTTAATTTCTTCCGGTTTGTTTGCTATGTTTTACGTAGCAAACAAAGTAATGTATATTGTCTATTTTATTTGATGATCAGGGGGATTTTTTAGTTTTACAGCTTATATTCATTTTTAAAACTCTTTGCTACATTTTATCAAGATTAGTCAAGATGCTTGTTCAAAAAAATTTGGCAAATAGACAGATACTTTCAAATTTATCATATTAGTTAGGATTAGGTTACTTAGGGATAACAATACTTGATGACGCACTAAAAATAGTTGTACAAATACAAATACAAATAGTTTATTGATAACACCAAAGTTACACGTCAAATTTCATTTCAAGTAAATAATCACTTACTAAAATGAAATAATAATTACAAAAATCCGTTAATAATCTCTTATTTTAAAATAGCTTATTATTAGCTTATAAAGTGTGCATATTATATTTGCCAGAAAATAGAGATAGCGAATCTAATTACTGCATGACGAAGAGAGAACACATGTACTGTACATGTATTATAAGTTTGTATAGTCGTATCGTACGGCTCGCATGTCGCAAAGACAGAGTATGACTGACACGTAAGGAGAGCTGGCGCTCAACATCCGTACGCTTATTTCCCGTCCATTCATTTTATTATTGTCGTTGCCGACACGGCTTAATAAAATATGTTATAATAATAACTAATATAAATTTTAAAATGAAATTTATGTCATAATAGTACATTATGATACGAGTGTGCATGTTAGTCATTACACTAGTGGCGGTATTATGTGCGCGAGCCGCAGGCTAGCGCGATAAGGAAGCCGAGAGCGTAATGACTAATAGCACAAGAGTTCCATACGACTGTTTTCGTCACACTTGCGAGGAAAAAAACTATTTTTTTTGGTAATAATCAACCACACAGCGAAAACATCAACAAACATTTGCGGAAAATGGCGCCCAAACCAGCAATGCGCGCGCAGGTTGACATTTACTTCAGCGGCATAAGAACTCTTTGTTGGTATTACAAAAAAACTGTAATTATTACCCGGCTATATTAAGAGTCCTTCGTATACATACGTCTAATTGCACTCACGTACAAACTTGACTTTACCGGGTTATACCTATTATAGTACAAGTGCCGTAATGTAAAGTAAAAAGCACACGTGTGTAATAGCTTGGATTATGAGCCTAAAACCTATGCAATAAGATCCACTTTACGAGCAAGTGTGATGAAAAACAAATTCTCTTGTAACCACGCTCTGAGCTTGGTTTTGAAGCACCCGGTGGAAGGAGCATACCGAATGGAAGCTGGTATACGGTTGTAGATCGCGGGCCCCAAAATATACACTGACCTCTCCGACTTGACGAGACGGTGCGACGGGGTTATCAGTTGGTCTTTCTTTTTATTGCTTCGTAAATCTAACGTGCTGTGAACGCCCCTACGTTGGAACGTTTCTAGGTTAGGTATTAAAAATACAAATTTACTAAAAATACTAGAAGTCGACAACTTAGACCGCCACACTGTACGTACACTGTGGCGGTCTAAGGGGGAAGCCTTCGTTCAGCAGTGGACGTCTACGGGCTGATGATGATGAAAATGTTTTGGTTTAACCAAAACACGGAACCAATAAATATTTATTTTCCGATTGCAGACCTAAGCAAAGAATAAAATGTTGAGCTCACCTGCCTCCTATGGTTCTATAGTGACACGTTCAGACTGGAGTGTTGACAATCTACTTCGGAGAAATGTTGGGGACCCCTGAACTAAAACCGTTTCACTTGAGCCAGTTTGTGAAGTCTGTCTTAGGGCGCGGTTTGTTTGTTAGCGGGTACTAGATTAGATAGATGCGATCATTTAACTATGTAAGGCCTTAAATCTGTACTTACTGACGATTGTTAATGGCATAGTTGGAAGCATGACTTTCTTTTGCTTGAGCTCTTTTGAGTTCGATGTCTAGCCAAACAGATTACTTACTTTCAACCGACTTCAAAAAAGGAGGTTCTCAATTTGACTGTCTGTGACTCAATGTATATTGTTTTGGTAACGCGATTACTATCTGAATAATGAATTGATTTTGATGATTCTTTTTTTTGGTAGGTCATACTTCAGAGGTGGTCCCATATTTTTTATCGGTTCAGTAGTTTGGTATTTAAATCAAAATGACTTGAAAAAAAGATGTCGTCCAGGTAATCGTAATTGCAGTAAAAAATACTCTCTAGTATTTTTTTATAATATTTACCAGAAAAAAAACACGACTTTAAAAATACCAAAAGTTGTCCTGAGTATGAATACAATTTGTAATTTCTTCACGTTGGAAAGTTACAGCTGATTTATGTTAAATTTAGAATAGAGATAGCTTGTCCCCTGGAATAACTTAAGAAGCAATTATCATACAACAATATACTTAACAACAATAATACGAGTACGGTTTGCGGTACGCGTTGCTTAGTTATAATACTAATATAGTATTATATTATCTTTAGTTATAATAATAGCAGGGCAGATTCACCCCATAGAAAACGCCACAATGTCATACTCAGAGCAAGCTAATATTTACTTTATTTGTATTAGACAGTGTATCGATTTTCCACTGTAGCACTTGACTCGTAGACGTCACGTGGCCCCCGCCAGTTTAGCGCGCGCCTAAGCACTACATTGGCATATCGACACTATTCTATACAATGTACAGGACAAATTAGCTTGCACTGAATATGATATGATTGTAGTTATACATATATTGAGTGAGTGAGTTTAGTAGTGGTAGGGTCCATCTGTAAGTAGTACCTACCACAGAAGAAATAATAGTTGGTAGTACTAAACGTTTTCTCTGATAATAGTGTGGGTGTGATTGCTCGATTAACACTCTGACGTGACAAATACGTCGTTCTCGCTCCCAGGTCTATCATTCGTCTTGGAAGGCGATCTAATTGGTCTGATCTCTCAAGCAACTCGCAGTTTCCGACGATTACGCGCGATATTACTGGCTAATGACGTCACTTCCTCACTTCACTCGCTAATACATTAATAATATAATATAAGATGTTGGATAAATTATTATAGTAAACGCACGGGGGTAAATACCTATTTTAAACCGACTTCTAAAAAAGGAGGTTATCAATTCGTCACATATGTATGTAACCGCTATGTCCCTGCATTTTAAATCTGTAATATCTTCAAAAATATTCATTTAAATTACATGCTGTAAAAGACTATATTAATCTATATTAAATGCACAATGTTTTTAAGGTACTTAATTGGATAAGGATTCATGCTGTATTGCTTAAAATCGCTTCGTAAATAATCCATATTATTTCTCGTAAAAAGTAAAGGATAAAAATGGTTATTGTGGGTTATCCCTAAGAGATAGACATATACCACTGTGGCCTTTTTTGTAGACCTTTTTAAGGTGTACAATACTGTACTACATTATTTTGATCTATCTCGTAGAGTTCAGCCAGCGTTTGCAATGTAGGCGCAAAAAAATATGTTTATTTACGACATCACATTAGAAACGTCTAAAATGATCAGTGTTTATCTACTATATTATGCATATATTAAAACCTTCTTCTTGAATCACTCTATCTATTATAAGAACCGTATCAAAATCCGTTGCGTAGTTTTAAAGATCTAAGCATACATAGGGACAGACAGCGGGAAGCGACTTTGTTTAATACTATGTGTGTGTAGTGATGACTATTATGGCAAGCTAAATTATGTTATGAAAAGGGGGGGGGGGGTTAATATTCGAAGGACTTAGAAATTATGGTAAACGGTAATACCGTAAGGGAAAGCCTTAAAAAGTGTGGATGAGTTTCAGGGGATTATACCGGCTGTTAGTTTGAACACCGTTATCCTTCTAGAATATCATTGTATGGGGCCAACCCTGAAATCAGCTATTCCATAAAAACTGACGTGGTTTTGACACATTCAAAACCACGAATTCGAAACACGTTTTTTTTTTTTTTGTTTCCGTGGTTTTTCGGAGTACCGATTTAATTAAACGTGAGTATTCCCGTATAAATAAAACAAAAAGTTGTTCCATACAAAAATTTCTTTTCGTGGTTTCAGGGTTGGCCCCATAGTAAAAGTTGTTCATAATGATGAGTACAATGATATCCTTGAAGGATAACGGTGTTCACACTAACACCCTGTATTTAGGAATGACGATTGATAGAGTGAAGCGGAGAAATGAAACGTCTTGTGCTGCTGCTGACCTCGCTTGAGTAGGAGGCAAGTGACCACCATGCCAGGCCAGAGACTATGTAAATTTAGGCTTAAGCAAAATGAACATAACTGGTTTATGTAACAAGCTGTTGACAATAACTGATAGAAATATCAACATCATCAGCCCGGAGACGTCCACTGCTGAACGAAGGCCTCCCCCTTAGACCGCCACACTGCACGACAACCTGCCATTTGATCCACCGGTTGCCCGCGACTTTTACAATGCCGTCTGTACAATAGTAATATACCTGTCATTAAAAATACATACAGTATAGGTTGTACATCGATTATTAATGTTCGTTTTTTTATTTGTTTTTTTTTTTAGATAAACTCAAAAATGATGCAATTTTATGCCTTGTATTATGAAGATTGCAATTTAAGCTACATTTTTTAAATCAAGTGACGAGACGAGCAAGACGTTCGCCTGGTGGCAAGCGTCACGCCTGCCACTGACAGTCGTCGTCAGCCATAAGACGTCCACTGCTGAACAAAGGCCTTCCGATAGAGGGGTGTTGCCATAATCCCCACGCTTGGCAGGCGGCTTGGGGATCGCAGAATGCGCACCACCGTTAACCAAGAGGACGCTGCTGCCCGTCCTCCGGTGGGTCTGGTTGCAGTTTAAGGACATACCCAGGTCCAAAGGCCACTGACAGTAGCAGTGCCAGAATTGCTAACTTGCGTATACAATCCTGCACCGCACTGTACTGCGCTCGTTACCCTGAAATATTAGATGTTAAATCTCATACCCAGTAATTTCTCTGGTAACATTGCCCATCAAACCATTGCACATACAACAATGCTTGCACACAACTGCTTGGCGGTTGAATAAATGGCAAAGATGTGTTACTTCCCCAGGCGGACTCTGCAGTAGAGTCCTACCACTACAAAAACATACATCGTAGTTTGTCTACGTTTGGCTACGCCGTAGATCGTCTACCTCGTAGACGAGCTACGGCATTACAAGGCGTAGCTTTTTGATTGTAAAGAAGTAATGTGCCAAGTTTCAGGACAGACTCCTTGTGACTAAATAATGAATGAACATTTGCTCAAATGCTGAGTGAGAACTACTTTTCTTCCGACTTCAAAAAAGGAGGTTCTCAATTCGACTGTATGTTTTTTTTGTTTTTGTATGTATGTTACGCGATTACTCCGACAATTATGAACTCATTTTGATTTATCTTTTTTGTTTGCTAGGTAATACTTCAGAGGTGGTTCCATATAAATTTTATCAAAATCGGTTCAGTAGTATGGTTTTTAAATCAAATTTACTAGAAAATATTAAGATGTCATCAAGGCATTCGAAGTTGAAGTCACATGTTTTAAAAAAAAAAGCGTATTATACTTAAATATCTTATACAATCTGTAACAAAAAGGTTCAACAATACTGAAGGGTATGCATGTACTCATCATTATGATCAAATTTTACTACGGGGCCAACCTTGACATCGCAAAAAATACAACTGTTCCATACATTTTCTCCAAGGTCAATTAACTTATTGTCAATGTTTTTTTACACATTGTATATTAAATTATTACTAAGTATATAGAAGTCACAAGGTCTGGATTTAGCTCAGTGCTCAACATGCTTTTATGGCAACCGTCCATATCAAGTTAGTTTCATGTGTAGTCTCAACATAAATTCAGCTTGGTTTATTTTTACCTCCCTTTACAAACTAAAAATCACTTGTCGAGTTAATCTCTATCGTAACACGTTACTTAGCTGTTACCTCTTCCAGATGTCCTCCGAGACTTGAGACTCAGAGTAAGAAACTGACAGAGATACAGCAACCGCCGCCGCCGCAACATCACGAAAAGCAACCGTAAAAACGTTACTTTTGATGGACGGACACAGGACGATCCATGATCGGTTCGGATAACACACAGCAAGTCGTGGTAACCTAGTTGGGACAAAATACTACTCCTAATTGTTCTGGTTGTTCCAATTGTACCAGTTGGACCTGGGTATGTTCTAAAACTGCATGCAGAAGCACCGGAGGACGGACAGCAGCGTCCTCATGGTCAACGGTGGTAAGAAATTCTACGATCCAAGCCGCGTGCGAAACGTGGGGATTATGTCAACCCCTCCCTATTAAAGGGAAGGCCTTTGTCCAGCAGTGTACGTCTTCTGGCCGTTGATGATTTGATGACCAATTGTTCATCGGGACTTACGTACGTATTCTACAAAATATCATCATCATCGTCAGCAGGAGCTAGGAGACGTCATCTGCTGAACAAAGGCGTCCCCCCTTAGATCGCCACGCTGTACGACAACCTGCCATTTGCAATCACCAGATGCCCGCGACTTTCACAATATCGTCGGTCCACTTCCAGTCGGTTTACCTACGCCGCAAATAAACAAACCAACACTACAAATAATTTGGTCAAAAAAACCTACATATTGATCACCCAACAAAGTTAAGTTTATTCCTAACAGTGGCATGTCAAAGGCTGTTACAATATTAGCAGTAGTTTTTTCAACAAATTATCATCATCATCATCATCATTGGCTCTTTTCCATCTACAAGAGATGATTTATGTATTTATTTATTTATGACTAGAGATCGTCCGCGACTTCGTCCGAATACGGAAGAAGTTTGGCCCGCTCCCAAAATACACCACTTTTTTACCAGCCAGTCAGTCAGTCAGTCAGTCAGCCAATCAGTCAGGACAGAGCCTTTTATCTATATATATATTATATATATAACTATAAAAGGCTTTGTCCTGACTGACTGACTGACTGACTGACTGACTGACATATAGACAACGTACAGCCCAAACCGCTAAACGTAGAGACTTGAAATTTGGAGGGTATGTTTTAGGAGAGGTGTAAACGCCCACTAAGAAAGGATTTTTCGAAAATCAACCCCGAAGGGGGTTAAATGGGGTGTTAAAGTTTGTATGAAACTTTTTATTCTCTGGTTCGATTGATACAAAACTTGGTATACATATTCTACTATAAAAATAAGAAGATACGGGTGTCACAGTTTTTTCAAAATCAGCTCCCGTTAGCATAAAAAAAAAACTAAGTTTTAGTGATAGTACGTTTGTTTCTCCTTAACTTTGTAACGGCTGTACATATTAAAATAAAATTTAGTATAGGGATGGGGATAGATGTGGGGATGGGGGTGGGGGTGGCGATGATACTGGGAACGGAGACGGGACGGAGATAGGCATGTTAATATTAAGATTACAATTGGTATCGGGATGGGGATGGGGATGGGGTGGGGATGGGGATGGGTGGAGATGAGTGGGGATTTGGTGGGGACAGGTGGGGATGGGATGTGGATGTGGATGAGGCTGGGAACGGGGATGGGCGTGTCCATATTAAGATGAAAGTTGAAATCGGGATGGGGGTGGGGATGGGATGGGGTAAGGATGGGGTTCGGGATGGGGATGAGGGAGGGAATGGGGATGGGGACGGGGATGGGCGTGTTCATATTAAAATTACATTTGGTATCGGGATGGGGATGGGGATGGGGTGGGGATGGGGCTGGGGATGGGGTGGGGACAGGTGGGGATGGGATGTGGATGAGGCTGGGAACGGGGATGGGCGTGTCCATATTAAGATGAAAGTTGAAATCGGGATGGGGGTGGGGATGGGATGGGGTGAGGATGGGGTTCGGGATGGGGATGAGGGAGGAAACGGGGATGGGGACGGGGATGGGCGTGTTCATATTAAAATGACATTTGGTATCGGGATGGGGATGGGGAAGGGGGCGCTTATAGGGATGAGGCTGGGAATGGGGACGGGGATGGGCGTATTTATTGGTCGGCTGAACAGATGGAGCTGCATTTTTGGATAGGTAGATATAGCACATAAGGTTCGGAAACGGACATAGGCTATTTTTTGTAGGTCCACGCAGACGACTGTTTGACGGACATAATTATTGTAGATACTGTACAGCCTAAGCTGCTAAATTAATTTTTAATATTAAATTAACTTACTTTTAAATGCCTAAACTAAATTTTGAGTGGTGTAAACTTACACTCAGCTCAAGCTGTGGTAGCTTCAGTGAGATCAAGCTCGACTCACATTCTTGGGGTCGCGGGTTCAAACCCGGGCGAGCCCGTTCCAATTAGTTCTTTGAAACTTACGCATGGATAATACCACTGGCTTTTCGGTGAAGGAAAACATCATGAGGAAACCTACATATTTCCGGAGAAGAAATACGATAGTGTATGTGAATCCGCCAACCTGCACTGGGCCAGCGTAGTGAATATGGCCCAATCAGGGTAGGCCGATATACCATTAGTGTTAAGGGCTGATGCAGAGAAACGCACACTCAGCAATGATTTTGAAAAATTCGCAAGGGGTTCAATGTATCATTAAAATACCATTTTGCCGAAACCATTCATTTAAGGCTGTTAAGTTTTTTGACTTAAGAGATAAGATAAAATAAACATAAACATGTTTCAGAATTTTCAAACAATTTCAAAACTGGAAGGCCACGGGTCAGTTTTTCATTTGAAAAAAAATGTTATATATATAAATTAGCTAATCGAGTGTTTATGCGTAAGAAGATAAATGTTTTAAACACATGTACTTGATCCGGTGCACGCACCAAGCACAGCGCTTTCGAACCGTCCATCCCGCGTCGGCTCAGATACGTTAAAACCCGAGTATAATGACGCGCTGTACGTCGAGCGCGCCCCACTCCAACCCACACCGAGCCTACCTAAGCGATCAGTGCAGCACTGTATTTTATCGAAGTTTCGTAATTCTTGCGATATTTTGGTGATCTTTTTGCGTTCTTTGTTATCATACTTTTGCTTATTTCATTTCATTTGTTATTTACATTTCGTATAATTATCGTTATTTGTTCCTTTAATTATTTAGATTGCTATTTAGTTTGTTATTCGTATTTTTTTTTAATTTTAGTTTACATTGTTTGTTATTAGGTTTTTTTATATTGTTACTGTTGATATTGTTATTTAGTTTGTTATTTAAAATGCTTAGTGAACTTCTCTTCATTCATGGAGCGAAGGTAAAACACTATGTTGTTCCCATCGTTGGTGATGGAGCGTGTCTTTTTCGTGCGCTTTCTTTTTTAATGCACGGTACCCAAGAAAAGGCAATTGAGGTACGAAAAAACATCGTTACTCATGTAGTAGCTAATTGGGAGGAGTTTGAAATCATGTCTCATGATTCAAACGGCGACAACTACACCGCTGCGACTGCATACTTTAATGACATGTCACGGCAGTCGAGTTGGGGCACTGCGTGTGAACTAGCCGCTGCAGGACAAATATATGAGTTTGAAGTTTATGAAAATGGCAAATTGTATGCAAAGTTGGTACAGCAGGAAGACCTATAAAGCGGCTACGATTTACGGGAAATCATTTTGATGCGTATCTGTTAGAAGACATAGATATAATTTCTAACGGCACTCCACGTGTTCCAGTAGTAGCGAAAAAAATAACTAAGCGACGTGTTGAGGTTCCTACATCTCCAAGTTGCATTCAAACAGAAGATATAAGTTCTGACGCAACTTCTACTTTGCCTTTGTACTTTGATTCTTTAGCTGTAGAGATGCCCAAAAATAATTACAAAACGTCTTCAACTCATACCGTCCAAACTTCTTCAGCCCGATATTTTTCTGAACTGAATTCACCAACATTTACGGCTCAGTCTGATAAATTAATTTCACCTACATTTACGGTACAGCCTACTCAGTTAACAAATGACAAATTAATTTCACCTACATTTACCATCCCAACTATTCCCAGTTGTGATGCATTCTAATTTACCGACCTGCAGTGATATTTCTCCCACATATATTTTTAAAGAAGCCTCACAATCTTCAGAAGTTCCATGTCCATCCATCCATCTATTCTGTCATGTCCATCTGTCTGTCTGTTTAAAATTCAACAAGACGGCTTTGTTTTGAAGTAAGTATTGCAAACGCGACATGCCAAATTTGGTCATCCTCAAGCAAACTTAAAGACTTGCAAGCGGCTTGGAAAAAATGCAATAATATACGTATTTTAGTGATTGAGTTGGGCCCCGATTTAACCGAATTCAAGTATTCAACATTACTACGCGGGCAAAGCCGCGGGCAAAAGCTAGTATATTATATAAATTTATTTATGTTTCTACGATTAGTATTACAGTAGTTGGGCCAAATCAAAGGTTTACTCAACTTTTACAATACTTTATTATGAAGACACATTTTTGTTTTAAAACCACGCCCGCAGAGCAACCGCTGTCAAAGCGCGCGCGACGCGCAGCGGCCCGCAGTGCTAAGCAGGACGCAGCTGCACGCGTGTCGGGCTCTGTTTTCACTCTTTGAAAAAGGGCACCGGATGTGATCGAAACTATAGTCGGAGTATCCGATTTAATTAAACGTGATTATTCCCGTATACAACAACGCAATAATGCAACGTATGGCAACGCCCCTCTATTAAAGGGAGGCCTTCGTTCAGCAGCGGACGTTTTATGGCTGACAACGATTCCCGTATAAATAAAACAAAAATTCACAATACTACTAACTGATTATTCACAAAATAAATCACTTTAGCATAGGAAAGTAACAGATGACGTTTGACACCTTATAAAAAAATTAATTTTGGTTTGTGTTCTTTATATAATAAAAATAGTGGTGTATTCTTCATTGAGTGTTGAATTATATGCTCAAGTGTGGGCAAGTGGTATAATGTGGTGAAACATGTATTTTCGTGTTTTTTTCAAAACTCCGTAAACGCCCATAGTAAAGTCGCCACAACTTTACTAGGGCATGACTTAGACTCGACTGTGGCTGTGACTAATTTCGTGTGACTGGCTGTGGTATGATGACACTTATATATATAACTTGATACTATATGTATATATATACTTGAAAATGCATAATACTTGACACTGGCTGAATGCACAACGTGCGAAGCCAAAAACTAGGAAAAAAAAGTCATCATCTGTTTCTTTACAGATTTTCTAATCAGTCCTTGAGGTCTGAAGTCCCTGGAGGCATGAGGTCTCAACTCAAGTATATTTGTAAAGGCACGGCAACAGCTGCTTGTCAAGATTAAATCATGCTATTACTTGACCTTTCAAAGCATGTTTGGTACCTACTTGAGACTATTTTAAAAGGTATGGAGTTAAAGCAAGATAATCTTAAAGAAGATGAATCGCATGGGTATGCCAGAATTTGTAAGGATAAAAAATTAATAATAAAAAAAAGTTAATTGGTTAATTATTATGCCACTAATACCTATGAATCTAAATAGTTTCACTAATGCTAGGGCTTCATCCTCTTTTAAAAGCAATGTAAAAAAAGCTCTTCTAAACCTCTAACTACAATTTTTTTTTTTTTTTTTTTATATCTTGTTAACTATCTGTATTTATATAGCTGTCAGCAAGTTATGCAAGTCGGTATAATAATAATATTTCTGTATGTTTAAATCTTAGCTTCAAAACAGTGTCTTCTTAGCAGCTTGATCAAATTTTGTAGCATGTATTTAGTAATCTGTGGATGATGTGCTTGGCTGTGCATTTACTAAGCTTAATTAACCTATACTTTTTTATTGCATATTTAATGTACAGCTGTTTGTCATTCCTAAATAAATAAATAAATAATGGGCTAGTGGCATTATTAATGTCGTAGCGCATTGTTTAATGCATCATTTATTGCACGTTCATTATTCCGATAACTGGACGTAAAGAGTCACGCAGGTGAAGCCCTAACATTATGAAAATTTCTACAATTAGAGCAAAGTATAATCTAGAGAAAATTAAGAATCTAAATATAGTGTCTGGGTGTTTATTCTAAGTTTTGTATCCCTCGTAACGCAGCACAAGACTAGGAGATCTAAAGATCACCAAAGTTATCATCGGTCGATACATACAGTCTTTGAATAGTTGAGTATCAGTGGCATTTAATAAACAACTGAGCAGGACAGAACAGTTGTATGACTGGATTACACGGGGCTTCGTATCTAATACCTTTCGTGTAAACATACTAATTCTTGCTTAGTATCTAGTTTATTATTATATTATCTTTGATATTAGTAAGTGCCAGTGCAAGTTAGTTAATAGAATCCGATTCTATTTACTAAGCGACAGGTGCCATATTAATATTAACCAACAAGTACTAATTTAAAAAACGAAACCCGTGTAATCTATGCTGTACAGAGGGCGGGGTGCCCAGTTAAATATGCGCTCCCGTTTGTTGTTCTATTTTAATTTATAAAGCAACAACGTCAAGCCATGCCGCAGGCGGCCATGCCATGTCGTTCTAAATGCCTTCATTCAGCAGTGGACGCCTCCGGACTGATGATGATGATGATTGTAACGAAACGGCTTAGCAACGAAACGGCAGAACGAAGCCCTATAACAAAGTATGAAAAGATTAACCCGTTTCGGTTCTTTTTAATAACTCTTCTCGTATTTCAACCTGACTTTTTGCTCAATTACCCATTCAGAGAGAGAGAATTAAACTCTTAGCACTAAAGACCTGTTACACCACAGAATAATTAATAGTACTTAGACTAAATTGAATAACGTGCCCGCGAGACCCAACTTCATTAAATTACAACTTGTTAAACAGTTTTGCACATTTTTGACATCTAATTTTGGATTGGCGTAGTTTTCTAGCTAAGTGTGATGTATGATGTATACAGGTAGTATAAAGAGTTAGTTCTAATCAGTTAGCATCTTTTTAACAGCATATTCTGTACATCAAAACAAACAACTTTTACTATGGGCCAACACCGTAATCGCAAAAAAACCAGCTGTTCCATACATTTTGCCCATGGTCGATGAACTTTTTGTATGGAATAGATATTCAGAAGATATTTTTTTCGCGATATCAATGTTGGCCCCTTAGTAAAAGTTGTTTGTTTTGATGTACAGAATATGCCTTTAATAGGACGCTAACTGATTAGAACTAACCCTGTATAATTATATACCTACACTACATCCTCCTGTACTTTTTTTTTAATTATTTAACATTGGTAAAATATAATAATTAGCAAACCAATCTGCATACTAATACAGAATACGTTATAAATTTACTATCTGAAACATTGTACACAGCATTACTAAAAGAAATACTTTGACAATATTATAACGTCAAACCAGTAGCACAAACTTTGATTACTTAACCGTTGCTTAAGTTTTGCCGGTGCCAACAGAAAACCAGCGCTGGTTGTTTACAACCAGCATCACGCTGAGTTGGGACCGGGTTCATGACAAAAATTATAGATACTCCATCATTTATGTAGATATTACATCATTTTGTATGTGCTTATATACTCGTATTTATATAAAGTATTACATATCTTGTAGCTGTGACTAGGTCAATTTTGTATTTTATTTTTATATTAGTTTATTTTTTAAATTGGTTTTTTGTGTATAAATATCTGTGTTATTTTTTGTTTGTTTTTGTGTGTATTATCTGTGTTTTTGTAATGAATAAACTTTTTTGTATTGTATTGTATTGTATTGTAATATTAAAAAGCTTCATCAATGTTCAAAAGTATTTTTCATCACACTTGCTCGTAAAGTGGATCTTATTGCATCGGTTTTAGGCTCATAATTCAAGCTATTACACACTCGTGCTTTTTACTTTACATTACGGCACTTGTACTATAATAGGTATAACCCGGTAAAGTCAAGTTTGTACGTGACTGCAATTAGACGTATGTATACGAAGGACTCTTAATATAGCCGGGTAATACTTACAGTTTTTTTGTAATACCAACAAAGAGTTCTTATACCGCTGAAGTAAATGTCAACCTGCGCGCGCATTGCTGCTTTGGGCGCCATTTTCCGCAAATGTTTGCTGATGTTTTCGCTGTGTGGTTGATTATTATCAAAAAAAAATGTTTTTTCCTCGCAAGTGTGACGAAAACAGTCGTATGGAACTCTTGTGCTATTAGTCATTACGCTCTCGGCTTCCTTATCGCGCTCGCCTGCGGCTCGCGCGCTTAATACCGCCTCTAGTGTAATGACCAACATAGCACACTCGTATCATAATGTACTATTTTTAAAGTTAAACAAATACTATCCTGTACTATAGTTACATTATCAATCTATAAGACTTTATGCGCCTTTTTTTTTTTTTTTTCCCCAGGGAAAATCCTTTATGGATACCACCGGCTCCGGGGGGAGCCAGTGGTTATGTGGGACTCTCCGCCAGAATGGCGGCCTACCCACCAAAAACCCTGGGGTGTTCCATCTCGGCGCTCAGCGTCAAGGCCGCGGGCACGCTTGCGCATTCATCCGCGACCTCGACAGCGCTAGTCCCATCCGGACTCCGTCACGGGGAGCGTGTGCTCCACCCGGCTTGTTCACGATGTGTGGGAACACTTTATGTACCTACTACAACCCTCACTTAGACAACCTCTTTGACACCATAAGTCTAATTAGACCCATGGTATCGTGGTTCTATATTATTATCATAAATTACCAGTGGTTTTTCTTTCCTTGATAAGAGTAGCGTCGCTTATGGAGCAGTTTCCGGTGTTAAGATTTATATTAATAATAATAATAGAATGACGAAAAATCAGCGTGAAAGTGAATAAAATCTAATTATTTTTATTGAGTGCCGCTGTCCCCATTAACAGGTACACGTCAGTGGGGACAACAGGAATAATTTTAAATATTTTTTATTGAGTTCCGCTGTCCCCCATTAACTGGTACACGTCAGTGGGGACCACAGGAAAAATATTTAAATATTTTTATTGAGTTTCGTTGTCCCCATTGAATGGGACAGCGTCAATGGGGACAACGGGAATACACCAAGTGAACGCAAGTAGGTATTTGGTTTGTTTATATTCCAAAGTCGCCCCTCGAAAAAACAATGTTATTTAGTTAAATTACGATACTTAATCCCAAAAAGTATATAAGTATGTTACAGACGAACATCCGCGTTAGTAACTTCTATGGTAGAAAAAACAATTAATTATGCTTTCCTCGATAGAAAAAAATACCGAAACATTTACTATTTTTAAACTTTTTTCAGTTATGTATCCTAATTACATACAGCACATAGTCACATAAAAAATATTTTATTAAACAGAATAGTATTTTGGAGAACTTTCTGTGGTTGAAAAATTATTAATTTCGATACTTTTCGAGGAAACTGAGAAAAACTTCAAAAGTCGAAGCTTGACTGACACGCACGAATTTGCGTAACCACCATATTTTTGCTCCGCTAAATGTGACCCTACCTGATACAGCTTTAGACTAGTGATCGATCGCATTCAAAAATGTGCTTGAAACGTGGAATATCCCGCCTTAACAGTGTGTAAGTATTTGGATTTAACCTACCATTGAAAACAAGTAATTTCTTTGTATTTTGTCGAATTATTTTATTCGTACCATTTATGGATTACGAATATTGGTAGAATAATGACAACAGTTTTCTATGTAATTAATTTCCGTAGAGAGTCGATATGATTACTTAGTTATAACTTCTGTGCTAATTGGTGGACTGATCGTAATCCTTGGGGAAATCACACGTTCGATTAGCTTCAATTGTTTAGCTTATTATTATAAGTTTCCTACTGGATGGATTCTGGCTTTTCACACTGTGCATTTACCTGTTATATTGACAAATAAATTACAGTCAGGTTCAAAGCTATTAAGCGAAGTAACTCACGGTCAAGTCCAAGTTATAGTAGTAAAATGGTAAAACTATACATCAGGCTTCACTTGCTTACATTCACATACGTAATCGAAATCTAATAATCATCATCAGCCCATTGTTGTCCACTACTGAATAAAGGCCTCCCCTTAGACCGCCACACTGTACGACAAACTGCCCTCTACAACCACCATTAATTAAATATGGGCTGTTGCAACGCCATAATCGCTCAGTTGGAAAAATCTTTGGCCAAGTAGCACATGCTTTAATTCCGGCCTTTGTTGATTTTCGCGTTTCCTGCTGTTTGTGAACAAAGGTAGTACCATAGTACCTGTGAGACAGGGCCAGAAGGGAGCTGTGGTAACGTCACGTCCTGGAAGTTTGCAGCCCAATCCAACTATAGCTGCACATGGGATGGACTCTCAACACCTGGGAACTATCTTTGGAATCTTATTCTCACTTGGTAACTCTGTAAGCTCGTTGTTATCAAATGCTAGTTAAAACACAGTAAATCCAAGAGAGGAGCTATGAGTACCATAGTGAGATAGGTTTTTTTTTCTCAAGCTAGCCTAATATAATTGGTTATTCGTTCACTACTGAAGTTTGTATAATATAATATGTTTTGTATTTGTGTTGTTTGTATTAATGATATACTCGTAATATAAGACAGCTTACAGTTGTCCAATCACTGGACAACACGATGGGACTAGTGGGATAGACCCATATCCTAACTAAACCTATTCTGTCATCTTACTTATTTTAATGTTATTTATAAATGCGAAAGTGTGTTGTTGTTGGCTTGCTTGTCCTTGTCTCACTCAGTAAGAGAACGGTTTGGAGTGGACCGAATCAACTTAGTTTAGTTTATTATTGCATGGGTACATACTCGTAACAGAAGGCTGAGAATACATAGAGGATACTTTTTATCCCAGAAAAAATACGGTTAGTACGGGGTATTCCTCGCGAGCGTCCTATAATGATATACTAAATTTTTATACTTCGTTACGCTAAAAGGTTTTATAACTGTTTATACTTATTGTTTTCTCGTAAATTTATTTTTATGGGGTCAGTAAAGCGTTATTGCATGTATGTGATAGTTAGTTGAATAGATTCTATAATGCTGTTTCTGTCGCCAATATTAATACATACATACACACACGCCATACATATAATACTCTGTCATGACATTTGAAACAAGATTAAGTACTTTTTTTTTGTGTTATGCACCATGATAATAAATACAATTATAAAGGACGTTGTAAAATGTTGTAGTATTTGGAAAAAAACATTATATAAAAAACGAACTGAGAGCTTCCTCTTTTCAAGTGACTTAAAATTAATAGTTCCTTTAAAATCTCGAGTGAAACTCCATAGTGCAGCTAGCACGAAATTTTTACAGAGACTTATTTGAAGCTCCTACGTCAAAGTTCTGCGTTACATTGTTCTTCACATCCACGTGGAGACAAGTAAAGTTGTTTGCGACGCACTAATTGCCAGGCATTGAATGTGCCTCCTTACTAGGTGCAACTAGGTGCTGCAACGCAATTAGCTTAACTTGCTTTAAGCCCCTGTCCTACAGATCCTACAGACCTTTCAACCATAGGGTATCTACGGCAGCTCAAGAAAACCATAAATCATATTCACCATATACCTAAGATTATACTTTTTTTTTAATTGTTTAACAAATTGAGATTTAGAAGTAGCTCCCGTGATGGTAGCAGATAAAACGTGTGCCCCTAACAATTCAGGGGCACTCAGAACTTTGTTACAATTAAGATTTTGGTGGACATTGCACACAGCGCCATCTAACCCAAAACTAAGCAATGCTAATACTATAGGTACCAGATAATTATAATGGTTGTTGTTATTTTTGTAAATACTTGCTTATAATTATTTACAATATAACACCTATACACCACAATTTTTTATTAATTTACAAAACTTTAAGGGGTCATTGTACTCGTCATTATGAACAACTTTTCCTATGGGGTCAACCCTGAAATCGCGAAAAAGAATCAGATGTTCCATACATTTTGTCCAATGTCAATGAACTTTTTGTATGGAACAACTGTTTTTTTTTCGCGATTTCAGGGCTGGTCCCATAGGAAAACTCGTTCATAATGATGAGTACAATGACCCCTTAAAGTTTTGTACATTAATATAAAATAGTGGTGTAGAGACACAAAACAAACATCTGTGTTCGTCACATAAATGTTTGTCTTAGGTGGAATTACCCAAATCTTTGGGTGTCGTATAAAATTATGTGAGATAGGATAATGTGTAACAAAAGTTAACTAAAAAAAACTTCTTATAATAAAATGCAAAAGCTTTAAAAAAACATTAAAAGTCTATTTATAGCTATCGAAGCAAAGGTTTCCAATTGATATTAGCTAGTTCCCATCTGCGAAAGTAGTTCAGTAGAAAGATCTGTAAGGAAAGGGTCAAAGGACTTTGTAGATGTAGATGATTCGCTCAGCACTTTTTACTCGATTGAAACTTCTAAATGTCATCGAGATGTCGGATACATTACATTATAGGTATGGCATACTGAGAGCCACGGAAATTCCGCTATGCCGTGGCTGAATTCAGGACAATATGAAACTGTAGAGCATGTGATGTGGTGTTCTAAGCCACACTGAAATCGCCACCGGATTGCATGAGGCAGCTTCATCTCCGACCATGTCACCGCACTAGACTGTCAGCTCACCTCACTGTCAGCCAACCCACTGGAGCCAGGGCTGGATTTAGAGGTTTGGAGGCCCTGGGGCAACAAAGGAGTCTTCATCATCATCATCAGCCAGAAGATGTCCACTGCTGGACGAAGGCTTCCCTCTTAATAGGAACGGCTTGCCATAATCTCCACGCTTGACTTTGGCAGCAAAAAAATATTTTTTTGCAAGTGGTTCAATAATTTATTATGAGACAAAGATACTTACAGGAGCTGCGTTGGCTCGGGTAGACGCTGGCGGGAAATGCACAATACTCCTCAAGCCTGTGGTATGCAATTTTAAAATGCGTACGTAAAAAAATCTGAGGAACTTATTGGTCCAGGCCCGAGATGAAACCCACGACTTCAGAATTACGAGGCGCTTATTCTCTCAATGGGCTAACAAGGTTTTTTCTCTCCTTACCCACAAAAGTGCCTAGTTATAAATACCACTCGTGGTCACCCATTTAAGACTGGCTGAATCATCCGTTGCTTCTCTATTTTTATACACTATTTTATCTATTTTATAGATATAGGGAACACCTATTAAAACCATACCACGAGTACTTCAAATATTATGTAAATGGACGGCTTGCTCTATCATATAAAAACGTAAAACTAATGTACGTATACTATTGCATCCAATCATTTATCGTAGAGTCTACGGTAGGCAGGTTGAAACCTTTTGAATGGTTTTGCTGCAACACTATAACATCTGAACATGAGTCAGCCTTATACGAATAGAAGAAATAACTCATTCATAGAACCACTTTTTTTATATTTTGTTTCACATAATATATTATAATATACAGATAAATAAACACACAACACACATACACACTTTACCTAACATCTTTATCTACAAAAAAAATGATAAAGATAATAAGAAAAAAAGATAAAGATTACAGATAGAAAATAGAAGGATTTTATTTTTAGGGTTTTCTTATAAAGATTTTTCTGGGGTTTAAATTGTCGTTATTTCCTTCCGTATTATTATTATAAATGCCAAAACGTATATAAAAAAAATCTAATAATGACTCTTCTTTTAAGCAGCAACTTGATGTTTTATCATGGATAAACATCAAGGATCGGAGAGTGACTTTGATAACTCTTTGTCCCAGAGTAATAAACGGTCCCTGTGGGATTCACACTGCAGGCTGAACCGCGGAGCGCAGCTTCGTAGGTCGATAATAGTACATTATGATACGAGTGTGCTATGTTGGTCATTACACTAGAGGCGGTATTATGCGATAAGGAAGCCGAGAGCGTAATGACTAATAGCACAAGAGTTCCATACGACTGTTTTCGTCACACTTGCGAGGAAAAAACATTTTTTTTGTGATAATAATCAACCACACAGCGAAAACGTCAACAACCATTTGCGGTAAATGGTGCCCAAATCAGTAATGCGCGCGCAGGTTGACATTTACTTCAGCGGCATAAGAACTCTTTGTTGGTATTACAAAAAAACTGTAAGTATTACCCGGCTATATTAAGAGTACTTCGTATACGTACGTCTAATTGCAGTCACGTACAAACTTGACTTTACCGGGTTATACCTATTATAGTACAAGTGCCGTAATGTAAAGTAAAAAGCACGCGTGTGTAATAGCTTGGATTATGAGCCTAAAAGCGATGTAATAAGATCTACTTTACGAGCAAGTGTGATGAAAAGATGTATAAATAGGGACTAATAGATTTTAGTCTTTTTATCGATGTCTGGCTAGATGTCATGACAACAGCTCAGTTCATGTTAAGTGACGATCAGTCTAAAAAAGTATTTTCAACTTTTTCTAGACGTCGTAACTACAATCATCAATATATTTTTTGACGATATATTCATTTATGTAAATAGTATTATTTTATTTGTGATACGTGGTTTATAGCCTTCAATATTAGATATCAATGCGAGAACACTAAACCGGACAGCCACAAATATGAGAATACCCTTCAAGCCACAGTTATTATGTCTAGGAATACCTACACACTTGCTGCAGTATCTTAGCTCCGTACACAGTCCATTTACGTATGGAAAACCGACTCTCTACCAATAACTTCGAGTATTGAGTCATCGCAAGATTATGTTACTTACCTATGTTCTACTGATTAGTTAAGGTTTTGTTACAAAACTACTAGGCCAAAATGTGCCATGCCCTATGCCCTTACTATGGAAATTGACCTGTTTTAGCTCGATACCGATGGGTTAAATACTCATATGTCACAAAATATTCAAAACTTTTTTTTTGTATTGAATACACAAATACCAATTTTCATCAGCATAACTTCAAAAACAAAGAAATTTCTATACAAAATTTCATCCCCGATTTCCACCCTTAAATCATCCCTGTCAAAAAAATATTGAATTATTTCAAATGAACTATACAAATACAAATTTTCACGACTAAAAATTCAAAACAAAGTAGTTACGTACAAAAGTTATCACCCCTTAGGGGTTAAATTTCGAAAAATCCTTTCTTAGTACTTACGCCTCTACGCATCGCAACCCCAAATTTCCAAACCAAAAATTTCAAGTCTTTGCGACCAGCGGTTTAGGCTGTGCGTTGTCTGTCAGTCAATCGTACAGTCTGGATAGTGATTCTTATCGTATTAGAGATAGAAGAAGAAGAAGATATGATTTTATGTATAAATAATACGCTCTGTTGAGCAAACAATTCAGAGGTCATATGAAGATTGTAATTTTTTCTTCTTTAACTTGATAGTAAGATTAACTACCTAAACTATTACACACAAACAAAAGGATAAAAGTTTAAAGACAATAGAAATGCTCAAACCCACTACCAATCACCAGCGTGCCCAACATGCTGGCGGCTTTGCCACGTTGAATGTTAAACGCCAGCATTTATCACGCGTCGCGTTGAACAAGCGGTCGAATAACATTTTAAAAAAGTATTAGAGAAATGTCTGTACTTATTTTACTATCCATACTAGTGGTATCCGTTATTCAAAATATTCATGAGGCCATCATGTCCAGCGATCGACGAACCAATCCAAGCATCGAACGACCGCAGCATTGGCATCGGTCAAATCAAATTTGTACTAAATCACGCGTATTTTTTCGCTATGGGCATTTCGTGAACCGCGGCTTATACCTTACGTTTCTTAAAACTTTGCAAGCATTAGCAATCCCAACGACAATAAAATACTTTGGCATAATCGGACCTATCTAATGTTGAAGAAGTGGTTTAAGTTGCTCTGCCATCTTCTCTCTGACGTGAAGTGTAACATGCAAGACAGAGAAGTTTAAGCAGTGACTAAGAGATTAGAGATTATTTTAGGTAAGGCTGTACAAGTCAAGCGTTCTCCCAATTAGGCTACCGTGGCTTATAAAGTTCGAGAGCTTTCTCCTTTTTACTGTTGTAATGTTATCAAAGAGCGAGGTGTATAACTGAGACTTGATACCTTTATTACAACAAAATTAGGTGGGAAAAATTATGCCGCGTACTTGCCTTCGCCGTTGTTACCGTAGTCGGGTAAAAAATGCTTGAATACCGTGATAGGGTGCGAAATCATAAAACTTACCCAGTGTGGTCAATTCTGGCGGTTTTAGTTGACAGTTCTAAACTAACTAAAGTATTGCTGTCCTTAGCTAACATGCCTGTTAAAAAAGTGACAGCAATACTTTAGTTAGTTTAGAACTGTCAACTAAAACCATCAGAATCGACCACATTAAGTACCTACCTAAAATTAAATGGCAAAAAAAAAATACACCTAAATGGCAGATTGTCGTACAGTGTGGCGGTCTAAGGGCCTTCGTTCAGCAGTGGACGTCTCCGGGCTAACGATGATGATGATGAAGTACCTAAAGACCTGGCCTGGTTGGACCTGGGTATGTCCTTAAACTGCAACTAAATCACCGGAGAACGGGCAGCACTGCAGCGTCCTCCTGGTTAACGGTGGTGAGCATTCTGCGATCCTCAAGCCGCCTGCCAAGCGTGGGCAGTGGCAATGGCAACGGGCAACAAAGGGGGAAGCCTTCGTCCAGCAGTGGGTGTTTTATGGCTGATGACGAAAAACTTAAAGAAAGCAACTAAATTAAACGATATTTTTATCATCTTCAATGAACTCGTCAACTAATTTCCAAATGTCGTACGTACATAATCAAATTGTGAAGCCAAAAATGTACCTTGAAGCGTATTTGCACAAAAAGGACAAATAGATTAAGGAGGGTCAAACAAAATGTTTCGAGTTCCTTTTAAAACGTATTAGACAGTGATTGCTGTTTGAAGTCCATTGGGGGCTGTATTGACGTCCAGAGTTTGATTTTATTATAAATAATTAATTATGTGTTTTAAAGAAAACCGTGATTGATAATAAATAAGTGACAGTCCTATAACTGACATAACAGCACACAGCAGCAATATATCTTCGTCCAGCAGTAAACGTCTTCTGTCCCATGATGATGTGTCTCGCCGAGAAGTAGTGTGTACATTCTTGTGATCCAGTTTGAGAGGTGTTTCGTTTTTTTTTAGTCTGTTGTCGCATATAGCAGAAGCGTGGGAATTATAAATAAAAAAATTAAAAATCGCTTCCATAGGTTATAAAACATAGTGGTATATAAAGCAGCACACCGGTATGTCAAAATAATAAGTCAAGAGAAAAAAAAAACAAATATATAAAAAAAGAAAAAAAAAAAAATTGTAACCCCTTATAAGGTCGTAGGTCTTTGTCCAGAAGTGGACGTCTTTCGGGCTGATGATGATGATTATGCTTTACTTTACCAGACTTATGAAATTGACATAGCTTCACTATACAGTAACAAAGACTGTAATTACGGGTTAAAATTGGTTCCCGTTTGCTTCCCTTCCCTGGAGACAGGCACATTGTATCCTCTGAGGCTTCGTTATCAAAAACAACGCAGATAAATCTCGATCAATCCACCACATGAATATGCAGATTTGGTTCTAGGTTGCTTGCTTGAGTCGAAAGCTATTCGATCATATACAGCTCACCTGTGAACTTATATCATGGATTTACATTCAAACTTCAGATATTTAGTGCAGGTAGAGTTTAGGAACCGTTTTTATTTTATTATTGAACTACCTACCATCTTATAAAATTTATAATCCGAATACGTCAAAACGGAAAGAGATCCTCGTGGACCCCTGTGGGGGGGAGGGTCGTATATACTACGAGATGACAGCCCAAACAAGTTCAATTTGCACAAACTAGCTAGTTTCAGTAAATAAACAAACCATTATTTTAAAAAAAAACGGCGACTTCGCGGAATGCTGTAAGGATTCTAACGATACCCTATACATCCAAACCTGTTCATGGATTTCGAAGTACTACCTAAAGGTGGAACAAAGAAACTCATATACATACTTAAATAAACTCTGAAAACATTACAATCCTCTTTTTGGGCAGACGTTTTATAATCACTAATAACTAAGGCTTTTTAATTTGCCTCACCAACATAATAATATATTTCTAACTAGTTTATTACCAACAATTTTCGCTGAAGGTCACAAATTTCAACTCTAAATTAAAGTATGTCTTACGCCACTTCTCTCTCATTAATTACATACTGCTACTCAAGCCATTGAAGATAATTACTTTAATTTAAACATATTCGTCATTACGCTTTTGTTTGTAACAACAATAGCCAACGTAACGTAACAATAGTAACTGCCTAACAATATTGTTATATCTAAGATACACCAAATATTGTTCCGAGGAGTTGTTCATGCAAACTCACGAGAATAATTATAATAACTGAGATGTGTTTGAGAGACCTAAGACAACAACACATGAGATAATATCTTAAGGCCGCCCTCATCCATGTTTCAAGCACATTTTTACTGCGATCAATCATTATTCTAAAGCTGAATGAGATAGGGCCACATTTAGCGGAGCAAAAATATGGCAGTTACGCAGATTCGTGCGTGTCAAGATTCGATTTTCGTTTTTTTTACCCATTTTTAATTTATTACAAGGATAATATAAATATTTTTTCAAAACTAAGAGCTACAAATCGTGACAAACTAAATTATTTACAAGTGAGTACATTTTCGTGCTAAATTTGTAAAAATGTAATTATTAAAACTGTTGTAATGTGTAAAAATAGAGGTGTTTTGTAATTTTTTTTCTTCATATCTATTTTTATTTGAAAGATTACAAAAGCGTCACATCACTTTTCACATCTTATAAATACAAATATATTTTTTGGGAAAACACAAACTCATAAAAACCGTCAAAAAACTGCTATGACTGCGCGTGATTTTTTTGAACAGGCCCCTTAAGTACGGCGTCGTATTAGTTAAGTTTTTCTAATTAAGTCTGCAAAGTTAACTTACTAACAACAGGAGCGTGTTTTAACACGTGAAAAACGTGTTTAAAAAGCAGCTAAGCTTTTAATCTACACCTAAAAGATGACGCTTAAAGGCGCAGAGTAATAAAGAGTAGTACAAGTACACAAATAGTTCTCCTTGGAATGTCATTTAAACGAATGGAGACTCTCATTCTGTGGCGACAAAGTTCATTTTAGGCTTTTCAAGCTAACGACGATGTATGAATCGCTGATTTCTATAGTGGTATGGTAGGTACCAAGTTTTATTTTATGAGACGTTCGTCTGGTGGTAAGCATCACGCCTGTCCCAGTAGCAGTGCTAGAATTGTGAACTTGTTGAACGAACAAAATCCTGCGCCGCACTGCATTGCTCTCGTCACCCTGTGATACATCTTCATGACCAGTAATTTATTTGGTAGCAGAAACCTCCCTAACCTTGATACCGAAACACAGTAATGGTTGAACACTACTGCTTGGGTAGAATAACTGGCAAAGGTATGGTACTTCCCCAGATGGACTCTGCAATATATATATATAGAGTCCGCACTACAACATATCTACTTATAAATTATTCTAGCTTTTAATAGTTAGTGAAATTTTTGAGAGCTAATATATTTCCTCGTAGCCCAATTCTGTCGGACACATTAATAAATCCTTTAGAAGTCAAATAAAAATAAAATATATGTATAGAAAATATTATCTAAAACTGAATTATTAAAATAATACAATTGGAATGTTTTGTTAACCAAGAAAGTATGAAAAAAGGTTCATAGAAAAATCTCTACTTTGTATGATATTTGCTTAACTCATTTTGTATTTATAAGCTCAAAAAAATTGCCTTCCATGGAAATCAGGAACCAGATAACATTTTTTTCCTTATTTTTCTTATTTTCTGTACATTGGGGTTACATTTTTGCAATTACAACACACTCATTATTATGAACATCAGAAAAGGAAGTTATCGGGGATAATTAAGATTTCCGGGCAGAATATCTTACCTCTTACCTTTTTATGGTTTCGGTTTATATGGAAGGTGAAATAGTCAACTGCGTATCGTGGCACGTTAGGTTATCGTTTACCTATTAGCCTGCTGCCTGCTGGTAGCTAAAATACGATGTGGCCCACAATAAAGCACGCAGTTAGAAAAAAACGTTTAAACTCTCACAAAAAAAAACCTAAATTAAGAGACTTTCTCTTGTAAATATGACGGATTGTTTCATCGGAGCTGTTCGGGTAAGGAACTTGAAACAAAACGTTTTTTACGAAAGTATTAAATCCGTATCTATCATATCTTCAGTGAATAACTGGTAGTAATAAGTCAATTAATCATCATCACCATAATCATCATCAGCCCGGAGACGTCCACTGCTGAACGAAGGCCTCCTCCTTAGACCACCACACTGTACGACAACCTGCCATTTGCATCCACCGGTTGCCCGCGACTTTTACAATGTCGTCGGTCCATAAGTAGCGGTAATTCAATTAATTACTGGAAGTAAGTCAATGACTGACTGGTACTAGGCAAGTCAATGAATGAGATGTAGTAAGTCAATAAATTAGTAGTGAGTGATCAATGTAATAGTTCTCTAAACCAGTAGAACCATTATTCCGTAACGATTAGAACTGTACGAATACGTTTGAAGTAACGTCACACAGCGGTCTTTGCACTTCTGTTGATCGAGTATAAATATTGCCATTCTCTTTACTGTTAGATATTCTGTCTCCGTCTAGGTAAACCCATCCAAATCAGTTATGAAAAATGTAAAAACCACAACCATTAGCAGGCGCTAAGTGGCGGTCATGTTCAGTCCAAGTTGAACAAAGTTTTGACAAACCCGTCGCGGCGCGCCGTCAACCGAGAGAAATGTGCGAGATACCGTCAAACTGCCATTTGCGCTGGCAACCTCAGAAAAGCATTAAATTTTAATGTTACTGTCACATTAATTTAAAAAATTTAACAGATGTAAAGATGAGTTTTACTACAGTATCTTGAACAGTCAGTTGTCCTAGTTATCCTCTATTAGTAAAGAGTTGCTTAAATACCTTTAAAAAAACGATTTTTCCAGATCGAAACCGATTTCGATTTTATATGACCTCTTACTAATACAATCATCAAAATCAATTCATTATTGGCGGAGTTATAGCGTAAAACATTTAAAAAACGCACTATCGAATTGAGAACCTCCTTTTTTGACATCGGTTGAAAGGGAAGATAAGTACTCAATTCTGCTCAAATACACGTAAGACGTAACAATTTTGAACATTTGTGAAAAAAATTATGTGTTTAACCCCCGACGCAAACAGATAAGTTTTTATAAGTTTAACTTATGTGTTTACTTATCTCTCGGCATCGTAGCTCCCAAACAGAGGAGCTAAATCCTCAAGTCCCAAACGGGCGAACCTATTTTGTTTTAGTTTTTTTGTTGGTGACTTATTCGAGAGAATTCTTAGAAAACTTAGAATCG
The DNA here is from genome assembly GCA_905404285.2 of Erannis defoliaria. Lineage (NCBI taxonomy): Eukaryota > Metazoa > Arthropoda > Insecta > Lepidoptera > Geometridae > Erannis > Erannis defoliaria. The sequence continues at coordinate 13,762,647 of FR990066.1, forward strand.
CGGGTTTTTGTATATATTTTTATTCCTTCATATTTAACAGGGCTTACACAAGGCTGGTTTATGGGCATAGTTTACGTACCCAAATTGAATAGAAAAGCCTGTGACAATTCCCTTACACGGAGCTACGTGGAACTAAAGAAGTTTATTGCACTCATAATTGTGAACAATTTTTTTAATGGTTACCTACTGATAGTTAACCCTATCACGTGTGTTAATTTAATGTCGGCACCGTAGCGCCACGCTGTATAGTCCACTGCTGGGCGATTGAGCCATATGCTCCATGCTGGCCCAGTTGCGGGTTGGCGAATTCACACACACCATTGAATTTCTTGTCCGGACTTATGCAGTTTCCTTCCCGATGTTTTCCATCACTGAAAAGTTAGCGTAAAGAAAACCCGTACAAAAACCCCAAAGAGCTCATTGGTCTTTGGCGGGCCTGGGTTTGATTAAACCCACTATCTCATGATTTCAAGTTGAGCAGTTGGTTGTGATTATGCTACTTGTATTTTTATAGACCAAAATGTTTTATACTCTTATAAGTTCCAAGGTTTCTATTTGTTTGAAATTATACAAACTTTTCCCGGTATCGCTATTTTGTTTAAAAATTTCAATTTAACTTTTGACTGACTAAGTTTACTTGTTTATTATTCTTAAAGATGAAACAGTAAAAAGAGTTGAAATACTAAAAAATTCACTTGTTTATTTTTTTGGGTAGACTGTTGTATTATATAATTGTTATACATATTGTTATTTTACTAATTTATCATTTTTGGCACTATCTATATGCCTTCGGCGCCTATATAGAATATAATAGTTACTAAATATAAATGCCAATTTTCATCAATCAAACTATAAAAAAATAAAAATAAAACATATAAATCTTCATCTTCCTTTAAGTTATCCCTATCATAAATATTAAATGTAACAAATTTTCTATTCAAATACAAAATTTCATCGCTAAAACTTCAAAAACAAATAACTTTGCATACAAAATTTCGTCCCCCATTTCAACCCCTTAAGACAACTGTTAGATATCTGTTTAATAAAACTCTGGTTCCACTTTATCTTTTATTTTTACCCAATACCGCCACCCAGTTTATATAGAACAATGAGAAACTGCAATTGAATGAATCGTAAAGTTCAGTAGTAGTAGTATGGCAGTAGAAAACAAAATTACAAAATTACAAAATTTTATAACTATGTATATGGTAGAGAGTTTGAACTTGAAACAGAGTATGCTACAACAACCCTGTCAAAAAAATATTTGAAATACCATAATTATTTTAATTTAAATCAACTACTCAAATACCAATTTTCATCATTATAACTTGTGTTTTCTTTTTGTGTTTTGCTCTCTGTGTTTTTTTTTACATTGAAAATAGCATTATTTATTTCAAATGAACTATCCAAATACAAATTATCACGACTAAAAACTTAAAAATTAAGGAGTTTCCCCTTGTTTTACACTCTTAGGGGTCGAATTTCTAAAAATCGTTTCTTAGTACACCCCGAAGCATCAAGACAAATACACCCTTCAAATTTCAAGTCTTTACGACCAGCGGTTTAGGTTGTGCGTTGTCTGTCAGTAAGTCAATCAGTCAGTCAGGACAGTGATTCTTATAGTTTTAGATTACATTTGTAAAATAGATAATTAGATCCCTTTATTATCATCACCAAAAAGTACATAACGTTTCACAAAGCATTAAATACCGTAACAATTAGTGTACAAAGATCCAAAAATAAGTAAAAATAGATAATTATGTGAAAAGGTGATCCTAAAAATAGAGAAAATTCGTTGTTGTGAAATGAGCCTTTTAAACCTTAAAAGCTTTAAAAAAGGGTGAAAACAATTAGACATTAAAAGGGTTACGTTCATCTGTATCGGACGTTTGATAAGATCACATACTTTTTACAGGCTTTTGCCGTAACGCTTTAGACGACTTTTAATGTGTTTTTTTTTTAATGTCTCTTTATGAAGGTACGATACAATGAGCTATTTAATAATAGGTCTTTACCTATGAAATTGCCGTTCTTCAGTACTGGTCATTTCAAATAGAAAAAAAGTTTGGAATGGCTTTGTATTCTGATATCAAATTATTTTTGTCTTAAAAACATGACATTATTTTTACAAACTCAGTCTTTTGTTTATTGATTAGCGTTGTATTTTCATTACATTTGAAAAAATTTCGTCATAATGGATACTTTAAAAATTCGTGTAATTATGGGATATGAGTTCCGTCGTGGCACCAACGCGACATAAACGGCACGTAACATCAAAAACGTTTACGGAGAGAACTGTACAAACCAACGCACAACCCGTTATTGGGTTTTCCGGTTCCGTTCTGGAAATTTTGTCTTGAAAAATGAAGCTCGTGGTCGTCCGGAGACTTTAGTCAACAATGATGAATTAAAGGCGATTGTGGAAGCTGACGAAACTCAATCTACAGCTGAGCTAGCAGTAGCTTTTGATGTTAGCATCAAAACAATTTTGATTCATTTGCGACAAATAGGCAAGGTAAAAAAACTTGATAGATGGGACGCCCCACGAACTTAACGATCGCCAGCGCAACGTACGCGGCGAGACCTGCCTCGCGCTGCAGCTAGAGACAGTCTTTAAGCTGCAAGAGCTGGGGTTGGAAGCTCTCCCTCATCCGCCATACTCACCAGACCTTGCACCTACCGAATATTACTTTTTCCAAAATTTAGACAACTTTTTAGTGGGTAAAAAATTCAATTCCCGAGAGGCAGTACAAAATGCCTTTGAAGAGTTTGTTGCCTCCCCGTCCAGCTAATTTTTACAAGAAGGGCATCAATAAACTGCCAATTTGTTGGCAAAGATGCGTCGATTGTATGGGTGATTACTTTGAATAACAGAAATAAAATAGTTAATAAAATAAGTACTTTCACTTATTCCATACAAAACGGCAATTTCATAGGTAAAGACCTAATATAAAGAAGAAGTGGGCTTAAAATACCAATATGGCACCTAATTGCAATGTAATATAATAAACCGCGGTAGCCTAAATAACCCGTGTTTTTTTTATACCATTCGTTCTATACGTTCTCAAATGATTCGCTGACTATAGACTTAACTCTACTCTGATAATTTAAGACAAGAAGGTAGTTTACGCCGAACTGAGACCTCGGGATTTTAAATTATTACAAAAGTTTATTTGACCACTAGAGGTCGTCAGCGAATAAATTCGGCCCGCTCCCAAAATTCACCACGTTTTTTTTATCCCTCCCCCTTGAATGAACTACCCAAATATTAATTTTCATCACTATTACTTCAAAAACAAAGAACTTTCCATACAACATTCCACCTTTCCCCCTTAAATCATTCCTGCAAAAAATATTGAAAACAGCATTTTTTATTTTACATGAACTATCCAAATCCAAACGTTTCCCCCTTTAGGGGTCGAATTTCGAAAAATCCTTTCTTAGTACACCCCTGCGCATCGAGACGAATACACCTTCCAAATTTCAAGTCTGTACGACCAGCGGTTTGGGCTGTGCGTTGTCTGTCAGTCAGTCAGTCAATCAGTCACAGGCAGACAGATAAAATATAAAATTTTACTGAGCTGATAAGGCTCATATTCGAGCTTAAAAATTGTATGGGCATCAACTATTTATCATGGAAACCTGATCCACGAACGGTTCGTATGTTATTGTCGAACAAATATACTTAAATGGAAACATACATACAAACGCCGATCTGCCCCAGAAGATTCGGAGAGCTTCGCTTGTCTCGATCTATCAGACCTTATTAGTACCTACTTATTAGACGCGTTATTTTATTTCATAGCAGAAAAATATAAGATCCAAACGGAGACAGAGAGACGAAGACAAACTTGTCTTTATAAGATTGGAACCAACTGTGCAAAATAGTGGAGAATAGGAGAAAAGAAAGAAGGTTTTACCCTGCAGTGAAACAATGCGGGCTAATATTAAAAAAAACTTACATAGCTCACAACAGGTGCATCGGTCGAAGATGATTCTAATAAGAAATATTCTAATGATGGGATGCTGCTTCGATTACCGTTGTCCCTATAGTCGTCACGGTGAACGGCCTCATAGGAAAAAGCCTCTTGGGCTAATCACAGAAAAGCGAAAGCCCTACTTCTTCGGTTAGAACGGCTGTCAAAACAATGTTCTTAAGCAATTGTATAGAAAACCGCTGTCGCCGTTTAGTTTTAAGTTAAACACTTATTTGTATAGAAACTACGACGAAAAAATGCCATTTATTGGTCGCGCATTTGAAGTAAAACGCTCGAATTGCTATTTTGCAACAGATTAAAATGTATCTAATTACGATGCAATGTGGTTTGGTTTCTACGCGTCTATTTAAATTGTCTTTTTAAGTATTCTCAGTCTAAAAACATGTATATTGGTAGAATAGGCGTGTGGCCAAATGTTTAATTTATGACAAATAACAGGGTTAGTGATATATAACTAAATACATTACACATTCTGAAAAAAAAAATTGTATTGGCTGATAAATCTCTGAGATATGAGCGTTTAAAGTTTTAGGTGGGGATAGAGAGGAGATGCTGTATCCCTTTCTCGCAAAGCACGTGCTAGTATAGCATTTGTATGCCGCGCCTGAGGCTTGACGTCATAGCTCAGTATAACGCGCTCTCTGTTTAGCTTGAAATTAAAATACTTAGAACTTATTTTTGAAGTTATTTTTGTTTTTTTTTATATTTTGCTTTTGTTCATAGGCTCTATTTATGATCAGCTTTTTTATGAGGTATTAAAATGGTAAGGTTAAAATGTAAAATTAAGGTTTTGTAGTAATCATGCCTATTGTCATTAAGCGCATTTGCACCTAATGCCGGCTAGCGCGGCCCGTCACATTTCCGTTCTATTTATTTCTCTCTTCAGTGGGGCTAATAGTCAGATACAAAAGGCAGTGTTACTTGACACGGCACGCATTTAAAGGAGGTTTCTCACCACCGCCGGCAAGTTGAGCCCTGCCGCTGCCGTCGGCCTCCTAATTTTTAAGTTTATTAATATTATTATTAATGTAAAAAAATATTAAAAAAGAAAGGATATGGAGAATATATATTTTTTTTTGCAATGGAGTGAGGTATGGAGAGAGATGTACGTCTGGTGGTAAATATCAGGCCAGCTTGTAACAGCAGCAGTGCCATAATTTTGAACATATGAACAAATGCACCACGCTCGTCACCCTGAGATATTAGATGTCAAATCTCTGCAACCAGTAATTTCTCTGGTAATATTAGAATCTCTGGTAATATTCTAATATGCCGTAAACTTTTTAAGCGCTCATAACTTGTCACGATAGACGTTTTAATTTCCTAAACACAAATTAGATGCTGTGATTACTTTGTAGCTTCAAACGACTTATAACAGAATGGTTTGGGAGACGAGCTTTTGTATATGTGAACATGTCGAATTTTAGAATGTTCGTAATGAAAAAATATAATTATACTGGCATTGTTAATTAAAATCACAAAATCACCAGTTAACCTAGGCCGAGCGCCGTTTGCGCTTGCCTAAAGTCCGGTAACGCTGTAGAGGCCATCTGAGGCCAACAGCATCAGTCATTTATATTTTTAAAAAAAACTCCAAATTAATTGTTTCCGGATGTGCCACTAAGAAAACCACTATGAACTAAATATAAAAAATTATATAAGTACGTAAGTACCTTTTATTATTTTCCGTTAAGCGATATTAGATTGCAGTACCTAAAAACTTATTTTTTTGGGTTGCGTTACACCAAACACTATTTTTAGGAGGAATAAAATTCCTTGCGATTGAAATAGAATTTTTTTATGTAGAGCTCGTAATTGTTATCACCGAAAAAGCAAAGGACGTTCCCAGTATTGCTTATGGCCTAGTGCTACAAACTTTCCGCTACTTCTACCAACCAGAGCAAAATATCATGAATTTTTACAAATCTTATCTATGCTTTAAAAAAAAAATTTGTACTCACTTGAGTCCTTAGCAATTTTTAGACATTTCAATCAATTTCGCTCATTTTATGCAATATTTATACATAAATATAATATTTTATATATATTTCATTATTAAGAGCTTTAATTAGTATTGCTAAAATTCAAGTAAAAGAATACCTAGCCATTTATTTAGATGATCTTATTTTACAGCTCTCAATTGTAATTTATAATTAATTTAAAAGAAACTAAGTATTTCTTGAGTTTTACATTCGACATAGGTACTTATTTTCAAAACAGCAACTGTTAAAATAATGGTAAGTAAAAAAACGTTAGTTAAAGTTTTATATTTATCAATACGGTCAACAATTGTCCAAAATTATGAAGAATTAACTTAAAATAAAGCATAATAATCAAAATAGACTTACCTTGAATACTGCAGCTAGGAATAATACAGCAAACGCTAAGCAATCTGCATAACTTTTGCGATAGTTCGCATGCGAAAAAACCGCGAACGCGCTGGTACTTCGCGCGGGAAAGTTGCGGACAACTGATGGAAAACGCGCGAAAACTCGTCTACTTACGCCAACGGCCGACCAATCACAGCCGCCGTACGCCTCCGCCAAAACTCGACCGCCAATCATAGTACAGGGAAAACACTTAGAAACTTTAATGAAAGTGGTCAAGCAAAAAGGCCGTGTAGTGTAGAATGTATGTGGGCCTAACTATTATTAGTCAACGCGAAAAGTGATGAACAACAAAAGCAAACAATTTTCCAAATTTTCTATGCTATTTGAAATAGTTGCGACACTTAACATAAAGTGAGCTTGTTTATTAGTCAGGCGCAAGGATTGTTCCTCACTCATCCTATGACGTCTCATCTTTTTTTTTTCTAATATCATCCGTTTTTTACTCTTAACTCATCTGACAGCTATTTTATCATTTTATTACTCTTAACCATTGAGCTAATATCTAAAGAGTCACAATCTCTAAGTGAAAACAGTCAGAAAACGTCCGAGTGCCGTTGTACAATGTACAAACCTATACGTGCATTATATAGTTCACAGTTGTTCGAATTTAGACGTTATGTCGCTTGTGTAGTGTTCAATTTATGCTTGAGCGCTTGTGTCTTATCGTAGTTCAAGTCGTTCAAAAAGTCGGCGCACTGTATAGCGTGCGCTGAGTTTTGGCGCGGACATTTTTATTGCAGGTTTTTGATTATAGATATTAGCTCAATGCTCTTAGCTCATCTTTTTTATATTCTTATCTTATCCGAAACCTATCCTAATCAATAACCAACATTACAATTCGAAATATATTTGCCTGCCTGTAAATAAGTATGTCTGTCAGTCTCTCAGACGTTCGCCTGGTGGTAAGAAGCACGCCTGCCCATAACAGTCTGTGGCGGTGCCACAATTCTGAACTTGCGAACAAAATCCTCTATAGACCTGGGTATATCCTAAAACTGCTGTGTCCAAACACAAAATCCTCGCCGCACTGCTCTGCGCTCGTCACCCTGATATATTAGATGCGTTATCTCTTCATGCCCAGTAATTTATCTAAACAGCTAAATAGATCTTAAAGAAGCTTGTTTTTTTGGTAGTATGGAAAATCAGGGTTAATCCTAAATGACTAAGTTAGATTACACGACAAAAAATAAAAATAAAATATTTGCTTTATATTTTTTGCAGCATTTCTAAACATTAAACTGTTAACCCTTTCAACCATCTTCTTTCATTCCAAAATCATGGAATCTTGAATAGGAATTCCAAGGACAATATACAAATTGCTACTACTTTAAAAAAAACAAACGAAAACTTAACAGACTTTTTATTTTTCATCCCTTCAAGTTACATTGATTGTGTGTGCTTTTACGCTTGACCACTAATAGGTTTTTCATGTTGACTCTACTGAATGTGTTCAAATCATCGGAAATTATCACTATATTGCCATAATTAGCGATAAACGGGTGAGTTTTGCACGCGGCGAGGCATTTGAGGAAATACTACCGTCGATGAGTGGATCACTCAGATAAGTTTCAAAAGCACCGCTTCAGTTACCTTTTAGGTACTTGTAAGTAGGGCCGGTAAAATCACATTTATTTTTTCTTTTGTATCTTCTTCGTTTTTGACATCGCACTTTATTCATTTTGCCAGGGTCAAGAATAAAATATGTAAAAGTTTTAAAGTACTGAAATTTTTAATTTTTAATAGTTGATTGGAACTCAAATATATTTAGTCACAAACACATTAACAATTAAATTGAAATAAAGTCACATATAAAGTAGATGTCGAGTCAAAGTCATCCCGTATTAAAGTACTCGCGAATTTTAGTATAATACAAAAAGCAAAGTTCGAAAGCAAAGCAAAGTTTTGTACGTAATTACTGGGTATGAAGAGATATAAAATCTAATAGGTATCTCAGGGTGACGAGCGCAGTGCAGTGCGGTGCAGGATTGTGTTCGCAAGTTCACAATTCTAACACTGCTACTGTTATGGAAATCACACAAAATGTGAAACTATACAAAATGTAAAACTATACAAACATTAAAGTTTAAATATTTTATCAATTTAGGCTTTTTTTCCAATTTATTTACGAATTATAATCATATAATTCGTTCGTTATGCATTCCCATTGTCTTGTCTTGTGTACAAAAAGTTTTTTCTTCATAAATAAAATCTTGTCTATTGTCTACCTGTCTATTTATTCAAAGAATTTACATCCGAATTCAAAAAAGGAGGAGGTTCTCAATTCGACTCTATGTTTTTTTATGTATTTTATGTATGTACTCCGCCAATTATGAACAGATTGTGGTCATTCTTTTTTTGTTTGGTAGGTAATACTTCAGAGGTGTTGCCATATACATTTTATCGAAATCAGTTCTGTTATTTGGTTTTTAAATCAAAATTATTAGAAAATATGATGTCATCCAGATATTCGAAGTTGAAGTCGGGTGTATTTTTTTTAAAAGCGTATTATTAATTTATGGTAAGTATAGTTTTTTATGAAATGAATTGACGAGACGAGCGAAACGTTCGGCTCATTATTATGTTAAAACGAAAGCAAGTTCTTAAACTATGCTAACATAATATGCTGAATCTCTCTACCTTGTTCCTTCTCATTTGTGAAATAAATTAAAAAATGCAAGGTATACCACATTATATCACTTGGCCAATTATATTATATTATTATGTATATATACAGGGTTAGTTATAATTAGTTAGCATCCTTTTAAGGGCATATTCTGTACATCAAATAACAACTTTTACTATGGGGCCAATCCCGAATTCACGAAAAAATTATCAGCTGTTCCATACAAAAAGTTCATCGACCTTGAGCAAAATGTATGGAACAACTGATATTTTTTTCGCTATTTTGGGGTTGGCCCAATAGTAAAAGTTGTTTGTTTTGAGGTACAGAATATGCCCTTATAAGGATGCTAACTGATTAGAACTAACCCTGTATATATATATATATATATATATATATTTATATATTTATACATTCAAGTGACGAGACGAGCGTGACTTTCACCTGATGGTAAGCGTCACGCCTGCCACTAACAGTAGCAGTGCCAGAATTGTGAACTTGCGAACACCATCCTGCGCGGCACCACACTGCGCTCGTCACCCTGTGATATTAGATCAAATCACTTCATACCCAGTAATTTCTCTGGTAACATTGCCCTTCAAACCGGAACACAGTAATGCTTGCACTATGCGCAATGTGCACTACTGCTTGGCGGTTGAATAACTAGCAAAGGTGTGGTACTTCCCCAGGCGGATTCTGCAGTAGAATCCTACAATTACAAAACTACCACTATATTTGGTAATGTGACATTTTAATTAATAAAACACCGTCATTCACTAGAAAAACTCGATTTGATTTGACTCGATTCGACTTGATTTTTTGGGTTCCCAGCTACATATAATGTTACGTACCTAATACTTACTGTGTAAGAACTTACTTACTACTTACTTACTTAGACCGAGCGATCTTGCGCGTGACGATGGCAAAAGACCTGACGGTATGACACTTGTGCCTTGGAAGTTGGGACGGCCCCTTGTATGGGACGCAACTTGCGTCGATACTTTGGCACCGTCTCGTCTTCCTGAGACACAGAGTAGGGCTGGTGCGACGGCAAATTCGGCGTAGCAGCACAAGCGGTGTAAATATGCTGTTACATATTTGAGCCGTTAAGTGCTGAGACATTGTGTCCGTGGGGACCGGGAGCTCATCATCTTTTCAAAAATATATCCGAGCGCCTGGTCGACGCGACGCATACAAAATGCTGGCGTTTGTATGGCCCAACGCATGAGCATTGCCATCCAGCGTGGCAATGCCGCCAGCTGGGTACGCTGCCGACTGGTAGTGGGTTTGAGCATTTGGATTGTCTCTGGGCTGAACCGGTCTGGATGCAATCCTTTTGTTGTGTAATAGGCTAACTAGTATTTGTACTTTGTTGTAAATAATAAAGGCTTATGCTTAAAAAAACTTACTATATATTACAAATATTTAAAAAATGCCATTTTTATTATTGATTTAATATTGTTTGGTTTTTTTTGGCAAAATTTATGAAAATTTAGTAAAGGGTTTTTTATTAACATTTATAAATATCGTACGAATAATAAAAAGAGAAATCTCATAAAAGAAAACCCAACAAACATCGGAAAATAGAAGTGGCTGAACCAAATTAAAATGAAATCATTCCACTATTTGCTTTTGTGATAGGTAAGTATTTTCCTTCGAGATTAATTGGAGTTAGACGTGAATAAACAATGGTGTCGAAGCGATGAGCTCTAACGGTGCCATTAGAAAACCCCAGAAAAATAACTTGACCGCTAGATATATGCGCAGCCATCAAGGCAACCTACATCTTAATACAAATACAAATAGTTTATTGATAACACCAAAGTTACACGTCAAATTTCATTAAGTATGTCACAAAAAATAATCACTTAATAAAATGAAATAATAATTATAAAAATACGTTAGAATATCTTATTTTAAAATAAGCTTCTATGTCATAAAACAAATTCTCTTGTAACCACACTCTGAGCTTGGTTTTGAAGCACCCGGTGGAAAGAGCATCCCAAATGGAAGCTGGTATACGGTTGTAGATCGCGGGCCCCAAAATATACAATGACCTCTCCGACTTGACGAGACGGTGCGTTGGGGTTATCAGTTGGTCTTTCTTTTCATTGCTTCGTAAAGCTAACGTGCTGTGAACGCCCTTACGTTGGAACGTTTCTAGGTTTACATGGGTGAATAGGGCTATCTGGTAGTGAACGCCCCTACGTTGGAACTTTTCTAGGTTTAGTGGGTGAATAGGGCTATCTGGTAAATACGTAATAACTAGTAGTTCGCAGCGTACTGAGATCTCGCGACCCTCATAAATTGTACTTTGATCAATTTGGTTCATATTCAAACTTGATAATTGTATTTGCACGTAGCATACAGCTTACAAATTTTCATGAAGATGGGATCAACGGTTCACAAGTTATGTCGAACAAATATAGGTATATACTGTGGTCGATTCTGACGGTTTTAGTTGACAGTTCTAAACTAATTAAAATATTGCTGTCACTTTTTTACTAGGCATGTTAGCTAAGGACAGCTATACTTTAGTTAGTTTAGTTCTGTCAACTACAACCGTCAGAATCGACCACAGTATATACTAACGTCGACTGCTTACTCAGAGACCTTTGCTTCGCTTGGTCAATTATTATTATACTTACTTTCCTATTATTTATGTACCTATACCAAGTCTAGTATACTTATATGTTAACCGTATTATGCATAAAACACTAAAACTTTACAAACCTATTGTAGTTAAAAAGTGTTTTGTCAATTTCTTTCAAATTACGAATTGGGTTTGAAAAAAGAAGACAAAACAGTTTTTAACTAAAATAGGTAGAATACGTTTTATCGTTTTATGCATTATAATTACCGTATTATGCATAAAACTGTAATTATATTTAGGTATTTTACGCAGGTCTCTAACGTTTTCTCATATGCTTTCATTCTTGAAAGTGATAGAGCAAAAATCTAACAAACCTACTTAGGTACCTACTTTCTTTTTCATAATTCAAATGATAATGTATCGATTTGAAACAAATTCATTTTTTACCGATAACCAGAGACCGTGATAATGGAATGGACGGGCGCAACGCTTGCAAATCGTTCAAAATGAACAAGTCAACACAATCAAGCATACCTAAGTAACTAAAACAAGTCAACACAATCAAGCATACCTAGCTAAAAGTGTGCATATTATATTTGCCAGAAAATAGAGATAGCGAATCTAATTACTGCATGACAAAGGACATGTACTGTACATGTATTAGAAGTTTGTATAGTCGTATCGTACGGCTCGCATGTCGCAAAGACAGAATATGACTGACACGTAAGGAGAGCTGGCGCTCAACATCCGTACGCTTATTTCCCGTCCATTCATTTTATTATTGTCGCTGCCGACACGGCTTAATAAAATATGTTATAATAATAACTAATATAAATTTTTAAATGAAATTTATGTCACAATAGTACATTATGATACAAGTGTGCTATGTTGGTCATTACACTAGAGGCGGTATTATTAGGCGGATAAGGAAGCCGAGAGCGTAATGACTAACATAGCACAAGAGTACCATACGACTGTTTTCATCACACTTGCGAGGAAAACACAAACTTTTTTTGATAATAATCAACCACACAGCGAAAACGTCAAGAAACATATGCGGAAAATGGCGCCCAAACCAGCATTGCGCGCGCAGGTTGACATTTACTTCAGCGGCATAAGAACTCTTTGTTGGTATTACAAAAAAACTGTAAGTATTACCCTGCTATATTAAGAGTGCTTCGTATACATACGTCTAATTGCAGTCACGTACAAACTTGACATTACCGGGTTATACCTATTATAGCACAAGTGCCGTAATGTAAAGTAAACAGCACACGTGCGTAATAGCTTGGATTATGAGCCTAATACCTATGTATTAAGATCCACTTTACGAGCAAGTGTAATGAAAAATAAAATAAGAAAGACCTGAAAATTATCTTAAAATTGTAATAAAACGAATTCTCCTGTAACCGCGCTCTCTGCTTAGCTTTGAAGCACGCGGTGGAAGGAGCTTCCCGGATAACAGGACCGATCTAGCTATTTAGCCGCTCCGGCCAAAAATCATGAACCTTTTTTTCTAGGATCATGGCAAAAATAATATTCGCCTTTACACTATCACCTTATTTTATAAGTCGCAAGAGTTCACCCCGTGACACCATCCGCGTAGGGGAGAAACTCACCACGCTCCCGAATATGTTCTACCGCTGGGTTATAAAAAAGTTTTCGTCTCCATTTTTATCCCTTTTTATCGGTCAACATTGGCAAATTATTAACAACCAAAAAAAGTTTTTGCCGCCCCTGACTTTTTCCGCTCTGGGCATTTGCCCAGCTCGCCCTCCCTTAGATCAGGCCCTGCGAATGGAAGCTGGTATGAGGTTGTAGATCGCGGGCCCCAAAATATACACTGATCTCTCGGACGAGACGGTGCGAGTAGGTAGCTATATGTACTGTTGAAAAGTGTCGAATGTCCCTACAGTGAATAAAACTAGGTGGTAAAGCCAAGTTAAATGTACTAGCATTTTAAAGCGTTTTATTTTTCCCCAGCGTTCTTACATAAAAGCATATTTTTATCGCAAAGTTTCATACAAAACGCAACTCGCGTTGAATATCTAATGAATAGTTCACTTCAGGTAAACGCGATAGTGTTGTCTGTGTCATTTTCAAGGACGTTTTTATGTCCATATCTTCGTAGTACGTAAGCAGTATTAATTAATTTAGAATATTGGGGTTATAATAATAGTTTTTACTTACTTTACTAATACAGTTTTTTATTTAATAATTATGAAGTTTTTTGGTTGGTTTGGTCTTTTAGAAATGTGATAATTAATCACATTGCTAAAATTGTTAATTAATTAATTAAAGGATGAGTATGTACATAAATACAATTATTTAAAAATTTTTTGATAACCAGACTGCGGACACCTTGCTTTTTTCTGCGTGAAGCCCAAAAATGAAAAGTGCGTTCACCTTAGTACATTTTTGGGCTCCGCCCGTGTATACGTAAGTCGTAGAATATAACGCACACCATTGATAAAAATAATTACGGTTACATAATCCGCAAAAAACATCTGCCACTATACAGTCGTGCCAATGAGCTCTTTGGAGTTTATGTACGAATTTTCATAGGCTTTTCGGTGTAGGAAATATAATAGGGAAACCTGCATATAATTGGAATTGCATGGAATTGGAGCCTGACTACTAACTAGACCTCGACGCGACTATATGAATGACTTAAAAGCTGGATCCGCCCTTGGGGCCATCGTGGTTAAAATGACCCAATCGCCCTTCGAGGTTTGGCTTATGTCCACTAGAAGACAATATTAACAGGCTGGTTATATAATTACGTGTCAAATTGTTTTATTATTGACAAACATTGACAAACTCTACGAGAAGATTCCTGGCCCCTCCAAGTTGACAAATCATTGTCACTATTTTCTGCATACCTATAGGTACAATATAGGTGCGTTCGGATAGCCTATGGTGGCATTATTAGAATTTTCAAAATTGGCGTTGACGTAAAGCGTTCGGTTTGAGAATTTTGCCATGTTTGCCACTTTTGTCCCCACCCAAAACGAACGGTACAGTCACTAGGGTCTAGCGGTGATGTCAAACAAATGTCACAGGCAGCACTTGACAAATAAAACTCCAAAACACCGCGAAAACCAGCGAAAACCAATCGTTAAAATCTTAATGTCAAAAAACGATCACAACGATCCTATGTCGCGAGGTGGGTCAAAAGTGGCAGATTACGGTGGCATTTTTAGCTGTTTTTGACCTATCCGAACGTTGAGCGAAAACAGATAATAATGCTACTTTTGCACACACCACACATGCCCAAAACGAACGCTACGTGTGATCATTATTGGCGTTTGTAACAGTTATTTTTGCTACCAAAACTATCCGAACGCACCTTATATATTACACAAATAGTAAATCAAACGTCAGATAGGTAAGCATTGTAGGTATTGTAATGACTACACTGCTAATTAGTGACATGACAATAATAACTGTGGGTGAAACAGTAGATATTGTATCATCCACACCGACCAGTGCTAGGGATCTCCTACATCTAGTCAACTTAACGGAGTATTTGAACCGGCATAATTATTTCTTGAGATTTGGCTAGTAATCGATTTACAACGATCATAAATCACATAACAAGCCGCGTATTTAAAACTAATCTTAGAAAACGAATCGGCATCAGATCGTTTTGACACCAAAGTCGCCGATATTGCGGAAATCTAACAGTTGGTGGAGTATCGTACGGGTAAAGTTGATACCATGGCGGGTCATGATCCGTAGGATTGGAGAATATACACTAGAAGATAAGAGACGTGTTATCAAGCCGTGTCACCTTTGAGTCTGAGCCAAGGATGTTCATGTCATACACATAGGTTTCGATCCCCCTGAATTATAACTAAAATCGTGTTATTTGTTATATCTATAAAAACTACCTAATATATTTCTATAGCCCTTAGGATGGCACATAAACTCTGACAATAGGGCAGGGCACTGAGCACTACTAGGTACTTTACTTTTTACATAAATCAAAGTTCAGCGTCCAAACAATTATTTTGCCTAAGGACGAGTAAAGAAGACCTATAGTTTGTCCTTGTTTGTCATATACTAAGTATTATTATGCCGGATATTTGACCGGTCGCACCCGCTCTTCACTAAGGTTGGTGCAATTACTGATTCTGTTTGACGAATGTGTTGACAGTGCTGTGAAATCATTGCTCGTCATTTGATGCGCCAATTTGCAAACAATCAATTGAAACATGTCCGCATAATTTTCGCCTCCAGTTTCAATAATGAACCTGAAGTCCATAGCTGAAGTCATCAAAATTTATTTATTTTGTTTTTTCACACAAAGTAAGAAGTAAATAATCTACGTACAACTCAAAGCTTTTCACCCTGTATTGTATAGTTCAAAAACATATCATACAATGTGTAATTTATACACTCATCATGATGAACAACTTTTACTACGGTGTCGAACTTTGAAATCGCGTAAAAAATATGGTCTGTTCCATAAATTTTGTCCAAGGACAATGAAATTTTTGTATGGAACAGTAGATTTTTTCGCGGCACCATAGCAAAAGTTGTTCATAATGATGATTACATACATACTCTTCAGTAGGTATATTGTTGAAACTTTTTGTTACACATTGTTTAAAATGCTACTTTTTATCATCATCATCACCGTTTTTTCTTTATCACGCAGGTTAAACTGCGGGCACAACTAAAGTAGATTCATATCACTCATATTATTAAGTTACGTGCTACCATGGGCGTATATAGGGGGGTATAAGGGCTTCCTCCCCCTCCGTAGCAATCGGTTGTCCGGCGGGAATAAAGTGCCATAAGCTATTCGACAAAAATAAAAAATATCAAATCTATATTTCGTCTTCGTGCTACCACATTCAAGGGCGGATCCAGGATTTATATCTGGGAGGGGCAAATGGGACATAGGCCTATTTCTACCATAGTATTTTATTATCCTATGCTGTTTTTTGCATCGATTATTTTTTAATGACATACAAGAATAACTATAAAAACACTTTTTATTAGATATGTTACCGGCCAAACCCGATTTCAGGATAAACTAATTTTGCCTAGGCTAAACTAATTCTTCCTAGATGCAATAGGATAAACTGGTATAGCCTAGGCTAATTTAGTTCGTCCTAAGCCCGATAGGATAAACCAGTTAAGCCTTAATTAAATTGTATTTTATTTAATCTACCTATTTATTATGTCGTTTTAGGTATTCTATATGTTTATACTAGACCATACCAGTTTATCCTAAGAGTATGTTTTTGTATCAGGAAAAACTAGTTTGGCCTAGGCTAAACTGGTTTATCCTATCGGGCTTAGGACGAACTAGTTTAGCCTAGGCTTTACCAGTTTATCCTATTGCATGTAGGAAGAATTAGTTTAGCCTAGGCAAAACTAGTTTATCCTGAAATCGGGTTTGGCCGGTGACAGATATAAAATAATGAAAAATTACATGTTTACAACTCAAAGCGGAATCTTATAAATCTCCCAGTTCTTTGTTATAGTTATTTGGGGAGGGGGCGAGGGGCACGTGCCCCTGTGCCCCACCCCTGGATCCGCCCTTGACCACATTACATTTTGTTTACCTCGGACGCCCCCCCTATGTGAAAGCTATAGCTACGCAAAAAGAGCTACAGAGTTATAGCTACGTCCATGCGTGCTACTGTTAATTTGGTAACATCTTTAACCTGAGGTTTGTTAATTCTATAACATCTTGTACAAATATAGCTAGCTTGTTCCCGTAGTACCTACCTAGTGGCTACCCCTCAAGTCAGTGTCGCCAAGCAAAGTCTGGACAAACCAAACAAGAGCAGTGTTTGAGGAGTTCACTCTCTAATCTACTGTGTAAATGGAGGATAGTAATTACTGGAGTGTGTACCCGCCTTTAATCTTGAGTGTCTTTACAAAAATATAACATGTCTTAGTACTATTTATTTTAAAAATAACAACCGACTTTTATTTCAATTAAAATACATGTTTTTTCCAGTAATTTTTATTGAAATACAAAACTACTAAACCGTTTTTGATGAAATTTATATTATGACACCACTTTTTAAGTCTGCGGGACCAATCTGAAAGTAATATACTTTCAATTTTTTTTTTTTTTTATGTCTGAGTTCAGACGTAGCAAACATACAAATAACCTCCTCTCCTCCTTTTTTGAAGTCGGTTAAAAATATGATTTAAATCAGCTTTGTGTATCCTGCATAATGTCTACAAAAAGTAAGTAGATTGTCGGTATATGTGTGCGTGTGTGATACCCCCCACATATTGTGTATTCGTGTGTACCTACTACCTACCTATGTTTGTTAGGTACCTCTTCACGTAAAAACGGCTGAACGGATTTGAATGAAACAAGGGATAACTTATTTCCCTAAATAACATAATAATGTACTTATAGCACAGATAACATAATAGTTAGTACCTACTATTTTCCCAATAAATATAGAAAACAAATCGGTTCGGTAAGCTACTATAAAATTTAATATTAGGGGAAAGCACTAGAGTACCTGGGTATGTCCTTAAACTGCAACCAGACCTACCGGAGGACGGGCAGCAGCGTCCTCTTGGTTAACGGTGGTGACCATTCTGCGATCCCCAAGTCGCCTGCCAACCGTGGGGATTATGGCAACACCCCACAATAAAGGAGGGCTTCGTCCACCAGTGGACGTTTTATGGCTGACGACGACTAGAGCTCAAAAAGTACGCTAGTGACTCCCTCACTAAACTCTACAA
Organism: Erannis defoliaria; assembly: GCA_905404285.2. Classification (NCBI taxonomy): domain Eukaryota; kingdom Metazoa; phylum Arthropoda; class Insecta; order Lepidoptera; family Geometridae; genus Erannis; species Erannis defoliaria. Next base: position 13,780,977 of record FR990066.1, read on the forward strand.
AATGAGTTTGAGTTTTAAGTTAGGTTGCAGTTTTATCTAAAAATGGTGCAAAATAACTCTTAGTAACTGGAATCAAGCCAAACCAAACCCTATGCTGAACTGAAATGAAACAACAAACGTAATTACAAGCGTGTTCACAAGATGTCGCTTGTATCTATGTAAAAGTGGATCGAAGGTAGAAATGCAGGGGTCACGTTCGATGGGTCCAGAAAACAAAACTGAGGCGTTGGAAAGCGCAAAAAACAATAACAATAATATTCCACGCTCGTGAGCGAAAACAAACTAAAACGTAGTGTTTAATTTCTTTATGAAACAAACTGCAAACTGCAATGAGTAAAGAGAATTTTGTTTTTAAACGAAATGAACTGTTTTACAATCAATGTCAAATTGATAAGTTTGACAGAACAAATTTAAAACAACTTCGCGCCATCTATTTTTTTTTTTCGTAGTTCTTGGCATCGCACGTTGTGCATTCTGCCAGTGTCAAGTTTATGAATTTTCAAGTTTTTATATTAAAATCAAGTCAAATATGTCATAAATCACAGTGAGTCGCACGAAGTTAGTCAAAGTTGAGTCCAAGTCATGCCCTAGTAAAGGTTGTGGCGACTTTACTATGAGCTTCTACGGAGTTTTAATAACAACACGAAAAGACACGTTTCACCACATTATATCAGTTGCCCACACTCGTGCATGTAATTCAACACTCAATGAATAAAACACCACCATTTTTAATCATCAATTCGCAAAAAAACACAAGTTTAAGAAAATAATAGAATGCAACGACATGATTTTTCCGTGTTCCCGCCAAAACTCGCGCCATCTATTATAGATTATGAAACTACCCTTTTTTTTTTTTTTAAAGAAAACGCCTCATTACTACAGTGTTCACAGTTCATTCAGTTTTCGATGACATTCATCGACAAGAGATGGCGCTTGTTTTTTTTTATAGGTTTGTGACATTTTGGCTTAGAGGATTTAGCTCTTTTCTCCATTTTGGCATAGTTCGTACAAGGAGGTGTGGTTTGTATCACTAGGCCACCTGCGTATGGAAAATAAAATAAAATAAAAATAAATATTGGGGGGACATTTATTACACACAGCGCCATCTACCCCCATACTAAGCAAAGCTTGTATTATGGAAACCAGATAGCTGATAGAATACTAACTTATATAATAATAAACTATACTTACACATTTACGGCCTTACCTAAAATAATCTCGATTCTCTTAGTCACTGCTTAAACTTCTCTGTCCTTTTCTTGCACGTGCACCTTCACGTCAGAGAGAAGATGGCAGAACATCTTAAGCAGTGACTAACGGTTGAACCGCAGGGCGTGTCTGTTTCGGACTTTAGAAAAGTGAGATCAAAAAGAAAGTCAACTTTATGAAGTTGGCAGAATGCTAGAAGCAATATACTAAGAAACAATATCCGAACAAAAAACTAGCACCGAATATAAATGCCAATGTCATATGTCATGTCAATTGTCAAACGTCAAGGGAATTTAAGGAATTAAGGAATAAAAAAAAAAAAAAGCGTCGGTCCGTCACGTCACGTATTGCTAACGCTGTTTTGTTTTATCAATTTTTCGTCTAATTTTGATAAAGTAAGATAAGTAACTTAAATCTGTGAGTTCTTCAAGCTTCGCGGAATCATTAGGTAAGATCTTATTAATTCAATATCACTTAAACTTTCCAAATTAGAGCGCTAAAAGATTTTTTAGGTTAGTGGTCTCCGGAGGCGAATTTTGTTGCTTTTCCGTGTTTTTATGGTGAACAAAGCTCATTAAACATAAAAATAACCTAGATACCTTCCATCTCTTAGAATTATTCGCTTGCCTTCCGATGAAACTTTCTATTTTATGGACGAGTTTATTAGTTGTAAGTGTGCAATCACGCGAACAATTCGCAAAATTCCAGAATGTCAAGTCAGGAGGACAACGACTCGCCGCTGCCTGAAGGCTGGGAGATGCGGACGAGCCGATCAACCGGCATGACTTACTACCTAAACAGTTACACGAAGAAATCTCAGTGGGAGCGTCCCGACGCTCCGGCCAACGCCGGTGAGGTCCGCTGCAGTCACTTGCTGGTGAAACACACGGGCAGCCGCCGCCCGTCCTCTTGGCGCGAGGAGAACATCACCAGAACCATCGACGAAGCTCGGGAACTCGTAAAGAACTACCGTAAGCAAATTGTCGCTAACGAAGCTACTTTTGAGGACCTCGCGTCCAAATTCTCTGATTGCTCATCGGCTAAGCGTAAAGGCGATCTCGGACACTTTGGCCGTGGTCAGATGCAGAAGCCGTTTGAGGAAGAAGCTTTTAAGCTGAAGGCGGGACAGCTCAGCCAGCCAGTGGAGACAGAATCCGGAGTCCACATCATTCTGAGAACTGCCTAAATTGATTTCTCTATACTCCTCTGTTCTAATTGGCTGTTGTATTTTAGTTTGTAAGATTGGGCCTTAAAAATGTTTTGAAACATTATTCTTATCAATATAAGCAATCAATACTTAGTATAATAGGTGAAATGTAGAACCTGGTTATAAGAAGACATGACTACAACTTAGCAATAGGGAATATGCATGTGTTTCAATGATTAAAAATAATAGGATAAATGGTGAGTTTTACTGAATCTGATGCTTACGACGAAAAAATAATTGAAATGAGCTGGTAAAGTTCTGATATAAATAAGCGTTCAAAGTATTTGGATAGGGAGTCATCTGTCCCTTTCTAGCAAAACACGTGCTAGTATAGAATTTGTTTGGAATTGTGGACTTTGACATCATAAACCTAGTAAGCCCTCCCTGTCTAACATGAAACTAACATGTTTATAACTTATGTTGCGTTCAGTAATGAGCTAAAAGTGATAATATCGCGACATTGACCAAAGTCACAATTATTACTCGATCAAATCAAACCCTTATATTCTGTGACTATTGAATTTGGTCGGATATTATCACTTTTAGCGCAATACGGAACGCAGCATTAGTTATTTGTACACATATTAAAATTTTACTTTTGATGATTTGTTTCGTTGCAAGTCAGCTTTTTCGTGAGTCTATAAAAAAAAAACACATGCATATTCCCTATTGGTTTTCAGAATGTGAAAATAAAACCAATTATTACAGCATCCAGTTCTGATGACATTAAATCTCTGGTCTCATGGATGTCACTATAAACATAATATCTGATCCGGGGTTGCCACTCGGCTTAAATGAACTTACTGGTTTCTTTACAGAAAAAGAAGCAATAAATGTTCTTTACGTAATTTTATTTTTGTTTCGTTTACTGTATTGTGTCTTGTGATATAGGGCGAGCAATCAACTCAATCATTTTAAAATGTACTAAAGCTTAATATGTAGCTGCCATTGCAGATCCTATAAATGAGGTATTGTTGTATGCTGCCAGGAACTTGTATAAATGTTGATTTAAATTACTGTGACAATTGTGACAAGTAGGGCAAAATTTAAAAATGACACTACTTAAAGTAATGTTCGCGTAAAAAGGTTTCCTACCTTTACTCCAATACCGTCAAAACCTAAAATTACTTGAAAATGGCAAATGCGTTTATCGTGCGGAGCCAAAATCCCCTACTGGGGAAAGAAGAAAAAAAAACATATTTTAATTTGTGTTTATTGGCCCAGTATTTTGTATAATCGGCATAAAACCGATAGCTTATACAATACTTACTTATATATTTTTTTTGTTAATATGTACATATAATACATACAACACTGAGACACAGAATAAACTATGTTCTATACATATTATAAAGTCTATGTTGGTCACATGAACATGTCCTAGATGGGAATCAAACCCTCGCCCTGCAGCTCACAAGGTAGATATACTACCAACTAAGCTATAAGGCAGTCAAAATACATTTAGAAAAGTCTACTTTCTGTAACCCAGGCCCACCTTTTCATCTTGTGCCTTTTGGATACTGCTTAAACAAACAACAAAGCATGCAAGCATGTCATGTAATAAAGAACTTGAATACCTGTTAGGACTTTTAGGAGCCATGTGTAATGTCATGTTACACTGTTAATGCTTTTTTAAACCATTATTCTCAAAGAACACAAATAACTAATGTTATATTCATTTGCTCATCTTAATTCGGCATCTATGTGTAATAAATGTGACTGAGAGAAAATCTGTACACGCCAATGGAATAATACATAAATTAGCACATATACATAATGTATTATGTAATTTATCTTATTAATCTTAGCTTTGTCCATGTTTCGATTTAAAAAAGACTAAAGCGCGTCTTAAGGTAAAAGACTTGAATTAATTATAATTTCATCATTTCAGTTTATATAAGCCTGTAAATGAATGTTTTCTGGGAAAGTAAACTCTCAAGGTCATAAACATCATATTTTATTTCTTTGTTCACCATAGAATCATTGGTAGTAAATAGTACAAATACAAAGTAACAATTTTGCAGTGTAATGTTTATTTTATTGTATAACAGAATCTTATGTCGTTAATGAATCCAGCCTTTTCATTAAAGACATTAGAACTGCTTGTACAGCCACAAAAGAAGTCTAGTAAGAGTAAATATGAAACATTTTGAAGTAATAGGAACATAATAGGTAGAGAAAGTATTAGGCCATGTGCTATTGGGAAATGTCTTAGCGATCACACATTTTGATAGAGCATTTGTTTTTGTTTTTTTTTATGCTGCGTTCCGTAATGCGCTAAAAGTGATAATATCGCGAATCCGACGAAATTTAATAGTCACAAATATAAGTGCTTTGATTTGATCGAGTAATAATTGTGACTTTGGTCGGATTCGCTATATTATCACTTAGCGCATTACGGAACGCAATAATTACTTGACTGCCTAGAAGAACTGTAAGTATATGTTTCTTTCTCGATAATCTCGATAGTACCTACAATCTATTAACTTTCCAAGTGTGGGGTGACGTCATTAGATTCGTCTTTTCATCTGAATTTTTATATTGCAGTGAACTTTTCAGTAATGCATACCTATTTCAGTTAAAGTTTTATGTTACGAAAGACATTAGTTCATGGATAAAATATATTTGTACTAAAATATTTCGATACCATTGCTTAATAAAGATTCAAGTTTTTTTATTTTATTGGATATAAGCTTGCGTTTGACCGTGAACTCGCCGAACGAAGATGCGTCTATGATAAGGCACACTTGACTAAAAGAAACAGATGGAAGTCTTCATGTAACTCGAATGAAATCACCTAAAATTAATTCAAATGCTCTAAAGTTTATTCTAATAGGCTTCTCTTGTGCCGTCGATTTTTCCAAAAATCAAGTGAATCTAATTCCGTGGAGCCAAAAAACAAGGTTGGTATTTTATTAAAAACATTCGCTATTTGAAAATTGAACGATAAATGTACTTGGCCAGACATCTTTATGACGTATGTCTACAAACTGCACATCAAGTTTAACTTATGGCTATATTAACAAACGATTCAACAGAGTCCGCTTTTATAAACATATCTATTTTAGGTTCCTACGTACAGGATTTACGTTAACCTTTTAATTCGTTTTAATGTGCATCTTTATATTTCTTAGTTAGCACTCAGTCATATGGCACTAATACAATAAATTTAATATACATCTACGAATCTAATTGAAACAAATTTCTTTGTAATGCAATTTGCGAACAAAAAGGATCGGGTGTCCGTTTACAGCGCGTTCAGTTGCTCGGTGTTGGGTTTGTTTCTGAGCAGCAGAATGGTGTGCAGAGTGCTGTCCTGAGAGTTTTCTGACGCCGGAGTCCAGATGGGCCCAATTATAGGCGGGGACCGCTTGCCGCCCCAGATGCTAAACTTCATCTTCCTCTTGCCGTCTTTCTTCAAATGCACCTCATTGTACGGGTGACCGGGCTTGAACAGCTTCGGAGAGGAATCCACTAAGGAGCTGAAAGGCAGAGCGTCGCGCAAAGTCTTGTCCATGTCCACATTGCTGCTGCTCATTGCCAGAATTTTGATCGGGTGTCGCTTATCCATGCCGGGGATGAAATCGAAGCTCCTGAAGTGCTTTCCACTTCCAGGCGAGTAGTTGGAGACAATGCGTTTTAGTTCTGGAATGGTCGAGAAGAAAATGATCTTGGACGCTTTCACTCCCGGCTTGTAGATCATCTGCCCGCTTCGCTTCCCTCCCCACGGGCTGAAGCGGACTCTTTTCGGCATGCTTGGCTCTCGGATGCCAGCAGAACGCTTCCACGACCACATATGCTCGAACGACGCGTGCGGTCTGTCTCTTTTCCCTCCCCAGGGGCTGAAGTTCTTCTTTTCGACCTCCGTTTCATTATCATCGTGATAGTCTACCAAGATAGGGGCGGAGATATCGCTCTTGAAATAGATCGTTTTGTCCGTGTCGACAAGGTTCGGACGCCACGTCCTCGTGTCCGGGTCGGGCGCGTTAGGTGTCCGTCTTTTTCTGGACGACTGCTGGACTTGTTGATAGTTGACGGCCATGTCGTTTTGGAAGGTGTCGAGGTTCGGCGGCTGGTTGAAGTAGTGTGTGTAGGGGAGGGACTGGATGGTGCTGTCGCCGACGTCGAGAGGAGGGTCGGCGACTAGCGCCCCCGAGTCGATATACTGGAGGCTGACAGATCCAATCCATGAGAAGGCGAGCAGGAGCCAAGGGTGAGACATTATTCTGGAATAGACAGGAAACGATTAGTAATTTAGCTATTTCGAAAAAATAACCGTTAAAACTGATGAAAGCTTTAATAAGGAATTTGCTGATTCACAAGGGAAGACGGATTGCTAATGAATCATAGAACGCCATGGCCTTATTTTCACTCCTTTCATTTAGGTTGGTACTACTTACTAATAATACTTGGTATGTATGTATACCAAGAAAAGCAGAATATCGTCACATTGCCACACGTTCCACGTAGGTAGACATTACAAATTTTTTTTACACAATGATGCGAGTTCTAAGTATGATTCTTTACGGGACAAAACAATGTGACTCGGTTTTTTTTTAATGCAATCCCAGTAATTAAATTTCCTGATGTCTGCCATGTTTTCTGAGAACTGCAATCTAAGGGTAGAGTATTAAATAATATTTTTACTAAATCGACGCTGGCGTGCTCTATGCTCTGCTACGAAGATGCTAACCCTCAGACAAGGTGCTATCCAATCATAGATATATTTTAAAAAACCAGCATATATTTTCCTGTATCTGAAAAGACTTAGGTACGCATACATAGAAGAGTGCCTAAAAGTAAAGACCGGTTGTCGTGTGACCTCTCTAGTTTTCAGAAAAGGTCATAAGGTTTGATGCATCTTACTATGATCCTACTTAATTCTGCGTATAGAGCCCTACTCTGCTAATTTAATTTTCAGTATTCGAACCCACTACACTGTCAAAGTATAATTTAAATTCGTCACTATAAATAAACACACTTTAGTTTGAAGAGTGCCTAAAAATAAAGACCGGTTTTCGTGTGACCTCTCTAGTTTTCAGAAAAGGTCATAAGGTTTGATGCATCCTACTATGATCCTACTTAATTCTGCGTATAGCGCCCTACTCTGTTAATTTAATTTTCCGTATTCGAACCCAAGTCCCTGTCAAAGTATAATTTAAATTCGTCACTATAAATAAACTTAAAATTCAACAAGATGTAAGAATCAAATGTAACTTGATTATTTAGGAGCTATTTAGTTTTGGTCCAGTCCTGAACAAACACACCCGTGGATATCAAGCTTTGGAAAAGATGGGCCGTCGCTGAATGCCGTCACGGTGAAGGGTATGTGTGACACTTATAATCCTACAGCTATGATAACAGATAAGCTCTCTTGAAGGGTGGGAAATATCCGAATTTTGAAGGTGTTTAGTCAAATCCTGCAATGATATGCATGTACGCCGGTGGTCCGTAATAGGTATGCCAAGTAATTTGTGTCAAAAAACGTTTGGGTTTTAGAACTAGGTCAGTAAGAATATTTGTGATTTGAGTCCTGAGTTAACAAGTACTTTTTTTAACCGACTTCTATTACCTGGATGACACTTTTTTTCCAGTCATTTTGATTTAAAAACTAAAGTACTGAACCGATTTTGATAAAATTTTGTATGGGACCACCTCTAAGTGTGGACTACTTAACAAAAAGAAGAATCATCCTAATCAATTCATAATTGGCGGAGTAATCGCGTACCTAACAAATACTTTAACCGAACTGAGAACCTGCTTTTTTGAAGTCTGTTGAAAATAACGCGTATCGGGGTTAACATTTTAAATGCTACAGTGTCTATACAAGCCACAAATAAGCGTAATATGATACTTTTAAACTTTCGCGATTTGAACACATAATTATGTTTATCACCGGGGGCTTACACGCCATTGGAACATGGTCGAATCGTCGAGGTAAACAAAAAAAAATAGTTGTGCGCGATTAAGCCCCGGTAATAAACAGAATTAAGCGTAATATGATATAATCAAGTAGACAACCCCAGCAGAGGGTTCCGGTAAAGAAGGCTTTGGATGATTGTGGCCATAAATCGTTTCATAATACTTATAAAACAAACTTTTAGTAGGTTAGGAACAGGTATCTATCATGTTATTATTCATTAACAAGACAAAAACACTTTTAATCTAAGATTCAGGCATTTCCATAAAAATATTTTTCATAAGCTAAATGCAATAGCTTGTCCAAACAAATTCAGACAATCATGTCCGAGCAATATGAAGCTCCGCTTTTAGCTCCACAAAGAGCTGCTGCCGCGCTAAAGCTCTTTTCAATACGAAATATGCGTTTGGAGGCTGTATTGAAGCTTAAATATTTCATAACACAATTCACATAACATAGGACAATGGTTTTCGACCAGTATTCGCTTCTTAGCGATGCAAACTTAGTCCGTTTTAGCCTATTCGTAATCGTATACCACATCTTCTCTTTACATCAGGCGTAATCGGTCCATTAAACCATTAAAAAATATATTGGATTGGTACTTAAATGCAGGGTCTCCAGATTTAGTATGTGAAATTTCCCCAGATCACATAAAAAAATCCCCAAAAAGATACTATTACCAAGAATTTTCCCCAAATATTGTTTGGTTCGTGTTTACCTTACTTTATGTAGATATAATTTTTTTATTTATATCTCGGAATAACATAATACACAGTGTGTAACAAAAAGGGTAATTAATACTGAATGGTATGAATGCACTCATCATTATGAACAAATTTTACTATGTGGCCAGCCTTGAAATCGTGAAAAAAAACAGCTGTTCCATTCAAAAAGTTAATTGACCTTGGACAAAACTGGACAAAATGTATGGAACACCTGATTTATTTGTTTTCCCCAAACTTTCCCCTAAAAAAAATCTGTTCTCCAAAACTTTCCCCACGATTTTAATTTCCCCATTACTTCCCCAATCTTTTTATTTTTCCCCAAAATGGGGAAAAAACCCCCAATCTGGAGACCCTGCTTAAATGAACCCTATCTATATCCTACAACCGTCTGTTGGGCCTCATCTCACGCGGCGATTGAAACATACAAAAGGTACGTACATGCAATTTGGCATACCTACTTAATTTGTAGCAAATGATACCTACCTATAAACTAGACGTTATTGTTTCGTATTTTGAAAGGAAAGATAAATCAAGAATTTTGTAATCTATAACAAACTGTGCCACAATTAAATTATTATTAACATACATTTTCTTGAAGCCTGAAGCATGGCACAGGAGTGTGTGTATCGACTATAGGTATATCGAAGCGCTGAAGTGTTTGTATAGAAACGCCACCATGTCAATCCGGTTGCAGGACGAGAGCGCGAAACGAATCCAATTGCAGAAAGGCGTGAGACAGGGAGACGCTATTTCTCCGAAACTGTTCACGAACGCATTGGAGGACGTGTTCTCTGTTCATGCAAGCTCTTGGACTGGAACGGATTCGGCATCAACATTAATGGCGAGTACATCACCTTCGCTTTGCCGATGATATAGTCATCATGGCAGTGTCGCTGAAGGCCCTTAATACTATGCTCAGCGACCTCAGTAACGTTTTCCAACAGGTGGGACTTAAAACGAACATGGACAAGACAAAGAGCATGTCCAATGTCCATGTTGCTCCAGTACCGGTTGTTGTTGGGAACGATACTCTCGAAGTTGTTGACCACTATAACTAACTTGGACAGATTGTTCAATTAGGTAGGTCCAACTTCAACAAAGAGGTCGCCCGAAGAATCCAACTCGGATGGGCAGCGTTCGGGAAATTGCGTAATATCTTCTCGTCCAAAATCCCCCAGTGTCTGAAGACAAGGGTCTTCAACCAGCGTGTGTTGCCAGTGATGACATATGGAACTGAAACGTGGTCTTTAACTGCTGGCCTTTTGGAGAAACTCAGAGTCACACAACGGGCAATGGAGAGGGCTATGCTCGGAGTTACTTTGCGCGACAAAATCCGGAACGTGGATATTCGCCAAAGAACCAAAGTCACCGACATAGCTCGCAGGGTTTGCAAGTTGAAGTGGCAATGGGCAGGTCACATCGCTCGACGAACTGATATTCGATGGGGAAGAAAGGTTCTTGAGTGGCGACCGCGAACCGGAACACGTAGCGTAGGAAGGCCTCCCACTAGGTGGACCGACGACATTGTAAAAGTCACGGGCAACCGGTGGATGCAAAAGGCAGGTTGTCGTACAGTGTGGCGGCCTAAGGGGAGGCCTTCGTTCAGCAGTGGACGTCTCCGGGCTGATGATGATGATACATTATCTAGCTAAAAGCTTTTTGGTGAAGGAAAACATCATGAGAAGAAATTCAAAGGCCTATGAAAATCCAGCATACCGCAACTGGGCGAACGAGGTGGATGTAAGCGACGTGGTGGTGGATGTAAGTGTAGGAGGAGGTTTTTCCAGGTATTTTAATTTAAAATCTAAACTACTGAACTGATCTTAATGAGATTTCTCTGAAGTATATCCTCACAAATAAAAATAATTTACCAAATTGGTTTATAAAATGCGGAGTTCTGAGATAACAAACATTTAAAAACACATACAACCGAATTGAGTAAATCCTCCTTCGTCGGTTAATAAGGCTGATTATGCTATGCTAAGACACTATTGTATCTTACAATCTTGGTGAAAAAATACAAACTTTGTAACTGCCGACTTTAGACATTTGGAAACGTCTTGAGATGGAAATCGAAGATTTAATTAAATGGACAGTTTCTAATTCGACAAGATAAGTGAGAGCTTCTGTTAATTATAAATCCAATGTAAGGCTTTGTGTCACTGGGATAAGAAAATAATTAGGTGTTAAATGAATATATTTTGGGGCCACTTATCTTAATTTATTCTTGCTGACCTATCATCAAAGAAAATATAAAAGTAAACGAGACTGAGTCACGCCTACTGCTAGGTATATATCTACTAGTAAATAAATTTAGAATTTATAAGGAAAGATTACAATGCTGGCCACTCTAGCTCGACACGGGATAGAATAGGCTAAGAATGTTTTATCGTATCCATGCAAAATAGCTTGAGAATCAATGTGTTGTAAGAAAATGTGTTTGTTCTACTCAACTCCGTTATGGCTAAACGGATTTGAATGAAATTTTAGAATAGCTGCTTCCATTATAAGCTATATCCTCTTTAGAGCCTTTTTTACAAGCTTTTATTTAACTTGCAATGTTTGTATACTTATAAGAATGTGCCTTCGGACCCAATCTTGCAATTTAATTTGAAAGTAGTTATCCTCAACCGATTGAGATGAAATTTTGCGTGTACGAGTATTAGTTTGGATGACATAATAATGCATAGGTAAGTGACGTCATTCTAAATCCAATATGGTGGATGGCCCAAGGTGGCGAACTAGTAATTTTTGTGAACTCCCATGATATGTGTATCAAATGAAAGGGTTTGCTGAGAAGAATACGTCCACATATTATTATACGCATTTTGTGTTTCTTCTATGAATTGATTTTTTTTATGCAAAGGACTGACGAGACGAGTGAGGCGTTCGCCTGGTGGTAAGCATCATGCCTGCACATAGCATAAGGGGTTAGTATTAGAATGGCTAGATCGCAAAATGACTTCATGCCACTTAGGCCATAACTCAAAACATCCGGGTCGCAATTGACTTAATCTCATCTATTCCACATCTCAAAATGTCAAATTCGCAAAATGACCACATCACTACTGGTCCACATCACAAAAAGTACAAGTATCAGCATTGCTAAAATGTCTACGTCGTAAAAAGTGGACAGTTAGCAACATTATTATTTAAATTTAAATTTTAAATTAAAATGTTATTAAATTTTATTTATTGCATACTACTATATTACTCTATTCATATTGTCTGTTCCCATCAACATTTTGTTTACGTAATAAAGCTATGAAACATACATACAAAATAAAAATAAAGGTCATAAAATAATACAAAATAAAAAATATGCGAAAAATCTAAAAATAAACAAAAATAAATGAAATAGTCCTAGAATTCGATCGCAGCACCACCTATCAGGTCCAATTGATACTTGTCTTTTTAGTGATGTTGACTAGCAGCAGTGTGGTCATATTGCGAATTGGACATTTTGAGATGTGGAATAGATGAGATTAAGTCAAATTGCGACTCAGATATTTTGAGATGTGGCCTAAGTGAGATGAAGTCATTTTGCGATCTAGCCATTCTAATACTAACCTAGCAGTAGCAGTACCAGAATTATGAAGTTGCGAACAAAATCCTGCGCCGCACTGAACTGCGCTTGTCACCCGCAGATATTAGGTATCAAATCTCTTCATGCCCAGTAATTTATCTGGTAGCATTGTCCCTCAAACCGAAATACAGTAATGATTGCACACTACCTACCTATTGCTTGGCGGTTAAGGAACTGGCAAAGGCCACGAAGGCTAGTATTATTACGTATTTTTTGTTTATTCTATTTCTATGCATATAGTTTTTCCGATAATTTAGTTATTTACTTCCGACGTCCGTCGATTTTTTATTCGAATTCACATTGAAACTTGGTATCGTTTTATGTAGCTACAGTTTACATAGGATAGCGGGAAATCTGCAAGGCGATGTTTAAAAAAAGGTTGGGCACCAATGGCTTACGGAACATCGGTCAAGATTTGGAATCGTAAAAACCAACCCCGCACGTTTATACGAAACTAGCTGTTCCCTACGGCTTCATTGCAGACCACCAAACCATTAACTTTTCTGGAATAGAAAGTATACTATAGTTATCGGCCTTCCATCAACTAGGTATGAAGATAAACTCTCTTCATCAGCCTACCTTATCAAATTGTTAGACAGAGGACTCTCCTAGAGCTCGCCACTCGGTCTCGTCTTCGGCTTTTCATTTCTAGTGACTGCCCACTGCCAGGGGGGTGTCACTCCGCTGTTTAGGTATGTTCGGCCGGCGCTCCGTCCGGGTGGACAATGCAAGGCAGAAGTCAGTCGCCGCCCGCACGCTAGCCTCGTCGCACTTAACTAAGCATACGTGATAGAAAGAGAGCGTTATATCTAGGTGAATATAGCGAGCGGTATCCAGCGCTGTGCGAGTTGAATTGCTACTTTATTGCCTAGTAGATAGAGTCCTTATTTATTTCAATTCCTTTGCGGAGTTAACTTTCTGTACGTAATACTATTATTTATTCTGTGCCACTGCCTCACGTAGCGATATCAAGAGTAGGTACATAGCCTTAGGGAATCGTATGCTACGTTTGCCGATCCATGGTCTCTCTAGAACTCCTAACGATTTTATCGATTCTGGGACAGATATGACCAGCACACTGGTCGCTTAGCTTGTTAATACACTGACCTATGCGAGTAGCTTTGGGTTTCTAGCGAATCACTTCTTTTCAGATACGATCCCTTAGATAAACGCCGAGCGTAGCTATTTCCTAACAGCTATACCCATAACCCACGCCCATGTGTGAAGTAACGTTGATCATTGCTCTTTGACTGCGTGAGAGATTAACAAGACTTACAAATACACTTTCACATTTATTAAATTAGTTAGTACAAACTTACTTCATTCTTTGTAAGAATAACCGAAACAAAAATAGAGTAATGGTATGTTTATACGCATATCAAGTTGTTGAAATAACATTTTGTCATGAATAAATAAGGACGAAAGAAAACATGTAGGAATATATTTATCTGGTAGCTTTTTAGGTTTTATTTTAATGTAATTCGTAAATATTAGCTTTTAATAACGAGCTAAGAGAAGGTCTTGGAGTATATTTATTTTAATATTAAGTATATTCGACCATAATTTCGGAACTGAGACTCGATCTTCGTAAAATAAAGGCCAGTAGTTAAGTAAAAAAAAACGGGCTAAATTAATGGTTTGCGAGTTATGGTTTGCGACAAACAACAAGTTTAAATAAGGCTTCAGGTGCCCTGCACAGCGTCGCCGGATGTTTAGCAAGCGCAGATGCCGCTAGACCTAATTTGGTTTTTATGAGATAGCACAAAGCACTTTAGAAGGTACGGACCTCGGCTTGGCCGTCGCCGGGAGTGGGGTCAGACTTACCCTGGCAAGGGCCCTGGAAAGAGTGCGCCCTGGGACACTATAGTAACTTGATCTGATTGCCTTATAATGCTATGTTATATAACAGGACTGGACCACAAACCCCTCAAAAAAACTACAACGGAAGCATTTGAAAAAAGCATGTAATTAAGACATCAATAAAAAGAGAACCTATTGTGTAAACATAATATTACTGATCGCATTTAAAAGTGCTCTTGATAACTTGTGCCCAAACTGGACGGTTCAGCGATTTGCTATTATGAACGAATTGTCTACTTCCACTGCTGAACATACACTCAAAGAGCGATTGGACCATATCCACTACGCTGGCCCAGTTGCGAGTTGGTAGGTATATTGACATACGTTATTGAGTTAGGTACTTCTCCGAAAGTATGGAGGTTTCCTCACGCGGTTTTCCTTCACCGAAAAACCAATGGAATGAAAACCCACACACAATCACCAAAAACTCATCGATACTGGTCCGGAATTGAAACCACCTCACTAGTTCTAGTTGAGCGGTCTCCTATTAGACTACTACGGCTAAAACTATGCAAACAAGAATACTTAGTTACTATTAGTCTTAACAAATGGTTTTAAAACTATTAAACGAAATTCAGGCAATGACATTTTTTAATGGCATAGAGAGATTTTACTTTAAAAATAAACAAAAAAATATATATGGAAATTAGTTCACATATTTCACAATAATCTGTGTACAAATATAAAAGGCGACATAAACATGCATAATAATATAGATCGAATTAAGAATCTCCTTCCTTTTTGAAGTCAATTAAAAACACGTAACTTACCTAATCGACATATCAAAAACTGCATAACAGAAGGACTGAAGTTAACCACTGTGTATTTGCACTGTCATGAGATATAGGATATTTATCTGTGTATGTATATGTGATGATGGCAGCTTGACAGTTGGAGATGTTATGAAGTACTGTATGGAGCAAGCGCCTTTTATAGTTGGGTGGGAACGATCTCCGAAGGTACGGTGCGCAAAAATACACGCCTGGAGTAACAAGTTGTAGGTCTGGTTGTTAAAGGTTCTAATAGACTTGAAATTTTGAATATTTTTGTATGAAGTGATTCCACACTTATGGTATTTCTATGTAAAATTTACAGATGGCGCCACCAACACTTTAGTTAGTAGCTTATAACAGGTTCAGAAATTTGGCATCTAAGGCAGAGACTTCTGTAGCTTAATTGGCAAAGCAGTTGGGACGGAAACCCATAGAGACTGCTCGTATGCAGGTTCGAGTCCTGCCGGAGGACATAATTTTTCTTCCTGTGTAAGCTTTAAAAACATAGACTTGAAGTTATTTTAAAAACATAACAGAACATTAGTTACTAACTATTACAATGCTTCTGGCCTCATACATGTAGAGTTCGGAATCCGATGCCATAAAATATAATATTAATTAGCTTTCTAATAATGTTACACGAGAATTTGTTTTATTTTGAATATTATTCTAAAATTAGAGGTTATTAAATTATTATTATCTCTTGATATAATGAAATTTTACCAGTAACTTTTGTATTATGAATAAATGACTTGTATAACCCATCATCGAGCAATTTAAAAAAAAACCTTTTTACTGCTTTATTGTATAAATTGACAGTCTATTCGTTTTGTATCGGATTCTTTTTAAAATTATGGTATCCGAACTATAGGAGAGTCGTGGTAGCCCAGATATGGATAGGCCTTAACATGAGGTTATAAAAAAAAATTTGGTGTAAAATCATTCAATGTCAACTAGTGTTCAATGCCGTGGTTTGTAGCGAGTAAGAAGCAGCGAATGGTTGTACTAGCGACAAGAGTTTTTTTTAATGAAAAAATAAAGCGTCACCCGCTTGCGTAAATCGTGGGTCAGTAGAAGACACTTAACTATTATATGCTGATGGAATGTGTCCGAAACAAAAATTAAAGAGACTTTTGAAGAGATTGCTTGATCTGAGTCTGAATCATATCTTTGAGGTTACGACGTCAGTCGCTGCAATTCGGATTGCCTATTTTTTATCGTTGTGTACTATATGTAAGTGACGATGGAACCGACACTGGTGTTGGCAAAAGTCCTCAATTAAATCAAGCTTAAAAATGCATTCGTGAGATTTCATGTTCGAGCCCGGGCCCTTAGTAGGTTCTTTGTAAAAGTTGAGTACTTACTAGATGTCTACAAATACCTCGTTGCGGCTTTTAATATTTTGTAAGGTAATTTTCCTATCATCTCAACCGCTGTTTCTGCGGACGGTACAGGAGACCAACTGTTGAATTGCAAAGGGTCAGTTAGCCACGTAGGTCGAACACCGTTGCAGAAGGTTCGTTTGCAATACGTGCAATACTTTACTGCAGGAAGGTTCCACACCTGACGCATCTCGCTAACGAGAATACAGGGCGATTGTCGAAGATAACATTGTTTCTCTTTATCGTTGCTTCTTTATTTTTCTATGATACCTTTGGTCTATTCACCGAATACCTACTTTTACGGACAAACATTTGCGTGATGAAGATAGATGTTTATGATGTGTAAATAAAGATACATTAATATATATGTATGAAAGATATGTATCGGCTATCTGGTTCCCATAATTCAAACTGTGCTTAGATTGGAGCTAGATGACGCTGTGTGAAATAACCACCAATATTTATTTAAGTTATTTTTAACCCTAAATAATCGTTTGAATCCAGTAAAAACAAGTTCAAAAACAAAGGACTTTCGTACACAAGTTTTTACCATTTATTAACCCCTTAGAGAATGAATTAAAAAATATATAAATAGTTAAACCTCTACGAATCAAGACACTCCAAACACACTCAATACACACTCCAAAATTCAAGACTTTGACCAGCCTAATACTTGTCTCTAAAACTAAAAAAAAAAAAAAACACTTTCATTGCAGGTAACACTGAAGAGAGAAGTAATAGTAGGGCCTTCGCTTTTCTGTGGCGGGTAACAAGACCCATAAAATTTCCTAAATACAATTAAAATGTCCAGAAATACAATTAAAATGTCCATAATTAATAATTTAAAGTTTTTATGATAATTGAAAGATAACAACCTATTAACAGTATCTAAAGAAGCTTCACATTCCAAAGGTTGATAAAAGACATCTGTGGCAGTTGTTTGTTTACAAATGATCTTTCGTACGAAAGAACGGAAATATCTTTCATTGCGCCTGATCTCAGGTATTTTCGAAAGGAAAATATTTACACTCTGTTACAATGGTTAAATTGCGCCTTACAGGACGGTATTGTGACCTGAAGCACAGTAGCAATAATAGTACTACGTACCTGAATCGTTCTCCGACTGTTACATTTAAGGGACTCGTTTCTATAACCAATAAATATGTCACATTACCTGACCTGACAACTAAACTAGAAAAATATAAATAAAAGTGCATCCAGAATCACCGGAGGACGGGCAACGGACTGCGATCCCTAAGCTGCCTGCCAAACGTGGGATTATGGCTTCGTCCAGCAGTGGAAGTTTTTTTTTTAAATCTTTTATTTAGGGACATGGAGTAATTTTTGGCTATGTTAGTCCCATAGTATACATAAAAAATATATATACAATACAGGCTCTAATCTTTGAAAATTCCATAGGCAGACCGACAGAGCATCCTAGCAGCGCCAGATGTTGGCGCCGCTAAGATGCTCTGGATCAACCCCACATCTATGTTACTTAGCTCATAAGTTTCAAACAAGCTTTCTCTCATTGATGCGCTCTGGACACATTCCTTACAGAAATGGTAAACATCTTCCACAGCTGCGCCACATGAGTCGCAACTAGAATTATCTATTGGCCTCAAGGAATTTAAAGTTATTCAACGCCATGTGTCCTGCTCGCAACCTATGAGCTATCACAATATATTCTCGAGTCAGTCTCACATTGGCCCACCATGGTATAATATATGACTTTCACTTTCGTGGAAGTCTTCTGGCTGACGATGATCCGTCCCGGCAGACGTTGTGCTGTCTTATAAAAAGTATTAAGTATTACCCACATCAACTCAGAGTCACGCAACGGGCAATGGAGAGAGCTATGCTCGGAGTTACTTTGCGCGATAGAATCTGGAACGAGGATATTCGTCAAAGAACTAAAGTTACCGACATAGCTCGCAAGGTTTGCAAGTTGAGTTGGCAATGGGCAGGCCACATCGCTCGAAGAACTGACAACCGATGGGGAAGAAAGGTTCTTGAGTGGCGACCGCGAACCGGAAGACGCAGCGTAGGAAGGTCTCCCACTAGGTGGACCGACGACATTGTAAAAGTCGCGGGCAACCGGTGGATGCAAATGGCAGGTTGTCGTACAGTGTGGCGGTCTAAGGGGGAAGCCTTCGTTCAGCAGTAGACGTCTCCGGGCTGATGACGATTAACCACATCTACCGCTTAAATCATAAGTTAGGCCTGACTGAAGCTCAAGTTCATATTTCCCGAATAAAAAATAACCGGGAAACTTTCCAAGGTTTCGTTCCAACTAAATAAATATTGGTAGACATTTCTCACAGCGCCTCTAGCCTCAAACTAAGCAAAGCGAACTATGGGAACCAGATAACTTAGAACCACACTATCACACTAATCCTACTTATATTATAAACTAGAGGTCGCCCGCGACTTCGTCCGTGTACGGAAGAAATTCGCCCCGCTCCCAAAATTCACCACTTTAAATCATCCCGAGCAATTTTTTCACATTTTTAGGTACTTATTTGTTGCTATTCTAACTGCCATTAAACACTATGAATTATGTTATTTAGTTTACTTACGTAACTTTTCGCGTAGGAACATATTTTCTTAAGGTCTACAGTTAGTTTCGTTATGTTAAGAACATCAGAATAACGGAATAACATCGGAATAAGACGGAGTTTTCGGAGAAACGCTCGAAAAACATGAAGTTGGTTTCTCTTTTGGCATTTGATGAATTTAAGCAGAATACTTTTATTTGGTTGGAAAAGTTATACTTATGGCCAAAGGGTTTTGAAGTAAATGAAGTACATAGTTTTTTTACGGTATAGGGTTGCGTTTGATTGCTACCTCGCCTAATGTTAAGAGAAGATGCGGTTTACGGTGGAGCACGCTAGCCTAAAAGAAACCAATTCACTCGCGACTTGAAAATACCCAGATTGTATATCTGTCGGGAAAACCCCTCTCGGGAAGCGCATTTCACTGTTTAGCATTTCGCAAAACAAAGGTAGAATCTAAGCGTTTCGTGCATATTTTTGGAATGTCAACCATGAATCGATGTCGCTTTTTTGGCCGTCCGATAGTAGAATGGGCAGGGTGGGATCAGATTATTCAGATCCGGAGCACACTCTCCGAAATGTATCCCATAAAAACCGCAATAGACTAGCAACTTTGCGTCGATGTTCAAAGCTTTGGAGCTTAGCCTGAACAAGGGAGTCGTTGCTAATGAGCCTCTTGCCACGTTTCTCAATAGACTCCAACGCCTCTAGCTGGCAATTAGCCGATCCATCCCAGAGCTGCGAGCAGTACTTACTCCATGCACGACCGAACTTGTGCTTGTTTTTTTTTCTGTATTTGAAGCAGTGGTGTCAATCCTGTGGTACCTGGGTAGTGCGAGTGTGGAGGTAGAGATTGTACCTATTTATATAGATAGAGGATATAGCGCCCTATATCCTCGCTGTCTATATTGTTATAAGCTTAACACTAATCATCATCAGCCAGATGACGTCTACTGCTGGGCATAGGTTTCCCCGTTAATGGGGAGGGGTTGCCATAATCCCCACGCTTGGCAGACGGCTTGGGGATCGTAGAATGCTCACCACCTTTTACCGAGAGGATACGCTGCTGCCCGTCCTCCGGTGGTTCTATGGACGCAGTTTTAAGACATATCCAGGTCAAGCGATACAGTTACCACTAAGCAAATGGTATGCTTGTTTTGCAATTGTAGTCTCTGAATAAGATGATGTAAATTTTAGACGGATGGATAAGCCGAAATTATGTTTCCTGTGTTGCTACGCCAATAAAATCTTCCTAGAGTATGAATTACTGTACGTTACTGCAGCAGTCTTTTAGTCACTACTAGGAATAGGCTTACCTCGACGGGCAGTTGGGTGCTGTTCGCCATACGCCATTGAATTTCGTCTCCATGTATAAGCAGATGTGCCTCATGTTTTCCTAGTCAAAAAAAAATAATTGTTTGGTTGTTAATTTAGATAGATATTCAGGATGTGTCGTAATAAGTAGATAACCTTGTATCTACAGATGGATGGTATGGCGGTGGTTCAGAAAATAACATATAACTCGATAACTATGCGACTTTTATCAAACACAATTTTAGATTTTCTGGTCTTGACACCACCATGTCTCCCCTCTGTTGGTATAAGGTTATCCACTCATTACGCCACATCCTGTATTAACTCTTTATTGCTAACACCAAAAACCTGTATTAACTCTTTATTGCTAATACAAAAAAAAACACACAGGATTAAATTAAATAGCTACGAGCTTACGAGTTTTTCTACGTTATTTCCAAAAAACTCGTTGGTTGGTCTTTAACTGCTGGGCTTTTGGAGAAACTTAGAGTCCCACAGCGGGCAATGGGGGGATCTATGCTCGGAGTTTTTTCGTGCGATAAAATCCGGAACGAGAATAGTTTATAGCTATCAAGGCATGGGCAGGCCACATCGCCCGGAGAACTGATAACCGATGGGGAGAAAGGTTCTTGAGTGAGTGGCGACCACAAACCAAAAGGCGCATGGTAGATAGGCCAGGCCACCCACTACGTGGACCGACGAAATTGTAATGGTCGCGGGCAATCGATGGATGCAAATGGCAGGTTGTCGTACAGTGTGGCGGTCTAACGGGCAGGCCTTTGCTCAGCCGGGCTGATGATGACGATGGTGATGAGGGGCCCGGGATCGTACCCATAACTTCACGAACATGAAAGGACTTCACAAACGTAAGAAGAGTCTAATATATTATCTACTGGCCTACCAAGAGCTAACTCCTTCAGTAAAGTAACTAAGTTATACTTTCTGATGAGTACAACCACGCGATATTGCTAGCTAGTGATATAACCCATGGTAAAGTGATTATCACCTCATTCCCATTACCGTCAGCACAGTAAAAATAAAAGTACCTACGTATGAGGATGATATATTTATTATAGTCGCGCGATTTTACGGGGCCGGACGGATTCAGAAATAGGCACAGGGTTATATCGTTTGGTTTTTGATTTTAGTTATACTGGGTTTTAAGCTTGGAGTGTACTAACCTGAAAGAGAGTCAATGTACTCATCATTGTGAAATTTTTGTTAAAGTTGTGTTCACCCCAAGCTTATAATAAACTTAAATATTTGTAATCAATTTCAAATTACTATAGATGGCCCTTGGACTTGGTTAACGGTGGTGACCATTCTGCGATCCCCAAGCCGCCTGCCAAGCGTGGGGATTATGGCAACACCCCTCTATAAAGGGGGAGGCCTTCGTCCAGCAGTGGACGTTTTATGGCTGACGACGATAGATTATTATTATAGCACATAATTATTTTAAGATTGTAAAAAAACACGTTCTACTAAAAAGGTTCACAGTGATAATTACGCGTTTATTCATAAAATATGAAACAAAAAACAAAGTTGTTTAAAGAAAAAGGCAAAAATAAGTGGAAAACATACTGTTTAGACCTATTCAGGCTTATCTCATTCCGCTTTTCCAGTAGTGGGTATTTATGAGTACCAAAGATTATTTAGGTACTTATATAATGTAGTGTATGAATAAAAGACAGATATACCGACAGACAGACCGATGGATAATGCAACTATAAGAATTCATATGCAACCAAAAACTCAAAACTGGCTATAAACAATTTGTTTTGCCAGCGCTATGTATATTCTTTAGTTTCGCCCCTTATAACATTCTCCATCTACGAGTACGTCCCTGGCACGGGTGCTTAGCTGATTTAACGGGTGCGTAACTGCGGGCTCAAATAAAACAATACACGTTCCTGTGTTGTCTAACACTTTATTACATCTGCCTACTCTCTCGTAATCAAAGAATGGGATAAAGAATTTAGGATGTAAATGAAATAACGCTAACATTTATGTCGTAACTCATTGACATTGTATATTGTTAGATCAGTAAATTATTCAACCGCCAAGTAGTTGTGTGCAAGTATTACTGTGTTCCGGTTTGAAGAGCAATGTTACCAGAGAAATTACTGGGTATGAAGAGATTTAACTTCTGATATCTCTGGGTGACGAGCTCAGTGCAGTGCGGCGCAGGATTGTATTCGCAAGTTCACAATTCTAGCACTGCTACTGTTAGTGGCAGGCGTGACGCTTACCACCAGGCGAAATCTTGCTCAACTCGTCACTTGATTGTAGAAAAACAAAATGTGTTGTGTTTGGTTATAATTATTGTAAGTTAGTATAGGCCAGCCCTAGTGTCAGAGTTAGAATGTCGCCCGAAGATATCTGACATGCATTGACTGATATTGTTAAACAACCAGAACCAACTGGAAACTTGTCACCCGATCTACGGTAGCGCTCTGTTGTAAACGCCGCGCCGCTCACGGCTACCCATCCGAAGACTGCTGACTGGATCAGATTCAGATTCTTTGTTGACCATTATTATAACATGTTTGTTATATGGGGCAACAAGTCAGTTTAAAGAAGAGAACATTTTAAATCAGTACTACAAGCTACAAACAAAATTTTAAACCAATTTATCAATAATATAACATATAAAACAAATGTATTAAAAAAACAAAATAAAACAATATATCGTAACAAAATGTAGCAGTAAAATTATTTTCACACCACCTGCTCGACAATGTCCAATTACATATCATGCAACCTCAACGTAAAGTAAAGCATTATCTCTTAATTAAGGGATATAAAGTTGTATGAAACTTTTCTAAGGAATAAAGTGATTTGAATTTGGAACGTCAAATTCGTGTGGAAACCTTGGAGGATCTAGCTCTCATATAATCTAAAAAAAACTAATTAAAAAAAGCCCATATGGCATTGTAAAGAGGTTTGTTCGAAAATCGAACTGGCCATCATAAGCAGAACTCAAAAAAAAGGTGCGTTTACAAAGAATGTGAAACGAAAGACGGTGTTTGGTCCAGTGATTGTCAGTGAATTTTAATTAATGGAGCCCTGGCTTTTTATTGTCTCGCAGAAGGTGTGAAAAGTAGAGTATGGTCCTCTGGATTAAAGCCTGTCTTCACTCAGGACTCTATATAACTCCCTCGCTACGCTCGGAAGTTAACTCTAGACTCCTATCGTTACGCTCACGGTTCAATATGCCGCCCGCGACGTAAGACACTGCTTCATTCCCTTAGTGCATAATCTACTATTATAATCAGTAAAAAAAAAATGCTATTCATTTTGCATTATCAAAAAAATTGTTTACTTAATTTCATGTTCATAAATTCACTTCACTCAGTTTATAAAATACATTGCTTATCAGATGCATTGCTCACAGATCCCGCTTTGCTCAACTTTCTTTTGGGATCAATGTGATCTATGTGGACACACAACAGTCAATTAGTTTGATGTGAAATTAAATTGTGTGGAATACACACGCATTGACAACATCACTAATATTGAATTGCAGGCGGCCATAGGCGGCAGTTCGCTTACCATCAAGTGAACCTTTTGCTTTCAGGTTAACCACCTGCTGGTTTGCTTGCTCTTTTTTAACCGACTTCAAAAAATGAGGAGGATGTATGTTTTTTTTTTAATATTTTCACCGATTTCTCCGTCAATAGGCATGATGACTACAATTTTTTATTACCTCATAAAAAAAGCTGATCATCAAAAGAGCCTATCAACGAAATCAAAATATAAAATAATTCAAAAATAAATAAGTTCTAAGTATTTTAATTTCAAGCTAGATATAGCTCGCTATACCGAGCTATGATGTCAAGCCTCAGGCGCGGCTTACAAATTCCATACTAACACGTGCTTTGCGAGAAAGGGATAGAGCATCCACTCTCTATCCCCACCTAAAACTTTAAACGCTCATATCTCGGAGATTTATCAGCCAATATAATTATTTTTTTCAGTATGTCTAATGTATTTAGTTATATTCATCACTAAGCCTGTTATTTGTCATAAATTAAACATTAGGCCACACGCCTATTGTGTATATTTGTGATATTGAATTTATTTTTTTATTTGAAAGGGTTATACCTTCGAGGGGGTCCAATATTAATTTGAAGTGGGTTTTTTTTAATTTACTTTTTATAAAAAAAATATATATCTCCGCGTCTCGTAGCTCTTCGTCAGCTACGAATATGCTACGACCGTAGTAGAAGCTACGCCGTAGACTTCTACGACAATTTTATTTTGATCCAAGTTTGATAGATTTTATATCTACTTATTCTATTCTATCTTGTCCTTTACTGCCAAATGAATTCGGGAAAGAATTACTTGCGATCCAGGGTGAGAGCACTCGTAATGTATTAGATTAGGTATGTTTTCATTCGATCGGCAGAAGCATCAGGTGGTTATCGTCCGGTTCAAATTGGAGTTTTGTCACCGTTTCACTGCCTTTCCAGGAAGTTAGGTAAGGGTGTAAAATTGTCCTAAAATGTCCTAGCTAGCTTTATCTTAATTATTTACTACTAGTAATGTAAAAGTGGTTCGGTTTGTTTATGTAAAAATATAAATAAAAAGGGAAATAAATTATTCTTCTGGAATAATATTTAAATTATATATAGGCTTTTTTATTTCATCCCGGCAGTATGCAAGGCACCAGATTTTTGATTTTACAACTACCATACCTTATAGGATACTCATGTTGTTTATTCGAAATCGCATTTCCCAAGTAACATTTTTCGTTATACCTAAATGCAATGAAACAGGCGTTTCCTTAATTTTCACTGTTCCTAGGGACTCCTCCACCAGGGACTGTAATATCGATATTTCTATGGTATCGATATCGCAATATCGATATAAATACTGATAATTGGGAATCTGTTTATCGATATTGACACTGATACTTTATTTCAATACATTAATGATACCGATACTTTATTTCAATACATTGATTTAAATTTGTTTTTATACATTTCAAATCAAAATGTCTATAAACATGGTTTTGTCTTTTGCGCCCTATTTTTCATATTTTTAAAAAATATTTTATTATTTACACGGACAAACAAAACGTCAAAGCTTGAGGGGCAAGCCGCGCTCGAATAAAGAGAATCCGCGCGCTGCGGGTGCTGTTGCCACTCCACACCGCTGAGCCGAGTAATCTGGCAATGTCGCCGCCACGCCGTATCGGTATAGAGTATCAATAAAATTATCGATACCTTTATACCGATATTTGAAAAAAGTGGTATACATATAGATATGTTTTAGAAGTATCGGTACAGTTGTCGATATTTTCTTTAAAGTATCGATATATTTCGTTTATCGATATCGGTCCCTGTCCTCCACACAACTTCTCAGACCATTATAATCATAGTAATTTTTTGTTAAATTGTGTGATAGTATAAAATCTTCTAAATACACAGGTTAAATATCAGCAGCTTCACCCACTAAGGACATATTTTAGCCATCACGTCAAATAGGACAGTCATATGCAGAATAATGTATTTTATTCGATGCTGGTATCGCCCACGTGCTTAGTTTTAGCTGTTTCTAAAGACCACCCATAGGTCACTTTAGACAATTTCAGCCATCAAGTCAGATAGGACACTCATATAGTACATTAATATTGTTTGTCCGCGCTTGTATCGCTCATGTGCTATTCCCATGTTAATTTAACAACTATTGTTACAGATCGGACCGTTTCACCCGCTCGTCAGCATGGTAAGTGTCATTGTAACTTAGATTTACTTATTAAGCATACATGTTATAATTTTCTCTGAAGGTCAAGTGTAGGAGTGAATGAGGAAATTTTCGAAACAGTTTGTAGAAAGAAGTTACTTTAAAGTACATTGCTTTCAACATCATAGAGCCATATTGAAAATAAAACCATTTCAAACCTTCGAGCATAACGTACCATTGGAAATGCCAATGGCGATAATCTGCCCTAAATGAATTTCTTCCAGTTTTTGGGGCTTTTTTTTCGCCCTTCGAAGGTAGGCTTAAGTTCAGCAGTGGACTATTAAAAAAGCTCGTTATTATGCCGTAAAAATAAAACAATATGAAAACACATACAAACTCAACACTGCCAAATGGTGCCGTATGGTCGGTGTATATCATGTTGTTTGGCAGAGGGGTATCCTTTGGTTTGTTATCTCCATTGGTATATGCTGTGTGTGCTTCCAGAGGTTCAAGTTCTGCGGAGAGGGCGACTGCCCGCTGTGGGCGCTGGCGGCGCTGCACGCGCTCGGCGGCCTGCCCGCGCAGCTGTTCCGTGACCTCCTGCGTCTGGTGCTGGGAGACCAACCCGTCAGTATACATCACATGATTTTAACCGACTTCAAAGCAGGGGTAATGGGTTCTCTATGCAATTTTTTTTTTTATATTATCAAGTGACGAGACAAGCAAGACGTTTGCCTGGTTGTAAGCGTTACGCTTGCCACTAACAGTAGCAGTGCAATTCTGGGTATGAACCCAGTAATTTCTCTCGTAAAATTGCCCTTCAAACCGGAACACAGTAATGCTTGCACACTACTGCTTGGCGATTGAATAACTGGCAAAGGTGTGGTACTTCCGTAGACGGAATCTGCAGTAGAGTCCTACCACTACAAAACATATTAAAAAAGATTCAATTCAAATAGTTTTATTCTTCATCGAGATCAATATCGAATCAAATGAAAATTATGATAATTTCGTAAAACTACGAGTGAGTTAGAAACAACACTGTTTACTAGTAGCAGTAACAAGAGAAGTGCTCTAACCTTTAGTGAATATTGTTATTTATCGTGGAAAATTGTCACGTAGATTCAATTCAGGTGTCGACTCTACCAGAATCGAGTTACATTGAAAATACAAAATGTCCTTGTCACACGACTACGCTAATGTTGTGCATCACAATTTATATGTTCAATATGTTCATATTTCATTTCTCAAACATGATTTTAATTTCGATTGATTCCATCTTGCACAAATATTATATGACCTTGCTAGCAATGGCCCTCGGCTTTACTCGTTATCTTTGGTTTTTGTATTTTAGAGTATAATAAGCATAAAGAAGATGGAAGACCACTTCAGTCGGAGTATCAAATCCCTGTACCAATGAGCTCTTTAGAAAATCAATGGAGATTTTTTTTAAATATACAATCAAGTGACGAGACGAGCAAGACGTTTGCCTGATGGTAAGCGTCACGCCTGCCACTAACATTAGCAGTGCCAGAATTGTGAAATGCGAACACAATCCTGCGCCGCACTGCACTGCGCTCGTCACCCTGAGATATTAGATGTGAAATCTCTTCATACCCAGTAATTTCTCTGGAAACATTGCACTTCAAACCGGAACACAGCTTTTGTGAAAATCCGTAAATATAAACATGCAAGTTTTCACCCTACTGGCGAAGGAAAACATCGCGAGGAAACCTGCGTACGTCCGGAGTCCGGAGTAGATATTCAATGGCTTAAG
Organism: Erannis defoliaria; assembly: GCA_905404285.2. Taxonomy (NCBI): domain Eukaryota; kingdom Metazoa; phylum Arthropoda; class Insecta; order Lepidoptera; family Geometridae; genus Erannis; species Erannis defoliaria. The sequence continues at coordinate 13,808,973 of FR990066.1, forward strand.
TGAATCCAACCTGAACCTACAGCTGAGGCAGCGCGGTGGTTATCGCCTATCGCCCTTCGAGGTTCTATGTCGAGCACGCTGTTATGCTGTTACGGCAATATGCGCCGTATTGTAATAATAATAAAAAAATAATTCCATCACAACGAAATTTACAATACTTTGGTACAAAAATTTGGTTAACTTATTAAATATATAATTCATTTTTAACATTTCACTAAGCACCTATTGGTCACGTTCTTTGATTATATACCCAGAGAGCTATATCCTCCAAGCCCACGTTAGTAGCCGTGTGTTACGGCTGCTACGGTTCCATCCTCCAGTGGCTGTCCTATAATAATTATAACATTATAATTTATATTGGGAAGTGGATGACCCGGAGTCCCTATTTATTTTATTTCGCGTAAGACGAGTGAATTACATCATATGCAACGATTCCCTGGTTCGTAGTACTTTATTTATTCTGTGGTTCAGGCTAAGTTACAGAGTCTTGAACATCGTCGAAAAGTAGCTAGCGCTCGTCACCCTGAGATATTTATGTTAAATCTCTTCATACCCAGTAATTTCTCAGTTTCCCGATAATTGTAACCTAGTCTTTGAGAGTGAATCGGTTTCTTCTAGGCAAGCGTGCTCCATCGTAGATTGCATCTTCGCTTTGCATCAGGTGAGAAGGCAGTCAAACGCAAGCCTATTAGCCATATTATAAAAAAAAGTTGGACACAAGGTGACGCGCAGTTCCGGTACTACAAAGTTATTGTCTATACTTACGCCATATCTATTACGAGTAACCTGCGGTAGTACTAGTACTATTATTTCTTCTGTGATAGTATAACACAATTACAATTCTTTTGACGCGCCATTCTGCCGAACGGCCCGTCTGTCCCTTTGTAGTGTAATCGAATAAGCGTTAGTTACACGTAATGTGTTCTTTGGCACAAAGGTTTTGTTTCTGTTTATACTGTAACCGAAATAATTTCATGGTAAGAATAGGTGTCGTAGATTACGTCATCGGAGCCTACATACTGACTTATCTCGTCGTCAGCCATAAAACGTCCACTGCTGGACGAAGGCCTCCTTTTATAGAGGGGTGTTGCCATAATGCCCACGCTTGGCAAGCGGCTTGGGGATCGCAGAATGGTCACCACCGATAACCAAGAGGACGCTGCTGCCCGTCCTCCAGTGGGTCTGGTTGCAGCTTAAGGACATACCCAGGTCCTGACACTCACTGACTAGGTACTGACTTATCTATTGGGGTTTTAATAGTCCATTTTTTATCCTATTTTATGCTGTCATTTCTTACAGCAGCGGTCGGCAACCAGTGCCGGATTTATATTTTTTATGAGTGCAGGCCACTTTATTTCCGCCGCCCCATGTACCTTTCTAAAATAATAGGGGCGGCAGCGTCCTCTGAAATCTGCCGCCCCTAGGCCGCGGCCTATACGGTCTATTAACAAATCCAGGACTGTCGGCAACACAGGCCCGCGGGCGGCTTTCCTCGTTTCTTTGTTATTCATTACTACTTGAAATAGTCTTACGTCTATCTTCCATTTTTTTTTGTCTATAAAGATATTTATTTACAAGTGCGGCCCGCCGTAATTCCTTATTTTGCCACTGTGTGGTCCTTGTCTGCCAAAAGGTTGCCGACCGCTGTCTTACAACATCAGCAAGAATAAATACTTATGTTTCGGAAAAATTATGAAAATAAACAAGAAGCCAAATTGCTATTATACTATTTATTTCTACTGTATTTCCGCTCTAATATCGTTTCGAGTACTAATTATTATGATGAATGGAAAAACTACCAATCTTAACCTATAACCTGAAACAAAAAATTATATTAAACCCGAAACGAATTATTAATTTAATATGAAACAAATAATTTTAAATTTTAAGCTGTATCAATATAATATTAATCTATAACAAAATATTTTTTATTATTCTGCAAACTGACAAATATTAATTTATATGCAAAAATAATATACTTAAGCAATAAGTAAAAATATATCACCCTTAATCCTTCAAAACAAAAAAATGACGTCACGCCTTACTTGTCAGAATATAATTTATATGGCGTACAGAGAAGTGACGTCACGTTTTGCTGTTTCGCCTCTCTGTCTAGCATGATATTAAAATGCTTATAAGTTGCTTATTTTTTATCAGATTTTCATTTTCTTTTCATTAATCAGCTATATTTATGGCCCACATTTTAATAAGACAGTAAAAAAAACTAGTAATCTAGCCTATTATAATCTGTGATACAAGGTAAAAGAAAAAACAAAACAAAAAAGGATAAAAAAAACTCAGACTCTTAACTTTCTGTTCACATAAAACGGTCAACATTTCAAAACACGTAAAAAGTGTAAAGCTTTCAGAACTAAGAATTTATTTGTAGATAGCTTATTGTATATTTATGACTTGTTTATTTTGGACTTATCTAACCAATTTTCTGACCCACTTTACGCTAGTTTATTTTTGTAAGCTTTATTCACGAACACTACCTATAGTTATTTATTTACGTGTAGTATGGGACGGTAGTAAGTAGTGTAGTAATGAGAATACTTTTTAAAACAAGACTTCAATTTCGACTAGCAGCCCCCTTAGCACGCGCCGAGGACTAATTGGTATTTCCCTGGGCGGGAACGTGATAAAGCTAGAATATGGATACGTCTGTCTCGTTTTCGCGGGGAAAAAAGAGTGGATAGACTTTTATCACGGCTCGCGTGCTAGGCGGGCTGGATGACATATTTTTCCAGTAATATTGATATAAAAACCAAACTACTATGACTTATCAAACAAAAAAACATCAAACTCAATTCATAATTGGCGGAATAATTGCTTAACATATACAAACAACAACAAAAAACATACCGTCGATTGAGACCTTCTTTTTTGAAGTCGGTTGAAAACGGACGTGGTTTTACTTTAAAGTTTGACACATTATTGTTTTATATCACAGAAAAGCGAAGGCCCTACTTTTACTTCTCTCTTCAGTGTTTTATATACAATGTGTAACAAAAAGGTTCAACAATACGTGCCATACATGCCCTTGCATGTATGTACTTAGTGTTTGTTTTTATTTATAATATTGTGTTTATTTAAGTCGGATGCTTTGACTAGTTTCGGTCACATCCTAACCTTTTACAAGGAGTAAAAAAAAATAGCGCTACACGCGTAAAAGAACGTGGTTAATCCTATATACAATGTGTAACAAAAAGATTCAACAATACGGAAGGGCATGTATGTACTCATCATTATGAACAACTTTTAGAGGCCAACCCTAAAATCGCGAAAATAAAATCAGCTGTTTCATACATTTTGTCCAAGGTTTTTGAACTTTTGTATGGCACAGCTGATTTTATTTTCGCGATTGCAGGGTTGGCCCCATAGTAAAAGTGGTTTATAATGATAAGTACATACATACTCTGCCGTATTGTTGAACCTTTTTGTTACACATTGTATATGTTTATAGGCTTGCGTTTGACTGCCATCTCGTCTGATGATAAACGAAGATGCAGTCTACGATGGAGCACGCTTGCCTAGAAGAAACCGATTCACTCGCGACTTACCATAAAAGGACTAAGTACTTAAGCTATCTGAAGAAACTGATAACAAGTCAGGATATAATTTATTTTTGTTCATTAGAACACTGCAAAGCGAATAATAATAATAAGCTTTTAAAAAAAACACCGAATTCAATTTCGATTACCTGGATGACATCTTCATATTTTCCAGATATTATTCCAGTAATTTTGATTTTAAACCAAACTACTGAACCGATTTCGATAAAATTGATATGGGACCACCTCTGCTGTATCATCTACCAAAAAATGAATTTTCAAAATCGGTCCTCAATTGACGGAGAAATCTGTGATCCACTTAAAAAAAGACATACATACAGTCGAACATAGAACCTCCTCCTTTTTTGAAGTCGGTTAAAAACTTGTTTTTGAAGTACAATGTATCTATCTACTTAGTTATTTTAGTTGAACTGGCAACTTTAACTTAACATTACACAACTTATGCTTACATTGAGTCTTGCCTATGTAAATAAATGATAATAATTCACTGTAATAATATCTGTTTTAGGATGATGGGATTATGGAAATTCTGAAGGATACAAGCCTGGGTAAGTAGAATAGCTATACAATGTGTAACAAAAAGGTTCATCAATACTGAAGTGCATGTATCTCAGTCATTATGAATAATTTTACTATGCGGCCAACCTTGAAATCGTGTAAAAATATAAGCTGTTCCATTCAAAAAGTTCATTGACCTTGGACAAAATAATATATGGAACAGATGTTTTTTGTCGCGATTTCGGTGTTGGCCCCATAGTAAAAGTTGTTCATAATGTCGCTACGTTATGTCGCTTGCCCACACTCGTGCATGTAATTCGACAGTCAATGAATAAAACACCACCACTTTTAAGCATTAATTCGCGAAAAAACACAAGTTTAAGAAAATAATAGAATTTTAATTTCATTTCAAATTTTTAAATTTCAATAAGTGCTGCCAGTTAAGAGTCGTAGTGATGGGTTTTTATCCTTTTATTTGTTGAATTTCGTCGGATTGGATAATGATTTTTAAGTTTTTGTTGTAAGTATATTTTATATTATCTGTTTTGTGTCGTGTACCTGGTTGTGTGATGTGATATTAGTTTTGTGTATGTAATTAATCTTTCATTTGCCTTGTATGTGTATCGTGATTTTCGCGAGCGTGACGTCACCTGCCGGGCCCAACGGAAGACCAGCGCCGGTTGCTCGCAACCGGCATCTTGCTGAGTTGGGGCCGGTTTGTGGCAAAAGGTAAACAATTTATTATTTATTTTTGTTTTACTTTTCCGTGTTCTGTGTAACTGATTTTTTGTTTATATTTTTGCCACGAATAAACTATTGTCTATTGTCTATAATTATGAGTCCATACATACCCTTTAGTATTGGTGAACCTTTTTGTTACACTCTGTATATTGTTATTTAATTATTTGCTCGGGATTAATTAAAGTGTTGAATTTTGGGAGCGGGCCGAATTTCTTCCGTACGCGAACGAAGTGGCGGGTTACCTCTTAAATAATAATATATAATTTATTTTTGTAATAACATTCTTATTTATACATACAACACATACAACACTCAGACACAGAACAAACACTTCGTCACATAAATGCTTGTCCTGGGTGGGAATCGAACCCACGACTTACAGCTCTGAAGGCAGACATGCTACCAACTGAAGTATACGGTCATTTACAACAGTTAAACCACTATTGAAATATTAGGTGGGTTCTTTTATTCAAAACTAGAGTCCACTCTCTAGAATCACGTCTCCGGGCTGACAAAGCATCGACAACGCCAGTGTCGAAGATTCAAAGATGGCGGACTGCGATGCTCACAATCAATCAACATTGTTTTTACCTCTTTTTATTTAACGCAATATGTCGCCAGCATCTCGTGAGGAGTGCGCCCGCGCTGCGGCGGCGATCCGCTGGGTGGTGTCGTCAGCGTGCGCGTGCGCATGTCCGGGCGCGGCGCTCGCGCGCGACCTCGCCGTGCTGGGCGTGCCGCGCGCGCACGCCGCCGCGCTCGGCGCCGCCGCTGACTCCACGCGACCGCACTATGAAGACGGCGCGCGCACTGCCGGCTTCACCGGTCAGTACTCTACTCAGCATCGTCGTCAGCCATAAAACGTCCACTGCTGGACGAAGGCCTCCCACTTAATAGAGGGGTGTTACCATAATCCCCACGCTTGGCAGGCGGCTTGGGGATCGCAGAATGGTCACCACCGTTAACCAAGAGGAAGCTGCTGCCCGTCCTCCGGTGGGTCTGGTTGCAGTTTAAGGACATACCCGGGTCCAGGTCTACTCAGCATGTTGGATCATTATTGGATATCCATCTTTGTATCGGGTTTCCTAGTGCTTCGCAGCAGTCTGTAAATTACTTATTTTATGTTGATATCGGAAAGTCCCTTATGGGATATCGAACTCAACTCGTGCAGAGTTTTCGTTTTTACCGACTTCAAAAAAGGAGGAGGTTCTATGTTCAACTGTGTGTATGTTTTTTTAATGTATGTTCACCGATTTCTCCGTCAAACGTGGACTGATTTTGAAAATTATTTTCTTTGGTAGGTGATACGTCAGAGGTGGTCCCATATAAATTTTATCGAAATCGGTTCACTAGTTTGGTTTTAAAATCAAAATTACTGGAAAATATGAAGATGGATGACCCAGGTGGTCGAAATTGAAGTAGTTTTTAAAGCGTATTATAGAATAGAAGTTTGGTTTTTCCTTGTTTATAAAACTGTCGCAAACGACACGCCGCGCTATATAATACTTTTTTGTGCGCGTAAATACTCGAGTACCTAACCTGATGGCTCGCGGCAGTTATATGTATCTTGGTCTACAGCAGGCTTTCAGCAAGAAAATACGTCACCCAGTTCGACGTCATTCAGTTTGCCTACTACTCATAAAAAGTATGATACAATGTTGTATCTAGCTAGAGTTATGTGTTGTACCTATAATTAATTTGTTCCCTAATAAGTGTTGTCTCCCTCAGTGAACAAGTTAACCGACGTGACAGCGTCGCCCGCGCCTGCCGGAGCCGTCGACGCCTACAAACTGACTCTTCACTCGGAGACTATCACCGGAGAACAGAAGAGAAGAGACCTCCTCATAGAGAAGAGTCAAGCTCGCACGCTGCTGGAAGAGCTGAAGAAAGCTTACGAGAAGATAGAACAAATGGAAGCGCAGGAGTAAATAATAACTTCGTAGTGTAGTGGAATTCAGACTGCTCACTGTTGGTAAAACAAAACCGTTAATATATTCTAATGATCGACTTGGTTAGTTGATCGAAATTTGATTCGGCTTTTCAGTCGAATAATAGTATATATATATAAGTATGATACTATGATACTCTACGATAGCACATAATAAATTTATGATAATATCAAAGATGGAAGAAGTCGTCAATGGATACTTTAAAAAAAACTCGTTTGCTAGTATTATTTTAGAGTTAATACATATACTTAATTATAATTTGAAACTATGATTTGATAACTGCATCAAACAAAAGAAATGCAACTCACTTTGTTTGATAAACGTGTTATCTATTCATCAATAAAGATTATCTTTACAAAATACATGAGCTGGTTCTAATTACTCTCCTGACGTTGTTATGGAGCTATAATACAGGGGAGCTAGCATGAATCTAATACAAATTCGATCTGCGAAAAATCGCGAGTTCTACATTCTTATAATAATTTTCATAGAACCTAATATAATAATACCTACAAATAATAATTATAGAGAAAAGTACTGAGTATGCTATATTACGTGTCAACAAAAAAGTCCCTGGCTGATAAGATTGATAGGTACACTGAACTAACTTATAAAGGAATCGCCAAATTGAGGAACTAAAATTGACCACTGAAGTTTTATATTATTTCTTGAAGAATGCGATAGCGGCGACCCACATAGCTGTCAAGATTAGTAGCATGGTGGAAGGCGAAACGAGTGAACACTTGTGTTTTTATAAATAGGAGCGTGGTTTAGTCACATTTAATTGATCTACCACTTTCTACTCACTTGTACCATAGATTAAGTGTTAGTATACGTCATCTATGCTTGTACGGATTTAGGGCAGGGCAACCGGGGTAATTGCCCGGGGCCTCCACAAGCGATGGGCCTCCGCATAAACTGTACCTACTTTAAAAAGTTTGATTACCCTTAATATGTTTGCGGAGATGATTTGATTTGTCTTGCTATAAAATATTGAAAAATATTATTTAAAGCCAAGCTTAGAGATTATGACAATTATGGATTCGTTCAATATCTTCTGGCTGATGATAATCATGACTCTTTGTTGCCCCAAGGCCTCCACACCTCTAAATCCGGCCCTGCTCATTTCGGTTTAGTAATGCCCTTCCGCGTAATCCTGTATAGGTCACAAAGTCCTCATTCATGTCGAATAACTTAGTTTCATAAGTTCCACACTACCATAATATTTTAATCTTATTGTACTCACTTTGTATTAACAATACTTCGGTTGTCTTGATACAAAGACGCAATTGAATGAATCATCAACAGGTGTGACCAGATTATATTTTACGAAAATACCGCAGCACCTCAAAAAAATACTGAAATATACCAACTTGCACAGGGAAAATATACCAATAAAAATACTGATTTTCAAAATTTTAAAGTTTATTCAATCATCATCACAGTATTATATGTCAGAATTGTATTTTAACATTTTATTTGAAGGATTAAAATTAACACAACCGCCTTGATCTTTTACGCCTTGCTTTGTTTTAATAATTGCTGATACATTTTTGTTATTAAATTTGTTTCTTTGCACCGTTTTTATTAAATTTATCTGTGAAAAGATGCGCTCGCATGCAGCATTCGATACTGGTATACATAGAGGTAGGAACTACAGAGGGAGGGCACCGAACACGAGATTGAATACAGCCGAAGTAAGCCTACATACGAAAGTGCTACGCTTTCGCGGTCAGTATGCAACGAAGCGATGAGCGGAACATACGTGGCGCGAGACTTGATAAAATTGATATCAATATGCCGAACTATGTGTTTATAGGGTGCAAAAACAGCTCAAATAACCCGAAAAGTCCCAATGGAATACATTTTCACAGTTAACTTTCATTCCTATTACAAAATATCGTTAATTTTCTATTTGTTTACAACTTGGAACACAAAACGGTCACAAACCGGTAAGTGTTGCAAGTATGTATTGGATCTTTTTTCCCCAAATTGTGGGTGAATATCATGCTAGCAGTTATGATATCTGTGGAAGTTTTGAGTTACCAGCCATAATGCCCATTCAACTCGCACTAACCAGGCTAGGTGTTTAAACACAGCCCACATGATGTTAAGTGACGGTGTGGTTGGTAGATGGTGTAAGTAGATATTAATTAATTTACCTTATTACTTAGTATTTTAATAACCTTTATGAGCTAAATTCAAAAAAACTAATAATGTTGGCGTATACAAATGCTGGATTTATTACTATTTGCTTATATTTATGCTCTATCATAATTAAAACCGCTCAAGTGCGAGTTGGGCTGCTGCACCGAACCTACTTAAAATACAAAATTATTTATTACGTACGAGTAGATGCTAAAAAAACAAATTAATGTTTAAAAAAACGGTGTTCAAATTAATGTCACAAAATTACACAAGGAGAGGAAGCCTTGAAAGATCAAAAAAACTGATGATGATGTTGACAATAAATCACAAATGATGAATAATAGTAAGTAGGTACGTTAAATACAATATACAACCTTTTGTCTTGCATTCCCGCCAAATTTACAGAGGTTGATATACTCATCGTTATGAACAACTTTTACTATGGGTCTAATACTGAAATCGAGTAACAAAAAATAGCTGTTCCATGCAACAGGTTCATTGACCTTGGACAAAATGTATCGAACAGCTGATATATTTTTTCGCGATTCCATGGTTGGCCCCATAGTAAAAGTTGTTCATAACGATGAGTATAATTATATCAACCTTTATAAATTATCCTCTATACCTAATAACACGTTTATTTATGTCATGACTAAGTCGGAGTCAAAGCATTATATACTAAGATGAAGATTGATCTTGTTGACCGAGCGAAGCAAAGTCTACTGAGGCAGATCGGCTGTTGTGTGTACGATTGTAAGTTTGTATATATATTTGTATGACGATAACTTGCGAACCGTTTAAGAAATTTTGTAAGCAAGTAGTTCATGCAAATACAATTAACAAGTTCAAATATGAGCTAAATTGGTCAAGGGGTTTGGAAGATGTGGGGGTCGCGAGGTCTCAGTTCGCTGCAAACCAATAGTAAATAAATAGTTATTACAGCCATATTAAGTATTTTGTTACTAACCAATTTAAAGGCTAAGGACGGAGGAACTCCTTAATAATAATAAGTCACTGTACCTATAAGATCCTCTTTAATCAATAGGTAATATGAAATCCTAAGTATCCGAAATTCTATGACTACAAAAAAGTCACAAACAGTATTTATCGCACAATGTTACTAAGAACGTCTTATTATTCAAATAATGTAATTTGCTTCACATCACCATTATTAATTTATTGTGGAAATAGTGGGACTTTTTTACTATGCTGGCAACATTACCCTCGCTAAGACGCGCGTGTCCCTACAGCGTAAGAGGTGCGTGACATTGTGTGGTCACGCACACATTGCCAGCCGACCGCATTCATTCTCGTGTTCCGGTGTCCTCCCTCTGGTAGTTCATACCTCTACCTCTATGCTGGTATACATAATAGAGATTTACTAAAAGAAGTTAAATTTTTGTACTTGAACGTGCCATCACTGTTAGAAATTTTCCCAACTTCTACCCAAAATTGTTCACAAGATAGGGGTGAGCCAGTGCTCGAAGATTGTAACAAATCACTTACTTCGCGATCAAATTTAATTGATTTAATTACTATTTATATGATGACAAAAACGTACTACAAATTTGGGGAAATTCCCGATTTATCGAAATAATAAATTCAAAGATTATGTTGAGTGCAGAACAGAAACTCCGTACTAGATGATTCGATAAAGTCAATGTCAAAGCATTTATTTCTGTATATAGGCAATATAAAATATAAGCACTTATACACGTCAACATAATGTAAATTTTCAAATAAAGCATGTGTAACAAAATTAAATAACAATGGAAGTAATTTAACGCTCTGAATTTAAATTGAAAAATTGACCATTTGGTTCCCATTAATCCTTCGACATCAGACCATGAAGACGAAAGGTACTAATAATTGCTGGTATACATAATAGAGATTTACTAAAAGAAGTTAAATTTTTGTACTTGAACGTGCCATCACTGTTAGAAATTTTCCCAACTTCTACCCAAAATTGTTCACAAGATAGGGGTGAGCCAGTGCTCGAAGATTGTAACAAATCACTTACTTCGCGATCAAATTTAATTGATTTAATTACTATTTATATGATGACAAAAACGTACTACAAATTTGGGGAAATTCCCGATTTATCGAAATAATAAATTCAAAGATTATGTTGAGTGCAGAACAGAAACTCCGTACTAGATGATTCGATAAAGTCAATGTCAAAGCATTTATTTCTGTATATAGGCAATATAAAATATAAGCACTTATACACGTCAACATAATGTAAATTTTCAAATAAAGCATGTGTAACAAAATTAAATAACAATGGAAGTAATTTAACGCTCTGAATTTAAATTGAAAAATTGACCATTTGGTTCCCATTAATCCTTCGACATCAGACCATGAAGACGAAAGGTACTAATAATAATTTTACTTCGGCGGACACCTGCCATGTCCTAATTGTCCTATCTGCAACTTACTGATCTTTTGCTCCTGAATGAAAAATGAAATATAGACGTCCGGGAATTTCCCTGGTATTCGCTACTGTGTTGCCATAACTTTTTATCCAAAATATACCCAAAAATACTGACTTCTGCCAATATACCTATAAAAATACTAATGCTTGGAAAAGTCGATAAAATATACCGAAAAAGTATTAAAATACTGAATATGGTCACGCTGACGCTTACGTGCGGGATCAACTTGATAAGATGGCCAAATAAGGGAACTAACGTTACACACGGGAAACGAACACGTTTGTACAGATAATAAAACCGTGGCTCCCTCACCGAACTCTGCGGGAAATGGCCAGCACGGTTCTTCACAGATTTGAAACAGGAAACTGTAGGTACCTATACCTAAGGTAGTTACTCAGTTGGAATGCTTATAATGTCGCTTGAACTTGTGTTGTGCAGTGTCGCTTGAACTTGTGTTGTGCAGTGTCGCTTGAACTGCTCTGTTAAAATTGTGATATAGCATTGTTATATTAGCAGAAATTAAAAGTTACTTGCCAGCCAGCCATAAAAACAATCTGCTAAGTGCAAGTCACACTCGCACTCAGAAAATATTTAAAAAAACTCTCACAGAGAGTTCTCAAAGTCAAATTTTCCATACAAAGGGGTAAGTATTGTGTTTTGTTTTCTATGAAAGTCCTTCTTGAAGAAGTGAAGTGAATTCTCATCCATTTCGGCGGGAGATTAAAATTTCAAACAGTTTTTTGCCCTTGTGGCTAATAGGCCAGATAACTATTGTAAATGATCATACATACAACCAATCAATGGTGCTCTAAGGCAGGCGAGCTTAGTTTGATCCTTTGGTTTGATCACACCATATGTGACGTTTCTGATTATCAACCGTCTTCAAAAATGGAGGTTCTCAATTCGACTTGTAAGTCATTTATATTTATATGTATGTTAGGCGTTTACTCCGCTAATTATGAATTGATTTTGATGATTCGTTTTTTGTTTGGTAGGTAATACTTCAGAGGTGGCCCCATTTAAATTTTATCGAAATCGGTTTAGTAGTTTGGTTTTTAAATCCAAATTACTTGGAAATATGAAGATGTCATCTAGGTATTCGAAGTTGAAGTCGGTTGTATAAAAAAAAAAGCGTATTATATCTTTTGCGAAGCCCGCTTTAAGGTGTCTACCCAATATGTCTTACCCACAGGTCGTACCATACATGACCGTGCTAGGAACATGTCAAAAAAAAACTTTGTATTGATAATAATGACAATATTGAGAGTTTTGGCGGGAACACGGAAAAATCATGTCGTTGCATTCTAATAATATTATTTTCTTATACTCGTGTTTTTTCGCGAATTAATGATGTTTTATTCATTGAGTGTTGAATTACATGCACGAGTGTGGGCAAGTGATATAATGTGGTGGAACATGTCTTTTTGTGTTGTTTTCAAAACTCCGTAGAAGCTCATAGTAAAGTCGCCACAACTTTACTAGGGCATGACTTGGACTTGACTATGACTAATTTCGTGTGACTGACTGTGATATCATGACATATTATACTTGATTTTAATATAAATACTTGAAAAAATCATAAACTTGACACTGGCAGAATGCACAACGTGCGATGCCAAGAACTAAGTATTTTTTTTTAAATGACAATATTCCCACTTGACCGTTCCGTCACCGACCAACACCGTCGCGTACCATGAACGGAGCGTCAACAAATTGTCAACGAGAATAATTATGTCGATCCGTTTCAGTAGACATAATAGAGCGTATTGTGTTGCTTTCGATGCCTTATACGTTCGTAGCCACCACAGAGTAATAGATCCTCCATGGTAGCCACCATACCATTTAGAGTGTTTTAATTTATAAATAATTCAACTAGTAGGTATGCTCGCAGCTAGTCTACCTAATGGTCGAGAGAGAGAGCTAGATCCTCCAAGTAACGGTTAGTTATATTTTTTTTTTGTATTTATTATTATCATCATTATATTAGTTACTAGCTGACCCGCCCCGGCTTCGCACGGGGACAAATACCCATTTTTAACCTACTTCAAAAGAAGGAGGTTATCAGTTTGACACATAATTATGTCTGTAATATCAGCTGTGCCCCGCGGTTCCACCCGCGTGATGATGAAAAACAGCGTAGGTGATAATATAAAATTGCCTGTATGTTATTCCGGGATATAAGCTCTCCATTTCGAGTTTCACTTGTTTTGAACTTAATAAAGTTTAATCCCCCCATTTAACCCCCTTTAATCATCCCTGTCAAAATATATTTAAAAATCCATATTTTATTTTGAATAAACTACCCAACTGTCAATTTCCATTACTATATCTTCAACAAAGACTTATCCATTGAAAGTTTCATCCCCTGTTTATCGCCCTTAAATCATCCCTGTCGAAAAACATTATTTATTATCACTATAACTTCAAAAACAAAGAACTTTCACAGAAAGTTTCACCCCCCCCCCCCCCCTTACATCCTTACACCCTGTTTTCACCCTTAAATCATCCCTGTCAAAATGGTTTAATAACATCAAATTATATTTTAAATGGATTACTCAAACACCAATTTTCATCAATATAACTTCAAAAACAAAGAACTATAGAAAGTTCCATCCCCCATACCCCCTTCATTCAGCCCTGTGGGTCAAAATCCGTTCTTAACTGTCGTCTCCTACCTATGAACTACCTACCTGCCAAATTTCAGCTTCAGAGATCAAGTAGTTTTTGAGATTTCGTGTTTAGTCAGTGTAATAAGTGAGTGATTTTCGCTTTTATATATATATAGATAGATTACTATGTAATTTTAAGTTTTATATAGAGACTTTCACTCACTCTATTATGTACAAGTTCGAATTGTTGTTGTGGTAACTTCGCACTCGAGCCCCAAGATACAGGTTCCCCTAGTTTGGGGCTCGCTTTGAATTAGTTACCTATTTCACTAACCTCAGTAAGGTATATTTTCTTGAATGTACTAACTTGTATTTGGTGAATAATAGTACATTATGATACGACTGTGCTATGTTGGTCATTACACTAGAGGCGGTATTATGCGCGCGAGCCGCAGGCGAGCGCGATAAGAAAGCCGAGAGCGTAATGACTAATAGCACAAGAGTTCCATACGACTGTTTTCGTCACACTTGCGAGGAAAAATCTATATTTTTTTGATAATAATCAACCACACAGCGAAAACGTCAACAAACATTTGCGGAAAATGGCGCCCAAATCAGTAATGCGCGCGCAGGTTGACATTTACTTCAGCGGTATAAGAACTCTTTGTTGGTATTACAAAAAAACTGTAAGTATTACCCGGCTATATTAAGAGTGCTTCGTATACGTACGTCTAATTGCAGTCACGTACAAACTTGACTTTACCGGGTTATACCTATTATAGCACAAGTGCCGTAATGTAAAGTAAAAAGCACGCGTGCGTAATAGCTTGGATTATGAGCCTAAAACCGATGCAATAAGATCCACTTTACGAGCAAGTGTGACGAAAATTATTATTATAGCACTGTTAAGGTATGGTATGTCATACTATGGGCAGACACATTTAATACCAGAAATCTGCATTCCCCATCATATCTTACATAGTCACACAGCAAAGTCCTTGTTTCGTTTCAAATATTTTGTTTTAAATATTTTCCAGAATTTTCCGATAGTTTTTTTTCCGGTTGTCGTACAGTGTGGCGGTCTAAGGGGGAGGCCTTCGTTCAGCAGTGGACGTCTCCGGGGTGATGATGATGATGATGTTGTTTTTTCCAGAACGATTCGTTTGGACATGGTCCTCATTTGTGCAATCTGCACTGAGGTGATGAAGGATGATGATCACATCTGTGCTACGACGTGCGGGCACATCTACCATCACCTATGCCTGGCGCCGTGGGTGTCAAGGTAAGTTGCTTGTCATCATAATCATTTTCAGCCCGTAATCGTACACTGCTAAGTAAGTATATGCCTCTCTTCTTGTACGCCACTCATACCAGTCCTATACCAATCGTATAAGTAGGACCCGATTTTTTTTGCTTATTATCTTAGTGGAAGCTTTCCATGCATAAAGCGTTTCGATGTCACAATATTTACTCGAACAGCGCGGTTGTGGAACTCTGCCGGACCCTGTATTCCCCGTAATACCAATATTGACCATTGGTAAACCAGGCAGGGTGTCGTCAAAAGCAAACCTATTCAGAACATTAAAAAAAATGTGCATCAGTAAATGAAATAAGTACGGGGGTACTTATATATAGTGAGAAGGAATAATGGAGACAGGGGTCTCTCCATGATTCCCTCTCACTCATGACCCTCATATCTTCATTGTTGTAGTATAATAGAGATGAGGTTTGACAGCTTGAAGATAATCTGCGTTTGATGACATATAGTAGGTACTAAACTTCAAGTTGTGCCTGAATTAAAATTTTCCTAACAAAAAATAACAATGTCAATGTTTTTTCAAAATATAAATTGGACACAAGAGGTATAATAAAACTGTTATTAAAATTCATTAACTTTAATAAAGCCTTTTTGTAATAACAGTTCTTCATTTTAAATCTTTTAAATAGAGTAGATTATAAGTTCCTTCAACACCATCATGCATCAGCTTTTCATAGTCCATTGCTGAACGGCTTCTCCCAAGGCACGCCTCTGAACCTGCAGCATCTTCAGCTATCCGCTTCCAACCACTGCCTTACCACAAAAGAGATACCTATTTGTTTTGTTGCCTTAATGTCAGCCATGCTCGGTATTCCTCTAAAGCAGTGTTTTTCAATCTGTGGGTCGCGAACCCTAAGGGGATCGCAAAGCCAGGGGGTCGCGGGCAATAAGAAAAAGGCATCCAAGTCAAAGTCGCGGGTAATCTTGACCAACTTACCTCGTACTTTCTTTCCAAACTCGCGGCTTCTTGCAGGGTGTAAGGTCCTAATAATGAATAAATGTATCAAAATATGTAAAATAATATATTTAACGCATATAGTCTTCTAATTTAATTATTTCTTTGTGCCTTGTAAGGGGTCGCCAGAATTTTTCAACCTGTAAAGGGGTCGCAAAATCAAAAAGATTGAAACACACTGCTCTAAAGGGTCGTAACCGGAACGAAATAGTTCGACAGAGAACTAAAGTTACCGACATAGCTCAGCGTATTAGTAAGCTGAAGTGGCAGTGGGCCGGTCACAATTATCTGTCGCTGTTTTCTTATTGACTATAAAATGTCTCTAGGTCACAGAGTTGTCCACAATGTCGCAAGCCAGTGTCAAATGCTAGCATGTTCCGTATATTCCCGTCCAGCGGTGAAAACGCGCCCAGCGGCGGTAGCCATACCAACAAGTTGAGGGAGGAAAATGAACCACGCAAGACCGCTACACAGTCTATCATTACGTAAGTTTAACATACCCCTCTAAGTATGGGCGTTTAAAGAAGTATAGAAACAATGGGAATCATAAAAAAGAAATCAGAGTTCAAATGGGGTTTGTACTCATCATTGTTAACAACTTTTTTCAATACTTTCGAATAACGAGATGAGCGAGACATCCGCCTGGTGGTAAGCGTCACGCCTGCCTATAACAGTAGCAGTGCGAGAATTGTGAACTTGCGAACAAAATCCTGCGTCGCACTGCACTGCGCTCGTCACCCTGAGAAATTAGATGTCAAATCTCTTCGTGACCATCAAACCGAAACACAGTAATGCTTGCACACTATTGCTTGGTGGTTGAATAACTGGCAAAGGTGTGGTACTTCCCGAGGCGGACTCTGTAAAAGACCACTACAGAATGCTATGGGGCCAGCGCAGAAGTCGTAATAGTTATTTACAACACATTTGCTCGAAAAATGCATTTACGAAGCCTGTATACATCGTTCGAAAGTTGAACATTACGCACCATACAACGGAGTGTGCGGAATAGTACATTATGATACAAGTGTGCTATGTTGGCTATTACACTAGAGGCGGTATTATGCGTGAGAGCCGCAGGCGAGTGCGATAAGGAAGCCGAGAGTGTAATGACTAACATAGCACAAGAGTTTCATACGACTGTTAAACTATTGAT
Source organism: Erannis defoliaria (assembly GCA_905404285.2). Classification (NCBI taxonomy): domain Eukaryota; kingdom Metazoa; phylum Arthropoda; class Insecta; order Lepidoptera; family Geometridae; genus Erannis; species Erannis defoliaria. The sequence goes on from FR990066.1 coordinate 13,826,354, forward strand.
AATTGCGAGCGAGTTCAATGAAACTAGTGTGGTAGCCATTACTGATTTATTCATACCCACATACTACAATTTAATATACTAATTTACAACTACCTACAATCCCCTTATCAAAACAATAATTAATTACGAAAGCTTTATAGTTATAATTAAACTTTCTAATCCATTCAAATACAAATAGTCTATTATTGCAATAGACATATTTTTATACACAATTGATAATTAAACTTACATTACATGCTTATCTGAATAACATTTAAATTGATATAATAATTTCATTTACATTAATTTGATTCTGGAAACGACATTTTCCAATAAACACATAATATCTATTTACCTTCTTCAACAATTTTTATTTTTGTTAATCTCATTTTTATTATGTACATTTAGTATTAAAAAAAAGTTTTACTTAATCAACAGAATAGTTTACCATTTCCTGATATATATATATATATATATTTTATGATATACACATTATTAACTTTTTATTTTATTTTACATGCATTTGTTGTTAGTATGTACCTATTTCTATTATTTCTTATTCTGTATACTAATAATATTATGTAATAGATTTACTGTAGCCCTATATCTTAAATGCTTAATTAAATACCTATAACATTTTTCAATGACTACTCAACTAACTATACCTAACCAGCACTGATAATACTATCACTTCACAACATAGACTTTCCATCAAGTATTGCGACATCAGCGCCTGGCGCGTGTGCGCAACTCCCCAGGGCAGGTCCACCGATCAGGAGGTATCACTTCCCTGCCGGAACGAGTGCGGTGATTAGAAGACGTGGTAGGTGGAGCGACACTGGAGCTGTGCCTGTCATCCGCACTGATATCTACATTTGCTGAGATGTCGTCATAGTTAAACGAGTAACTGGCCGGTGGATCTATTCGTTTGTCAGAGTCGATTATTATATGTTTTATATTACTACGTCGTAACTTATTACCTGAAACCATCTTTATCAAATATGAGCGTATACCAACTATGGATTCTACTGTGCCCGACTCCCATCTACTGCCCAATCTTATTTTTACTTTCTGTCCTATCTGCAATAGTTTTAAATCCCTCGACCCTCTGTCATAGTACTGCTTTTGATACGTTTGATGATCTAATAGTTTAGTGTGAATGTTCATATGTAGTTTAGGTTCATAAAATGTTGTCGACCTCGGCAGGATGGTACGGAGTTTCCTATTATACAACAACTCGGCCGGAGACGGCAGGTCAGCACTTATAGGTGTATTGAGGTATTCTAAGTGGGCTAATTTGAAATCGCCGTTATCTTCGCGCACTTTTTTCATGATGTTCTTAATAGTTTGTATACTATACGTATACTACGTTGTCCATTCGACTGAGCGAACCTTGGCGATGATGTTATGTGTTGAAATTTCCAGTCGTCTGATAATGTCTTAAAATAATTAGAATAAAATTCAGGCCCATTGTCTGAAATTAAAATTTTTGGAATCCCATGTCTTACAAAAATCCTTTTAATTTTTGATATTATTTCTTCTGACCTCAAATAATTAAGTTTTTCGATTTCTATAAATTTGCTAAAATAGTCCACCATTAGAATATAGCTGTCACCCGCAAAATGAAATATATCCGCGCCTACTTTTTGCCACGGAGTGGTTGGTATTTCGTGCGGAATCAATGGTTCTTTTGTATTCTGTTTCCTATGTGTTAAGCACACCTGACGATTCGACAAGTAATCTTCTAGTTGTGTATTTATATTCGGCCAGAATATGATTTCCCGCGCTCTTAATTTACATTTTTCGATACCTAAATATCCTATGTGTACCTTTTTCATCATTTCTTGACGCAAACATTTCGGTATAATAATTCTACTTCCTTTCCATACGATTCCAAAATTTACTGTGAGCTCATCTCTATAATCCCAATATGGTTTAAGAATGTTTTCTAATTGTTTTTTCTCGACTGGCCAACCGGATCTTATTACTTTTATGAGTTTTTGTAGCTCGTCATCATCTTTCCCCGTGCATTTTTGTATTTGTATGAAATGAGAGTCGATCAGCTGATTGCTCGCTGATAACGCGCACACTTGCGCCTGTAAATCTAAGTGATCGCGTGTCTGTGTGTGTGAGTCGCCGTCGCGGGCGCCTACCTCGCTCGGTGCAACTGCCCGCGATAGCGTGTCTGCGATGAATAGGTACTTACCTGGTTTGTATACGAGTTTGAACGTATATGGCTGCAATCGCATCAACATTCTCTGTAACCGGGCAGGTGCATTTGCTAAAGATTTTTTAATGATACTGACGAGAGGTTTATGGTCGGTTTCGACTGTTACATCTGTCCTACCGTATATATATGTATAGAACCGCTCACACGCGAATACACATGCATAAAGTTCCTTTTCGATTTGTGCGTAAGCTTGCTCAGTTTTAGTTAAGGATCGCGACGCATAAGCTACTGGTAGACCGTCCTGTAGAAGACAGGCGCCTAGACCATTTTTGCTTGAATCTACCGATATGGTTACCGGTTTATCCAACGTATAATATTGTAAAACAGGTGCATTTATGAGGAATTGTTTTAATCTTTCGAAACATTTTTGGTGCCTGTCTTCCCAGTGCCATTCTACTTCCTTTTTTAGTAGCTCTCTTAGTGCAGATGTTTGCCCAGACATATTAGGTATAAAGTTATTAACATACGTGACCATACCTAGGAATCTTTCGACATCTTTAACATTTATTGGTGTAGGCATATTTTTTATAGCATTAACCCGTGACTCGTCAGGAGATATACCCTTTTCTGAGATTTTGTGACCTAGATATTTGATTTCTGATAGTCCAATTTTACACTTTTCTACATTTAATTTAATATTTATTTCTCTGCACCTCTGCAAGACTGCTCGTAGTCTTTGATCATGAATTTTCCTGCTGGGGGCATAAATTAAAATATCATCAACGAATTTTATGACCCCTTCTAGGTCATCTAGATGCTCATACAGTTTCCTATGAAAGATTTCGGACGCGGAGCATATTCCAAATGGCATTCTTAGGAATCTAAATCGACCAAAAACAGTGTTAAATGTACACAAATCAGTGTCCTGTAATTTTACCTGGTAAAACGAGTGCTCGGCGTCCAGGGTACTGAATACCGTAGCTCCTGATAATCGTGCAGTAACTTCTTCGAAAGTAGGAAGCTTGAAATGCTCGCGCTTTATAGCCCTATATATTCAAATCTTGAGGATCCAAACATATACGAATGTCCCCGTTTGGTTTCCGTGCAACCGTCATACTATTAACCCAATCTGTTGGCCCTTCTACCTTCGTGATTATCCCTTGTTTTTCCATTTCCATAAGTTTGTTTTTAACCTGGTCTTTAATAGCTTCTGGCAATTTTCTAGGAGGGTGAATGACCGGCTCAGCATTTTCTTTTAACTGTATTTTATATTCCCCCGGTAAACAACCTACTCCCTCAAATACATCTTTGAATTCATCGATAATTTTACTACTATAATTTTTTTCACTCACCGACCATACCCTTTTTATCAGCTGTAACTCTTCACACGAATGTTTCCCTAATATAGGTACCGAATTGGAATTAACTATAATAAATTTTAAGAAATATGTATTCCCCTTGTGTATAACTTTTAAATAACATTTGCCGCTGACTCCTATTTCACTCCCTGAATAAGCATTTAATTTTATAGACGTTGAGACTACATCAGACTCCGACAAACCAATAGTATGCAAACATCTCTTAGGAATAATGTTAACATCAGCTCCAGTATCTAATTTGAACTTTAGAATTTTATTATTTACTTGCAAGTCTGCGAGCCACTGTTCACTTCTATTATAAGTATTATTGTGTTTGTTTACCTGATCGACGAACCTCTCCTGAACCTCATAGACGCGGCACACTTTTGCAAAATGATTCATCCGGTTACATTTGTTACACTGACGCCCGTATGCGGGACACTGGAGCTTTCTGTGTCGTATGCCACACCTGGAACACTGCACGACGAGATTGTCATTCGTGTACTGCTGCGCTGCATTATATGTTCGAGATTGGCTGTTTACTCCACCGCCGCGGGCCGGTCTGCCGCGCGACTGGAATACCTGCCGAGGGTACGTCGTCGCCCTCTGGTTTGGCGTATAATGTTGACCACCACGTCCCCGATTCACCCAGTGGACGTCTGCTGAAGTGTTTTGGTTGAAGTCGTGGTACTGTACGCTCACTTCATGCGCGCGATGCTCCGCGTTTTCCGTATTCAGGTGTACGGCCTGTGCCCGGGATATTTCGGCTAACCTACATATATCGATCGCTTTTGACAATGTCAGATCGACTTCTCTGAGTAATCTTTCCCGCAGTACACCGTCTTTTATCCCGCATATCAGTCGGTCACGGACTAAATCTTCCCATAAATCTTTAAATGCACACTTAACGGCCATCTTGTTAAGCTCAAATACGTATTGCTCAATAGACTCCAAATCATGCTGGTCTCTGGTAAAAAATCTATGTCGCTCCACAGTTAAGTTCTTCTTTGGCAGAAACACCCCATCGAACTTTTGTATTAATTCCTCTTCTGTCTTAAACTCCTCGCTGAACTGATCGAAGACCTCTCGGCATCGCTCTCCGATGATATGCAATAGTATATTCAACTGTACTTTTATATCTTTTTTCGCCAATTCACATGCTTCGTAATAAATCTGGAAGGATTTCTTCCACTTTTCCCATTCCTTGCTTAGGTTTCCCGATGTTACGTTTGCTAAGTTGTTCTCGAAATGAAACGGCTGTGGCGGTTGTAGCAAGGAATCCATTCTTGCTGTTTTTCCCAAATCCACACTCGTACATGTACACCAGCACTCTCTTGGCTTATTTTTAAATCTTTCTGTAACTTTTATACCGGCTGCGCCATGTTAAACTATTGATGATTGCGAGCGAGTTCAATGAAACTAGTGTCGTAGCCATTACTGATTTATTCATACCCACATACTACAATTTAATATACTAATTTACAACTACCTACATTTAACTTTCGAACGATGTAGGTATACAGGCTTCGTAAATGCACTATTTGAGCAAATGTGTTGTAAAAAAATACTGTAGGTACTTATACCTAATGTTTAGTGGCTCAAGACAAAATGCGTGGAACAGCATTTTTTTCTCGATTTCTGTGTTGAAACCTTAGTAAAAGTTGTTCACAATAATGATTAGGCTAGGTACAATGAGACCCTGAATCATTCTCGGCGTTGTACACCTCAAGTCTCCTCTCAAGACCAGTATTTATAAGCGGGGTGTATTGGGAGCCTGGACTAATAAGCCGAAAAGTGCTGATGTGCCGAATATTAATGTACCTTGATTTTTTCGTAAGTTACTTTGTTTCTGGTATGCAATGATGTATTGTATTGTAAGTAAGCAATATGCGATTCGGATGCGATCTAATTTCTTTCTACCATCGTTTGGCCGCTGCTTTACAGATGTGTGATAGGATAGCTATGATAAGTTACTGACATTATTGTAAATTCCAATTCATTGGTTCTGTTGGCACTTACAGTTCTTCCTTCATACGCCTTGAAGTCATGGGTCAGAACTAGTTCATATTTTTGTGTGTCCATCTTATCTTATCTTCTAGGTATTCATCTGTTTTCAGAGGTTTATCTGAAGAACAAGGATCCTGCATTACTGAGCTGCAAGTTATGCTTCCGGAAGAACGTTTTTCTACGGAGGAGTATAATGAGATACAAGATAAAATAATATTTTTAGGCGGGTAAGAAACAATTTATTATTATTTTCAGGCTGTAATCGCCCACTATCGAGCACAGGCCTCTCTTCTTGAACGTTACTCATCCCGAACCAGCAGCGCAAGTACCGTTCTAATGTCGCTAAATTTGACGTGTCGGTATAGCAGATTTCCTTAGACGAATTTGAGAATATACCGAATTTTATCGAATTATACCGATTTAAATGTCAAATCTGTGCGTGGGGATTATGGCAATCAAGTGGACGTCTTCCGGCTGTTGATGATGATGAAATGTCAAATATACTATTTAAAAAGGGCACCATAATAAAATAAAATACGATTGAAATGTCAAATATAACAATCGTCAAGAACGGTACTCGCGCTGCTGTGCCAATATTATCTAGGCTCGAGCCGCGAGAAGAACACTATTAGGTATAAATCCTCACGGTTTTCCTTTACCAAAAAGCCAATGATATGAAAATCCGTACACGAAACTCCAAAGAGCTCATTGGAACGGGGTTTGAATCCGCAATCTCACTATTTCCGAATATGTTTATAATATAGCGATCTCCAATTAGGCTAGCACGGCATTTTTCTATACTATGACTGCCTTGTAGTTCAGTTGGTAGTTTATGGCATAGGTTAATAAGTATGCAAATTTTATATGTAGGTATTTATTGTATCAGTTTCTTGGAGAATAGTACAAAGATTTGCTTAGTTTGGGGCTGGATGGCGCTGTGTGAAATATCCACCAATATTTCTATATTATGGAGCTCAATTTACGACAGTCAGAGACAAATAACTTAATAATTTAAGCAGGTACCTAACACTGATTTCAGGATGCTAGCGTCGGTTCGAGAAGAGTTGCGGGTTCGAAATAGCGAAGTTGTTTTGCTCCAGGTGCAACTCAAATCTATCGAGACACATGCAAACGAAACTAAGGCACAAATGGACACAATGACACGGTGAGAAATACAGAGCAATCGCGACGGAACTATTACTAAGCCGAGAGGAGATCATTGTACTCATCATTGTTTACAACATTTAACAACACGCAAGTCGCGCAAAAAAATTGCTGTTCCCATTGTGATATTATATGAACTATGAACTCATTGGCTGTTCCATACATTTTGTCGAGGATAAATGAGATTTTTCTAAGGAACTGCTGATTTGTTCACGATTCCAGAATTGGGACCTTTAGTAAAAGTTGTTCAGTTATGAGTACAATAAGATAATTTTGACTTAGGACAAATCATTCCGTATACAGCCGGAGTATGGTGGTGCACTGGCTCTTGTTGACTAAAGGATCGAGCACATTAGGACGGGACGCAGCGCAGCGGGGCGGAGCGCGTCGCAATAATACGCCTAGATCGCTTTCATATCTAATAGGTACTTTATGAATCTCTGTCCTGACTGACTGACTGACAGACAACGCGCAGCCTAAACCACTGGTCGTACAGACTTGAAATTTGGAGGATATATTTGTCTTGATGCGTAGAGGTGTACTACAGACTAGTGATTTAAAGTGGTGAATATGGGGAGGAAAATAATGAGTAATTAACCCAGCGGTATGGTAGATACGAGTATTTGGGAGCGGGCCGAATTTCTAACGTACGCGGACGAAGTCGCAGGCGACCTCTAGTATTTTATATGAACTATCGCACACTATGCCTAGCCGCAGCGGGGCGGATAATGAATCCGCGAGTTCGGCCCGCCGGGGCATAGTGTGCGATACTTCATGTGAGTAAATTGAGCTTTACCGCCGGGGCATAGTGTGCGATACTTCATGTGAGTAAATTGAGCGTTATCATCAGCCCGGAGACGTCCACTGCTGAACGAAGGCCTCCCCCTTAGACCGCCACACTGTACCTACGACAACCTGCCATTTGCATCCACCGGTTGCCCGCGACTTTTACAATGTCGTCGGTCCACCTAGTGGGAGGCCTTCCTGCGCTGCCTCATACGGTTCGTGGTCGCCATTCAAGAACCTTTCTTACCCATCGGTTATCAAGTTCGTCGAGCGATGTGGCCAACTTGAAAACCCTGCGAGGTACGCACGTATGCCCGGAGCACTCACGCTCATTAAAAAGCTTCTTCTTGCGGCGGCGTCGTGTCGGCGGGTCGCTCTTTTCCCTCCAATATGGCCGAGGAGGGCGATGGCTGGCACATGCCACTCGTGAACGGGTGCTGCTTGCGGGAGCTGGACTGCTCAGGGTATATAAGCAGAACTAGTAATGTGTAGTTTTTTATAAAAAATATTATAATTATTCCTTATTATTATTATCCTTTTGTATATTCCTTTTGTAAAGTAATTAGTTATTTATGTTAAAAACCTATTACTTAACAAAAATTGAAAAATTTGATAAAAGTCACTGAGGCAGCAGTCCGTGGAGCAATAAGACATTTTTTTTTTAAACAGCTTAATGTTACCTAGGTCCTGCAATATGACATGTATGTATAGTCCCCATATTGGTACATACTTAGTCTCATCTTGTGTTTCAGGGATTTAAGTTCAGTCCAAAATGAGTTGACGATCTCTAAACAGATCATAGTCACCCGTGAAGAACATATTCAAAGACTTCTAAGTAAAATACTGTAAGTACATTACAGGATGGCAATTTTTTATATTGCTTCCAGTGGCCAGCAGGCCTAACATGCGCACCGCGAGAAAATTTTCTCGATTCTACAAAACAGGACAAGGCTACGAATCTGTATAAGTTTGTCTCGTTTTCGCACGACATAAAGACACGACAAAATTTTCTCGCGGTGCGCATGTTAGCCCTGCAGGTCTTTTTTCGTTCCTTTTCTCCTTTTTCGTTCCTCTTCTCCTTTCTCTATGGTCAAGGAGTATTCCATATAGTCTAACCCCACAACTGTAATATAAAGAGTCACCATCATCATCATGATGAGTCAGAAGGCGTCCACTGTTGGAAGTATGTTCGGCCGGCGCTCCGTCCGGGTGGACAATGCAAGGCAGAAGTCAGTCGCCGCCCGCACGCTAGCCTCGTCGCACGTAACTAAGCATACGTGATAGAAAGAGAGCGGTATATCTAGGTGAATATAGTGAGTGGTATCCAGCGCTGTGCGAGTTGAATTGCTACTTTATTGCCTAATTCAAATTCAAATAATTTATTTCAGATCCTATAAAAAGATCCATAAAGAACATACAGTCATATTACAAAAAAATTTATTACGATTAAAACTATGTCAATTGAAATTAATTAATTAGCTACATTATTAAACATTTATATCAATTGTACAACATACACAACAATAACATAAAATAAATCAATAAATTCCTATCTTATTCTATATATAGGCTTGGATCCGGAATGCTCAATGTGCATCCTTGTCCAATTGCATTATTGGGCAATCCAGATCCATCCTCCAATCAAACAGCTGCAAGTAGCCGTTGGGGCTGCCCCGCACCCGACGCATCAGGGACGCGACCCGCTTGCGCATAATCGCTGAAAAGCCATCAATATGTGTTTCAGCAAACATCCCCGATGCGCTGCAGTGTCGCGGCAGCCGCATCAGCATTCTGAAAGCGTTATTATACTGGATGCGCAGGGCATTATAGGACTTCTTTGTATGCTTGACCCATAAGCTGCACGTGTAAAACGACTGACAATAAGCTCTAAAAAGATCTAGTAGATAAGAGTCCTTATTTATTTGAATTCCTTTGGGGAGTTAACTCTCTGTACGTAGTACTATTATTTATTCTGTGGTGGAACTAAGTTTTTGCGAGGGGAACAGCGTGCGAGAGACATACTTGGTCTGGGTATCACGTGTGGTTGTGGTCAAACAAATAACCTGTCAATCATAATAAGCACCAATCTAAATGATCTGTTATTAATGATTAGACAGTATGAAAATTAGGCGTTCGGCGGGACTTGAACCAATGTTTTGAGTGACAGAAAACAGATCGCGCCATCAACGCATTAGTTAATTAGCATTAAACAATTTTGGCGGGTATGGCAAAGAGAAGGGACAGGAACCCGGTAGATTGCTCGTGTGCAGGTTCAAGTCCTGCCGTCTTAATTTTTAATGTCTATGAATTAATAACATAGAAATACCCAAGTGTAGAAACACTTCATATAAATATACTCTAATCTAAATGATTTCCCCGAATTCGATTTGTTTAATAGAGCAAACTTACATTTTAAAATATAGAACTATAGCTGTATCTCCAAAACCTGGTTTGATGCAAATTGCACTACATTTTTATTCAAAACCCTTAGTTAACCATATTTTTTTATCAAATGAAATAGCCTTTTTTTATATAAGTACGGAAACATGTAAATAGTGTGCCATTGTTAAAAAATTTAAGTTTGTTCTGTTATTATCACTGTATGTATGTTTTGCAGTTGTAATAAAATAAATAAATGAAGGTCTAAAAAGCCCCACTCACTTTCAAAAACCTGTGACCAAATAAATACCTAGGTTCTAATAACTGTGTTTATTGAATATTAATTTCAGAGAAGAGAAAGAGAATGCTTTGAGAATAGCTGCCCTTGAAAAAGAGTTGTCATCTAAAAACCAACACATTAATATGCTTAAGACACAACTACAAAATATGGATGAAGATGCGCGAGAAAATATGGCACTTATAAAGGAATTGAAACGGTAAGGAATATCCCATCATCTTCAATCGCTTTCTAAAATGAAACACAGGGTGAAGTTTTAAGTTTGCTCTGTTATTATCACTGTATGTAAGTTTTGCAGTTGTAATAAAATAAATAAATAAAGGTCTAAAAAGGCCCACTCACTTTCAAAAATCTGTGACAAAATAAATACCTATTTTTGTTTTATTCATACGGGAATACTCACGTTTAATTAAATCGGATACTCCGACTATAGTTTCGATCACATCCGGTGACCTTTGATTCCAGTGATGAAGAGCTCCAGAGAGCGCCGGCGCAGCACGACACTCTACCCGCCCCCACCCCCTCACCCGCAGAGCAACCGCTGTCATCGCGCGCGCGACGCGCAGCGGCCCGCAGTGCTAAGCAGGACGCAGCTGCATGCGCGTCGGGCTCTGTTTTCACTCTTTGGAAAAGGTCACCGGATGTGATCGAAACTATTGTCGGAGTATCCGATTTAATTAAACGTGAGTATTCCCGTATGAATAAAACAAAAATGTGTCAAAACCACGTCAGTTTTCATAATAAAATAAATACCTAGGTATAGATGCGGAATCTAATAACTGTATTTATTGAATATTAATTACAGAGAAGAGAAAGAGAATGCTTTGAGAATAGCTGCCCTTGAAAATGAGTTGTCATCTAAAAACCAACACATTAATAAGCTTAAGACACAACTACAAAATATGGATGAAGGTGCGCGAGAAAAAATGGCTCTTATAAAGGAATTGAAACGGTAAGGAAATCCCATCATCTTCAATCGCTTTCTAAAATGAAACACAGGGTGCTTCTAGTCTAAAGAACTTAAAGTTTGCTATTTATGCTTACCTTTTCCGACATAGCTCTTAGGGTTTGCAAGTTAAAGTGGCAATGGGTAGTCCGCCGATGGGACCGATGGGAAAGAAAGATTTTCGAGTGGCGACCACGAACCGGAAGACGCAATGTAGGTCCTACTAGCTGGACCGACGACATTGTGAAAGTCTCGATTACATGATTACATGAATATGTGTCTATTCAATATTGAAACCTGAGCATTTGTTATGTAGGTACTCAGGTACCTTCGGAGTTCTAGCTAAAAAAGCCCAAGCTAAGTGAAGCCATTTCAAGTAGACCTTAAAAGGCCGAGTACGGTACTCGACCTATTTTTCTCACGATGACAATACTTTCTTTAATCCCTTCTGTTCAAAAACATCTATATATTTGCAACATTTTTCGAACGCTTGTGTGCGTGTCCAAGAAAGTAATTATACATAACATTCACGCAAACATTTATTTATTTTTCGGTTTCAACAGTGAACGGAAATTTGAATGAAACTATCGCTCTAAGCGTTATAATTATTACTCTAAGTCTAAAATTATTGTATATCCTTCTAGCGGTATCACTCGGGAATGGTATCTGAGCGACCGGACATTTCATCGAAGCCAACTTTATTATGGAGAACTAGTTAAAGGAAGAATTTCCCATAAAAACAGCGATGAAACGTCAGAAATAGCGGCAATAATGCAAGAAGATTTCAAAGCAGTACGAGACATACCAGAAGCAGTGGCAACTTTTCCTTTAATAGAACCAACTATATCTCAAGCAGCGCCTACGACTTCTGAGTCAGTGGCCATTGCATCAGAAGAAGTGACGAATACAACGGAACCAGAAACGACTGCAATTGAAGCCGTATTGCTCACACAAGACGCAGTATCTATCGGTCCTGAAACAATTCCGACCAAATCTGATTCAATGCACGCTACATCTGAAACAGTTCGCACCACATCTGAAACAATTCCTACTACATCTGAAGAAATTCCCACAACATCTGAAAAATTTCCCACTACATCTGAAACAGTATCAACTGCACCTGAAACGATCTCGAACAAACTTGAATCAGTGCCAATACGGAGGCCTAGATCTAGTCAAGTGATGTGTGAGAATCTCACTATGATGCCGACAAAGCAGGAACGCGTCAATTCTCCACACTTAACATGCCAAATGACTCATCGACAAATTCTAGTTTGGTGGGCACATTTTAGTAGAATTTTAGTAGAACCAGCTGCACTTGGGGTAACATCTAAAGCTACACTAAAAAGAATACCATCGGCGGCGCCTGTAGTTGTTTTGCCAAGACCTCGATCTATTAAAACACAGCGTCACGATCGCACCACAGCAGTGGAGATTAGTCCTGTACTAGTGCCGTCTGCTCCGGTGGTAGCACGTAACTTTCCTGTACCAACGCCAAGGCCCAGACTCATTATGATGCAGCGCGATGATCTTCGAGTGCAAACTGCACTCGTAGCAGTGCCAACTCTATTTAAAGCTGTTCCGACTGCGCTTGAAGCGGTAACGACTGCACTTGAAAGCGTACCCACTGAGACTGAATCAGTACCGTCACTACCGTCAGCACTTGTATCAGTGCCAAATGCGTCTAAATCAGTGCCCCCTGCATCTGATTCAGCACAAGCTAGGTCTGAATCAGTGTCAACTGCATCTGAATCAATACCGACTACACCTGAGGAAGTGCAGATCGCAACTGTAATAGCGTCGATTACCCCTAAAACAGTGGCGCTGACATCTGAAACATTTCATATTACACCAGAAACAACGGTAAACAGTCTTGAAAGAGTTTCAAACGCATCTGTAGCAGTGCCTAACTTGTCTGTACCACGGCCAAGGCCTAGATCTATTCAGATTCAGCACGATAATCATGGTGCGGCGCAAGTTTCGACCAAAGCGACAGCCACGGCGCCAGAAGCAGTACCAATTAAGACAGAAGTAACACTGATTACGCCAGAAGCAGTATCGCTTGCGCCTGTACCAATTGCGCTTGAAGCAGTGGTCATTGCGAATGAAACAGTACTGACTGTACCCGAAACATAACCGACTCTGCCTGAAGTAGTACTGACTCACAGTGTTTTATAAGACACGAAAGTCGGACATTTTATTTTTTTGCTCTTAGTGGTAAGATAATATCAATACAAAAGCTGGAGCATTCCTAAGTTCATATCTAGCTTAGTTTTTTTTTTTGAAAATGCGGATATTCTCGTCTCAGAAAATCGTAAAAAAATACTTAATTTATTACCATTAAAAAAAATACAAAATTCTTTATTTCAGACAGCAAGGGTCCATACATCAAATCAAATAATTACCAGGCTTAGTAGTGACACCAGACGTACTTTATAAAAGTATTTTTTAAAAACTAACACGGTTCAGTAAAGTGCTATCTTTTTTTTTAGTTTTTCAGAAAAATATTATTACAATATTACTCTTATCTATGTTTAATATCTCCTATGTTACATGGAAATCGGAACCAATTTTCAGCTCAAAGCATAGGCTATAATAGTATCCAAGTTCTCGATAAACAATTATTTCCATTTTCAGCGGAATCAAGATACGACCACCTAAAAAATACCAGAGCTGTCACGGAAATATTTGATTAATACTGGTATTGAATGAAAATAACTTATAATAGTAAAAACCCTATATGATCAGTCTGCATACAACGCAAAATGCCTACAAAAGATGTCTAACTTGCAAATTGCCAACGGTATAATTATGTCTTAAAAACATAACGATCTACACTAAATGAGGTTCTGAAATGCTTTCCAAAGTGCCAAAAAACATATTTCTAATCACAAATAACTCCACCATGTACCATGTACTTTATGTACATTTTTGATCTCCAAACTGAGACCTCACGGCCCCTGTATTTGTGTAACCTCTTGAATGATTCTGCTCATATTAAAATCTAAAATGTTCAATAGGACGAACTACTTGCCTACAAAATTTCATTAAAGTCGGATCAACGGTGCAATAATGATCGTCGACCAAACATGCACCAAACGCCGCGCCGATCTATCTTTCTTCGCAACAGCAAAACAGTAACTTCTTTCATAGCTGGAAATTTAGAAATTTCTGGCCATAAAAATAGGCAACATGTTTCTGGGCCCTGCGGGAATGTCCTAAAACTGCATCCAAAACCACCAGATCACGAGCAGTAGCATCCTAGCATTCTCCTAACTTCTGTTATCTGTTATCTCGCAAATGTGTTGTAAAACGTTGTATGACACTCGTGCGGTATTGGTTTTTACAAACTCGTGACTATGGTTTATTGTATGGTTACATTCGTATACTCGTTTGTAAAAACCAACTTACCGCACTAGTATCATAAAAAACTATTTAATTGTTTTTTAATTATAAGTACCTAAAAGAAAAATTGATAATAAAGTTGAATATCTTATACGAAAATAAATAATTAAACTACTTATGTTTTGTTTTGTTTTGTTGACATTGTAAAAGTCGCGGGCAACCGGTGGATGCAAATGGCAGGTTGTCGTACAGTGTGGCGGTCTAAGGGGGAGGCCTTCGTTCAGCAGTGGACGTCTCCCGGCTGATGATGATGATGATGATGTTTTGTTTGTCAATTTGGAATATTATTCGTTTTATGTAAGTACTTATACTTAGAAGATTTTTAGAAAATAGTAGGTACTAACACTGATTAAAATGATTTATAAAGGAAATACCGATCCGATCGGAACTTGCTGGAAAAAACATGGCATTTCTTACTTGGAATTTAAGCTGTTCACGAACGCATTGGAGGACGTTCTCAAGCCGTTGGACTAGAACAGATTCGGCATTAACATTGATGACGAATACGTCACTCGCCTTCGCATTGCCGATGATGAGTCATCGTGGTAGAGTCGCTGAAGAACCTCAATACTATGCTCAGCGACTCAGTAACGTTTCCCAACTGGTGGGCCTGAAAATGAACACGGACAATGAAAATCATGACCAGAATCCATGTTGCGCCCTTACCGGTAGTCGTTGGGAACGATACTCTCGAAGTTGTTGATCACCTTGGACAGATTAAGAGGTCGCCCGAAGAATCCAACTCGGGTGGGCTGCGTTCGGGAAATTGCGTAATAACTTCTCGTCCAAAATCCCGCAGTGCCTGAAGACAATGGTCTTCAACCAGTGTGTGTTGCCAGTAATGACATATGGAACTGAAACGTGATCCAGGCCAGCAGTTAAATGCTGGCCTTTTGTAGAAACTCAGTCACGCAACATGCGATAGAGAGAGCTATATGTTGAAGTGGCAATTGGCAGGCCACATCGCTCAAAGAACGGATAACCGATGGGGAAGAAAGGTTCTTGAGTGGCGACCGCGAAACGGAAGACGTAGCGTAGGTAGGCCTTCCACTAGGTGGACCGACGACATTGTAAAAGTCGCGGGCAACCGGTGGATGCAAATGGCAGGTTGTCGTACAGTGTGGCAGTCTACGGATTCGGGTTAGTAGGTACTTCATACCATTATGCGTAATCCTGTATAGGTCACTAGGTCCTCGTTCACGTCGACACCCTAGTTACAACTGATCACATAACTATGTGCAGCACTGCCATAATCTTATTTTATTTTGTACTCAAAATAATTCGTTGACACATTTAATGAATTAATCATCAATAGACGTGGGACCAACTTGACTGGAGTTGGCCAAATAAGGGAACTAGCGTTACACGTAAGAGGCTTTATTCAGAAAATAAAACCGTGGCTCCCTCACCGAACTCCGCAGAAAGTGGACAGCACGGTTCTGCACAGATTTGAAACAGGAAACTATAGGTACCTACATAAGCTAGTAACTCAGTTAGAATGTTAATGTTCCTTGTACTTGTTTTGTTTCCAGTTTTTAAAATTAAAATAGTGCTATAGCTTTGTATTGAACGCTGATGGGGAGGTCAGTTTGGCACTAAGGAAATATAAAAAAGGACCCGCACTGAGGGTTCTGTACATAGTTATCGATGTCCGATCTTCCGTGCCATATAAATCAGTGGTAAACTAGCGTTGTGCTTTGTTTTTTTTGATTAAAAATGTAAAATCGGGATTTTTAAGGCCAGGTTATTTCACGTTATAATCACATTATTTACTGCGCTCGATAAAGCCTAAAGTCTAAACTGTATCAGCTATAAGTCACATTTAGCGGAGTAAAAATATGGCAGTTATGAATGGATTACACGGGCTTCGTAAAAGTTCTTAATATAGTACCTACCTTTCTTGTAAACTTACTAATTAGTGCTTAGTGCTTAGCTTAGTAATAATAAGTGACAGTGCAAGTAGAAAAAACCTGGACTGAACGTGTAGCTGAAAGTGGGACGAAATTAGATTATCTAAATTAAAATATACATCCCGAATACGGCAAACAATGCGGGACGTGCGGATGTTTTTATGTGGGCCGGAATTTCTCGGGACGAATATGGCATAAATCGACTAAGTAGAACCCGATCATATTTATTAAGCGACAATAAGTGTCATATTGTGTAACTCACTGACTTGTTAGTACGTTCTCGCAAACATACACATACAGTACGTTCACGCAATCACGCACACACACACACCACTCTCTTTCACACACTCACACGCCCACACACAGCACCGTCACACACACGCACGCACACACACACGCACACACACAGAGTTTACAATAGTGCTTTGTATTATGTAGTCTAAAATTGTAATCTATTATTATTTGTCCTTTCTTTTTATGTAAAGTTATTTGCAAGCTTTATTTAAATATTTATTTATTTTTGTCCAAATCTGAATTGTATCAACTTAACTTAATTTTAAATTAAGCTTGTTTATTTTATTATTATTTTTAAATCATGCAAATTATCGATGCCATTGCTTTGGCTACTTCTTAGAAAATGGTTTTTCAGTCCATGAGTTAATTCTGCTTTGTTAACTTGTTGATGGTTTCTTGCGATACAAGCTTTCGCTTAGTGCAGTGCAGGGGCCGCTGCTATATACTTTGAATTGTACCTAGACTCTTCACTACATTTTAATTCTAATGTCCTAAATGCTGTACATGTTCATTATAGTAAATAAATATTATTATTTTTATTTATTTTTTATTGATATTAACCGATTAGTACTAACTTGGAGGATCTAGGTCTCTCTCTCAGTAATAATGAAATGTACGAAGCCCGTGTAATATATGCACAGAGTAGTAGAAGATAATAGATCACTGTCATTTCCAGCTTTTCAGCAACTAATTGTAAAATTTAATAGAACTCTTTAAAAATCTTCATAGTGATTTCAAAAACACTCTATTTTGCGTAATTGAGTAACACAAGGTTTGCAAGTTGAAGTGACAATGGGCAGGCCACATCGCTCGAAGAACTGACAACCGATAGGGAAGAAAGGTTCTTGAGTGGCGACCACGAACCGTATGAGGCAGCGCAGGAAGGCCTCCCACTAGGTGGACCGACGACATTGTAAAAGTCGCGGGCAACCGGTGGATGCAAATGGCAGGTTGTCGTAGGTACAGTGTGGCGGTCTAAGGGGGAGGCCTTCGTTCAGCAGTGGACGTCTCCGGGCTGATGATGATGAGTAACACAATATCACAACATACAAACTTTCACATTTAAATAGGATTATTTAATTTGGAAATCAGCCAATAATTCACGAATAATAATAATAATAAAATCAGGAAATAATTGTGTTAATAACACAATTATTTCCTGATTAACCCAATTATTATGACTTTGGCCTTGGTGTTATCACATCGTATCGGGTAGTGTGGCGTTTCCGATTGTTTTATTTTTATCGGTTGTAAAATCCGCATTTTAACACAAAATAACCTGACATTGCAGCAAATCCTCGCTTTGACTGCAATATTTTGGTTTTTGAAATATAGTTCATAGTTCATAGTTCATAGTATTTTCATAACGAATAGTTCGGAGATGGTCCTGATTTGTGCAATCTGCAATGAGGTGTTGAAGGATAATGATCACATCTATGCAACGACGTGCGGGCACATCTACCATCACCAGTGTCTGGCGCCGTGGGTCTCAAGGTAAGTTGCTTACATAATTTTCAGCCCGTAATCACAAAACAGATAGCCGTAATCGTCTACTGTTGAGCAAATGCCTCTGTTCTTGTAGGTACGCTACTCATACCTGTCCTTTGCTAATCTTATAAATTGGACCCGCGATATTTTCTTGTTATCGACCCAAAGAGGTTTCATCCACGTACCTATACAGGGTTAGTTCTAATCAGTTAGCATCCTTTTCAGGGCATATTCTTTACATCAATACAAACAACTTTTACTATGGGATCAACATTGAAATAAAAAAAACAGCTGTTCCATATATTTTGCCCAAGGTCGATGAACTTTTTGTATGGGACAGCTGATATTTTTTTCGCGATTTCAATATTGGCCCCATAGTCCATAGTAAAAGTTGTTTGTTTTGATGTACAGAATATGCCCTTAAAAGATGATAACTGAGTAGAACTAACCCTATATAGTACACATAAAGCGTTTCGATGTCATTATATTATTTTTATATCCATATTTATTCGAATAGCGAGGTTGTGGAATTTTCTGTCGGACTCTGTGTTCCCCGTAACGTAATATTGACCATTGCTAACACCAGGCAGGGTGTCGTCAAACGCCAACCTATACCGAATTAAAGAAATTAAAAAAAATGCATGAGGGCGGGTCAGTCTGCGCCAGCATCCCCGTATATTATATTACTCTATCTATGGCCAGCATCTCGCAGAAAACGGACCGCACTCGCGTTTTGGAAAAATATTTTATGCACTTTTTTCTATTATTATTATTTGGTGAGCATTGTATTTAGGGTTATGTTGAGTGATTTACTTCTATGATATCGTAGTTCTTAAGCCGCCCAAAGTCTCTTTAACTTGGTGTAATATGATTGTTTACGTGCCTGCGGGGCTAAAGTAGCTAGTTTATCCACGCTACGCGGAGCGAAAGTAACCGCTTCCTCCCGCAGCGGCACGTAAAATTGTATACACACCACGGGAGACAATATACATGAGATCTGAGACATTCTTTACTTTGCTCCCTAGGTGAGTAATCTAATATTAAATGTTTTTGATTTGCTACAAACAAGTTGACGTCTCTTCAACCAGCCCACGGTAGCCCTGTCGTAAATACTACTCTTAATTACATTCCAAGATTATAACCTGATGCGGAGCTGCGATGGCCACGCCTAAGGCTTTCAGCTAGTCTAAAAACTAGGGTTAAATAGCTCAGTTCACGAAAATTTAGAAACAAACCTAATTTAAATTCGAAATTTCCAGAATGAAGTTTTTTTTATATAATTTTTTTAGGTCATGTAGAGATGGCGCTAACTGTGCATCGAATGAATTAAGTACAGACTGATTCAAACTGTGAAGTGCGCTGCAAGGCGAGTCTTTGCGATTGTACGCACACCGCACGCCTATATTTTACTACTGTGCGTGTGCGTCTCGCGCTGGCAGTCGCCAATAAGTACTACCACTATACAGTGGTACACTGTACAGTGGGTGCCCTCCCACGTCGGTATCGTGGGTAACGAGGAAGCAGATCGGGCTGCAAAAGATGCCGTCAGCGATGGTATTCCATACCATTGCCTACCACTACACAATGAAGCTCTTACAAACGTGAAGGAGCTATGTTATCAAAATTGGCAGGAGTATTTTAACGAGCGGTCTCGAGCTGTAGGCATTTGGTACAAAACAGTGCAATGCGAACTTCTTCGTTACCCATGGTTCGGTGCAGTGAACATGAAGAGGCAGTATGTGGTAGCCTTACTTAGACTTCGTACCGGGCACATCCCTGGCAACAAATTTAAGTACCTAATGGGGAAAGCAGTATCGCCACTCTGCTGTTCATGTGGATCGGTGGAGGATGTGCTACATGTGTTGTCAGAATGTGCGCGATACGAAGCCCCGCGAAGAGCACTAACACGTGGAGAGAAATATAATGTGGGTATTTGTAACAGTATCTTGGCTTCACCTGGCTCTGAGGAGGCCAAGATACTGATACAAATATACTTTGCATTCAAGAACTTTGACTGCCAATGTGGGGTGTGTTAGTGTAAATATAAAAATTCTAAAGTGTAATTAGGCTAGCTTACGACTTACGGGGTGACATTGTCATTGCATGACAAAACCCCATTAAAAAAAAAAAAAAAGTTTGAATAGGCTAGATGACTGGTTTTTTTTAATTGTCCTATTATAATGTGGCCCATAAATATAGCTGATTAATGAAAAGAAAATGAAAATCTAATCAAAAATAAGCAACTTATAAGCATCATGCTAGACAGAGAGGAAACAGCAAATCTTCTCTTCTCTGTACGCCATATAAATTATATTCTGACAAGTAAGGCGTGACGTCATTTTTTGTTTTGTGGGAAAGGGACAGAGTTGTCTCTAACAAAAACTTTAAACGCTCATATATCAGTACATTATTAACCGATTTAAATATTTTTTTCATTAAACATACTATATTTACTTAAATTCTTCATCAAAGCTATTGGTTTCAACGATATAAACATCAGTCATCTACCCTATTAGCCTGTACTGACGTAGCTCAGCGTAATTAGTAAGACGAAGCTGAAGTGGTAGGTAGTGGCCGCTTGTTTCTTATTGATTATAAAATGTCTCTAGTTCACAGAGCTGTCCACAATGTCGCGAGCCAGTATCAAATGCTAGCATGTTCCGTATATTCCCATCCAACGATGGAAACGCGCCCAGCGGCGGCAGCCATACCAACAAGCTGAGAGAGAAAAATGAACCATACAAGACCACTATACAGTCTATCAATACGTAAGTTAAATATACCCTTAAGCATGGGCGTTTACAGATGTACGAGGGCTACACTAAAAGTATCGGGAATGGAATATTTCCACTGTTTCTGTCATATTAAAATCTTTTTAATTGAAAACTCCTTGGTTTTAAAAATCGAATACCATTTATTTATTTAAAAAAATATTCTCGGTCTTGTCACAAGGTTTTGTCAAACTTGTTTAGTCGTTGAGAAAATGGAATTGACTCGTGAAAATTCAAGAGCGATGATTTATTATGACTTTCGAAGTGGTTTAACACAAAAACAGTGTGTTGACCGGATGATTTCTGCATTTGGTGATAAAGCCCCATCCAAAACCACAATTTATCGCTGGTTTGCTGAATTTCAACGTGGACGTGTCAAGCTCAGTGATGATCCCCGTCAAGGTCGTCCAAAAACTGCAGTCACCCAAGAAAACGTTGATGCTGTGCGTAAGCTAATTGAGGAAGATCGACATGTGACATACCGCGAAATTCAGGCAACTTTAGACATTGGCATGAGTCAAATACAAATAATCTTGCATGAAAAATTAGGTGTAAAAAAGTTGTTTTCCCGATGGATACCGCATTCGCTCTGTGAAGAGCAAAAAGCGGCTCGCGTTACTTGGTGCGTCAGAACTCTCGAAAGATTCCACGCAGGATCCTCAAATGCTGTATACAACATCGTATCAGGTGACGAATCCTGGATATACGCGTACGAACCCGAAACAAAAAACCAGTCACGAGTTTGGGTGTTCGAAAATGAGTTAAAGCCAACAAAAATTGTTCGTTCACGGAGTGTTGCAAAAAAAATGGTGGCCACGTTTGTCTCCAAAACCGGCCATGTTACGACTATTCCTCTTGAGGGACAAAGAACGGTTAATGCAGAATGGTATGCTAGCATTTGTTTGCCACAGGTCGTTTCTGAACTCCGTAAAGAGAACTGCAACCGCCGCATCATCCTCCATCACGACAATGCGAGTTCTCACACCGCGCACAGAACAAAAGAGTTTTTAGAGCAAGAAAACATAGAATTATTGGACCATCCGCCGTACAGCCCCGACCTAAGCCCTAATGATTTCTATACTTTCCCTAAAATAAAGAATAAATTGCGTGGACAGAGATTTTCATCACCTGAAGAAGCTGTGGACGCCTACAAAACGGCCATTTTGGAGACCCCAACTTCCGAATGGAATGGTTGCTTCAATGATTGGTTCCATCGTATGGAAAAATGTGTCAAATTTCGCGGAGAATACTTCGAAAAGCAATAAATATATTTTTAAATAGTAATGTTGTGTCACTCCCTTGATTCCCGAAATTTTCAGTGCCGCCCTCGTATAGACTTGGGATGTACAAAAAAAATGGGAATCACAAAAAGCAAAAGGGGATTGTACTCATCATTGTTAACAACTTTTACTATGCGCCAACGAATAAATATTCAAAATATAGTTATATTCAATGATATTATATATATATATAAGGAGGGAGATATGCCATATCGCGCCCTCAAATGCCTCACACTCCCTTGTATATAGCGCCGTGCGTAAACTTTACGGTATTTTTTAATTTCCATAATAATAATTTAAGAACTCCACCAAAGAGTTTCACATGACGAGAATAAATAAGCTGAATGATCGAACCTACTTGGAAGCCCTTTTGCTCAATACGTTTGTCTTACTTTAATATTAAACAGAAAATGCGACGAAAGAAATTCTCACCACATTTTTTTTTTTCTAATTTTCGCCACGCACACTTAGCGCCATTTGTTTGCGTCATTTCATCTTTCCTCCTAGGAGGATTATGGCGTCACACTTTGTGCATTTGCCAGTGCCAAGTATTTATTTGTATCAAGTTTTTGATAATTTTCAAATTGAATGAGTCTACGTCATAGTCAAAGTGATGTCACACTTAGTAAGTCACAGTCAAATCCAGTCATGCTCTAGTAAAGTCGTAGCAACTTTACTACTAGCTTCTCTCTGAGTTTTGGAAACAACACGAAAAGACACTCACATTAGAAACGTTTTACCGAAGACGAACTTTAGAACGAAGTTTTTTTTAACCTGTTATAAGCTACCAACTAAAGCGTTGGTGGCGCCATCTGTAAATTTTTGTAACACAAATATTTAGCCAAGCCGAAACCGTTACAGGTTCCAAGGCCTGACGAGAGAAGTTGCACTGGCTCACTTTTTGAATATTTTTGTATGAAGTGATTCCACACCAAACTTATGGTATTAGAAATACCATAAGTGTGGATTTTTTTTTTCTTTCCTCATAGGAGGATTATGACATCACACTTTGAGCATTTGCCAGTGTCAAGTAGGTATTTAGTTGCAACTTTCCGTCCGATATAATAAAAACAAAATAATAAAGTTTGCTTCATTATCTGTTGTAAGTACTTCTGTTATCTGTTTTCTCGCAAATGTGTTGTAAAACGTTGTATGGCACACGTGCGGTATTGGTTTTTACAAACTATGGGTGACTATGGTAAGCCCTCGACTTCGTCTCGGGCTTACATTCGTCTACTCGTTTGTAAAAGCCAACTTACCGCACTAATATTATAAATAACTATTGTTTCTGGTGTATAATAAAGGTACCTACATTGTCTACTATCGTTTGTCCACTGCTTTACTTGTGCATGATAGGCTGATAGCGATGATAAATCATCATCATCATCATCAGCCCGGAGACGTCCACTACTGAAAGAATGCCTCCCCCTTAGACCGCCACACTGTACGACAACCTGCCATTTGCATCCACCGGTTGCCCGCAATGATAAATAATGTTACTCTCATATTTTATATTTCCGATTGATAGGTTCTTTTGGCACTTATAGTTCTTCCTTTAAAACGCATGAAGTCATGGGTCAGAACTAGTTTATCTTAGTGTGCCCATCTTATCCTCTACAAATGTAATACTTATTACGGAGTTTTGGCGGGAACACGGAAAATTCGTTTATTTTCTTAAACTTGTGTTTTCTCGCGAATTAATGATAAAAAAATAGTGGTGATTTATTCATTGAGTGTTGAATTACATGCACGAGTGTGGGCAAGTGATATAATGTGGTGAAACATGTCTTTTTGTGTTGTTTTCAAAACTCCGTAGAAGCTCATAGTAAAGTCACCACAACTTTACTAGGGCATGACTTGGACTCGACTATGACTGGTTTCGTGTGACTGATTGTGATTTAATGAAATATTTGACTTGATTTTAATACCTAAAAACTAGAAAATTCATAAACTTGACACTGGCAGAATGTACAACGTGCGATGCCAATAACTAAGAAAAAAAAACTTATTCATCTCTGATTTCAGAGATTTATCTGAAGAACAAGAATCCTGCATCACCGAACTGCAAGCTATGCTTCCGGAAGGACGTTTTTCTACGGAAGAATATAATGCGATACAAGAGAAATTTATACTTTTAGTGGGGTGAGAAATATTATATCATTACTAATACTTTCATTATCATTATTTTCAGCCCGCGTAATCGCCCGCTGCCAAGCATCTCTTATTGTATGACACTCATCCAGGTCCTATGCCAATCTTAACCAAGTTCAGCACTCGAGTTATGCATTATCAGACGAATCTTTAAGTGGCTGAGATAATAATACTTACTTTAAAATAAAGACGTCAAATCGAGTCCTTGCGACTCGGATACCGAGGGTTCCGTACCACCACAAGTACAAAGGAAATCACAAGAAGACAGGAATACAGTATCTAACGTATATAACGTTTATTCTTTCCCCGTAAGAAGGCTGTTGGTTGTCCAAATAAAATAAAATAAAATATTCTATGAAAACAGCCGGCTACCTATTACGAGATTTACGTCGGTATAGATCAAAAACAGACGAATTAACATATTTATAGACAAACAGAGACGGATTGCTTAGTCATAGGGTACAGTTGAACACCCTTTGGGTTAGGAAGGGTTCCTTACCCAAAGGGTGTTAAGGGTGTAAATAAATTTATATTTACGTTCGACAATGTGTTCCAGTTTTTAAATTTTTTCTATCGTATAGGTACGTATTTAGTCTTTTTCTGTAGTTACTATGAAATGTGCTAGGGTTACTTATTGATGCCAATCCTCAGATAAGAGAAACCACGTTACAGCCTTAGGGAGTAAATTTTTATGGATGCAGCACGTGCCACGCCACCACAAGGACGAACGAAACAGTTGCGATATAAGGCGCGGGCTAATAATCTAATTCAGTTTTTGGGAACTAAAGAACGGAAGCCAACCGAACGGAATAATCATTCAAGTTTTGGCTTGAGAATATATATCTACAAATTATCAATTTTCAGATTTTCCCCATAAGCATGTGACCTTGCTTCTTGCCAAATTTCGTGATCTAGATCAATGGGAAGTACTCTATAAATTTTGATTAACTTGCGAGTAAAAAAACACTAAAAACACTAGAAAAATGGCTGTAATTTTTGATTGCATTCCGTGGACTTACGTATTCGATATTAATTTCAACGTGATCCTCCACTCGTTTCAGAGAACAAGGACCTTGACAGACAGACAGACAACGAAGTGATCCTATAAGGGTTCCCTTTTTCCCTTTGAGGTACGGAACCCTAAAACACAACCGGCTTCAATTTCGATTGCCTGGATGTCATCTTTTTCCAGTTTCATTCAGTCCAGGTTTTTAATTAAAAACCAGGGGCCGTACCGTGAACTGCTTAAAGCGGGACCGAATAGGTTCAGCTGCCGACACTGCGCGACCGCGAACCTTATTGCGAGGCGATAAAATTCACAGTCGCGCAGCGTCGGCAGCTGAGCGTATTCGGTCCCGCTATAAGCAGTTCACGGTACGGCCCCTGGACTGAATTCTATAAAATTGATGCAGGGTTAGTTCTAATCAGTTGGCATCCTTTTAATTAGCCATATCCTGTCTTGTTCTTGCCTTCTTGCACGTGACACTTCACGTCAGAGACAAGTTGACAGAGCATCTTAAGCAGTGATTAACGATTGAGAAGTTTTTTTAAGTAAGACTGTCAGTGCCTAAGTTTTTTAGTGTCTTATCGTAGTTATAGGTTTTTTAATGCCCAACTGGCTCGAGTTGGGTTCCTGAGTTTTAAAAATTTTGAACACTTCAAAATTATGCAAAACAGAACAATGAGTCGCAAAACTAAAAATATTGGACGCTGGCTATTCGCGATAGCGCGCGGGTAGACTATCTGGCGCGGCGCGATAAGGGAACCGCTAATGTACGGCTACCTAATCGCGCTCGAC
The DNA here is from genome assembly GCA_905404285.2 of Erannis defoliaria. NCBI lineage: Eukaryota > Metazoa > Arthropoda > Insecta > Lepidoptera > Geometridae > Erannis > Erannis defoliaria. The sequence goes on from FR990066.1 coordinate 13,852,538, forward strand.
TGCGGTTATAAGGCTGATTAAAACATAATGGCGGTTGTGAACTTAGGCGCGAGACGCTGTGCAGTAACACACTACTGCTTGACGGTTGAATAACTGGCAAAGGTGTGGTACTTCCCCAGGCGGACTCTGCAGTAGTCCTACCACTACATTTGTTATCAAGAATTACAGAAATATGATGTGATACTCCCTGGCAGGACCACTTTCATTTTACTAGGTAATAATTACATAATAAAAATTTATAAAAAATGTATATTTTAGTAGTCTTGTTTAAAAAAATTGCATATCGACAGTTTCCTAGAAAACATCAATTCAAAATGGTCCTGCTGGAGAGCATGCTCTCTGGCAGGACCACATTGTTTGGAGCTGGACTACTTATTTTTACTAGATAAGTATGGACTATTCCATAAGCGCTTATTCCGGGACCGAATACGCTCAGCTGCTGACGCTGCGCGACCGTATATTTTACCACCTGGCAATAAGGTTCGCGGTCGCGCAGTGTCGGCAGCAGAACCTATTCGGTGGCAGCAGAACCTATTCGATCCCGCTGTAAGCGGTTCACAGTACGGCCCCAGGGCTTACTCCTAGTAGGTAACGTCATTCTGATCGTACCTAATCCAATCCTCAATTACTGTAATACTTGTCTAAAAAAGCCTTTTGCAAAATGTAACCTTATAGATTCCCATACCAACCATAATCAGCCTTTTCTAATAGTCCACTGCTGGACACAGGCCTACTACGAGTATGTACCCTCGAAGGGCGATTGGGCCATTTCCACCACGCCGGTCCAGTTGCACGTACGTCCGGACGTACCTATGCAACCTGCAGCAGTTTGCCTCACGATGTTTTCCTTTACCGAAAAGCCAGTGGTCTGGTACGAGCCCGGGATTACCACTGCTCTTTTTTCTGTTATGGAGCAGCGACAATGATAAAATGAATGGACGGGAAATAAGCGCACGGATTTTGAAGACTATCGGCCTTACCTAAAATATTTTCGATTCTCATAGTCACTGCTTAAACTTCTCTGTCTTGTTCTTGCATGTTACACTTCACGTCAGAGAGAAGATGGCAGAGCGTCTTAAGCAGTGATTAACGGTTGAGTAGTTTTTTTAAGTAAGACTGTATATGTTGAGCGCCAGCTCTCCACTTGCACAGTCATATATACTCTGTCTTTGCGACATATGCGAGCCGTACTATAAGACAATACAAACTACTAATACATGTACATGACGTGTTCTCTTTTTGTCATGCAGTAATTAGTTAATTATTATTCGCTATCTCTATTTTATGGCAAATGTAATAATGCATACTTTTAGCTAGATATTATTGTGTTGACTTGTTAATTTTGAACGATTTGCAAGCGCTGAGCCCGTCCATTCCATTATCACCGTCGCTGTTATGGAGTTCAATTTACGATCGAATCAGTTTTTTTTCAACTTTTTTTTATATTTTTGTTCAATTCAATTTTCCGACAGGCAATAAAAAAATAAGTAGTTCTCTTCAACTCGATAGACGGCGCAGACTGTGGCGCTGACTTAAGTGCCATCAAAAACAGCATCATATTTTTGATCTGTGGCACTAAAATCAAATAAAAAGCTTGACATTGACAGCCACGTCTGGTCAACCCCATCTACAATGAGTTTCTTTTTTTTTGTCTTTCATAAAATCGCCCATTAGGAAGACAATGCGCTATGCCGACTGGTAGTGGGTTTGAGCATTTGGATTGTCTCAAGAGTCTAGACTTTTTATCGGTCTGGATACAATCCTTTTGTTTTTTGTGTAGGAGGCTAACAGTAGAGGGCTTTGTAGTTTGTTGTAGTTAATAATGGGTTATGCTAGTAAAAAATAAAAGGGAAGGCCAATACTTTGAGTTGATATGCCTAACTCTGATTTCAGATTACTTGTCTCGGTAGAGGAAGAGCTGCGGTCTCGAAACAACGACGTTGTTTTGCTCCAAGTGCAGCTCAAATCTATCGAGACCCATGCGCGGGATACTATGACACATGTGGCGATCATGAGACGGTGAGAAATGTTTAATGGTTATAGATTTTAGTTTTAATTATAAATGCAGTTTTGGAACAAAAAGGAAATCGTATTTTTTTACTTTTTAGTATAAGGATACACATATATAAAACGATATAAAAAATTATCACATGTGAAAAGGCCTCTTCGCAACTCAAACAGTTTTCCGGAAAAGCGATGGAGTGTAATTAACCTGAGGAAATGATTAGAAATCACGTGTAATAAAAAAGAGTGTAATGATCTAGGTACTATCGGATAAAAAAATACATCAAAAATTAAAAACAATTTTACGTGCCTGCGCTGCTTTAGTAGCCACATTAGCCCCGCTACGCGGAGCGAAAGGAAAGGAACCAATTCCTCCCCAGCGGCACGTAAAATCGTATATACACCACGGGAGCAAGTAAAGAAGCCTCATATCTCATGTTTGTCATCCTCGGCTACGACGCAGGAGACAATATAGGTGGGTACATGATATCTAAAACATTCTTAACTTTTACTCCCTAGGTGAGTAATCTACTATTAGTGGATATTTCATCTTGTTTTTTTTTTATAAGTACCTACTACGAATGTTATTGTAATAATGGACCTGAGCATGAACCTATAAAAAAAGTCGGACGGAACTCCCGCAAAGACAACACTGTGTCACCATAATGGCGGCGGCTATCTATGTGCGAATGAATTTACTTTTTTTCTAGGTTTATGGACCTGAGTATGTGCTAAAACTGCATCTAGAACCACAGGAGGATGGCCAGCAACGTCCTAGATCCCCAAGCCGCCTGCCCACAGATCTCAGCGCCTGCCCAAGAGATTATGGCAACCAAAAAATCAAGCGTGAGGCCTTCGTCCAGCAGTGGATAAGGGATCCCTGTATAAGGCGCGCCAGAGCATGATAGTATATTTGTCCGTGACGTAAAGAATGTGCTGCCACGGACAGACATAAACTTTTAATATCCGTCATTGACACACATAGTAGGGACGGATTGGACGCCATTTTGTAATGTCGTCCATTCGTCGGTGTCAAAGAAACGCATTGACACCGATGCCGGCACAGTCTGCGACGCACGTCCGACGTGATTACACGAGTGCAAAATGCTAAACTGTGTGGTGAAGGGTTGTACAAATTACATTTCAAAGTGCAGTAAAAAAAGATGGCGTTTCCTAGAACTGGCAGGTCAACATTTAAAGTCAAACTAAACTTGCTTTTACACAAAAACCTAAATTTTTGATGATAGGTAAGTCGTTTCTAGTTTCGTACAGTTTGCGCTTCTTCTACCACACCTTACTGGCGCTGCACGTAGTGACCGCGAAATACGCGAGATGGCGTTGACCTTTTCTCAAAGAGAAATTATTAATCTTACGATTTCTTAACTCAGGCGTATCTAGACATAATAAATCATTGATATCCGTACTGAATGCCTTCGCTCTTGTTGATTTACGCTGCTGGAAGTTAGGTGTTTCATTTCATTCGCACTTCATATTAATATCTTGTTTCTGTCTTTCATGCATTGCAGGGAAACAAATGCTGTCAGAACCAGGCTAGAGAAAGCGACACAGAGCATAGTTTGTCTCGAAGAGCGGCTCGAAAGATTGAATACAGAATCAAAAACAATGAAAACGAGGAATCAGAATCTAACAGACAACTTACAGCACGCTGAACAGTTAGTACAAGCACAGATAACTTAGTAGGTAGTAATAAGTACAGATGACTTACTCCCGTAGAAAACGCGTGTATACATAGTTATCCCTTAATTTAGCCATACTTACTGCAATCATATTCATAAAGCTCATTTTTGCGCGAATAGCCGGTAGGAGCCGCGTGACGTCAACGAGCCAAGCACTACAGTGGAAAATCGCGATACAGTGCTCAATCTATGCAAATACGAATTCTATAAATAATAAAAATAAATAAATAAATATGGGTGGACATGGACATTTCACACAGCGCCATCTAACCCCAAACTAAGCAAAGCTTGTAATATGGAAACCAGATGGCTTTTTTTTGTTCAATCGAATGACGAGACGAGCGGGAAGTTCGCCTGGTTGTAAGTGTCACGCCTGCCCAAAACAGTAGCAGTATTATAACTTGTGTTGTGTTGTATGTGTTATTTTATATTTATACCGACCGGCCGGCGGCACTTTCAACAGTTTTTATAAAATACAAGTATTTGGGACGCTATGGCACTCAAGGATAATTTTAGCTTTCTAGTAGTGAAAAAATTTTTCGTATCGTTTCAGTGGTGTCAGAGATTACCCCCAACAAACAAACTTAACGTAAACTCTTGGTAATAAAAAAATTGTATTCCTTTTAGTATAATATATATTGAATATTATTAAATTATATTATGCACATATTTATTACATTTCTTCTTTCTTAAGATTTTTACAGTCTATATTGAAATATAATTGACTGCCTGAGCTATAACTACTTAAACAGTAATTGATAGCATGTCTGCCTTCAGAGCTGTAGGGCTGTATGTATTCTATCATATATTTTTCTTGACGTTCCTAAGTATACTTCAGTTTAGTTCTAATCATGTTAAAGTATAGATTATTTTCGCCTGTTTCCGTTTGTAGTACCTACATATATTATAAATGCGAAAGTTTGTCGGTGTGTTTTAGGGGTAAAGGTATGTTTGTTACTCCTTCACACTGAAACGGCTGAAGAGACTTGGATGAAATTTGGCAGAAGTACAGTACGATTCAAACTTAATGGCGGCTGTGAAGTGCTCTGCAAGCGAGACTTTGCGATTGTACGCATACCGCACGCCTCATTAATTTTTGCTACTGCGCAGCGTCTCGCGCCTAACTTCACAGTCGCCATTAAGTTTGAATCAGTCTATACCTTGTGCTTGGAATAAAACAAAGACTACTTTTATTCTAAGAATCGCGGGTGAAACCGCGGGGCGCAGCTAGTAAAATAATACACATTTTACTAGCTGCACCCCGCGGTTTCACCGTTTGTTAACACGCTTTTAAAATATTACCTACGTCCTGCAATGTGACATGTATTTCCCCGCATACATGGCCTCAGCTTGTGTTTCAGGAATTTAAGTTCAGTCCAAGAGCAGATTACGATCTATAAACAGATTATAATCGCCCGTGATCAACATATTCAAAGACTCCTAAGTAAAATACCGTAAGTGTGAAACCTAACAATAAAAAATGGTAATTTACTGATAACTCCAGTTGCCAGGGCCTTGTTTTATAAAGCTACAAGTAGGTACAAGCTTACAATTGCACTAGCTTCTAGTGCCAGTAGTCGTCAGGCAGCCAGGGTCGAGAACCACTGAAGGACGGGCAGCAGCGTCCTCTCGGTTAAAGGTGGTGAGCTCTCTGCGATCCCCAAACCGCCTGCCAAGCGTGGGGATTATAGCAACCCCTCCCTAATAAGGGGGAGGCCTTTGTACAGCAGTAGACGTATTCATTCCCCACCTCACCTTCACAAACCTATCACCAAACACCTATCGATCTAGTATAGGTAGTAATTATTGTTATCTTTGCTATCGGTGAATTCTGTGTTTAATAAAAAAAAAAAAAAACATTTATTTCGGGCTTCACCCATATTACATAAACAATTCAATCATCATAATATAAAATCAAAAATAAAAAGTCATTAAAATAATAATAATAATACACGTAAAGCAAAAATTTTAACAAACTATAAATTATACTAGTACCTTCTCTTCGGCATCGGTACTGTTACATGTCTGTCACAGCAATGCCTTTTTTTTTTCTTAGTTATTGGCATCGCACGTTGTGCATTCTGCCAGTGTCAAGTTTCTGAATTTGCAAGTTTTTTAATTCAAATCAAGTCTACTATGTCTTGAATCACAGTCAGTCACACGAAATTAGTCATAGTCGAGTCCAAGTCATGCCCTAGTAAAGTTGTGGCGACTTTACTATGAGCTTCTACGGAGTTTTGAAAACAACACGAAAAGACACGATTCACCACATTGTATCACTTGCCCACACTCGTGCATGTAATTCAACACTCAATGAATAAAACACCACCATTTTAAATCATTAATTCGCGAAAAAACACAAGTTTAAGAAAATAATCGAATGCAACGCCATGATTTTTCCGTGTTCCCGCCAAAACTCCCAGCAATGCCTTATTATTAATGCCTATTTTTTTTTTTTTTTTTTTTGTTTTATTGAAATTCCTACTAATTTCAGAGAAGAGATAGAGAATGGCTTGAGAATAGCTGCCCTTGAAAAAGAGTTGTCAACTAAAAACCAACACATTAATAAGCTTAACACACAACTACAAAACATGGAAAAAGGTGCGCGAGAAAATATGGCGCTTATAGAAGAATTGAAACGGTGAGGAATACCCATAATTTTCAATCGTATTTGAAAATACAGGGTTTTTAAAACTACTACGAGCTTCTAGTCAAAAGAACTTATAGTTTGTTAGTTATTATTGCATATAAATACTTACCTTATCCGACATAGCTCTCAGGGATTGAAGATTGATGGCCTTACCTAAAAAAACTTTTCAACCGTTAGTCACTGCTTAAGATGCTCTGCCATCTTCTCTCTGACGTGAAGTTGCACGTGCTAGAAAAGGACAGAGAAGTTTAAGCAGTGACTAAGAGAATCGAGATTATTTTAGGTAAGGCCGTTAAGTGGCAAGGCATGCAGGCCACATCACTCGAAGAACTGATAACCAATGGGCCGATGGGGAAGGTTCTCGAGTAACTACTACGAACCGGAAGACGCAACGAGGCACGCCTCTCATTGGACGGATCGATGATATTTTCTCGTGCACACAGTTTATTATTTCTATTTTATTTTCTTAGGAAAACTTACAGCTATGTACATAATTAGTAAAGGATATATAAGAATAGAAGGCTAATAAAAAAAACACATTTAACAGGAAGAATAGACAAGTACCTGCTAATACTGTAAAAAGACGAAATCGAACAACACAATATTCAATATTTAAATGTTCAAAAAAATGCATGTTCTAAAATAATTTTATGACATTCCAGCGGTATCACTTGGAAATGGTACAAGAGCGACCGGACGTTCTATAGGAGCCAACTTTATTATGGAGAACTAGTTAAAGGAGGAATTTCCTATAAAAACAGCGCTGAAACGTCAGAAATTGCGGCAATAATGCAAGAGGATTTCAAAGCAGTACAAGACATACCAGAAGCAGTGGCAGCAGCTGTTCCTGTAATAGAACCAACTACAGTTGAAGCAGTGCCTACGATATCTGAGTCTGCGGCCATTGCATCTGAAGAAGTGACGGATACAACGGAAGTGGAGACGATTGCAATTGAAGCCGTATTGCTCACACAAGACTCAGTATCGATTGGTCCTGAAACAATGCCGACCAAACCCGATTCAGTGCATGCTACATCTGAAACAGTTCCCACTACATCTAAACGAATTTGCACTACATCTGAAACAATTCCCACTACATCTGAAGAAACTCGCACTACATCTGAAGAAATTCCCACTACATCTGAAGAAATTCCCACTACATCTGAAACAGTGTCGACTGCATTAGAACCAGAATCATCTGAAGCAGTCTCGAACGAACTTGAATCAATACCAACACCGAGGCCTAGATCTAGTCAAGTAAAGCGCGAGAATCTTATTATAGAGCCAACAAAGCAAGAGCGCGTCAGTTTTCCACACTTATGCCAAATGACTGATTGGCAAATGAGTTTTGAAACACAGGGTCACGACCCCGCCATAGCAGTGGAGACTAGTCCTGTATTAGTGCCGTTTACACCGGTGGTAGTGCGTAGCTTTCCTGTACCAACGCCAAGACCCAGATCTTTTCTGACGCAGTGCGAAGATCTTCGAGTGCAAACTGCACTCGTAGCAGTTCCGAGTAAAGCTATTCCGACTTCGCTTGAAGCGGTAACGACTGCACTTGAAGGCGTATCGACTGACACTGAATCAATACCGTCAGCACTTGTATCAGTGCCAACTGCGTCTGAATATATGCCAACTGCGTCTAAATCTATGCCAACTGTGTCTGAATCACTTCTAACTGCGTCTGAATCAGTGCCAGCTGCGTCTGAATCAGTGCCAACTGCGTCTGAATCAGTGCCAACTGCGTCTAAATCAGTGCCAGCTGCGTTTGAATCGGTGCCAACTGCGTCTGAATCAGCGCCAACTGCATCTGATTCAGTACTAGTTGCGTCTGGATCAGTACCATGTGCGTCTGAATCAGCGCCAAGTGCGTCTAAATCAGCGCCAACTGCGTCTAAATCAGTGAAAGGAGCGCAAACTGCGTCTGAATCAGTACCAACTGCTACTAAAACAGTGCTGACTGCGTCTGATTCAGCGCCGACTAAGTCTGAATCAGTGCCATCTGCTACTGAATCAGTGCCAGCTGTGTCTGCATCCGTGCCAACAGCGTCTGAATCAGCGCAAACTGCGTCTAAATCAGTACCAACTGCTACTAAAACAGTGCTGACTGCGTATGATTCAGCGCCGACTAAGTCTGAATCAGTGCCATCTGCTACTGAATCAGTGCCAGCTGCGTCTGCATCCGTGCCAACAGTGTCTGAATCAGCGCAAACTGCGTCTAAATCAGCGCGAACTGCGAATGAATCAGTGCTGACTGCGTCTGATTCAGCGCCGACTAAGTCTCAATCAGCGCCATCTGCTACTGAATCAGTGCCAGCTGCGTCTACATCCGCGCCAACAGCATCTGAATCAGTGCCAACTGCGTCCGAAACATTACTGACTCTGCCTGAAGTAGTACCGACTGCGCCCGAAGCAGTAACGAATGTGCCTGAAGTAGTAGCGGCTGCACCTCACGCAGTTCCGACTGTGTCTGAAGCAGTACCGACTGCGCCCGAAGCTGTACATATTGCGCTTGAATCAGTAGTCACTGCGTTGGAAGCAGTACGAACTCTGCCTGAAGCAGTACCGACTGCGCCCAAAGCAGTGACGAGTGCCCCTCAAGTAGTAGTGGCTGCGCCTGAAGCAATCTCGACAGCGAACGCAAACAAGAAAACAAGAGGTCGCAAAAAGGTGATACGAAGTCAGAGGAAAACATTTAGGTTGTAGGAAAACCGAAGTTGACATGAACTGTTTTTAAAAGAAAGGCTAAAAAAAGGCTTTATTAATTTCTCTGAATAAATCGTAAGAAAAATAATAGGTACCTATAATATCATGCTGTTTTTTTTTTATGTTGACGAACCCTTGGAGGAAGGATTTACGTCTTTATCAAACCCAAGAGGGAAATCCTTCCTCCGAGATCAAACCAGTTAAAGACTATTATACAATGATATTTTTCATCACACTTGCTCGTAAAGTGGATCTTATTGCATCGGTTTTAGGCTCATAATCCAAGCTATTTCGCATGCGTGCTTTTTACTTTACATTACGACACTTGTGCTATAATAGGTATAACCCGGTAAAGTCATGTTTGTACGTAACTGCAATTAGACGTATGTATACGAAGCACTCTTTAATATACCCGGGTAATACTTAGAGTTTTTTTCTAATACCAACAAAGAGTTCTTATGCCGCTGACGTAAATGTCAACCTGCGCGCGCATTGCTGGTTTGGGCGCCATTTTCCGCAAATGTTTGTTGACGTTTTCGCTGTTTGGTTGATTATTATCAAAAAAGTTTGTTTTTTCCTCGCAAGTGTGATGAAAACAGTCGTATGGAACTCTTGTCCTATGTTAATCATTACGCTCTCGGCTTCCTTATCGCGCTCGCCTGCGGCTCGCGCGCATAATACCGCCTCTAGTGTAATGACCAACATAGCACACTCGTATCATAATGTACTAATACGTTTAAAATAGTGAAAAATAAAACAGTTCTATTCATTCTATTAAAATAGTGGCGTTTTAGCGCAGGAGTGTGGGCAAGTGATATTTATTTATTTAATTCTTTATTGCACACATAAATACATTAATGTACAAATAAGGACTTAAAGCTAAAGCATTTTCTACCAGTCAAGTATACCAGGGGATGTAGGCGCTCAAAATAAATTATAGCTTAGAGCAAATAAAGTAATTACATTTCAACTAACTAATAACTAAAAATATCTAGATATATTAAAATGACTGAAAAATAAAAAATAACACAAATCATTAGTTATATACTTACTTAATTAATAAAATAAACGAATAATATATACAATATAATTAATATATGATATACATTTTTTTTTTGCAATTAATAAATAATATATTACGAGTGATCAAATGGTTACAAAACTAGAGCTGATTTTAAAATAATTTTCACGCACAAATCGTTTTCGATGGCGCTTGCCGAATTTGGAGTGATAAATTGTAGTGAAACGTGTCCTTCAGCCGAATACATATTTCTTCATCGATCCTTTTTTCTGCAGTTAAATGAGTCGTAGTCACAGTCCAAGTCACACACAGTAAGTCACAGTCAAATCAAATCATGCCGTAGTAAAATCGTGGCAACTTTACTACAAGCTTCTTCGGAGTTTTGGAAACAACACGAAAAGACACGTTTCACTACATTATATCAATTGCCCACACTCATGCACATCAGTCGGCACTTAATGAATAAAACGCCACCATATTTATGCATTAACACTCGAAAATACACAAGTTTTGGAAAATAATACAATGCGCCGACATGTTTTTTTCGCGTTCCCGCCAAAACTCCGGCTTCCCCCATTATTTTATAGAGGGGTGTTGCCATAATCCCCACGCTTGGCAGGCGGCTTGGGGATCGCAGAATGGTCACCACCGTTAACCAAGAGGACGCTGCTGCCCATCCTCCGGTGGGTCTGGTTGCAGTTTAAGGACATACCCAGGTCCAGACTTTGACTGTGACTAAAACTTATTCGACTTGAAAATCATCAAAACTTGATATAAATAAATACTTAACACTGGCAAATCCTCATAGGAGGAAAGAAGGAAAAATAATGTTTGCCAGTCATATTGTGTGTGTCTCCCTTCCCAATAGGGAGGGGGTGCTAGAATCCCCACGCTTGGCATGGGGCTTGGGGATCGCTGAGTGTTACCTTTAATCCCAGGTCCAAAATAAAAATATTGTAGGTACTATACATAAAAATTACTGCACAGAATTAGTAAAAGCTGTAAAGGGTCATTTACACGCTCTGTACAGAGCCACTTACATTGTCCGTCCGTCCTACTTCCGATAATTTTGCGGGGACGGGGGCGCAAGTGTGCCACGGATACCGCTGCTGCACGGGAGGCGCGAGACAAACGTGATTTTTTACATACTATTTGGTCACACTAGGCTAAAGAACGCACGAAAGAAGGGAACGGATGATCGTGAAATAGAGCGCAAAATGTTCTAAAAGAAACGATTTGGAAACGCTAATTTTGCTTATACTGGCATAACTTGCGATGCCAATAATAACGAAAAAAAATACGGCCGGACGAACGACAGTCGTCTAGAGTGTGATGTCAAAGTCAGAGGTGAGAGGATAAATTGAATTTGACAATTTTTTCTAACCATGTTTGTCAGTACCATTCCTCTAGAAATTCTTCAATTTTTGTGATCTAATTTGCTATCAAATTGCGCAATTTGTATAAATCGAATAAATAATATTATAAATAAAAACAAAAGCAGTATGTGGAAAGGTCTCAGGTTGACGCAGTCGCAGTTAGCGAAGCTTCATTTTAGTAGTTCAAGAATACAGCCTGTCGGTGTTCCTGCTCTAGATTCTGTATTGAATCAATGGTATGAGTTCTGTAAGAAGCCGCCGAAGGGTTTCGAGAAATATTTCCAGCCGGGTGGTGCACCAAAACAGGCGAAATCACCAGAGAAAGATGGAGCTCCCACCCCCTCAAAATCTTCTCCACCGCCACCGAAGACCAGCTCTCAGGATAAATGGAATATAAACATGTTTTCTAATACGAGCGGGGGCGGGGGCGGCGGCCGTGGTCCTTACGAAGGCCAGGACCGAGAGAAATGGATGATGTTTGGAGCAATGGGTATTGTAACACTTCTCGCCTCCATTGCTTATTTCGAGCTCCGATATAGAGAAATCAGCTGGAGAGATTTCGTCAACCTCTACCTAAACAAAGGCATGGTAGAAAAATTAGAAGTAATCAATAAAAAATGGGTACGAGTCCGATTGCAGGGGTCAGCTTTGGACGGGAAAGTTATCTGGTTTGCCATCGGCAGTGTAGACTCATTTGAGAGAAATTTAGAGAACGCCCAGGTTGAAATGAGCATTGAACCACCGAATTTCGTGCCAGTAATCTATAAGACAGAAGTTGAAGCATCCAGCTTAACTGGTATGCTACCCACTCTTTTGATAATTGGATTTTTAATCTACATGATGAGAAGATCGGCTGATATGATGGGCAGGGGTGGGCGCAAAGGAGGTGGTTTATTTGGAGGTGTGATGGAATCAACAGCCAAACTGATTAACCCCACAGACATAGGAGTCAAATTTCAAGATGTAGCCGGCTGTGAAGAAGCCAAAATCGAAATTATGGAGTTTGTCAACTTTCTTAAAAACCCACAGCAGTACATTGACTTGGGTGCTAAAATACCCAAGGGCGCTTTACTAACTGGACCACCTGGGACCGGTAAAACGCTGCTAGCGAAGGCAACAGCTGGAGAAGCCAACGTACCATTCCTCACTGTCTCTGGTTCAGAGTTTTTGGAAATGTTTGTTGGTGTTGGCCCTTCACGAGTGAGAGATATGTTCTCTATGGCCCGGAAACATGCGCCATGCATCTTGTTCATTGATGAAATTGATGCGGTTGGCAGAAAGCGAGGAGGACGCAGTTTTGGAGGCCACTCGGAACAAGAGAACACTTTAAACCAGCTTCTAGTGGAAATGGACGGCTTCAACACAACAACTAACGTGGTTGTTCTAGCAGCAACCAATAGGGTTGACATTTTAGATAAGGCTCTGCTAAGGCCAGGCAGATTTGACAGACAAATATTCGTGCCTGCACCAGACATTAAAGGTAGAGCGTCAATCTTCAAAGTACATCTTACACCGTTGAAGACTACTCTGAACAAACAGAACTTGGCTAGAAAAATGGCTGCATTAACACCAGGTAAGTTGTAGTACTATTATAGAGGTAATCGTAGCTTAGTACCTAGTTAAAATTAAGAGTGTTGCATTTCAATTACATTTAAAACTGATTTAAAGTCTGTTCAGTAGTACATGTCTTATTTAATGATTAAAAATAGTAAGACTATGGTTACAAGATGAGTTGGGTTGGGTTGGTTGGTTGAGTTGGGTGGGTTGTGGTGTGGGTGATAGTTGACTTAAAATAACTGAGGGGTTGAAGCAAACTCAAGTGGCGCTGCCCATAGTGTTGGTAAAAACTTGGATATGTCACATCTACCTGCTTAGGCTGGTAACAAAAAATACTGTTTTGTTTGGCTGTAAATATTTTCTGAGGCACGGAACACTAAAAAAGATCCCGAAATAAGAGACGACTGTGTTTTTTACGTTTTCTTATATGTTTGATATTTATCGCAAAATGGTTGCATGACTGTACAGAATCAATACTGCTTAGTCACTAATTTAAACAGGGATTTCACAATATTGGCACATTTTCTGTAGCATTCTGTAGCTTTCGTATCTAAATCATGGCTCAATCAATCATAAATAAAATTTGTGAAAATCGGCAATTCCTATAATTATCTTTTCATCACACTTGCTCGTAAAGTGGATCTTATTGCATCGGTTTTAGGCTCATAATCCAAGCTATTTCGCATGCGTGCTTTTTACTTTACATTAAGGCACTTGTGCTATAATAGGTATAGCCCGGTAAAGTCAAGTTTGTACGTGACTGCAATAGGCATGATGACTACATTTTTTTTATTACCTAATAAAAAAGCTGATCATCAATAGAGTCTATCAACGAAAACAAAATTTAAAATAATTCAAAAATAAATAAGTTCTAAGTATTTTAATTTCAAGCTAGACAGAGAGCGCGCTATACTGAGCTTTGACGTCAAGCCTCAGGCGCGGCATACAAATGCTATACTAACACGTGCTTTGGGAGAAAGGGATAGAGCATCCCCTCTCTATCCCCACCTAAAACTTTAAACGCTCATATCTCAGAGATTTATCAGCCAATACAATTTATTTTTTCAGTATGTGTAATGTATTTAGTTATATTCATCACTAAGCTTGTTATTTGTCATAAATTAAACATTAGGCCACATGCCTATTAGACATATGTATACGAAGCACTCTTAATATAGCCGGGTAATACTTAGTTTTTTTGTAATACCAACAAAGAGTTCTTATGCCGCTGAAGTAAATGTCAACCTGCGCGCGCATTGCTGTTTTGGGCCCCATTTTCCGCAAATGTTTGTTGACGTTTTCTCTGTGTGGTTGATTATTATCAAAAAAGTTTGTTTTTTCCTCGCAAGTGTAATGAAAACAGTCGTATGAAACTCTTGTGCAAAATAAAAGCATAGATAGACCAAAACCTACTTTGTTATTATAAGTTCAAATTCTTGTTTGATTTTTTTTATGTTCGAATGAGATCTCGCAGGGAAATATTATAACCGGCTTTCGAATGATAATGCATTAAAAAGATTGAGTTTTTTTAAATCCTTGTGTTGCAAAGTTATATTATTGGAAATAACACAGAACAGCGAAAGTCTTCATTATGATACAAGTGTGCTATTTTGGTCATTACACTAGAGGCGGTATTATGCCTGTAACTGTAACTGTAAGATAAGGAAGCCGAGAGTGTATTGACCAAAATAGCACACTTGTATCATAATGAAGACTTTCGCTGTTCTGTGTTATTTCCAATAATATAACTTTGCAACACAAATTTAACAAGTAAGTTGTAATTGGCCTAATAGTAGATGACTCACATAGGGAACAAAAGTAAAGAATGTGTTATAATCTCAAACATGAGATCTGAGGCTTCTTTACGTGCTCCCATTGTAAGTATACGATTTTACGTGCCACTGCGGGGAGGAAGTTGCTCTTTATGCTCCGCGTAGCGGTGCTAAAGTAGCCACTTTAGCCCCGCAGCGGCACGTAAAATCTTAAGTACACTTACCATCCCATACTGAGTGCGAATCGGCTACAGTTGTTGGCTGATGGCGTATCTTGAAATGCTATGAACTTAGGTGCTGGTTGGCGTCATACCCACAACACTACATCTATCTACAATTTACACCACCTACATTAACAATGGACCTGGGTATGTCCTTAAACTGCAACCAGACCCACCGGAGGACGGGCAGCAGCGTCCTCTTGGTTAACGGTGGTGAGCATTCTGCGATCCCCAAGCCGCCTGCCAAGCGTGGGGATTATGGCAACACCCCTCTGTTGGGAGGCCTTCATCCTGCAGTGGACGAATTCTTATGGCTGACGACGACATTAACAATGGTTCAGCTACTACTGCCCTGAAATAATATAGCGAAACTGCGGGATCATCGTCAGCCAGGCTACGTCCACGGCTGAACAAAAGTCTCCCCCTTAGGCCGTCACGCTGTACAACTTGCCATTTGCATCCAACAGTTGCCCGTGACTTTCACAAATTCGTCGTCATCGAAATCAATGCTAATAATCCAATTTCTTAATTCGCAGGCTTCACCGGCGCCGACATCGCAAATGTCTGCAACGAAGCCGCCCTCATAGCAGCCCGAGAACTAGCCAACGACATCAACATGAAGAACTTCGAGCAAGCCATCGAGAGAGTCGTCGCCGGCATGGAAAAGAAATCCAACGTCCTCCAACCAGAAGAGAGGAAGATCGTCGCGTACCACGAGGCGGGTCACGCGGTCGCCGGCTGGTTCCTGCAACACGCTGACCCGCTGCTCAAAGTCTCCATTATCCCAAGAGGCAAGGGCCTGGGATACGCGCAATACCTCCCGAAAGAACAATACCTGTACAGCAAAGAACAACTCTTCGATAGAATGTGCATGACCTTAGGAGGGCGAGTCAGCGAAGAAATCTTCTTTGGAAGGATAACGACTGGCGCTCAAGACGATTTAAAGAAGATAACGCAAAGCGCATACGCCCAGATAGTTCACTACGGTATGAACTCTAAAGTTGGAAACGTTTCGTTCGAAATGCCTCAGCCAGGTGAAATGGTTGTAGATAAGCCGTACTCCGAGAAAACGGCCGAGTTGATCGACTCGGAAGTACGCGACTTGATCAGTTCAGCGCATAAACACACGACTGAATTACTAGTTCTGCATAAAGAAAACATCGAGAAAGTCGCAGAGAGATTGCTTAAGCAGGAGATTCTAAGTAGAGATGACATGATCGAGCTATTAGGAGCGCGGCCATTCCCAGAAAAGAGTACATACGAAGAATTTGTCGAAGGTACGGGGTCTTTGGATGAGGATACGACTTTACCTGAAGGGCTCAAGGATTGGAACAAAGAGAAACCTACGGCGCCGTCACCAGAAAACATACCATCCACTTCTACAGTCAGTAACGAACCTCCTAAGAAGTAAGAAGTATTAGTGGAGTTTACAGTGAATTTATAAGTACCTTTAAGTTTTAAAGGGATTTTTGTTGAAGTTTTTGACGTGTGGCTTAGTTAGTTAGTCTGAAAAGCAGCCAGCCCATGGTAGTGATCAAGCAAGGTTTCAATGAGATAAGAAAGGCTGTTCGCATTTCATTGTATTATATTATCAACAGCTTTTGTTGCTTGTTTTGTAAAATAAACAAATTCCAGTAAGGAGGTTTTTTCTGCTAGACATAAGGACCCAAGGCAGTGGTACTTTAATCGGGCGATCGCACGACATAAAAGCGCGAGATCGCGGGTTCAAACCCAGGCCCGTAACATTGAGCTCTTTGGAGTTTATGTACGGACTTTAATACCACTGGCTTTTCGGTGAAGGAAAACATCGTGAGGAAACCTGCATTAGTACATCCAATGAAGAAATCCGTAGGTATGTGAATCCACCACCTCGCTACTGGGGCAACGAGGTGGATATGGCCCATTCGTGCTTTGAGGGTAGGCCTAAGTCTAGCAGTGAACTATGTTTTACTATTTAAGGACAGGAGTTACTATTTCAGCAAAAAAATACATTTAGATCTAAACAAGTTATGGGATTAAAGGTTATTATAGTTTCATGAATGCAAACTTGCTTCCATCGAAATTTTATTTATTTCTAAACCTTTGTGATGCTATACTCAGTAATTACAGAGCAGATGTTATACAATCAAAAAAAAAATGCGCGAGCGAGATAGCGGGCTCCGTCAGACTCGCACACTACTGCAATGTGCATGAACAGGTTCAACCACAAGTAACGCTACTTCGTGAATTGCAAGAGCTATACTCGACTGATGGTAAGCGACTATGCAGCGAACAAAATTAATTTGATCTAACTACGCTGCTGAGAAATTACTATGTAGGTAATAATCGACCTACTTACTTTTATTTTGTTCCCCGTGTCCTTCGTTGACGAGCAGAGCCCGCCCCTCTGCTAATTTTTGGGCCTAAAAGGCACTTAAGGATACCAGCAATATTATTATAGAGGTCTTTCAAAAAATTAAGATTCTATCAGCATAATATATAGGGTTTATGTAAAAAGTTCGGTATCGTATATGTGGTGCCCCATTTGCAGATATCCGTAGCCGATGTTTGCTCACCATCAGGCAACCTGCCTGCTTTGACACTTAATAGTATAGACCTTCCAAGATAGAAACAAAACAAATTGTACAGGCTTGGATAAACTCTATGATAGCAACTGAGCGTCGCGCGCGCCCCTAGTGAGTAAAGCTGAAAGCTTTGAAATAGGAAAAATCTCGTGGGAGAATTGCTTCACATTGGTGACTTATTTAATGACTAAATATTTGTATTTTCAAAACCGATTTTCATGAAGTTTTCAGAGGAGACGATATAGCCGTGAAGGACATTTTCATTGGGGCTCAGCTATGAAACGATGCTCCTAGGGTAGCGCTACTTTAACATTTTTACTATCGATACATTTTAGTGCGAAAGATAAATCTTAATAATTATACGTTGCGGACTAAGGTCTAACATAGAACGTAGGATTTATCCACTTTGGTCTAACGCTGCCGCATTTTTTTATACCTCGCGACGCTATCTTGCTCACGCATTTCAATAATTTTGAAGATGTAAAATTACTTAAATATAGTTATAATCCGCAATTGAGTTTTTTTCTAGATTTATGAAGGAAAACATGTTTGAATTAAAATGTTCTTTGCTAAACCTTCGTATGTTATAGGTACTCAGTAAGTACCTAATTTCACCGATTGCAATTTATCATAACGGTTTTTAATGATTTCATATCTTCAAAAATATTGAAATTGTGCAAGATAATGGCGCGCAGTACGGACCTAATTCTTTTTATTACTTCCGATTCGAATTTCGCTTCCTCCGTCTTTGTCATCCTGAATGTAGATGAGTGGGACGGATAGTGTGGATCCGAACGGAAACCTTTCCGATACAGTTGTGAATGGGTGCTGATGCGCTGCTTGCTCCTCAACACAATCGCAATTTAAGGGTTGGCCTCATAGTAAAAGTAAGCACAATTAGTAGGTAATGTACTTAATGAGCTTCTGTACGGGCTCACCGTACATTTCCTTAGTTAGTATAAAGTACCAATAAAGCAGCTAACGCGAACACTGGCATTTTTTATTGCTGCCGCCCGCGGTAATCTCAAACTTTCAATATCCATTTACGAAGGATAACAGCCCTGACATAATGGTCCTTCGAGACCGAGCTCCTTTGACTTAGTAACACCATAGAATAAGTAATAGTACTATGTAGTAACACTTAGTCTGCTACAGATTTCATAATAATTAATACTGTAATCGTTCCCGCGTAGCCCCTTAAACATAGTACTAGGCAAGGGACTATGAGGGTTTATAATAATGAACTACATTTCAAGTACCAATATATTTAATTGGCCACTGGCTGAAATTATAAATTTACAGTTGCTTCCCTTCCAAATTAGTCGAATGCCGTAAGACTAACATCACCAGCCAATCAGCGGCTTTCCCGCCTAAATCAAGGAAAGGACGCCGACAAACGATGATGCCAGACTTGTACAAAATATTGAAGGAACAAAAATTATCAACAAAAAAACAGGGTTATATTAAAATTATAATATGAAAATATTCAAATATCGGCGGAAAATACATCCAGCCTTTTTCTGTTTATTAAATATTTACTACTACATTACTTTATACATCACCAATTTCTTAAGTAAATTCAGTTTTTGTACAATATAAAAAGAATCTTATATTATATCTATGCATACACGCGAGAAGTGTATGACACGTCCGCAATTGCTTTTAATCTTGATCTAACTTGCGAACGAGAAATAAGACAAATTGTAACAAAATATTTTAAATTATGGTAATTATTACAAGTAACTACACTATATTTATGTTCAACATTATATGTCAATATTTCATTATTATCTATACTTAAACCGAACCTATGATATAACATTATAAATGATGAAAACATTTTTCTTCATGATATCATTCAACAATTAATCCATTAACAACCCTCAATCATACATCACGACCGAACGGAAAATTATAATTAATCTCAGTAACAAGGAAAGGTCCGTATCAATGACAGTCTCTGATTTTTTCGCCCTTGGGTTTCCGCCCCCGCTTCTTGCCCGTCGTGACGCCCGCTAGCGCCATCGCAGCGCGTTTGGCCAGACAAGACTTGCAGAACCAATCTTCCGTAGCTCCGGGTTCCTCTGTGATGCCGACACAAACCCAGTGGTACCACCCATCGCAACCGTCACAACCGATCATTGGCGAACCGTTATCTGGCCGTCCGCAAGCTGGACAGACCCAAATCTTATTACCCTGATCGTCCACGTAATAAGGCGTGGGCAGAGGGCCTTGAGGTTTATCGGAGGGCGCGGCCGCGGGCGCCGGTGCCGGCTCGTCCGATTCAACGTCGTCGTCGAAATGTTCCATTTGGCCTTTCTTTGACATCGGCTTAAACAACAGACGTTTATATTTCGTGCTGGAAGGAGGCCGATTCTTTCTCGGCTTGTCGGCTGGGCTCTCCGCGGACGGCGGGGACGAGGAATGCGCTTCACTTTCGACGTGATTGTGCTTCGAATGCTTCTGCTTCGGGGGTCTCGTCACTAAAGCCGAGATTTGCGCTAATTCAGGAGATCTACTATGCTCTCTGGATGTAGTTTCTTCCTTCACGGGCGAACTTCTTTCACTTTCTTCTTCCTGTTTGACTACTGGTTTTATATTCAGTTTGAAGACATCGGGTGAGCTCGGTGGCATAGGCGAATTCGAGTTTGAAGAGTTGAACTTTAATGTTAATTTCGGGACTAATCCATCAGCAGATTTGTCCTTTTTCTTTTCTTTTTTCTCTTTCTTTATTTTATCTTTTACATCCTTTAGCTCGTTTTTCTCGTCTTTGTCACGTTTCTTATCAGACTTTTCTTTGTTTTTGTCCTTTTTATCCTTTTTCTTTTTGATTTTAATACCATCTTTGTCCTTCTTTTCTTTTTTATGTGATTTATCCTTTTTCTTATCGGAGTTTTCCAAGTCTTTCTCCTCTTTTATTTCTGGAGGCTCTTTCATTGGTAACGGCATTGGCTCGGGCTTCGGTTCAGGTGCCGGTGGCGGAGGCGTGGGCAAGCGCGGCGGAGGTACCGGCGATTCCCTCTTGGGCTCCTGTCTCACCTCTCTGGGAGGATTTAGTTCTATCGTAATATCAGGCTGTACAGGCGGCATTTTATACAAGCTAGCCTTATGATCTTTATGAGATTTGTTTTTTTTCTGTAAAATGTTTGGAATGGTCTGTGGTTTGTGCTTTTCGTTTCTACCTTTTTCATGCACCATCGCTGATGATTTATGACCTCTGTCGTCGTCATTATCGACTGGTATGACCTCCAGACTTGGACGACGTAGCATAGGAGGTATTTTCATTGCTCTCGAAGAGTGAGGGGTGAAGTTGCTGATAAGAGGATTTCTAGAACCAGAACTGGCCCCTGGCATGAAGCTGGAGCCGGGTATTAAACCTGCTCCACCAGGTCCTAAGGCATATGGATTAGTGAGGAAGTTCGAAGCCGAAGCTGGCAACCCTCTCAGTGCTGGATTATTAGCTAAGCCTGCAAGGAAATCGCCACCAGGAATCAAACCAGAATTGGGAATGAGACCGGGCCCGGGCATTAGGCCTCTTCCTGGAGGCATTGTATGGAAAAAAGGAAAACCGGGAGGCAACTGTGGCATTTTCGAATCGTTCTTTTGCCGGCTCGATTTAGGAGGTTTGAGACCTGACATTTTCATACTTTCAAATTTCTGCCTTTCAGCTTGCGCCATTTCGAAGGCCAGCTGCTGCTGCTGTTTCTTTAGTAACTTGGCTTCAAGTTTAGCAGTTTTGTCCTTTTTATCCTTGTGTTTCTTCTCTTTTTTAGGTTTTGGACTGACACTAGCTACATCTTTGGGAAACGGTACCTGTAAAGACTTGTTGATAGATAAACTTGGACGGGGCTCTAAAATTTGTCTAGTAGGGAAGGGACTTCTGTCCATAGAATCATCATCCACGCTAATCACTTCATTTGTTCTCAAGTCTATAACAGTAGACATATCCACAGCACTATTGTCATTATTGTTAACTGTAGGTTCCTCTGTTTTGACTCTAACATTATCCTGGGCTCTACTGTCTGTGGCACTGTTATGAACAGAGTTTTGAAGCCTTGACATCACACTATCAGACTGTAATTTTTCAGGGACAACCTCAGGAGCATTTTTATCTTCTTTAGATTTGTTCGATATTCTTTTAAATATATTGATCTTTGATCTGTCAGGTTGAGAAGCTAGTTTTTCCTCTTCGACGACTTCCTTCTTTATTTCTACCTCAGGAATCAAAGAGTTAGGTTGTCTATGTACAGGTGTAGAATTGGAAACCAGTGGAGATTTAGATATAGGTATTTTTCTTGGTACAGGAATAGCATCTTCCCCGGCAGCATTAGGCCTTGGAGCCAGCGGAGGTGGTAATGCTGGAGGGTCAATCGGTTCCTGTTTGATGACAGGTCTGAGTGGCTCTGAAATTGGAATCTGAGGAGGTAGTGGCATCATTGGTTTCGGTGAAACTGATGTGGGTATGGGTGGCCTTGGCGCAGGCATTGTTACATGGTTGTGGTGCGTAGGATGTACTTCTTTGCTCTTAATAGGATATCCCGGAGGAAATTTATTCAATTTAGGACTATCCTTAGATTTACTACCTTCTCCTTTATGACTTTTATCTCTCCTCTTACTTTTTGTTACTTTTCCATTTAATAACTTATTCTTTTTAGACTTCTTATCGTTTTTATCTATTGCCGGTGTTTTCATGACGCCTGAATGTGAATTCACTTTGTGTTTGTCATAATGCCTGTCAGATACCATGGTGGGAGGTCTGGCTTCAGGCAATTTGCCTTCCCGCGCTGGAGAAAGGAAACCCGACATGGTCATCATAACACTACTAATTTCTCTAGTCCTTTCTTCTTCATCCAAACGTAATCTAGGCCTTTTACTGTTTGGCAACGAGACAGGGTCTGTGGGTCTCTTGAATATATCTTTCTTTTCTGGGCTATCTGTAACTGATATTTCAGGGCTTGCACATGAAGCAGTACTAGTTTCAGCAGTGTCAATGCCATTTTGACGGATTTCAACAGTGCCTGCGACAGCGGGAGTGTCTCGTTCCTTTTCAGGATACATGGGCGGTAGGTGCTCATGCACATGCACCGGTCTTGTGACGACTTCATGGCTGCCAGGCTTCAGAAAGTTCAAGTTAGATTCTTTAGGTTTCGGGAACTTGACAACATTCACTGGTGGAGGTACAGGCGGTACAGACCGAACATACTCTGTCAACTCCGGTAGGTGAATGTGTAGATCTCGAAATACTAATCCTAGGTCATGTAAATTTGGTTCAGTCCTATTAAATTGTTCGGCGTATCTATTAGCTTGGGTTGAGAGTGTCCTTACATACTTTTCCAAAACATGAACGAGAATGTCCAAAGGCGTCGAGTTTATACCGTTCCATCCTATCGTTTGGCATATTTGCGCAACATTCCTTCGCAGTATCTCACGGGCGTACGCCTCTGACATTATGACACCAACAAACTTATCTGGAACGAACGAATTTATCATGGTTAATTTGAGTACTCAGCATAAAACGAATATTAATAAGACAGTTCAGCGATTTCTCCGCTATCAGAACAAAGCAGAATCATATTACAAAGTGTGGGAGCCCTAAAACAGCAGATCTCATGATTTTTGTACCTGCAAGTGTCTAGTAGTACAGAGACGTGACTCCGATCTGGTGAAAAGTTCAAGCTTAGTACACACATGTATGCTTCATAACAATCTTAATAAGTCAAGGATAATTTATAAGAACACTTAGATTGATTACAATGCAAAATAACGAAGTGTTTACGTAAAAACTTCTCAGCATTCTAAAAACACAGTACCCCGTGCGCCATGATTGCATTTTGGGTTGTCAATGTCCGGTGTTGCCAAATGCAAATAATAAAATGGCGGTTTCTTACAGACGCGTTCATAAATATTGAGTATGTTATCTTACACGTTATAGATAAAAATCTATGCTTATAATTTGCTACAATAAAAATATGTGCTTTACTTTACAACCTCATGCATAAAATCACACATTCTACGCGATTCAGTCAAATGCGATAAAGTTTGTTGGTGTATCTGTATTATGTAAATTTGTTATTCCTTTGTTATTCCTTCAAAACAGCGCGCAGCGGATCCAGCCAAATAGGGAAATCCTACATACGAGAGCGGATCGGATTTGGATTTGGATAACATTGGGTATAGAGGTAGCTAAACCTCGTAAAAAAATCGGCTACATTTTCGTTGCTTATTTTTGATTACATTTTCATGCTGTTTTCACAGCTATATTTATGGGCCACATTATAATAGGTCAATAAAAAAACCAGGTAGGTATCTAGCCTATTTAAAAAAAGAAGCTCATTGTAGATGGAGCTGTGACCCATGGACGTACTAAACAAACCAGCGGGGCTATCATGTAACTTTTCGGGATCGCGATTCAGATACGAATTGTCAAAAAATAGACACTTGTCACTGTCACTGCCAAAACTCATTTGACCCTGCAGGGCAGGATGAAACGCCAAAAGACCGACGGATTTGCTTAACTTAAAAATC
This sequence comes from Erannis defoliaria, assembly GCA_905404285.2. NCBI lineage: Eukaryota > Metazoa > Arthropoda > Insecta > Lepidoptera > Geometridae > Erannis > Erannis defoliaria. The sequence continues at coordinate 13,876,631 of FR990066.1, forward strand.
TATTCTTTTGGAAATCAATGCATTCGTTCGATAACGATACCGAGAGAAATCCCTCCGTGATACTGTGAAGCTGTGACAGTGACAAGTGACATTTATGACAAATCGCGATCCGAATCGCGATCCCGAACAGTTAAATGATTATCCCGCTAACGTGGGAGATTTGGCGGGAACACGGAAAAATCATGTCGTTGCACTCTATTCTTTTCTTAAACTTGTATTTTTTCGCGAATTAATGATTATAAGTGGTAGTGTTTTATTCAATGAGTGTTAAATTACATGCACAAGTGTGGGCAAGTGATATAATGAGGTGAAATTGGCATCGCACGTTGTGCATTCTGCCAGTGTCAAGTTTATGAATTTTCAAGTTTTTTTTAATTAAAATCTAGTCTAATATGTCTTGCAATCACAGTCAGTCACACGAAATTAGTCATAGTCGAGTCCAAGTCTTACCCTAGTAAAATAATGGTGACTTTACTATGAGCTTCTACGGAGTTTTGAAAACAACACGAAAATACACTTTTCACCACATTATATTACTTGCCCACACTCGTGCATATAATTCAATACTCAATGAATAAAACCATTAATTCGCGAAAAAACACAAGTTTAAGAAAATAATAGAATGCAACGACATGATTTTTCCGTGTTCTCGCCAAAACTTCTTTATTTTATATTAGTGCCACAGATCAAAAATATAATGCTGTTTTTGACTGGCACGCATGGAGAATAGAGAGTTGCTATGAGGAACTTGCGGCCGTAGAACAGAATTTGCGGACGGAGTGTGTGACGTCACACTTATTTGTTCAGTCTGCGAGCGACCGCCTCACGTAGCAGTCATTCAGGCCAGTTAAATGCTCAATGATTCAGGCTTTCAAAACAGATGTACTACGACTTTAACGGCCTTACTTAAAAAAACTTCTCCACCGTTAGTCACTGCTTAAGATGCTCTGCCATCTTCTCTCTGACGTGAAGTGTAACATGCAAGAACAAGACAGAGAAGTTTAATCAGTGACTAAGATAATCGAGACTATTTTAGGTAATGCTGTAGGTGTTATTTCGCAGTAAAAGTGAAAAGAAAATGAGTTGATGCAATTTTTCTTGCAGTTATTTTCTAGGCTAACATTCCGATGACATCATTGGCGTCTCATTTGAATCGAGAGACGCAGAATGTGGAGCCGAACGGAAACCTTTCTGATTGAGTTGTGAATCTGAATACCCCTCCTGAAAATCCTCCTTAAATGAAATAAGGCAACATTTATTTTTGTCGTTGTTACTTTGCTTCATTCTGTGGTGACATTAGTGCCACCACTCACACACACATTCTCACGCACATAAGTGCGTGCTGTATTCAGCAGTGCACGCGAGAGAGCGAGAAAACCACAGGCGAGCTCCGAGCGCAGACGCTCCCGCGCCGAAATCAACCGAACGCAACCAAACGTTCGTTCGGTTCAGCCAGTCCGGCTCTCACTTCTGTAGTTAAATGCTCAATGCTCACTTCCGCATACGACACACGTCGACATCCGCGACCCTCGCCTCTCACGCGCACTGCACTATTACTTCTGCTTAACTCTCTATTTGTACCTACTTACAAACTGTACCTATATATTGTGATTTTGGCATTATATTCGTGTGGACTAATACGGTGTTTCATTCACGACGGAGCAGACCCTCATACTACCACGCGAGTACACCAAAATCCACAATTCGTTCAAAATCTTCAGAACCACAGACTAGATAGTGAAACTGTTCAGCCCCATGTCTCTTCATCATAGCCATCTAACCTAGTAAATTTCTCTTAACTAACGGAATTTTATGAACAATTGTTTTATTGGCTGCCAGAAAATCGCCCATTGTATGTTCAACTTTCGAACGATGTTTACAGGCTTCGTAAATGCATTTTTCGAGCAAATGAGTTGTATAAAGTATATTGGTAGAATTGACATTAAGCGAATTTAAACTTAATGCCGGCTAGCACGGCTCGTCACATTTCCGAGCTTTTCACTTCTGAATCAATAAAGATATTCTATTCTATGCTATTCTCATTCTCTCTTCAGTGCCCTATAGCACTGGCCTCTATTATACAAGTACATAATAGAGGTCTGTGCCTATATAGCTACCTGCCTATATGTGCTACGCCAGCGCCATTCTGCAAGGGGTATTGTCACAACTCAATCGGAAAAGTTTCTGCTCGGATCCACAATATCCGTCCCAGTGTCCCAGTCATTTACATTCAAGATGACGTGCACATGCACAGGCCACGTTAAGAACTGGAGAGACCGGAGAGACAAAAAAACATTAAAAAATAATGCACAAAGTGCGTCGCCATAACCCTCCCAGGAGGTAAGAAGAAAAAAAGTGACTGTGACAGATATATAATTAAATGGACTGTCATGTTAGTTCGTCAGATTTGTTAATGGTTGATGGACTGTAAATGGTTTTTGTAAAGAAAGAATTGATTGTACTTTTTGAATTATTCATCCACGGACCGAGAAGTTCTTAAACATTTTGTATGGCACAATATTTTTAAAACGATGCAATCTAAATGAAGAACCCGCTCGAAAAGAAATCGTACGAATAGATATATGATGCAGAAGTCTCTAAACTGAGAAGGCTGTCGAAGTGTTCTTGGCAACTTTTCCACGATAACGTAGCAATTTCATTGAGGAACAGCTCTGTGTAAAACAGCAGTAATAATTATTAAAAATGACAACGTCCTCAGAGGACGTTTTACTAAGCATTGGATATGTGCGATATAAAAAAGGTGATGGCACTTTATACGTTATGAATACAAGACTGGCCTGGATGCTGGAAAATAGAGACACCGTCGCTGTCTCCCACAAATATGCTGATATTAAAAGTAAGTGACATGCTTTGAAACTGTTAAACTGTCCCTAAAAAGTCTAACAGGGATAGCTATACCCTGATTAATTTTGTAACTTTGCCATTGACTTCAACGACAATGAGCACATAAACGTGTAGTTTTACATTTCTATATGAATAAATAAGTGTATCTGTCTCAACCTCATAGTACTCTCTAAGTGCTAACAGATTTTCCATATAATTCAAAACAGCGAGTCATTACTTAACACTGCTCTGTTTTAGTTACAACAGTTACAGTTTCAGTTTGTCAGTTATTCGATCGCCAAGCAGTAGTGTTTGCAGTAGTATTACTCTGTTTCGATTTGAAGTACTGTATTACCAGAGAAATTATGGGACATGAAGAGATTTGACATGTAATGGATGATGATCACAGTGCAGTGTTGCTCATGACTTTGTTCATAAGTCACACTGCAAGGGCTGTTATGCAAATACAAATACGATATGAATCTAAGGTTATGTGCAGGCATGATGCTTATCACCAGGTAGATGTCCAGTCACATCACTCCATTCCTCCTTCCTGATTCCACTTTCATTGAACCGCTAAACAGCAGAATGCACTTGCCGAGTGTGTAATGCCTGATAGATACAATAGGCTAGATGATTGGTTTTTTTTATTGTCCTATTAAAATGTGGCCCATAAATATAGCTGATTAATGAAAAGAAAATGAAAATTTTTATAAAAAATAAGCAACTTATAAGCATTTTAATATCATGCTAGACAGAGAGGCGGAACAGCAAATCGTGACATCACTTCTCAGTACGCCATATAAATTCTATTCTGACAAGTAAGGCGTGACCTCATTTTTTGTTTTGTGGGAAAGGGACAGAGTTATCTCTAACAAAAACTTTAAACGCTCATATATCAGAACATTATTAACCGATTTAAATTATTTTTGCATAAACATACTATATTTACTTAAATTCTTTATAAAAGCTATTGGTTTCAACGATATAAACATCAGTCATCTACCCTATTAAGGTGTTTTCAAGTCATGAGTGAATCGGTTTCTTCTAGGCAGAGTGTGCTCTATCATAGACTGAGTCTTCACTTAATGTCAGGCGTGATAGCTGTCAAAATCAAACCAAGAAATAATACAAAATAAAACTATTTAATAAAATATTCTTGCAGCACAAAAAATTTCTCCAGTGGGTAAGCCGAAAGTGCAACTTCAAGTAGTGTTGCATGACGGGACATGTTCTACATTTCATTTCGTGCACCCGTCCGGGGCAGAGGCTCAGGCAAAGGACCGGGACCAGGTTAAGCAGCTCCTACAGAACCTATTGCCGAAGTTCAAGCGGCAGATTGATGGAGAACTGGAAATGAAATCAAAGTATGTTTTTCTAGTATTTTGACATTGGAACCGGCAACCGAAGACAATTTTAGACTCGCAGCAGCCTGTAGATTCTCTCACTTGTCCTGCAGGACCCGTATTATGGTTATCCATCATAAAGTGAGGCCTAGTGTAGAGTACCTACTAGCCTACGCATTCATCCAGAATATAAGCTTTGCTTTTGTTTTGTAGTGGTAGGACTCTACTGCAGAGTCCGCCTGGAGATATACCACACCTTTGCTAGTTATTCAACCACCAAGCAGTTGTTTGCAAGCATTAATGTGTTCCGGCAAAAGACTGGGACTGCGATTGGGTTTTACGGTGTAAAACTGCATCCAGAACCACCGGAGGATGGGCAGCAGTGTCCTGTTGGTTAACGGTGGTAACACTCTGCAATCCCCAAGCTGCCTGCCAAGCGTGGGGATTATGGCAACCCCTCCCTATTAAGGGAGAAGCCTTCGTCCAGTAGTGGACGTCTTCTGGCTGATGAGTGACTGTGTTCCAATTTGAAGGGCAATGTTACCAGAGAAATTACTGGGTATGAAGAGATTTAACATCTAATATATAAGGGTGACGAGCACAGTGCGGTGCGGAGCAGGATTGTGTTTGCAAGTTCACAATTCTGGCACTACTACTGTTAGTGGCAGGCGTGACGCTTACCATCAGGTGAAAGTCTTGCTCGTCTCGTCACTTAAATGTACAAAAATAAAAAAAGCTATACCAATTCTGAATTTCATTCAATCATTGTTATTGTGCCTTAGAAGAAAAAAGCAAAAAAAGAAGAAAAGAAAGAAGAAAGCTTTGAACTAGTAACACAAACATGTCAGACCTAAAGATAACAATAAATTTATTTGCATTTGAAGACCACAATACATTTATTATTCTAATTTATCATTCAAGTATTTTATGTTTATATGTAATTTTTCAGGTTATTATCTCTCCATCCGACATTAAAACATTTATACGAAGACTTAGTAATATCAAAAGTTATAAACAGTGAAGAATACTGGAATACACCAACTCTTAAGCAGTATACCGAATCTACTAATGTCAAACAGGAGGCTGGTAAGGCATTTCCTCTATATTTGGATCATTTATTATGTAAACTGGTATGGATTTGACACTTTGTATTATTAATAACATTAAAATGTTATATATAATTTGATAATTATTAATCCAACCCAATGTTTGATCCATAGCTATAGAACATAATAATATTTATCCACCCAAAATCTAATATTTGATCATAATAATTCTTAATAATCTAATATTTGATCATAAGAATATAATTATTATTTATCCACCCAAAATCTAATATTTTGATCTATCAGCCTTTAACCTAATATTAACAATTTTACCCTATTCAATCTTATTTGATCTACCAACCATAAAATGTACATTTATTTATTATTATGCTGTTCTCCTAGTTACTTAGTCTCCTAGTTAGTTCTACCGAGTTTAAACTCACGTGTTATATGTATACCTAAGTATGTTATAAAAGATTTGTATTTTTGTCTGACTTGTAAATATATATTTAATCAATTATTATTATTTATCCAATGTTATATTAATTTCTTAATCCACAGGCGTGTCAGGCGCTTTCTTAGCTGACATTCAACCCCAAACCGACGGCTGCAATGGCCTTAAATACAACCTCACACAGGACATCATAGACGCGATATTCAAAACGTACCCGGCGGTCAGGAAGAAACACATCGACTATGTACCAAATAAGATGACCGAAGCAGAGTTCTGGACTAAGTTTTTTCAGTCACATTATTTTCATAGGTCAGTATATAGTAACATCATCAGCCAGAAGAAGTCCATTGCTGGACGAAAGCCTCCCACTTAATAGGGAGGGGTTGCCATAGTCCCTATGCTTGGCAGGGGGCTTGGGGATCAGTATGTATTATTTATTTATGGAAAGCAAAGCTGGATTTGAGTAAGTCCTAAAACTGCATCCAGAACCACCGGAGCATGCTAGCAGCGTCCTCTCGGTTAATTTTGTTTTTTAATATTTCCTGGCCATGGATACTAGTCCTTCAGCCGAATTCATATTTCTTCATCGATCCTTCTTTCTCCAGTTAAATGAGTCGTAGTCACAGTCCAAGTCACACACAGTGAGTCACGGTCCAGTCCAATCATGCCCTAGTAAAGTCATGGCAACTTTACTAGAAGCTTCCTCGGAGTTTTGGAAACAACTCAAAAAGACACGTTTCACCACATTATATCACTTGCCCACACTCATGCACGTCAGTCGACACTTAATGAATAAAACGCCACTATTTTTATGCATTAACACCCGGAAAAACACAAGTTTTGAAAAATTGTGCATTGGTTATTTTTATTGACAGAGACCGCATAGCATCATCGTCAAGCAAAGACCTGTTCGGAGAATGTGCCAAAATGGACGACAAGGCTATAGCTTCGGCGATGGAACACACAACTTTGGACCTCACGGTGCGTATGATCAGACATTAATGGTTGCTTGCGTGCGCGCGTGTTTGCTGCGTGCTTGCGCGTGCGTCGCGCACGGTCCGCAACGTAAGCCTCTGCTGGATGCGTGCGTCCTAAAAGGTACTAACCGGCGCATGCTCAGGTCGATTGGCGTAAGCTCGGGTCGATCATAGCCATATCATACCGTCCGGTCTCTTGCCATCGGACCTGCTGAGGCCGGGCGGCTCAAACAAGCTTGGGACATTAGCTAATACTAAGGCCCTCCGGACTATGCCATTGTGACGCGAACGTTATAAAATAAAATTAAAATCGGTAGACATTTTTCACACAGCGCCATCTATCCCCAAACCAAATTAAGCAAAACTTGTGATATGGAAACCAGATAGCTGATAGAATACTTTTTTTGTATTGTAAATACGTACTTATAATACATACTACACCCAGACACAGAACAAACATCTATGTTCGTCACATAAATGTTTGCCCTATGCATCGAAGACAGCTCAATGCGTGATAGACATCGAGCTCCACCATGTGACCGCTGATGCATCTGTTAACATTTTAATTAACAAGAAACAAAAGAAAAAAATACCGACTTCATATTAATATAGGACCACATCGGGAGTATACCCTTTCAAATAAAAGAAAACAATTCAAAATTCGTCCACAATAGACGGAGAAATCGGTGAACATAGATTTAAAAAAAAAACAGACATACCGTCGAACATAGAACCTCCTCCGTTTTTGAAGTCGGTTAATAAAGTTGTAATCTGGTGCGGTTTTCAGGTAGATCTGCCCAAGTTCACGGAGGCGGTCCCGTTCCTGCCGGCGGACGAGGATACGGCGCCGGTCAAGGTGAAGGGAGACAGCACGTCCATACACAGGAACATGATCAAACGGTTCAACCAACACTCTATCATGGTGAGTAACTGCCTTGAGAAATTGAAAGAATACCTTGAAACCCAGGGTTAAGGTGGACTTTTCCCACTTTTAGCTACCGTAGTTCGCGTTTTTAACTACTAAAATCACCGTAAACACCGTTTATAATCACCGTATTACGGGGTGATAATATTCACAGTCGCGCAGCGTTTGTGCGGGCATGTGAGTCTATTCGGTCCCGCAATAAGAGTTCATGGTACAGGCCTAACAAACATTTATAATGGGTATTTTTTAGAAGTGTTTCCACACTTTGGGTATTTCTTTCTTTGGTTTATTTTAATGCATAGAAATTTCAAATTAATATGGGACCACCTCGAGAGTATAAAAACGGTCCACTATTGACGGAAAAATAGGTGAACATACATAAAAACAAACATACATACGAGTCGAACATAGAACCTCCTCCTTCTTTGAAGTCGGTTAAAAATTAAGACTTGCTACAGGTCGCGTCATGTAAAAAGAACGCTGGAAGAAAGTAGAGGGGGTGTGTTTGCGCATGTGTACACTTGCGCACAAAAGTACTAGGCCTATTGTTTTAAATAATTAATAAATAATTATTAATTAGCCTTTTGCTCGCAGCTTCGTATATTGGTTATTGCTAGGTACATGGCAAAATATATTAGATATCTTATTATGAAAACTGACGTGGTTTGAACATGTTTGTTTTATTTATACGGGAATACTCACACAGCACACACACACTGCACAGCAGCAGCACGCGCGTCGGGCTCTGTTTTCACTCTTTGAAAAAGGTCACCGGATGTGATCTAAACTATAGTCGGAGTATCCGATTTAATTAAACGTGAGTATTCCCGTATAAATAAAACAAAAATGTATATTAGATATCGCCTAAATCGCCTACTGCGCAGCTTAACCGCCAGCGTTCTTTTTACATGACGCGACATATACCTACTGCTTTGCCTAATTAATTAAGCCACAGAAGTCTGCCATATCTTAATTGGCAAAGCAGTTGGGACGGAAACCCCGAGATGGCTCGTATGCAGGTTCAAGTCCGGCCAGACGTCTTAATTTTGAATACTGTCTGTGTCTATGCAATTTTTTTAAATTAACTGATAAAAGCACATTTTAAAATTATTATTTTGATCGTTACAGGTGCTAAAAGCTAGTCATAAACCTAGTAATAGCAGTAGCAGTACAAACAATAACAATAGCAGTAAAAACGGCAAAGAGAACGGCATAAAGGAAATCAACGGCGTAGCAGAGAAGAGGCCGGCGGAAGAGAACGTAGGACCGGCAGAGAAGAAGAAGAGAATATTGGAGAATTTGATATATGAAGACTTAGAGGGGGGAGCGGAGGGGGAAGATGCGCAGGAGTTGAAACTATCAAAAGTAAGCAAAATAACACAGAAGATAAAATAATAGTACTACTACCACACACAGAAGATTGACTCCCATATAAAACGTGTCTAAAACATAGTTGAACCAGTACATATCTATAACTACATATTATTATCTTTATTAAGTGCAAGCTAATTTGTATTCTATCCGTCATATGCATAAAACGCCAAAACGTATTTCAAAACCTATTTTAGATAAAAAGTATTTTTTCAAATTTCAATCGAATTACGATTAGAGTTTGAAAAAAGAAGACAAAACATTTTTTAACAAAAATAGGTTTGAAATACTTTTTAGTGTTTTAGGCATAAGACGGTAAATGTATATATAATAGACAATAGACGATCATTTATTTATCTGTAGCATTTTACAGCACTTTACGGCACTTAATAATTATTCGATAATTCGTTTGAACTATAAGAACTGCACTATATCAATCACTACGGTTTTTTACAAATCTGGCAGCATTATTTTGAAAAGTGACATTTCTATGTGTCAGTTTAGTCCGTTTAATTATGAATTCGAATATAGATCTTTTTAAAGTCAGACTGAATCTTTAAGTCTGCATGCTTAATCAATCAGTGAGAATAAAAGAAAAACAATTTGTCACTAGCTGAATGTTGAATGTTTCTGGTCCACAGATAGAAAGATATTTGCTGGGGCCGTCTTCTCAAGTCTGCCAGACGACCTCGACCTCGAATAACCCGCCGCCCCTGTCTGCGCTAGCGTCCATTTGTCAAGTAAGCTTATACATAGTAAACATCGTAGTAGTAAATAGTAATGAATATGAGAGTCGATGTCTGCCTACAAACTGCTATGCAGTTTGGCAGAGTTATAAATCGAGCTATGTAATAGGGTAGATGACTGATGTTTATATTGTGGAAACCAATAGCTTTGATGAATAATTTAAGTAAATATAGTATGTTTATTGAAAAAATAATTTAAATCGGTTAATAATGTTCTGATATACGAGCGTTTAAAGTTTTTGTTAGAGACAACTCTGTCCCTTTCCTACAAAACAAAAAATGACGTCACGCCTTACATGTCAGAATAGAATTTATATGGCGTACAGAGAAGTGACGTCACGATTTGCTGATTCTTCTCTCTGTCTAGCATGATATTAAAATGCTTATAAGTTGCTTATTTTTGATCAGATTTTCATTTTCTTTTCATTAATCAGCTATATTTATGGGCCACATTTTAATAGGACAATTAACAAAAACCAGTCATCTTGCCTATTATTTCTCTAAGATAAAAAACAAAAAAAAAATATTACATGGCGGTGGCCAAAAAGTGAACTCGTAAGGCAATTCTCCATCTGCACACACACATAATCAGCTAGAAGACGCCCACTGTTGGAAGAAGGCCTCCCCCAAATGTTCATCGGTCACGACCACGTTTCAACCAGACTAGCTTTTTTTTTAATTTGTTTATAGGCTTGCGTTTGACTGCCATCTCGTCTTATGATAAACGAAGATGCAGTCTACGATGGACTGACTTGACGACTTGAAGACACCCAGGTTATAATTATCGGGCAACACCCACTCGGGCAGGGCATTCCACTGTTTAGCAGTTCGAATAAAGAAAGTGGAATCAAACCGTTTCGTACGAGTTTTTGGTATATCAACCATAAAACGGTGTCGCTTTTTCGGGGTCCTGGCCGTCCGATAGAAGAATGGGCAGGGTCAATAAGATCATGCAAATCCGAAGCACAATCTCCGAAATGTATCCGATAAAATACCGATAGGCTAGCTACTTTTCGACGATGATCGAGGCTTTGTAGCTTGGTCCGAGCTAGACAGTCGTTCCAATGATTCTCCTGGCACGTTTCACGCTTCGAGCCGCTGCGCTACCATAACCAGGTCTTAGATAAGACAAATAGATTATGTGCAGAAGGTCCTGGGAATGTCCTAAAACTGCATCCAGAACCACCGGAGGACGGGCAGCAGCGTCCTCTCGATTAACGGTGATGAGCGTTCTGCGATCCCCAACCCGTCTGCCAAGCATGGGGATTATGTCAGCCCTATTAAGAGAGAGGCCTTCGTCCAGCAGTGGGGTCTTCTGGCTGATAATGATTCGATTGAAAATGTATGAAAACTAGGTCAGCGCAAAAATAAACTACTTTTTTATACATTTATGACATTTAAGACTGTCGGCTGCACTACAATGTTGGCGTGGGCAACGGAGGCAACAATGTACAGTCAGTAATATACAGCTAATAATGTACGGTGGTATAGTACGACCAATAATCGGTGTACATGACTTTGTTTCCCAAATTGTATGACAGGAGATTAGGTCAGGTTATTATTATTATTTTTCGAACTAGTGATGCGTTTGACCACGGTCTCACCGGATATTTTGTTGAAAATTGAGAATTTGAGAAGTGTATATTATTGGCTGTACAGTATAGTGATCATGATCAACGTGTGCGTGACGTATTGTGTCGTGTGGCAGGCGTGGTCGAGCGGGCAGCAGTGTCCGCGGCCAGTGCGCGTGCACGCGAGCGCGGCGGTGGGCGCGCTCGGCGAGCTGTCCCCGGGCGGCGCGCTCATGCGGCAGCACCACGCCGCGAGCATGGCGCGTGAGTCACCTTACCTATCGCTTGCCTTCATACATTCACACGCAGCTATACAGGGCTGGCGAGCTGTCCCCGGGCGGCGCGCTCATGCGGCAGCACCACGCCGCGAGCATGGCGCGTGAGTCACCTTACCTATCGCTTGCCTTCATACATTCACACGCAGCTATACAGGGCTGGCGAGCTGTCCCCGGGCGGCGCGCTCATGCGGCAGCACCACGCCGCGAGCATGGCGCGTGAGTCACCTTACCTATCGCTTGCCTTCATACATTCACACGCAGCTATACAGGGCTGGCGAGCTGTCCCCGGGCGGCGCGCTCATGCGGCAGCACCACGCCGCGAGCATGGCGCGTGAGTCACCTTACCTATCGCTTGCCTTCATACATTCACACGCAGCTATACAGGGCTGGCGAGCTGTCCCCGGGCGGCGCGCTCATGCGGCAGCACCACGCCGCGAGCATGGCGCGTGAGTCACCTTACCTATCGCTTGCCTTCATACATTCACACGCAGCTATACAGGGCTGGCGAGCTGTCCCCGGGCGGCGCGCTCATGCGGCAGCACCACGCCGCGAGCATGGCGCGTGAGTCACCTTACCTATCGCTTGCCTTCATACATTCACACGCAGCTATACAGGGCTGGCGAGCTGTCCCCGGGCGGCGCGCTCATGCGGCAGCACCACGCCGCGAGCATGGCGCGTGAGTCACCTTACCTATCGCTTGCCTTCATACATTCACACGCAACTATAAAGGGTTGGCAAGCTGTCCCCGGGCTGCGCGCTCATGCGGCAGCACCACGCCGCAAACATGGCGCGTGAGTCACCTTACCTGTCGTTTACCTTCATACAATCATACTGAGCTTATTTGACGTGTATTACTGTTTGTATCAGGACCTAGTTATGTACTGTTAATGCATCCAGAGCCACCGGAGGACGGGCAGCGGCGTCTTCTCGGTTAACGGACCTGAGCTTTCTGCAATCCTGGCTGATGATGATGAATGATGATTGTTTGTTTGATTGATTTGATTTTGTACAGGGAATATGTTATGATACAAACGGCATTGTAATATTGTTGTGTACGATAATATTACACAGCCGTGTACACGTAATATTGTTTGTACACTATTGGTCGTACAATACGGGTTGTGGGGGGCCACAATAATGCACGACCACAATATTGCACAGCCCGTATTAAATGAAAACGTTCCTATCGTCGCACGTAGGGGTATTGGACCCAAAAAACCGGACAAAACTATTTGACTGTCTTATTCTACTTATAAGTCTACAACACACGTACGTACACCAATTTTTTTTTTTTACGTGTTGTTGTTTGGAAAATAGCTAAGAGTGGGAAATACATAATATTTTTTTAAGGAAAATGTGTAAAAAATCGTTAAAAATTCAGTAAAATTATTTAATTACTTCATAATTATATATGCTTCCATTACTCAGAGGACGAGTTCCACCCGCCTTCATCAGCAGAATCATCTGAATCAGTATTTGTTTCGTCCATATCTTCTTCCATATCTTTAACTTCGTATGAAGCATCAACGTCACCCGGCAATAACATTTCCATGGCTGCTGCGCTAAATGGCTTTGATCTTTTTGGCGCTTTTGGCCTTATGCTGCTCATGAAAGGATCTGACGTTAAAAGCAACCTGTTTAACACGTCTTGGTTACATTGCTCTCGAGAAAACTTTCGCGAGAAGTTTTGGCGAAATTGCCTAAAATGTTTGTTCCTCGCCTCACCTGCTTCTTCCGTCAAGGTTCCGATAGGTAATAGGGCATGTTGAACCACAAGGGGTCCATGAATCAGTACCTTGTGTACCGTAGGCGTCATGGGATGCCAGGAGTATAGCTCTACATACAATAATGCCGTATCCTGGCAAAATTTTGAGAATTTTTCAATATGGATCTTATGCCCACTGGAAATTACTTCTAATATCGCAGCAAACCTTTCGATCAACCTGAGGTCGATCCCAAGGATGTCTGCAGAGATTTGCGCATTTTCAAAAAACCTTCGACTTGTGTTCCCGTCATTACTGTTGCCGAGCCCGGCTTTGGGGACATCGACAATAAGACCAAGCTGAGATCTGAACTTTTCCTGTATTTCCTTTTTTCTTTGTTTCACAACATCTTTGTCAGGCTGTTCTCTTATTTGCCATTTCTGTATAGGTATCTTGTACGAGAGATGGAGCAATGTTTCAAAAAACCTTATCCTTGCGTGTAACACAGATAGTCCAAATTTCAGATTGTCTATGTCCACTTCTTGTGATGTTGCTAAATTGTTGAATTCTTTGGAAGTTGCCTTACAAATGTAACACCTCATTGTTGATTTAGTTTGGGTAGCAGCATTACAAACTTTGCCGTCGACCATCGTAAATAGCATCGTATGTTGTATGCTCACATCCCCTGTTGCTCTTGCTACTTTTGTCTCTTCTAAATGCCCGATCTGATCATTGTAATATAGTACTTCTTCGTTAGTTATGTCAGAAGTTTCGTGAACAAATCTAATCCTCATAGGCCTGCAAAATCGCGGCGAGGATGGTGTCGGGTTTTGCCAAATCAATCTTTTACTGCTGCGACAAACTAGTTTGAGTGGCACTAATGATGATTGGAAAATATTTGCATCAGAATCTGAAACATTTGCAAATTTTTGTTTGTATTCCGTTTGTTGGGAACCATCACAACCCCACTTGTAAAATAGTTCCAATGAAGCTATTTCTTCTAATGGAAGACTTTGTAGGACATCCTCCAAGTACAACAACAAGCGCTGAGATGTGTGATTAAGCAAATCTTGTAGTCGGACTTCTGCACACGTTTCAGTTACTTCAATACTTTCCTTAATTGGGTAGCAGTCATTCTTGGCTCTTTGCAAAACACTATAACATGGGTATAGTTTTTTGTCAGTGGTTCTTACGATCTCGTACTGTTTTCTCGATAAAGACGCTTCCACGAAAATCGATAACGCTTGAATGGGGGTTAGCTGTGGTCTTGGTGGTATGTTGCTGTCTTTATACCTTTTGAGATATTTAACACCTCTAGTAGGAGTTGTGGCTATGTCCTTGACGACTTTTGCGGCGTCCTTATTGCCAGTCTCTCTAAGTTTCATCTGGGTAGCATAAACTAGCTCATTCACTTCACTTTCTTCTCTCAGAGTTTCAACTTTGCGCCTTTTGCTGCGGTCACTCAAGTCCTCGAATGTCTTTAACGGACGACCCGTTTTTTTTGTACATTGTGAAGGAATTTCCACTGTGCCTTGTAACCAATCTTGATTTTTCTTTAAGAAAACACGTTCAGTCCTATTGGCTGCAAGCCATCTGGTCTTCATTTCTGCCTTAATATAAGAAAATTGGTGGCGAAACAGTTGTTTTTCTTCATCTGGAAATGATGGTTTGTTAATAATCTCGTTTTCCACAAAATCCCACTTTTTTGCTAATTCTCTTTCTGTGCTCTTTTTCGCCATATTATACAAATATTCTCGAGTCCAAACTTGGACACCGGAACCACCTAAACAAGAAAAAAAGTCGATATTAGAATGTGAAGCTAATAATTAATTTGGTTTTGTAAAATAACGTCATCGAAGAAAAGAGAAATAAAATACAATAGGCAAATTTAGGCACCCAATTTTAACGTATTCTAAGAGAAATATAGTTACATCAACTTAAAAAAAAATAACTTGTACCGGGAAACTCCCTGAAATATAACAAAAACTCTATTATATGTATTTGAGACACAAAATCTCACGAGTTAGTTTTGCGGTTCATAAAAACTACTACATCTTCCAATATTTTCGCATTATTTCAATAAAATTAAGTAATAAGATACTACATACCTGGCTCAACAGTATCCATTATGAGAATAACCACTTTCAAATTAACCACTTGCTTAAAAGAGTTCCGAATGTGACTTCAAAATCGTTCACTTATTATATTATTTACGTGTTCGCTGTAAGACTCTAAGATAACGACTAACAGCAACTAGTACAAGGCAGTTAAAAATAAAATGGCGGTCGGCTTTTGTTCTCTATGCATTGCGGTACTTCCAGGTAGCAACCGTTTCCGGGAATTGTTTACTTTGTGTCCATGGACTTTTAACCGCTTTTGTGGTTCGATTACCCCTTAGTGCGTCGTCGTTGTCGTCAGCCATAAGACGTCCACTGCTGGACGAAGGCCTCCCAATAAAGGGTTGGCATAATCCCCAATAGGGTTGCCATAATCCCCACGCTTGGCAGGCGGCTTGGGGATCGCAGAATGCTCAACACCGTTAACCAAGAGGACGCTGCTGCCCGTCCATCGGTAGGTCTGGTTGCAGTTTAAGGACATACCCAGGTCCTAATGAAAATGTTCCTATAAATAATAATAAAAATTGAATCTGGTATATCCGGCCGGCTGGGAATCTAACGCAGAGCTTTCGCAAAAGGCAGTGCGGGAAATACGTGAAGGTATAACTGTATTTAACTAGATACTTGGACTTTACATAACTGGATTTTTTGTATTGATAGTAGGGCTCTATTGCTGAGTGATTGAAGGGGGAGGCCTTCGTTCAACAGTGGACGTCTTCGGGCTGATGAAGATGATTGCTGATTCCGCCTGTGGAAGTACCACACCTGTGCCAGTTTCGGTTTGAAGGGCAATGCTACCAAATAAATTATTGGGCGTGAAGAGATTGCAGTGCGGCGCAGGATTTTGTCCATGATTCTGGCACTGCTACTGTTATGGGCAGGCGTAACGTTTACCACCAGGCGAACGTCCCGCTCGTCAGGTCAGTGGATTGTATTAGAAAAAACTGTTTTGTCCGCAGAAATGATCCCCCCTGACGTAAAGGCGGAGCTCCACCGGCTGTACGTGTCGTGCGGCGAGCTGATCCGCGAGGTGTGGCGCCGGTTCCCGCAGCCGGGCGCCGCGCCCAGCGCCGACGAGGAGGACGCCAACAACACGCCGCAGTACTTCTACGAGGCCTTGCTCAGGTTCAGGAACGTCAAGCTGAGGCCATTCGAGGTAACTTAACACGTCGCCGACGGTTAGACATTGACGTGGCGCCGCTATTGAAGACGGTTGATTAAAGTGAACTATAATATCTTTACATTGATTAAATTTGACTATTGATTGCATGTGACCCTTTATTATAATGTGACCATACAAATACATATAGTTTATTGATAACACCAAAGTTACACGTCAAATTTCATTAAGTATGTTACAAAAAATAATCACTTAATAAAATGAAATAATAATTATAAAAATACGTTAATAATCTCTTATTTTAAAATAAGCTTCAATGTCATAAAACAAATTCTCTTGTAACCACGCTCTGAGCTTGGTTTTGATTTGACATTGATTGCATGTATTAGAATGTGATGTGACCAGACCATCGATTGCTTGTGACCATCGATTCCATGTGATCATTGATTACAATGTCCATGTTGTACCCGTTTCGGTAATCGTTGGGAACGTTAGTCTCGAACTTGTTGACCACTAAAACTACCTTGGACAGAAAGAGGTCGCCCGAAGAATCCAACTCGATTTCCCGAACGCTGCTCGTTCGGGAAATTACGTAATATCTTCTCGTCCATAATCCCGCAGTGTCTGAAGACAAGGGTATACGACCAGTGTGTGTTGCCAGTGATGACGTATGGAACTGAAACGTGGTCTTTAACTGCTGGCCTTTTGGAGAAACTCCGAGTCACACAACGGGCAATGGAGAGAGCTATGCTCGGAGTTACTTTGCGCGATAACATCCGGAACGAGGAAATTCGCCCAAGAACCAAAGTTACCGACATAGCTCGCAGGGTTTGCAAGTTGAAGTGCAATGAATGGGCAGGCCACATCGCTCGAAGAGCTGATAAGCGTTGGAGAAGAAAGATTCTTGAGTGGCGACCACGTACCGGAAGACGCAGCGTCCCACCAGATGGACTGACGACATTGTGAATGTCGCGTGCAATCGGTGGATGCAAATTACAGGTTGTTGTACAGTGTGGCGGTCTAATGGGGAGGCCTTTATTCAGCGGTGGACGTCTCAGGGCTGATGTTGATGATGATTGACTACATTTGTCGTCAGTAACCAATATGTTAAACCATGTTTTACAATGATAAGATGAATGGACGGGAAATAAGCGCACGGATTTTGAAGATTATATGTTGAGCGGCAGCTCTCCACTCGCGTCATACTCTGCCTTTGCGACATGCGAGCCGTACGATACGACAATACAAACTTCTAATACATGTACATGTGTTCTCTTTTTGTCATGCAGTAATTAGATTCGCTATCTCTATTTTCCGGCAAATGTAATATGCATACTTTTAGCTAGGTATGCTTCATTGTGTTGTCTTGTTAATTTTGATCGATTTGCAAGCGCTGGGCCCGTCCATTGCATTATCACTGTCGCTGGTTAGTGCCTAGAAATTTCATAATTCTTTAGTACTCAGCCAGCTAGTAACATTAATATACAACACGTTTTAATAAAAATTTCCTTAATTTTCAGGAGAAAATGCTCCGTGAGCTAACTCCCCTAGCGACCACTCTAACAAGACACCTGAACCAGATGATAGATACAGCGTGCGCCAAATATGCGTTGTGGCACCAACGGCAAGCCAAAATACGGTAGTAAACACTTATACGTTTCTAGGACTAGTGTGTTAGTAACTTATGCGGGGAAAGTTGTACTGTTCAATGCAATCCTTTATTTGAAGATACAGATTACTGAGCGCCGGTATTTCTGACACGCTTTTCAAATTGACGAAAGATTGTTTAGAAACTACATTACATAAACATTTTATTCTTTTATCTGAGCAAAACTTGAAAATAAAAAATACATACAGTCGAATTGAGAACCTCCTTTTTTGAAGTCGGTTGATAATTTTTACGTTACGCTACGCGGAGCGAAAGACACCACTTCCTTCTCGCAGCGGCACGTAAAATCGTATACACACCACGAGAGCAAGTAAAGAATCCTCTGGTTCATTTTCATGAGATCTGAGTTTTTTTTACTTTTACTCCCTAGGTGAGTAATCTACTATTTAGGTATTAAAACAATTATTTTACTGAATCTTTGTAATAAAATAATTACTATTTTTATTAGTTTCCTTGATTATCTTTTTTCGTAACAGTATTCAGTGGGTAGTATGGTGGTCCTATATCTTTAAAAATAAAAATGTTGCAATACTCGAGCGAGATAGCGGCGCACGGACTTAACCTAATTCTGGACTTTAGTAAGGTACACTAGCGCTCCTCGTGTCTAGAAATGGAACTACATGAATGTCTTCTAGCGATATCAGCGGTCAAAATTGGAACCATTTGTTTGACGTAGTTCCAGTTTTAATATGCTGGTAACATTATAGACCTTAAAATAAAACAGCTCTCCTAAAAAAACAGGAAATCTTCAATTCGGAGTTTTGGCGGGAACACGGAAAAATCATGTCGCTGCATTCTATTATTTTCTTAAACTTGTGTTTTTTCGCGACTTAATGATTGAAAATGGTGGTGTTTTATTTATTGAGTGTTGAATTACATGCTCGAGTGTGGGCAAGTGATATAATGTGGTGAAACGTGTCTTTTCGTGATGTTTTCAAAACTCCGTAAAAGCTCATAGTAAAGACGCCACAACTTTACTAGGGCATGACTGTGACTAATTCAGACTAAGGCAGAATGCACAAGGCGCGATGCCAATAACTCACGAAAAAAAAACTTCAATTCAAGGATTCTCTATGGCAAAGGACGTGAAAGAAAGTCACGAAATAACAAATATTGCGTCAACTTATGATTTAATAATCTTATGTCAGTAATGCATGGACGGAAAGTATGAAAAATTAAGACGTCTGGCGTCTGACGTTTCATTTGTAGGCCGTTTGACGGCGTTTGTTACAATGTGATCCGACCTATGGTGACGATGGTGGTCTTGATACCGTGGAAACGCTTCATATGAAGAAGATTATTCGTGGATATAATGTGGTGAATGCATTCAGAACATTCCTTTGAAGCCTAAAAAATTCTCTAGGTCTCTGTTGTCTGCTGTTTCGTGAATAAAGCGCTTTAAGTTATAGAGTGAGTGAGACAGCAGACATTAGACGTCGTTCAAGGTAATTTTTTTAGGCTTCAAAGGAATGTTCTGAATGCAAAAAATTACCATTGTGGGTATAAGCTTCTTGCTTCATATAAATATTCATTACTAATTTTGACAGTGTGGCCGCATGATGTAGAGCGATCTTATAAAGTATTGTTGGGGGTGTATCCACTACCATAGACAATCCTTGGTACAATTGCTTTAAAGATTTAGCACATACCGTAGTACATGCAAATGGAAGATTTTTAACTATACCTTAGCTGAAGTTATGGTGTGTGAAAACAGTAAAATGTCCTATTTAGTTCAGGAGCTGGCTCTCAACTATGGCTACCGCAGTACTAAGTGCGAGGTTTAATTATTATTATTGCGTTTATGATTTTTGTGCTAATGTTTCTAAATGTTTAAGTAGGAAGCTATGTGATCGAATCTGGTACTAAAATACAATGGCATTTTTTTATGTGGCCAACAAATTTCTTTGTATTCTGCGCATCTGCGCAGATTTTTTTAGTCTGTGTGATCAGCATTACCATTATTAATTTAATAATATTGACATGCACAACGTTTACGATTTAGTATTAATTAAAATAAAAATTCGTCTTTATGTTATATTAATATTATTGCAAGGGCTTCTATTTCTATTTTTGCTATATTGTTTGTTGACAAAGGTTATTAGGTATTGTCAATATTAAGTATTTGGCTTAGATTATCTACGGTAGCAAATAGGCCTCTAACAATGACTTCGACGGCGCCATCACTTCGTGTTCGTTCGAGATATCAAGATCACAACATTGATAAAAAAAAGTCCCCGTCGCCGTGGCGTTTGTCACGTTTCATATGTAGGCCGTTTGACGGCGTTTGTTACAATGCGATCCGGACGATGGTGGTGTTGCGTAAAAGGCTAACTTCGAGTAGGTAATGTAGTCTTATGCGTGGCCTCGCCATCGATCCATCTATACGAAATCTATGGACCCTAACTACTACGCTATAAGAGCTTTTTACGGCACGTCGTCGGTCATATTTATGTATTTCCAGCTAAAACCTAAATAAATACTATGTGATGGCATGTTTTTTTTCACGTTATATCTAGTAATTTAACCATAAAAATAGTAAACATCTTTTTGAAAGATATATGGACGCCATTTATTTAGACTCAAAGAGCCTTACATCATGTAGCCTTGTTTCAGATCCACTACCATAGACGTCAATTTTATTTGAACGAGTTTATAAAACGATTTCTATAATCATCCATTTCGGGGTCTCAAAGCCATTAAATTCCACAGGAAATAATAAAAATTGAGCTCAAGCAAAGACAAATGGAAATTTTAGCCCTCTCCGTATTACCACAGATAATATAATACTATACTAGTGTATTACTAAAAACCGAGAAAAAAGTTAAATTATTATACATAATAAAAATAAAAAAATTTAAATGTTACATAGCCAATAAGCCAATACCGAATATCAGTTAGATTTAAAGTCTTGTGTACGTAAAAAAATTAGTTAAGTTACGGAAATATTGCATTTTGATGAGCCAAATGTTATGAATTATTTATTTTCACTGCGTTATAAATATTAATGATAATTAACACAGACAGCTGTGATCACATACAATAGTTACTATTTAAGAAACTCGTATTTTGTGCACGTACAATTTTTTTCCCACGAAGCTACTCATAAATTATTGCTGCGTTCCGTAATGCGTTAAAAGTGATAATATCGCGAATCCGACCAAATTGGATAGTCACAAAATCAAATCAAAGCCCATATATTTTATGACTATTCAATTTTGTCGGAGTCGCGATATTATCACTTTTAGCGCATTACGGAACGCAGCATATAATAGAATCAACACCCATTCACTTCCATTGATTCGTTTTGATTCTTGCTTTGAATTTGATCCGCCATCTTGTTTATATTTTGGCCAAGTAAAATCAAGCCATATAACCGATATACTATGTGCAATGCAAATTGTGTTCTCAAACGTTAAGAATACTGTTCATGTAACTCAACAAGCGACAATAAAATCGCATATTTAGTAGATAAGTAATAAAGTCCAAATTATCTCATGTTACCATATTGGTTGATTAAGTTTTAGTCTGACGCAGACGACCGACTTAAAACGGCTGATATTTATCGGCTTAAGTGTTTGATATCCATTTTATTAAAGCGGTGCTCACCGTTATTTTGAATGAGCAGCCTGGTTTCGATCGCTGTCAATACTCAGTCACAACGTTATTAAAACTGAAAAACAGTTATTCTTTTTATTGATTATCCCTACACTTTTTTGCCTAGTTGTAGCCCAATACATTATTTTTGTCGCGATTATCGCTTCTAGATATCTACGGGGTTTTTAGTAGTAAAAGTTTTGTTTTTCTTAGTAAAAAATATGTAGTGTTTTTTTTTGTGGATTGGCAATTTATCAACTTACCACTAACGTTGCAGATGTACACAGTGGCGGTATGTTTACCACAAGCTGGACCTTTAGCTTTTTTGCTTCTCTTTTTATATCGTACGTTGTATGTGAGAGGTCAACATTAGTTAATTGTAATTTGACGGTGTTTGAAATCGAGCTGCTATTAAACATTTAAATAGATTACGTAGAAAAAAATAATTAAACATCATCTTAAACATTTATTTTATTCACTCCTAAATTTGGTCTTATGCAATCTTAGTTTCTAAATATATGTGTTCGTGTTTAAGTAAAATTTGTATATATTAGTGTAGACACAAAGCAATAATAAAATTTATGTTGCTACTTTTAAGTTTGATCAGAGCTGATTGCTGATTTCTGAGCTTATGTTTTGGTACTTGAAGCTTTTCATATGACTTGATAGTCCTAAATATGGTTAAGTTATTTTTTATGCGGGTAAGTCTTACATTAAGGCGTTATTCATATAAAACTTAGTCGTGTTCAGTCGAAATCTTTATACCTCGTCTAACAGAGTTTTATTGACGACTGGTTTTCTATCATAATCTCATTACCAATTTAATCTTTGAACTTTGTCTCGCTCTTTCAACAGTAGGTAGCAAGATCCTAATGTCGAAGTCCTATGTAAAGTTCATTCTATTCTCTCTAATAAAGATTCTTGTATCAAAATATAAGTTTAATGCCAGTGCGATCGCTAGATAGATTGTATGCTGTTAATAATAGATAAACCTCAAATAGTTTTTAATTTTTGTTATTTCTGTCAGAATACTGTATAAGGCGGGTTCCGCACCACTAGTTTTATGAGCTATCATCCATAACTCTATATTATATCTCACGAGACGTAAGTCTACGTCATGTTCACGTCTCATTCATTCATTCATCTCAGGGTTACGACAACCGTTGTTTAAAGTCAGTAATTCGTAAAAAAAAAAAATAACAGTCTCCCAAATACCTTAAAGTAGTTATATACCGAGTCACTCTATTATACAGCCAATAATACGTAACGTAACCAATGTACGGCCAGTATTACGATCAATAATGTACAGCCTAATATTGCGAAGCCATATACTTATTATTGGCTGTACATTATTATCTCTACCGATTTTGCTAACAAAAAACCAATAAATATAATTATTACCAATAAAGTGCAGCCCGACATTTCAAAGACATGTGGCACGTAATATTGGCTATGTAAATTGCGGTGGTGCATTATTTCCTTCCAATATATACCATCGAACTTTGGCGCACCTTCTATTAAAATTTAAAACAAGTAACCAAAGATTACGAAAGATGCGCTATCGAGTAATAAAATAACGTTTGAAAATGACTCCCGTGCCGTTATGTTTACGAGTTACGCCGGAGTGCGCAAGAACACTTATGAGAGCAAAAGGGATATCGCGCGTCTCGCTTAGTAAGCGCAGATAGGCGAGACAGTCCCTGGGGCCGTTTTCACGGGGCCATTTTAGGGCGCGATATGACATATCTCCCTCCTTATACATTATATGTATATAATATAATTGCAAGTAATAAAAATTAAAAAAAAACGACTTCAATTTAATATGGGACCACCTCGGGAGTATACCCTTTCATATCAAAAAAAAAACAAAATCGGTGAACATACTTTAAAAAAAAACACATACCATCGAACATAGAACCTGCTCTTTTTTTTAAGGTCGGTTAAAAATGCGACACCTGTCAAATCTCCACTGTGTCGTATCATTCTCTTCTAAGCCTCTCACCGACGAAGTCAACGAGAATTTAAGTCTGCACTGGAGAGAAATTCGGTTCTGAACACCACCCAGTCAGTACCATTAAGGATATTCCATTGCCCTGTATTTACATAGAAACCACCGAAATGCAATAAATTTATGCGCATGATAGAAAGAGAAGCAAACAGTTAAATTTAACACTGCTGGCTAGTATTATACTAGTTTGCTCTCTTTTTTTCATAAGGCAGCTTTCCTTTTCTTTAACTAGATAATTGATAGCTTAGCAAACGGTGGTGTGACACCAGCCTAAATTCTAGGTTATTAGAGTTTATGTAGTTTTATTAAGAAAGAAGATTTCTTGAAGTCTTGGGATTTGACGTGCTGCTGTTGATTAGATGGCAAAACAATAGCCAATTTACATTTAACATAAAAATAAGTGATAGAAGGGTGGGTTGTTATGTTATTTCAAGATCTCTTTCTGTAGAATATAACAGCAAAATGTTCCTTAACAAAAAAATAATTGTCAATATTATATAAAAAGTTAAGTGTGTAGCAGAATAATGTAAAATAATGTACAAAAAACAGATTGTTCTCCACTGTGAATGTTACGACCAATTCTACCAAAATTCAAAGTCAAACATTTGTTTTGTAAAATAACTTTTGTATGAAAATATGTAATACTGTATATAATTTTGTTTTGTGTTAATGTACATATCGTGCGCAATAAATGGAAATTCGAATTTGTATTTTTTAGTTTTAGTTGCCCAGAATGGGTTTATGAATAACTGCTGTGCCCCGCGGCTTCACCCGTGTGATAATGATGATGATAAAAAAGTCGTCGTCAGTCATAAAACGTCCACTGCTGGGCGAAGGCCTCCCCCTTTATAGGGGGGTGTTGCCATAATCCCCACGCTTGGCAGGCGGCTTGGGGATCGCAGAATGCTTACCAAGAGGCTGCTGTCCGTCCTCCGGTGGGTCTGGTTGTAGTTTAAGGACATACCCAGGTCCAAAAAAGTAGCTCCAGGATAAAAAAGTAATTTTTAATATTTATTATTCTAGAAAATAAGCTATATCCATTCCTTGCATTCCTTATCCAAATCCGTTCAGGCGTTTTGGCGTGAAGAGGTAAAAAATAAACGCACACATACCGACAAACTTTCGCTGTTTTTTTTATACGATCGAGTGACGAGACGAGCTAGACCTTCGCCTGGTGGTAAGCGTCACTCCTGCCACTAATAGTAGTAGCAGTGCCAGAACTGTGGACTTGCGAACACAGTCTTGCGCCGCACTGCACTGCGCTCGTCACCCTGAGATATCAGATGTTAAATCTCTTCATACCCAGTAATTTCTCTGGTAACATTGCCCTTCAAACCGGAACACAGTAACGCTTGCACACTACTGCTTGGCGGTTCAATAACTGGTGTGGTACTTCCCCAGGCGGACTCTGCAGAGTAGAGTCCTACCACTACAAAAGTTTTAATATTAGTGTCATTACTGTACTGTACTGTATTCTGGATTGAAGGTTACTGCAGCTAGCGACATTATAAGGCTAATGATACTCACTATCGAATGTCTCAAAATAATGAGTGGCAATGTAGTGACACCTCTGAGTTTGCTTTGTTTTTTTTTTTTTTTTAGTTATTGGCATCGCACGTTGTGCATTCTGCCAGTTTTTTTTATTAAAACCAAGTTAAATATGTCATGAAATCACAGTCAGTCACACGAAGTTAGTCATAGTCGAGTCCAAGTCATGCCCTAGTAAAGTTGTGGCGACTTTACTATGACCTACGGAGTTTTGGAAACAACTCGAAAAGACATGCTCCACCACATTATATCACTTGCCCACACTCGTGCACGTAATTCAACACTCAATGAATAAAACACCACCATTTTTAATCATTAATTCGCGAAAAAACACAAGTTTAAGAAAATAATAGAATGCAACGATATGATTTTTCCGTGTTCCCGCCAAAAAAAACGTTTGCTTTGTTATAGGCATAGAGAAGAGTAATATACTGGGTTATAGGCTAAGATGTTTTTACCTGTAGATGAGTTGTCCCCCCCGCCATATTTACTAGACGAAATCAAGGTAATTGCCGTGATCGCTACCAGTCTTTCACTTCCGAATGTCCGGTAATATGCTGCCGCTAATCGTATGTTTTCTAGCAAAAAGATGGTGATATTATGCCGTTCTGTGTATTTAGACACTGCACAATCTACACAGGCACTGTGAGAGACAAAAAAAAACATTTCACGCGTAAGTACTGTATTTTTATTGCAATGGGAAAAAATGAAATTTATTTTATCTAAGACGACTGTTATCACTTTGAAATGGATGGCCGAGATAGATAGATCGTCTTGTGTGAGAGAGTGAAAGAGAGCCACACCGGCGCGGCGAAGGCGCTCGCTCTGGCCAATGAACTAGTGTAGCTTATTACGCCGTAAGAGAAATTAGATATTTGTCTCTATCTAACAACAGGTGTGGCGTATAAAGTCGGTCATATTCCTTCCTTTTCTTCACAAACTGCATATAAACATGCGTAAGTATATTTATATAGGCAACTTCTAGTCAGTTTTTAAAGCAGTTTTGTTCGACTATAACTACTCTATTTATTTCAACTCACTGGTTATAGGCTGATTCAAATCAAACTTAATGGCGACTGTGAAGTTAGACGCGAGACGCTGCGCAGTAGCAAAAAATAGGCGCGTGGTGTGCGTACAATCGCAGACTCGCTTGCAGCGCACTTCACAGCCGCCAGAATGTTTGAATCAGTCTGTACCTATGCGTACACTGCAATGATCATGGGCATGAGCAATTTCTTACCATCAAACACGAGGCAGTGCCGTAACTAGGGCGGTGCTAGCTAAGGTGTAGGGTTTGCCTAATATGCATATACAGGGTTAGTCTTAATCAGTTAGCATCCTTTTAAGGGCATATTCTGTACATCAAAACAAATGTTTACTATGGGCCAAAATTGAAATCACGAAAAAAATATCAGCTGTTCCATACAAAAAGTTTATCGACCTTAGGCAAAATGTATGGAACAGCTGTTTTTTCCCTGTATAAGACAACGTAGTTCGTCGTCAGCCATAAAACGTCCACTGCTGGACGAAGGCCTCCCCCTTTATAGAGGGTTGTTGCCATTATCCCAACGCTTGGCAGGCGGCTTGGGGATCGCAGAAGGGTCACCACCGTTAACCATGAGGACGCTGCTGCCCATCCTCCGGTGGGTCTGGTTGCAGTTTAAGGACATACCCAGGTCCAACTCAACGTAGTTAGATTAAGTAGTAATAAACAAGATGTGTACATAAGCGGTCGTATAATTTCCAACCAATGACCTCCCCTCATGTCAGGATACGAACCTGGACGGTAAATACGTCTTATATTTATTAGGCATGCCCTACACCTCAAGCGGCCCAGGCACAGGGCGCAGACCCCGGAGGCGCGCAAAAATTACCAGACCAGCAGGGGAATTCACAACTCATTCGGAAGGGTTTCCGTTCAGATCCACATTCTCCGTCTCTGTCATTCTGAATGTAAATAGACGTGAGTATGCACCGAAGACCTTGATTTCCATTGTTTGAAGTAGAGTGAATTAGCTAGAGTAACTGAAACAGAAAAAGAAGTGAGCGTGAGTGCTCCGGGTATACAAGCAAAACTTGCAACACAGATAGAAACGAATTATATGAAGTGTTTCCATACTATAGGTATTTCTGTTCATAATGCATAGACAGTATGAAAAATTATTAACTCTGGCAGGACTTGAACCTGAATCCGAGCTATCGCTGGGTTTTAGTCCCTACTGCTTTGCCAATTAAGCTGCAGAAGTCTCTGCCTTACCCGTTATAATTCTCAAACTGTATTATACTTAGCTTTGTCCGAAGAGATTAGCATAAAGTTTACATGTAGTAGACACTAGGTGTCGCCAATCTGCACTGTATTTTTGAGAGTTTTTTTTTTTTTTTTTTTTTTGTGTTGGTATCCCCGCTAGCTGGAACCTTCATTACACATTCAGTGCTTCGCCAGTCAGCACGCGTCGTCTGCGTTTCGTATTTAAAAAAAAAAAAAAAAAATTGTAACGAAAATTAGTTCGCGCACGACGAATAGATCGACACAAAAGAACATCTTCTTCAAGTTCAACATCACAATCATCGTCATAACCGAGCTCTACTTCACGGTCAAGATCATCATCGCCTCAAGGGCGCGCCAGCACTAAACCGGAGTCATACTGCCGCAAGACCTACTGTGCATTGAAGGCGAAATCGAAATACCCACATGCGTTCTAAATTAGTATTGCGGTTAGCCTATGGGGCTATCACTTACTCATACGAACGCTTTCATTATCTTTTACGTTATAATGTAGTGATGCGGGTAGTTTCTGGGACTATCACTTCGCTATAATTAACGTAGCAAAAGTGATGATGCGGTCATTCTCTGGGAATGTCACTTCATTGCTCACTCATTTATCATAAATACAGCAATAAATTACTAATGCGGTCAGCTACAAGGGCTGTCACTTTATTAATAATTGCAAAAAACTAATGTATTAATTTGGGAATGCGGTCAGCTTCAGGGGTTGTCACTTTTCCAAAATATACTACACATGCTTTACGTGGTTCGTTTCTTGGTATACTACGTGTGTCAAAACCGTTAACCAGCGACACTGCCGCTACTGCTGCCGTCACCGCAAATCCGCAGCACCGTTACCATCCACCAGCGCTGCGGCCACCGCCTACATGGCGCTGTTTCTCCTCCGAATACATCAGTACTCACCCACCAACAATGGAATTGAGTTCGTACCGTCAATTCCAGATCCGGCACCTACTCTAGCCAATGAACTGCTTCAAATATTGGGAGAGTATCCTAGGCAAAATCCTACGCTGAACACGTTCAACGAGACCTAGCTATTCGCCTAGAACATATAGTCAGGTTAGGGTTGCCGAAATATACCCGTAAGGAACTCCTGGATATGTACTTACCGCCAGAAAACTGTAGATACCTTGATTGAAGCATCCACTCCTAATTCAGCACTAGTAGCTGCTGCGACGGAGTTTATACTTAAAATAGAAGGTTATTGAGCTAAAACAAAAGCAGTGCACTTCTGTAGTCGTGTAGTGTGTAGGCTTAGCTAAAGCTCTCACGTCACTCATGTCTGCGGAAACAAAAAATACTGTCATTATTCAAATACGCCGTTTAGCTAATGTGCGACAGCCAGAACGCTGACTCGACAATACGAAGAAGCTTCATACTTAACACTTTGAAAAAAAATATAGTCAA
The DNA here is from genome assembly GCA_905404285.2 of Erannis defoliaria. Classification (NCBI taxonomy): domain Eukaryota; kingdom Metazoa; phylum Arthropoda; class Insecta; order Lepidoptera; family Geometridae; genus Erannis; species Erannis defoliaria. The sequence goes on from FR990066.1 coordinate 13,905,642, forward strand.
GTAGTAGTGTAGTTATCTTAGAGATCAACTGCAAGCGACAAAAAACGATAAATTCCTTTATAGTGAAAGCTTAGCTGAGACATTTACGGCTGCCAAAGCCATATCAAAATGGAGCGGACATGAAACCAGCTCCAATAAAACCGCCACCAACAAAAAACAAACCACCACACAAACATTTAAACTGGCGTGCTCCTCCTCAAAACCACAAGCTGAAAGAAACTCGGAGGATGAAGGAGCCTGCTTTCAAGGATTGCCCAGTCAACTCGTAAAAAATGTCATCGCGCTCAATGCAGAATCGCAGCTGAAACTGCCGTTAGATCTGGGAAAATACGCCGATAGGCTTTCATACCTTTGTGACCAATGGTCACTCATAACGCAAGATAAGACAATAATATCCTGGGTATAGGAGGGTATCAAATACCCTTTTTTCTCGAAATCATTAAATATATTTTTATTGATATCAAGCTTGAAGATCTGCGATATGCCCTAAAACTGATTTCTAAAGATTGCTTGATGATTACCGTAGATTTAAAATATACATCCTTTTAAATCTGGATTCATAACAATTCGAAAAATACCTCCATTTTTCAATGTGACGAAAAATTATGTACCTATGAATTTAATGTTATACATTTTGGCCTAAATACTGCTCCCTTCGTGTTCACGAAGATAATGAAACCGGTGATCAGTTTACTAAGGTCGTGTGGTCACGTATCAACGATTTACTTATATGACACGTTAACGATAGCCAACAGCCTACAATATTGTTTGAAAAACATTAATGACAGCACTAGACTCTTAGAAGCGCTAGGATTTATTATTAATACCGATAAAAGTAACTTCTCCCCGAAAACCGCATGTAAATTTCTGGGTTTTATAATAGAGTCGCATGAGTTTCCAACACCATAAAAACAAAAAAAACAAAAATATGATGTCAAGAATACAATTTGAAATTGATAAATTCCGTACCATAACACACTGCAAGGTTAAGAGGCTTCGCTCGCGAGTAGGATTACCTCAGTGAGCCCAACCATTAAATATGGCTGGCTATATACAATAGAACTAGAGCGGTGCAAATATTTGGCGCTAAAAAATAACGATAACTATCTAACTATGACAAGTATATCAATCTACCATCATGAATTATTTCCAGATCTCGTGTGGTGGTCCATTGCAATTTTGCAATCGCTCACCCTAAAAATTAAATTAACCAAAACGAGTTTTGTTTGCAAATTTATAGCAATGCCTCAACTACGGGATGGGAGCAGCCTGTAGAGCGGGCTAATGGGAAGTGGACAGACAATTAATGGTTAAAACACATCAATTATTTAGACATTTAACCTGCAATTTTTGGGCTTAAAATCTTTGCAAAATCTTATCATGACTGTCAAATTATATTAAGAATTGACAATACGACTACTATTTCTTATATAAATCACATGTGAGGAGTGCAGTTCCCTCATAATACAAACATCACCCGACAACTCTAGCAGTGGTCAAAACAAATAAATAAAAAAAAATAAAGAAAGAAAACAAACAGATAAATAATTTTTATTAATAATTTAAAATGAAATTTATTCATATTTTATAGTGGTGCGAGGAACGAAACTCAAGTGTTTATGCATCTTCCGTTAGCTCAGCCGATAACGAAATCGCAGATGCAGAATCACGACGCGTCCACCCGGACATTGAGTGGGAACGGTCAGACGTTGCTTTTCAAAAAACTACGTATTCAATGGTTTTGGAATTCCTGAGATTGACATGTTTGCCAGTAGATTGAATAAAAAATGTGCCAATTAGATAACATGGCATAGAGGCCCAGATGCTATTATGATAGATGTATTTACAATCTCGTGGTAATTTTTTTACTTTTATAGTTTTACCACCGTTTTCAATTATTCTGAAAATATTGAGAAAATTAATTAACGACAAAGCTAAAGGAATTATGGTAGTTTCATTCTGGTCCACACAACTGTGGTACCCTCTATTCAAGAGTCTCTTAATTTCAAAATCACTGATCTATAAGCTCAGAGGGCTTTGATCTTTGGCACATTGAACATCTCGCATTCCAGCAACCGAGAATACCGAGATGTACATCGGAAGACTATCCTGGTTTCCGTGGTATTATCTGGACGCCACTGGAGGTGTACCCTCAGTTTAAATACCAATAATACTGGCATCATTTTTCCGAAAATTCAGAAAACCAGTACAACACGTGTCTGAAAATGTGGTTCAGAATATATTCTGTAAATCTTATAACATTGATTTATTTGGGGGATCTGTATTGTATATTATTATACACAACACAATTATATGAAATGGGTACAAAATACAGAACTCTGAATTGTTGTAGATCAGCTCTTTTTTCTGATCCTTGGTCAAAAAGTTGCCATTGACGATTCTATCAAGCGTTTCTTAAAGGGGGTTTTTTCTAGGTTACTTCCATCTTTGCCTAAATATAACACCACTTGGGACACATCTGTTGTACTAAGCTCCCTAGCTAATTGGTACCTTAATAAAACATTAAATATAGAAAAGCTATTTAAAAAAAAAAAAAAAAAAAACCTACTTTACTCGCGCTTAAAACAGCACATTAAATGCAAACTATTATAAATATTTACATAGAAAATATGAAATATAATATTATATCAAATGATGAAGTTAATATCATAATATCAGGAATTTTATTCCTGATTTAATAAAATCCTCTCGTCTCGGAATATCCAAGTCTGTACTAATTCTTCAAACATTTCATGAAAAACCAGAAATATGTGGTCATATTACGTTGTTACCTTAATATAACTCGGACCTTGCGAAGTTATAATAATCTTCATATGTATTAGGATTAAGATACCTCACAAATCCATCACTTCTCAGATATTACGCAGATGGATCAAAAATCTATCCTAAGTAGTTGTGGAATCGATGTATCCATTTTCACAGCCCATAGCACAAGGCACGCTGCTACTTCAATAGCACATATGCTAGCAGTTAATCTGGACCATGTCAGAAAAACTGCTGGGTGGGGCGGTAGCTCCCACACATCAGGAAAATTTTAAAATAGAATTTAGTTCATCATAATCATGATGGCACTTTCGCAAAAAATATTATGAGTGATTCAATAAATAACAAGAATACTTAAATAAACATTTATTGTTAATTTTGATCTACTTAAGATATAAAGACGTGTATTAGTCGTCTGTTACTAAGCAAATATACCTATATTCTGCTTATTTTTGCTAATTGATATTTTTCACTCTCAACATCTACATGTAAACTTTATGCTAATCTCTTCGGACAAAGCTAAGTATAATTAATGATTAAACGAACTTACCTGTACGTGAAGTTCTATCATAATTATACGAGGGATTTGTCCGAAGAGATTAGCAACCCACCCATCCCAGTATTCCCGAATAACATAATTATTATTATCGTATATCGATAAATAGGATACCCACTTATCTATTCTGACATTGAAATATCAATATAAGCAAAAACAATTGCTAGACGCTCTAAACTTAATGAAGGTTCCAGCTAGCGGGGATACCAACACACAAAAAAAAAAAAAAAAAAACTCTCAAAAATACAGTGCAGATTGGCGACACCTAGTGTCTACTACATGTAAACTTTATGCTAATCTCTTCGGACAAAGCCCTCGTATAATTATGATAGAACTTCACGTACAGGTAAGTTCGTTTAATCATTAATTCCTATGCTAATCAACTAAAGCGTTAATGGCGCCATCTGTAAGTCCTTGTAACACAAATATTTTTATTATGGTTATCTTTGGTGACATCCATAATTAAATTTGACGTGTAACCACAGAATAAATAAAAGTACTCCGTACAGAAAGTTTACTCCGCAAAGGAATTGAAATAAATAAGGACTCTTATCTCTTGAAATTAATAAGGACTCTTAGTTACGTGCGACGAGGCTAGCGTGCGGGCGGCCACTAACCTCAGCCTTGCATTCTCCTCTCGGAGCGGAGCGCCGGCCGAACATATACCTAAACTGCGGTGTGACACCCCCCTGGTGTAACTTACTTGTTATCAATAAACTGACTGATGTGTTGTTGTTTGATGTTATCAATAAGCCGCCCCCAAGTTCGACCCCCAAGCCGCCTGCCAAGCGTGGGGATTATGGCAACCCGAACCAATTAAGGGGAGGCCAGCAGTGGACGTCTTCTAGCTGATGATGTGTATCTTACCCAAGTGACGAAGTAACTATTTGTTAATTTTTTTGTGCTTGACGAGCCAGTTTTTTTTATGATCTCTGATGCTGTTGGCCTCAGATGGCCTCTACAGCGTCACCGGAATTAAGGCAAGCGCAAATGGCGCTAGGCCTAGTTTAGGTTATAGGCGACTAGCTCAAGGGCACCTCAGACGGTACGAACCTCGGCTTAGCCGTCGCCGGGAGTAGGGTCAGACTTGCCCTGGCACCCCAGAAGGGGTATGCCCCGAGCCCTAGTAGGTTGATCTGGTTAACTATTTGGAGAATCTAACCGATCTTCTGACAGATCTGGGTGCTCCTCGACCTCCCCGGCGAGGTCGGTGCGTGTTTGCGTGCCTCTGGTAACCGGTGCCTATACCAAAAACGGAATACTTCCTGTTGCTAGGAGTGGTCGGATCGGGCGAGCCGAGGTGATGACGGCGATGGGGTCGTCCGGCGAGCCCAAGACGTGTCTGGGGCGTCTACGGAAGGGATGACGAGCCAGCTGTTGGACCCTGATGTTAAAGCGGCGGTGTGGTCGAAGATGGTAACCATTCAGCCCGGAATAGGAGTGTATTCAAATAAAAGAAAACATTTTCTTTTTATCTGATTTATTATAAATATTTTACATAAAAAATCAACAAAATACTAAATCAGAATAATATTTTAGAGAGAAAATAAATCACGTTATGTTGACAGAAAAATTGCACAAAAAGTACGTCTCCGTAACGAACCGTCAACTTTGCAAAACCGTACCTCTAGCACCGAAACTATCGAAAATACTTACGTAGTAAAATTATATTAAAAAAGGACCACGCCTTAATCAGCCGTAAACGGAAGCTTCTTTTTTCATATTTTATTTTAACGTTTAGGGTTTTTTCGATGGTAGAGGTATTGTTTCTAAATTTCAACCAAATTAGTTGTAAAAATGACCAGTGGAGCCACCGTCGCGTTTTCTAAACTGGTCGAAAAGGTATTGCTCACTCATAATGCGGGTGGCAATAAAGTACAGCCAAATAATACGTGCACATGACTTTGTTCTCCGAATAGTATGCCAGAAGGTTCAAGTGAATTTTTCATGTCAATATTGAGATATGTACACGAATTATTGGCTGTACAATATAGTGACTCCATAATTCGGCCCCACATCTCATAATAGGTCATTAGTGGAAGTAAAGCTGTAATCTTATTCCCTCTTTAATACTAAAGAGGGACAAACATAATAACAGCGCTTTATTAGCATTTATAATATTTACATTATTTGTTTCGTGCGCAGTGAAGAAATTGAACCAAATTATCTTTGGAATGTTCTGACAGAATACCACAATTGATTAGAAAGAAGATAATTTCATACATTGCTATAAAATACCTATCTACGATTAATATAAACTCTTTATGTACTCTACGTAAGGCTGTTATAAATATTCATTATTGTAGTTTATTAATAGTTTTTTTTTATAAAGAGAACTTTCAACATATCATTTCTACCCGGTTAGATTACATCAGTTGACAACTCAAATTCACTCTTTGTAAAAATCTGGTTGTACTTTGTTAGCTTATGTAAAATTAATATTATGCTTAGAGCAATAGTATTTACTTTTAATTTTTAACTATTTTACAACTCTGCATTGCTGATTTCTATTTTTTTTGCGGTAAGAAGTATTGAGACGAGCGAGACGCTCTCCTAATGGTAAGAGAAAAGGTCTGCGGCGCGAGGCGGTACCCAGAACTGAGCAGGGCGGATCCAGCTTTTAAGTCGGGGGGGGGGGCATATAATCGAGTCGAGGTCTAGTTAGGATAGGCTCCAATTCGATTACAACTAGAAAAAAAAACAGTAGTCGACCTAAACCTAATCCGGGGGGGGGGGGGGGGGGGGTCATGACCCCCGTGACCTGGATCCCCCTGGATCCGCCATTGGAACTGAGTAACAATAAAGTCGCGTCAATCACTCCATTGGCGCTCGTTGCTTTGAGAGATTAGATGGTGAAACTCATTAGCTATGTAATGTTCTAGTTACAGTACTCTTCAAACTGGATCTCACTACCTAGGCGACCCCCTGCATGGAGACAACTGACTTCGAGGATATACCATTGGAGATGGCAAACCAAGACGTACCCTCTGCCCAAAAGGTTTCTTTTAGTGTGCGTTCATAAGAACAGGAATTTGTTTTACGATTTGAAAGTACTTCATCCCGCGTAAAAAGCAGGTGAAATACCACCAAGTAAATATTTGGTATTGCCTCAAAAACGATGATTATAATGCATTGTATGGGTCAGAGTGTTTTCTATGTATTATTTTCAACCTATTAGCAAAAATGCTTCGTCCACCAATAGTAAGTTAATATCGAAGTTGCGAATTGGTGTGGACCAATAAGCGATCAGAATTGTATCGCGCGTCTCAGCTAGTGGTCAAATTCGATTTGCGAATGAGTTTTTGTATCAACCCTATACAGTACCAAAGGCGCGATCGAAATGTAGGAACAACGCTATGAACCACAGACGAAGAAGATGCATTTTCTTGACCCAACACGTTCTCATTAGCTAGCGTCAGTGTCGCTGTTAACGGATTTCGGACCTCTACTCCAAGCATACAATATTAATTTTACGAATCTGCCCATGGTGTTAATAATGATTACTTATAATAATACTTTAATAACAATTAATTATAACAAACAAAGACTTATTGTGTAATAACCTAGAATATTACATTACAAGTCTATTATATTTTTATTTCATATTTTAAATCTGCAAAAATGGCTACAAATCAAACAAATCGGCAAAATATTTCGACGAAATAAATACTAATTACATTTCTTACAACCTATAATTTTTAAGAATAAATCAACTAAAAATTCGCAAACATTTATTTTTTACTGCATTCACAGTCTGAGAATTTTTAAATAAATAGTAAGACCGAAAACGGGATTTTAGGCCATTATAATATATATTTTTTTGAGAAACATTAACTCTATATAGTTGGTCAGAAAGATAACTGTGTGGGATTTGGACGCTGCTGTGTTAAAGGCATATAAGGCAAAAAAAATATATAACGATTGGATCAATTTATCACTGACGTGGTTAATTGGTTATCCACAGTATTGCCAGGAGATAAAAAGTTCCCATTTCACAAATTTTCTGCCATGGCATAGTTTATAATAATAGTGTGATTCTGTCAGATATCTGGTTTCCATGGTAATAATAATAAGCTTTGCCTAGTTTGGGGCTAGATGGCGCTGTGAGAAATGTCCACCAATATTTTTGTATTATATATTGATGACTTCCTAAAGCTCAGTTTGTAATATGTCTGCTTTGAGAGCTATAGAGTGCGGGTGGGCTCGCCACGACAAACATGTATGAGACGAATATAGATGTTCGTTCTGTGTCTAGGTGTACTATGTATTATAAGAATGTATTTACAAAAAATATATAACAAGTATTATATCAGTTAGCTTAGTTTGGGGCTAGATGGCGCTGTGTAAAATGTCAACAGATATTTGTTTATGATTTTAATTCGGTGGACCTAAAAACTGTTGATATCCTTTTCTCACATATTCTTCGATCAAAGAAACAAAGGATTTGGCGCTAAACCGCGGCACACCTAAAACTCCGCTGCAGCGTTTGCATACAATTCAGCGACGTTCAGCTGTCGTTCGAGTCGCGACAACCAGTCACTTACATAGCATTTTTATCCTTATCCTCTTAGCTTAGAGTTGCTATTTGTTTGAGTAGGTAAAACGTGTCACTATTTTCGCATTTACGAAGTGCGATATCCTCTGTTTCTTCGATGCACATATTGAAATGAAATGTAGATAATATTAGTCGTCAGATTAGTTTAGTGAATCGACCCCAATGTCATTGTACGAACGCCTATTTGAACGCCTTGACGACCCACACAATAAACACGATGGCGAGCACAGCCCCTATCAGGATGAGTATGAACATCTTCCTGCGGTACCTGCGCTGGTACTCCGCTGCTTTGGCGAGCTCGTCCGCGCCAGTCTCCACGTTGGCGCTCACAGCTTCTATGTGGCTCTCTACTGTGTCTGCAAATACGAGATAACAGGACGATTTAGGGAATGCAATATTGCAGCAAAATCTTTTCCTTTCAACCACGTAGTAATGTTATCATTAATCACTACAAAACCGATCACAAACGACGTATTTTTGCTTAGAACCAAAACAATGCAGAAGTTTTTTATTTAAATTTACCACAGAGGTTTAATGTCTTTCATTAAATTTAATATAAAAAAAAATGCATTAGATCAAAAAGACACTGGCTGTAAATAAAAATCGGCGGAATAAAACCGACTTGGTGAAAAAAATAAACAAATGGCGCGCATTTTGTACCATTGTTAAACTTTGATACTTCATATTTAGCAAGAAAAGATTAAAAAAAAATGGAAATAGACAGCGATAGCGATATGAATTCAACCCCAGAAAATATAAAAACAACTGCAAATGAATTTGTTAATAACCTTTTGCCGCAAAAGTCGCGGGATAATAATTTAAAAGCTTATGAAAAAAGGATTTAAGGGGGAGGCCTTCGTCCAGCAGTGGACGTTTTCGGCCTGATGAGTAAGTGAGTGAGTGTTATGAAAATTTTATTAAATGCAGAAACGAAAATCGTGTAAAATCACTGTCCGAAATTGTGTTTTTATAGGTAGGTATATTTTATCGGGTGCCCCTAGATACGCAGAAACTTTTTATTCCTAAAATTGTTTGGCATAAATTTGTTTTGCATAATGGTATCTTAGCAGAAAGGTTTCTTTGCAGTATATGTTTTTAGGCATACTTTATTGTTTGGCCTTATATTGTTTAGCATGTTATTAGTTTGGCATTGATTTATTAGGCATAATATTGCTAGTATTGTTAATTGTCATAAAAAGCATTGGGTTCGTTTTTTTCACCCTGATTTGAGTAGGTTAGGTTTGAAATCAGTGACAGATCCGAATCAGACCACACCCGACTCCACCTAGTCTTGTGGTCCCTACACCTAGAGTGTATATAAAAAGCGCAAGAGCGTGTGGGTTAGGTTGGTATTTTTTGATGGAAATAGTTTGTTTTATGTTTTTTTTATCAAGGATTTATGCGGCTTGCTTTTTATGCGTAATTAGTTAATTAATTAAAGTTGTAATGCTAATCGTCATTATGACATTTGGTTTTCTGCGTTGGTATATAGACCCTATTTTATCACGGTAAGTAGATTGGTAGTTGAACGAAAAGTAGATTACACACCTTGCTAAAGCGAGTAATTAAGCACTTGCGGTCGATGCAGCAATCTACTATAGTCTCGGTAGTTGCAAGATTCGCTTTGCGTGCGATTGCGCGTGAAACCGCTAGTTCTATATAAGAGCTAAAAAACTCTTTAAAATCTTGGACCCGTACCAATGAGCTTAAGAGTTTATTACAGATTTTCATCCCACTCGCTATTCTGTGAAGGAAAGCATCGTGAGAAGAAATTCAATGGCGTATGTGGATCCACCAACCTGCTACTGGGCCAGCGTGGTGGATTTCGCTTATTAGTGTGGACCGAGACTTGAATCCGCGATCTCATGTATTTAGGTCAAGCAATCTGCCGATTAAGCTACCACGTTTACCGGTTAACAGTTACATGACAACTTAAATAAATTTAAAATAATCATCGGCAAAAGCACAATGTGCGACGCCAAAATCCAAGAGAAAAGAATCCTTACCAACAATCTGCGCCTGCGAGTTGACAATGACAGCGAGTTCCTGTATGATCTGGTTGACGTCCAACACGTCCGCTTCTATCTTGCTCATGTACGCTTCTCTCTCGAGAACCATGCTGGTCTCGAATTCGACTAGACGAGCCTGGGAATAGACGGCAGAAGAAAACGAATTATTTATTATGAGTATTAAGGAGACAAATGGTGACTCCCATTCCGGCTTGTTCCTGGTGCAAAGGCTAGCCGTAACCTTCCAGCGTGGAAATGCTGCCAGCGTCAGGGCACCTTTGCACCAGGTACAGTCAGGGGTGAGTTAGTTGAGTAAAATATTGCATTTATTTTTCATTTAACTGACTCTACAAATAATTACAATATACAGGGTTAGTTCTAATCAGTTAGCATACTTTTAATGGCATATCCTTTACACCAAAACAAACAACTTTTACTATGGGGCCAACATTGAAATCGCGAAAAAAATATCAGCTGTTCCATACAAAAAGTTCATCGACCTGAGCAAAATGTATGGAACAGCTGTTTTTTTTTGCGATCAGCGATTACCCTTAAAATAATGCTAACTGATTAGAACTAACCCTGTATAATTATTATTATTATTTTCATCACACTTGCTCATAACGTAGATACTATTACATCGGTTTAAGGCCCATAATCCAAGATATTATACAATATATTATCGGTTCCAAAAAGTTTGTACCTCATTCTCACTTTATAATGAACTCCCCTCGTAGATTCCGTGTCAATAAAAGAGACACATATTATATTAATAGCTGATCGCTGGCCGTTGACTGCCCGCGACAACTCTCTTTCCACTATTTTGTGGCAGCGACAACTACTATCAAAGATAAAAGTCGCTCAGCTATGCTCGCTTGGCGGTCAAAACTCACGCGGAGAGACGAAACGAACTCACGCAGGACTGTACGCTTGGCCGCACTGAGCGAGTGCGACGGCTTTATAGCCCCGCGAGACACCTACAGGAACTACTCACTCGCTTCTCGCTGCTCGCCAACTCGTATCTAGTTTCAAGCTCAAATAGCATCTCGCACATCGCCGGCGGTGAGACAAGAGCTTAAAGCTGTTTGATCTGAGGCCGGCGCTGGAGCAGTGTACGTTTTCTGGCTGATGATGATGACTCATCAGTAACCCGAAACAATATATGGTTGCCGTAGCCGAAATCGGCATAGATCGCATCATCATCATTAGTACACCTCTACCGTATAATATTTACCGTTCTTTATTTTTTTTTATTTACCTTGTTTTTATTTTGTTTGTGTGCTATGTTTTTTGTCGCAAATAAACGATTGTCTGTTGTCTATTTACCTGCGCTTGTTGGTTGGCGAGCAGCGTCGCTTCTTCATCGTCCGCGATGGCTTGCTGCTCGAGCAGCTGTGGGTCATTGCGAACGCGCGCCGCGCGCGGCATGTGTGCTGCCATCTTTTCTGACACTTGCTGTAAGAAATAATGTTCTTGTTAGACATTCAACATTTAGGGTAGATTGCAACGCAAAAGTAGTTTATAATGATGAATACAATGACCCCTTAAAGTATTAGTTAGTAAAATATTATGGTATATTAATAATAGCGCCCGCCGTGGCTAACGCACAACTGCTCCTTGGTTGTCGGCTGTCTTGGTTGTTGTAGGAAACATCACTACCTTCTGCACCGCGGCGTAGTTGTCAAGCGCGTCCCGGAAAGCCTGCGTGAGGCGCTCCACCTGCAGCTTCTGCGGCTTGTCCCCGCGACGCACCACCACGCCCAGCCGCTGGATGTCGCGCGCCGTGCCCGACACGCAACTGTTCACCGATTGCTGGGTGTCGTGGCTGGAAGATAAATCTCAATTATTCGAGCCTCTAGCCTTATTATTTATTTGCATGATGCTACTAAATTTTTACATTTGACATGCTAGGAAACCAATCCAGCCTGCCCATCCCAAAGAAATACAAAACCCAAATCGTTCTGACAAGCCCAAGCTGCCTGCTTAACATGGGGATTATGGCAACCCCCGCTATTGTGGGGAGGCAGTGGATGTCTTTTGGGCTGATGATGAAGCTCACTCATGCAAGCTTTGGAGTATTTTTTATTACTAGATGATAAGCTTGCATTTGCCCACCACTTGTATGCTACTACTTACGTCGGAAAAAGTGATTAACTTGCAACATGAAGTCACGCAGGATACCCAGATTGTAGCTATCAGACAACACATTCAGTGGAATTGCACAAGGTCATGCGCAGTTTTATTAGTACCTAGTTATTCTCTAACCTATGCCCTAAGCAAACTAGATTCAGCTTACATTTTAATCTTCAACTTGTCATACTTTAAATTTCATTTTCTTTGTGTGATCCACCAAACAGTATGAATATGGTTATTGCTTATGGTGTATTTTGTATGTCCACCACTGGCATCTACTCGAACTACAAATCTGTTTAAAAAAGCAAAGTAAAGCTCTGGGCTGTTTATTTGCACAGTTATGCAAGCGGTTTACTCACATTCTGTCCCTGAGTTGCACATTATCATGGGGACCTCCTATTTGCTTCATCATTTTCTCCAGGGACCTCAGTCCAGTGTTTACGGTGTTGATATTGTCTGCAATGCCTTCGCTGAGGTTGTACAGCTCTGTGGGACTGAAGTCTGAGAAGCCCACGATTGGGACACTAGTCGTTGCGCCATAGTCCTTGCTCGATCCGCTTATCGGCTCCCGCTCCGACATTGTTGTGCTGAAAATTATGATAATTTATGTTTATTGAAAGTTAATTGCAGGCGGGCCAAACGTGGGGATTATGGCAACCCTTCTCTAGTAAGAGGGAGGCCTTTATCCAGTAATGGACGTGTTATGGCTGGCGATAATGAAATTTAATTGTAAAAATACATCGAAAAGAATAAGCAGCTGAAATTGGTTGAAGAAGTTACAGTAGCTGCCAAACAAGTTGTCAAATTATCGGCATGGAAAAGGCGAGCCTACGCAGGTACGTTGTGTACACCACTGAAGAGAGAAGAGGTAGGGTCTTCGCTTTTCTGTAATGTACACTTTCATGCAGTATATTTGGCAAATTTAATGACAAGTAAGTAGTTAACAGTGGTAACACTCTGCGATCCCCAAGCCGCCTGCCAAACGTGGGGATTATGGCAACCCTTCTCTAGTAAGAGGGAGGCCTTTATCCAGTAATGGACGTGTTATGGCTGGCGATAATGAAATATAATTGTAAAAATACATCGAAAAGAATAAGCAGCTGAAATTGGTTGAAGAAGTTACAGTAGCCGCCAAACAAGTTGTCAAATTATCGGCATGGAAAAGGCGAGCCTACGCAGGTACGTTGTGTACACCACTGAAGAGAGAAGAGGTAGGGTCTTCGCTTTTCTGTGATGTACACTTCCATGCAGTATATTTGGCAAATTTAATGACAAGTACATATTTATTTATTTCTGCGCATCCCCTCTTTTTGACAACTTGCGTGGCGATTACTATACCTATAATTAGTATCACACAATCATTAGTATCCTACTTCTTGTTTTTTTTGCTTGTACTGTTCTGCACTTTATTAACATAATTTGTGTCAATCTAAGAGTTGAAGTTAATGCAATTACTGATGCAAAACTAGACACATTTTGCATATCTAGGCATGCATATTGAACTATGTGATAAAACATACATAAAGGCTATGAGTACATATAACTCGTTGACTGATAATAGAAATAATTAACAGTTTTATGATTATTTATTTATTAAATAGCAGATATCTTTTTCATGATTATTTGTTTTAAAGTTACTGACAAATGAGTCACCAAGTTGAACTAGGCTTATCTATCGCTATTCAGTGTATTTGAGTTTTTTTTAAAAGTTTGCTCTGTAATGTCTGAAATACTTATCACCGTAAAATATAAGATGTTTACATTGGGTTTCCATAAGTTTTAAGTCTTTTCAAGGTTTCGCCCAAATTCCCTGTATTATAATATATCTGCTTCTGGTTCCGTGTTTTCTAAACTACTAATGGTTTTTCGGAATGTGGTTACTTGCATGAATACTCTCTCATTATTTACCTACTAGGTACCATAAAACTGTTACCATGAAATTTTATGAGGAAAAATAGTGAAGCCATTTTAATGTCCTAATTATATAGGTATGTTTTAGAAGCTGGATTTGATTATTTATAGCGAGAACAGAGAATAGAACTTATCAACACAGATTACTTACTTTGTGCTGAGACCTGGTATTTGAGAATACATACTGTCTCAGATACTGTTGGGGGTGGTATTTATGTCTAGTTAGAGTTATTTAGCTACTTAATAAATATTAAAGAATGTAGTAAAGTTTTGAAATGTCAGAAACTGGTATTATTAATATTACTAGCACGCTCAAAGTATAACCAGCTGTTCAAATTGTTTGGGATGTGCACTGATTAATTTTGTTGTTCTAAGTCATAACGCCTAGCATAACTTTTCTTACACTGCATGTACCTACGTACAAATCGATACTTTTTCGACTTTTTATTGTTGTTTACCCTTCAGATAATTATTAATTCGTCATAAACAACAGTGAATCACATTTTTTCCACAATGAAAACACAAAACATAAAGCACCTCTTAAGATATTTTCTACACGTAATATTCTTTCTTCTAACGGAGTAGGTTTGTGAAACAAGTATAAAGAAAAAACCCAAGAACCGGTTTCTTAAATATTTTACCTTAGAAATGTAGATTAATTAGTATAATTCTGGTTTTTCGTTTATTTCTGAATTAATTTCCATTCAATCGAAGACGGCCGACTCTTAGACAATGACATTGACATTAACATCAAATCAACAGCTGTCAAATAAGGATGGAGATATTTTTTTATGATTTGGCATTGCTCTTTGAACATTTTGGTAGTATCAAGTATTTTTTTTTTCTGTGAAACATAGTCACAGTTGCAGTCGTTGCAGTCAAAGTAAAACAAACATTTTGGCACCTTTGGTACAAGCACGCAGCGACGGTGATAATGGAATGGACGGGCCCAACGCTTGCAAAACGATCAAAATTAACAAGACAATACAATCAAGCATACCAAGCTAAAAGTATGCATATTACATTTGCCGGAAAATAGAGATAGCGAATCTAATTACTGCATGACAAAAAGAGAACACATGTAAGTACATGTATTAGAAGTTTGTATTGCCGTATCGTACGGCTCGCATGTCGGAAAGGCAGAGTATGACTGAAGCGAGTGGAGAGCAGGCGCTCAACATAATATTAGGTCTTTACCTATGAAATTGCCGTTTTGTATGGAACAAGTGAAAGTACTTATTTTTTTTAACTTTTTTATTTCTGTTATTCAAAGTAATCACCCATTCAATCGACGCATCTTTGCCAACGAATTGGCAGTTTATTGATGCCCTTCTTGTAAAAATCAGCTGGACGGCAGGCAATAAACTCTTCAAAAGCATTTTGTACTGCCTCTCGGGAATTGATTTTTTTACCCACTAAAAAGTTGTCTAAGCTTTTTTGGAAAAAGTAATAGTCGGTAGGTGCAAGGTCTGGTGAGTATGGCGGATGAGGGAGAGCTTCCAACCCCAGCTCTTGCAGCTTGGAGACTGTCTGTAGCTGCAGCGCGAGGCAGGTCTCGACGCGTACGTTGCGCTGGCGATCGTTAAGTTCGTAGGGCACCCATCTATCAAGTTTGTTTACCTTGCCTATTTGTCGCAAATGGTTCAAAATTGATCAAAACCGGGAAAACCAATAACGGGTTGTGCGTTCGTTTGTACAGTTCTCTCCGTAAACGTTTTTGATGTTACGTGCCGTTTGTGTCGCGTTGGTGCCACGACAGAACTCATATTCCATAATTAGGTACATGAATTTTTTAAGTATCCATTATGACGAAAAATGTTCAAATGTAATGAAAATACAACGCTAATCAATAAACAAAAGACTGAGTTTGTAAAAAGAATGTCATGCTTTTAAGACAAAATTAATTTTAATTCAGAATACAAAGTCATTCCAAACTTTTTTTCTATTTGTAATGACCAGTACCTACTGAAGAACGGCAATTTCATAGGTAAATACAATGATGTTATATGTATTTTACTCTATGGGTAAATACCTATCATATAGTTTTCAAAATCCGTGCGCTTAGTTCCCATCCATTCATTTTATCATTGTCGCTGCCAGGACGTTTGAGAAGTTTGTGGCACTATAAGTATTTTATGGGAAATGTCTCGAGACACCCGAAAAGTGGTAGCGACTTTTACCTACTGCCAGGCTCAGTGAAATGTTGTCCAAGATCCTGTCCAATCCTTGTCCAATCCAGGAAGGATTGGCCAAGGCCAGGCATGTATGGATTTTTGGAGGCAACACAAAAAGACGCGTTACACCGCATTATGTCACATCAAATGCCAATTTCATTATCAGCCAGAAGACGTCCCCTACTTGACGAAGACCTCTCCCTTAATAGGGTTACCATAATCCCCACGCTTTGCAGGCGGCTTCGGGATCGCAGAGTGTTACCACCGTTAACTAAGAGGACGCTGCTGTATAGTTTGTTAAATGTCCTCTTGCCACGTAGTTTATTTTATCATCATCATCATCAGCCCGGAGACGTCCACCGTTTATTTTATACAAATTTCTAATTAATAAAATGCAACCACTTTAGCCCCTTGGGTCAATGATATTATAATGGCATATTATCTTTAAATATTTTTTTCTGATAATAACGATAATTCATATAAGTAATTAGGTATGCTACAATTAAAACGTACCGAATAGAGATTTGCTTTTCGGAACGAAAATCAGACTCACAGGTCTTTTCAAAGCAACCAAATTCTCATAATATTTTGCAAAAAGCTCAGTTTAAAAATAAAGCATGTAAAATACTTATTGATATCTCAAACACATTCAGTTGATCACGAACATTGTTTTCTCACACGATGTATCAGGATACATAAACTTAACACCTGTGGGGCATGATATACTACATAGCACGTTTATCTGGAAATTATTATTGGTTTGAGTACGATGGAGCCTTAACAGTGTGAGCAGAATACTAAATAGTGGGTATCTACTCTCGATGCTTTATTGACAACACACTAAACTAGTTTACACTTTACGTTGATTGACTCTAATTTATAATCTACAAGATGAGGTTTTAACCGCGATTGTTGGAATAAAAAGTAGCATAATATGTTTTATTCCAAGGTATATGCTACCTCTATACCAAATTTGATCCAAATCGGTTCAGTAGTTTTTGCGTGAAAGAGTAACAAACATTCATACATCCATACATACAAACTTTCGCGTTTATAATATTAGTAGGAAGGATCTACACAAGTATATTTTATAACGATAATAAAATGAACAGCATTTTTTACGTTCCGTCGTAACCGACTTGGAAACTATTTTTTTATTTGAAAGGATATACTTAATATAAGTATCTACCTACCTACTCTCAGATTGCTCCTATATAAATTTCATCAAAATCGGTTCGGTAGTTTGGTTTTTAAATCAAAACAACTGGAAAAAAATGGGTCCCTAATAATTCTCATACAAATTTTCATCCTAATTATGTATTCCGTACCGTTTTAAGTCCTAATAATCAGTCATCCTAATGGTAAATCATAATACATAACATTACTACACATACCATCACTGCTCCTAATATTCATTGGATATAATATGTAATCATTTATACCGAGTCTCATGACAACTATATGACTAAATTCCTTTTGCATCCCTTATTAACTTAAAACAAAACATTAATATTTATTACTTGGACATGTAACATTTTCAAGTGATGACAGAGCCATAAAAACGAAGTTATGACTTAGTTGAAACTTACTGGCGATTTGGAATTGCATTGGGCGGACAGTTTTATTGCTTTCATCCGAGAAGAAGTTAATCTAGACATGGTGAGATAGGTAGTAGAGAAGCTGCGCTGTACAATCCAGTGTTTCCACTTTCAGTTTTGGTTTTTCCCTAGTTTGTTTTCGAATTATCCCTAAAACCCCTTAAAAAAAATCGAAACTCCTTGGTTTAGGCATGACATGATAATAAGAAAAAAAACCTAATTTGAAGCCGAAGCACTACTTTTACAGTTTTTCGCTGTAACTAAGGTCATAGCACCATTAATAGGTCTTTTAAAACTAGACGGGTTACTTACACTCATTACGAGTTTAAGACCATAAGCAAAATAATTACCACATTAAGTTCGATTTTGCCCAAAACTCCCTAAATCCCTGTCAAAATTAAATGTGCCTAAACCTAACATAATATTAGTAATTTTTCCCTATAAAAGGGAGAAATCCCTAAAAGTGGAAACACTGGTACAATCACAGGATAATGAGCTAGATGCCTGCCCTGTAATAATATTACGTAGGTATGTACTCTTCGAAGTTTACGTGGACCGTATGTTCTAAGACTGAACCACCGGAGGACGGGCAAGCGTCCTCTCGGTTAACGGTGGTAAGCATTATACGATCCCTAAGCCGCCTGCCAAGCGTGGGGATTATGGCAATCCCTCCCTGTAAGGGGGAGGCCTTTGTTCAGCAGTGGATTTTTTATGGCCGTTGATGAATCTGCATTAGGTTTAGAATGTGATAAAATCTCAATATTGTATGTTCGATAAGAACAAGATTGTTGAACTGTTGATACTTACTCTAATTATGCTTTACCATCTTAGTACACAGTTTCTATATTCTATTCATAATAGAATAGTATTTTTTATTGGCTTTGAATTTAAAGTGAAACATGCTGTATGTGAGTCCACAAGAATAATAAAAAAGTCACCCCTGTTCGCCTGGGTGTTTTAATTCCAAGGTGAAAAAATTACACCAATTATGTCGAAACAAATCACCTAGGTGATATCACCTGGGTGCAATGATTCCAAGGTGAAATAAGGAAACTATAAGTTCCACTTTGTTCACCTAGGTGATTTCACCAGGTGAACATAGTGGAATAAGCCCGTTAGGAAGCCCGGCCTACCTAGTACCTATGCTACGCTGCGTCTTCCGGTACGTGGTCGCTACCAGAACCTTTCTTCCTTATAAATCGGTTAGTGTACTTGGAGGATTTAGCTCCTCTCATTAGTTTTTCGAGCGATGTAGTCTGCCCATTGCCACTTCATCTTGCAAACCCTGAAAGCTATGTCGGTGACTTTGGTTCTTGCAGTCCTATAGGTATAGGCCGCGGCCTAGGGGCGGCAGTGTCCTATAGGCGGCAGATTTCAGAGGACGCTGCAGCCCCTATTATTTTAGAAAGGTACATGGGGCGGCGGAAATAAAGAGAAAAATATAGTAAAAATATAAATCCGGCACTGTTTCTTTGGCGAATAACCTCTTTCCCAGATTTTATAATGTATAATACGTAGAGCAAATTTTTAAAGCTTTCTCCATAGAGCAATTACTAATTATCCTAGATAGTATTCACTATTACGTATTGCTACATCTTGCAAGCGAGCGTTTAAACTAACTACACAAGAATTTTCGTAGAGTTGCTCACGAATGCTTTAATTACTATTAAGTAATCAGTCGCAGGTGACTCACATTCTAGTATTACGAGTAATAAATTAAAGGCAAATTCTTAATTTAATTGGTCGAAGATGCAGCCTAGAATGCAAACTGGTTCTCAAGTGAGGCTGCCGGGACATGCCGTTATGTGCTAGGTGGTAGAATTTCAATTTGAGGGGGTAGCTAGTGAGCCGAGTACTAGAAAGGTAGGTATACTCTACCTCTATAATAAGGTTTCCTCATGATGTTTCCCTACACCGGCAGAATAAGCTTTTTGTTGGGATTTGAACCTATGCCCTTAAGCGTGCGATCCTAACGCGCTAACAACTAACCCCGTCGTAAAACGTAACGAATGGTTTATAGCATAGAGTTCGTTGCTACCTCTATGGTTTAGAGTTCGTCGTCAGCCATAAGACGTTCACTGCTGGACGAAGGCCTCCCAATAGAGAGGTGTTGCCATAATCCCCACGCTTGGGAGGCGGCTTGGGGATCGCAGAATACTCACCCCCGTTAACCAAAAGGACGCTGCTGCCCGTCCTCCGGTGGGTCTGGTTGCAGTTTAAGGACATACCCAGGTCCAGTTTAAGGACATACCCTGGTGCTACCAGGACCCAGGTCAATGGTTTAGAGTTTAGAGTTACTAAGTGGTTATTAATGCTGCAAATGCTCTTCGCTTTGTAACTTTGTTTATGTTTATAGTAATCCATCATGCACTCTTGCAGTTCAGCCAGGAAAGGCATAACTCTTTGGAAAAATATACTTTTGGATAGGAAAAATAAACTTTTTACCCAAGAGAGAGTCAGCAAAAGGAACTTAAGAGGGACCACCGGCTGCACTCCTTATTGCGAATGCAGTACTTGCAAAATGACGGTTTTGAGAAAAACGCGGTTTAAGCATTTTTAGATTTCTGTGCAACATGTCCATGTTAAATAACTTTTTAAGTGTATCTAAGGAACAAGAAAAAAATCAAGCTTCCTATTGACATATTTTTTCTTCACTTTTCAGTCCCGATTAAATAAAATGCAGCTTACTGCGTTTCCATCTATACCGTCTGGGCTTGTGAGTATTGCAGGGTCCCTAAACCAAATGCAGCATTTGAGTCATACAATTACGATATTGATTGTGATAAGTTTATGTCATTGTTTATTCCTGGAAATATAAAAATATTTTTTCTAGTAAAAAATATTTTTTTTCGTATTTTATTAACCGAATTATCTAATAGAAGTTGAAATCTACCACATTAAAGAATTGCTAACTAAAAACGCAGTATTGTACATGCATATTTTATGTGATTTCGCAGTAATCGACATGCAATTGCTGCATAATCTTCTAGCAAATGTTGAATGCTGCAGATCTGGTTAGCATAGGTAATCGTCGTCAGCCATACGACGTCCACTGCTGGAGGAAGGCCTCCCAATTGCCAGACTATTGCCAAATTATTGCCATACACAAGAACACAATTTCACAATTTGATTATGTATATCGTACGGCATTTGGAAATTAGTTGACGAGTTCATTGAAGATGATAAAAAAATCGTTTAATTTAGTTGCTTTCTTTAAGTACTTCGTCATCAACCATAAAACACCCACTGCTGGACGAAGGCCTCCCAATAGAGGGGTGTTGCCATAATCCCCACGCTTGGCAGGCGGCTTGGGGATCGCAGAATTCTCACCACCGTTAACCAAGAGGACGCTGCTGCCTGTCCTCCGGTGGGTCTGGTTGCAGTTTAAGGACTTGCCCAGGCCCATAGCATAGGTAATATTTTCATGCAAATACTGCGTATTTTTAAATAAGTATATAGATTAGCCCATTGGAATAGCAAGTTCACAATTCTAGCTCTGCTACCTGTTATGGGCAGGTGTGAAGCTTACGAACGTCTCGCTTGTCTCGTTCATAAAAAACGTAACAAATTAAAACGACTCTAGATTTTATCGGGCAGTTGGGTAACAATATAAACGGAACTTGGAAGTTCCAGCCGACCATTAAACATGAAGTCACACGCCTGTTGACACGTCTATCTAAATCAAAATTTTACAGCTTTATTTGGAAAATAACTGCATCTAAAATAAACCCATGCCTCATTGGCTGAGAAATATTGCAGATCTAATTAGCCCGTGATTCTGTCGCGCTATTTTCCACCCTGTTGCAATGAAAATAGAAGTTTATGTTAATAATGATATTGAATTCTAGAAAGAAGTTGTACGAGTCGTAAAAGTAGAGAATAGTTTTCACTCACGTGTCCTGCCTGGTGGTAAAACTTTCACTTATCTACCTTTTTTTAATTCGTAATTGGCTTGCGTTTGACCACATGCTGCCTTCTACTGTCCTGTCTACCCTGTGCTGTACCGTGTGTTTATATTTGTTATATACCTGAACCTATTGAACCGGTTTGTTCAATTATTTCGCGTGGGGATTATGGCAATCCTTTCTTATTAAGGGGGAGGCCTTCGTCCAGCACAGTGGACGTCGTCGGGGTGATGAGTGTGAGTGAGTACAATTTTTTCAGAATATTTTATTTTCATCATCAGTCATCATCATCAGCTCGGAGTCCATTGTTGCTGAACGAAGGCCTCCCCCTTTGCATCCACCGGTTACCCAAATTCACAATGTAGTCATTGTCGTCGGTCCACCCAGTGCCGTAACTAGGGCGGTGCCAGCGGTGCCCATGCACAGAGCGCAGACCCTAGAAGGGAGCAGAAATGACCAGACCATGACTAAGTTTTGGGTCATGCATGGGCGCAGTTATACAGAAGCTTGCACCGGGCGCATGAAAGCCTATACCTACAGGGTTAGTTCTAATTAGTTAGCGTCCTTTAAAGGGCATATTCTGTATGTCAAAACAAACAACTTATACTTTGGCGCCACCACTGAAATCGCAAAAAAATTACAGCTGTTCCATACAAAAACTTCATTGACCTTGGGCAAAATTTATGGCCAGCTGTTTTTTTCGCCAGCGATTTCAATGTTAGCCCCAAAGTAAAAGTTGTTTGTTTTGATGTACAGAATATGCCTTTAATGATGCTAACTGAGTAGAACTAAACCTGTATAGTTACGACACTGGCTCCACCTAGTCAATAGGTGGTCTAGTCAGTTTATAGTAATTTAACAGTTCCAGGTATAAACAGTTGCATAATCATAGGCCTTTGATTCAGTATCCTATCCAGCTGACTCCTCCAAGCCATGGGTTAGAGACCCAACTAACCTCAACGCATCCATAAGCACTGGCCAGTTCGCACTTTGTACCTTCGCACGGCGACCGGAAATTTATACGGCATGCGCGCTGTTTCCTCGTTCGCAGGATGTTTTGCGCGCGCCACACGGTTTTGAATTCGGAACGGCCAGCAGTCCGCGACCCGCGTAACGCGTTGCTGTTCGGATATCGCGCGCTATTTCTGGCTAACGCGACGTAATCTTTGGATTGCATTTTGAACACAAATGCTGCCTTTGTTAAGAATTATGGCACAAGGATACAACATTATATCTAAGGGTAGGAACTTCAGACATAGAAAAGATAGTTTAGCTAAGGGACATGGGAATATATATTCAGAGTAGGTGTCTCAATATTGTACTAAGTAAATTGAATGCAAATTGAAACTAACCTAAGCTTCGAAATCCAAAAATGCAGGTGAGCGAATTCAGCCAAGAGCGTGCCAAGAATAATGTTGAATTTTATTAAGTATGTTATACTACTTAGCAGTTCGCCACGAACTGAGACCTCGCGATATCCAGTTTTTACAAACCTACATTAAACCTAAGTACTTAACTCTTTGCACCAGCTTTAGAATATGGCCCTGGCGCCTCCGCCGAGTGAATCAGAAAGTCATTGACTAACTCGAGCGTCACGCAGTGCATTAAACTTCTTTTTGTAAACATTAGGGGCATAAACTCCCAGAATAAACAAATGCTTACAATTCATAACTTCATTAAATTCTTTGGGAATGGTTACCATAATAAGTATATACCCAGCGACGGTGATAATGGAATGGACGGGCCCAGCGCTTGCAAATCCTTCAAAATAAACTAGTCAACACAATCAAGCATACCTAGCTAAAAGTATGCATATTGCGTTTGCCGGAAAATAGAGATAGCTAATCTAATTACTGCATAACAAAAAGAGAACATATGTACATGGTATTAGAAGTTTGTATTGTCGTATCGTACGGCTTGCATGTCGCAAAGACAGAGTATGACTGACGCGTGTGGAGAGCTGTCGCTCAATATGTAGTCTTCAAAATCCGTGCGCTTATTTCCCGTCCATTCATTTTATCATTGTCGCTGTATATACCTCTACAAGAGCGTAATAAGTAGGTATTAGGTATGCATAGTAAAAGTTCTTCAGAGTGATGAGTACAATGCCTTTCTTTCGGCTATTGTTATCAACTTACATTTCAAGTTGGGTTCCATTCCTAGTGGTGTTCCGCAGGGATCTTTACTAGGTCTCCTCCTCTTTAAAATGTTTGTAAACGACATTTCTAAGCGCTTCTTCAATAGCCAGCTGCTTTGTTAATCTGACAATATGAAGATTTTCAGGGTCATGGGTAATTTTAATTCATCATACAATAAGTTCATCGACCTTGGGCAAAATGTATGGAACAGCTGATATTTTTTTCGCTATTTCAATGTTGGCCCCATAGTAAAAGTTGTTTGTTTTGATGTACAGAATATGCCCTTAAAAGGATGCTAACTGATTAGAACCAACCCTGTATATAAGGAGGATTAACGAGTAGGTAACAGGTACCTATGCTATCCTGTTATCCGTAAAGTGATAAATTCATTAATAATAGGATTACGGCAAAACGAACCTAATACAATATGGTGAATTCTCTAATTATAAAGCTCACAACATTTAGTACAGATGAGAAAACTGTACAATGACAATAAGGTAGGTGACGCAGAAGTTGAAGACCATCCCGAGCAGGCTAGCGTCCAGCGGGATCACCTTGTCAACTGTGAACTTGAGCGGACGAGCTTCCATATAATCAATCAGTTTCTCAATATCACGGCGTTTCAGCTTATCTAGAAAAAAAATTGGTAATAATCATTGAGCTAATATCTAAAGAGTCACAATCTGTAAGTTAACACAGTCAAAAAACGTCCGACTGCCGTTGTACATACCTATACGTGCATTATACAGTTCACAATTGTTCGAATTTAGTCGCTTGTATAGTGTTCAATGTATGCTTGAGCGCTTGTGTCGTATCGTAGTTCTTGTCGGCCAAAAAGTAGACGCAATGCATAGCGTGCGCCGAGTTTTGGCTAGGATTTTTTTTTTGCACGTTGACTCTATAGATATTCGCTCAATAATCATCATCAGCCCGGAGACGTCCACTGCTGAACGAAGGCCTCCCCCTTAGACCGCCACACTGTACGACAACCTGCCATTTGCATCCACCGGTTGCCGGCGACTTTTACAATGTCGTCGGTCCACCTAGTGGGAGGCCTTCCTACGCTGCGTCTTCCGGTTCGCGGTCGCCACGCAAGAACCTTTCTTCCCCATCGGTTGTCAGTTCTTCGAGCGATGTGGCCTGCCCATTGCCACTTCAACTTGCAAACCTTGCGAGCTATGTCGGTAACTCAATATTAGCAATATTAATATTATATTCAATATTATATTATTACTGGTATTAGCTCAATGGTAATAATATATTACCAACTCAAAGAGCTCTATTTTTCACACCCTTAAATTTGCAACATGCCCATATTAGGATATATTTACCATATATACTTATATATTTTATTTTAGTTTATATTTGGCATTTTTTCTATTTTGAAAGGTGACCGTTTTTTGTGTTTTCTTTATGGAAATGCGCGTTTTGGGTAAAATGCGTTTACTTTGGAACGGTGGACAATAAGGGAAGGCTCATTCTGAACCTAACCTTATCTTGTTATTTTTTTTTGTGCCAGAAAGGTATTTTTACATTTGGATATTTTTTACTATCTAGGAGATGACCTGGTGTACCTCATGCTACATTTTTTTCTTATAAACTGGATTGAGACAATTAAAAAAAAAACTGTAAACCATTTTAAATTTTATGTAGAAAAGGTAAAGGAGGTGTTACGGGACAACAAACAATATTACACCAATATTGGTGTGGAACCCTAAAAAGTACACCTTTTTAATTTTATTTTATAAAGTATTTTATACCACCTAGAAAATTATGTTCTGTAAGTACTTACCTAAGTGTATAAAATGTTTACTTACTCTTTTCGAACAAAACCGTGTCGTGTAGTAATTTTTTTATTATGCCTGTTTGTATCGATACTTTTCCCGCAAACAATGCGGGTGTAAACGTCAATAATAAAGCAATGATGGTTAATATATTACTCACAAATAATGTCACCCACATCTGAAAAAACAAGACAAGTAGGTAACGCCAAACCACAGAAAATTAAAAAGAAGTAGGTACACGTAGGTAAGGTAGATTCACTCCCAAAGAAATAGACAACTACAACTATTTACAATAATTTCATTTTTTTTATACGTTCAAATGACGAGACGAGCACGACTTCCGTAGCAGTGCTAGAATTGTGAACTTGCGAATACAATCCTGCGCCGCACTGCACTGCGCTGGTCACCCTGAGATATCATGCAGATGTTAAATCTCTTCATACCCAGTAATTTCTCTGGTAACATTGATTGCCCTCAAACCGGAACACAGTAATGCTTGCACACTACTGCTTGGCGATTGAATAACTGGCAAAGATGTGGTACTTCCCAGGCGAACTCTGCAGTAGAGTCCTACCACTACAAAATCATAAAAACAACTGTTTAAATTTTAGCAAGCTAATTTGTAGTCAATTTGTCAGTTACAATCTTGTTACAATGTGAATATAACATACCTAGGGCTCAAGCAGACTAGCGACTTTTAGCATCTGCGATCGACGATTTTGCGACTGCATTGATGCTGTATCCCGTTTTGGTGTCTGATTGCGTTCGATCACGGTATCGAAATCGCACGTTTTAGCATCGATCATGGAGAATAGGGAGTTGAGATGAGGAACTTACGGCCGTGGACAGAATTTGCTGACGGAGTGTGTGACGTCACACTTATTTGATCATTCTACGAGCGACCCCCTCACGTTGCAGTCATTCAGGCTTTCAAAACAGTGTACGACTTTTAGTGTTTTTACGCAGTAAAAGTGATAAGAAATTGAGTGGCTGCATTTTTTCTTGCACTTATTATCGAGGCAAACATTCCGATGACATGATTGGCGTCTCATTTCATTCATAAGTAATTTTATTTGTGTTTTTTGTGGTCTGTTTATGAAATATGTAACGCTTCTTGATATTTTTAACTAGCTCCAGAGATGGCGCCACTACTAGTAAATCTAGCGTTTAAAAGAGTCCTCCATTTTGTCGATAAAGCACTTCTCAAAAAACTTATCCTGAATTCTGCTAGATGGCAGCACCATGTGCGGAATTTACGACTCTTCCCGCCAACCCTACACCTCCCCGCACGATCACGCGTCCTTCTATGGAAAAATCCTTTGATCACATCTCTATGCTGCAATGCGTTTTGGCGACTAGCTGCGTTCAATGGCGGTACAGAGATCTCGATGTTGTATCGGGGTGTAACGGCTGGTTTTAATGTCTCGAAAATAGTAAGGACCTTAGTTTCAGGGACACCTATAATGCATTTACTGGACACCTGTTTATACTGACCTCTCCGAGTTGACGACACGACGGGATTATCAGTAGCTATACATTTTAATTTATAATAAAAAAACAAATTATCTCTATTATGTGGTCAACAGCAATAGTACCATTTTACATAGTACCAAACATAATTATGTAGTGTAGTGGTAGGATCTATTGCAGAGTCTGCCTGGGGAGGTACCACACCTTTGTCAGTTATTCAGCCGCCAAGCAGTAGTGTGCAAGCATTGTTGTGTTTCGGTTTGAAAAGCAATGTTACCAGGTAAATTACTGGGCATAAAGAGATTTCACAGCTAATACCTCAGGGTGACGAGCGCAGTGCAGTGCGGCGCCGGTTTTTGTTCGCAAGCTTACAATTCTGGCTGTTATGCGCAGGCGTGATGCTTAGGTACCACCAGGTGAACTTCCCGCACATCTCGTCATTTTATTCCATAAAAAAAACAAAATTAAAACACACCACCTGCTTGACAATGTTCAATTACATATCATGCAACCTCAACGTAAAGTAAAGCATAATCTCTTATGGGATATAAAGTTGTATGAAACTCCCTTTTTGAATTTGGAATGTCAAATTCGTGCGGAAACTCGTGGAAAACCTCCTAGGAGGAAAGTTTTTTAAGTCAAAAAATGCTCATATGACATTGTAAAGGGGTTTGTTCGAAAACCGAACTGGCCACCATGAGCAGAACTCAAAAAAAAGGTGCGTTTACAAAGAATGTGAAACACACTTGGAGGATCTAGCTCTCTAAGGAAACAAGACGGTGTTTGGTCCTGTGATTGTCAGTAAATTTTAATTTATGGAGCCCTGGCTTTTTATTGTCTCGTAGAAGGTATGAAAAGTAGAGTATGCTCCTCTGGAATAAAGCCTGTCTTCGTCTTGGGCAGCTTGAACCCCTCGCTTCACTCAGGACTCTATATAACTTTAGACTCCCTCGTTACGCTCAGGGTTCAATATGCCGCCCGCGAAGTAAGACACTGCTTGATTCCCTTAGTGCATAATCTACTATTATCGCTCTTTAGAAATTTAATACACTTACATCATTGTATCCATGTTTAAACATCCAAACTGAGTTGTAGATAGCGATCATCACAAGCGGTACATTAAATAGAGTCAATAACAAATTCTGTAAATGGAATCACAAGTTAAATGAGATGCTAACACATGGGCTTATACTTTTCAGAATATTACAGGCTATGCAAAATATCGCCAACAAGCAGGAGTCCAATCAGCGCAATTTTATTTTATTATCCCATTGAGCTAATACCTAAAGAGTCACAATCTCAATGTGAAAAAAGTAAAAAATAACGCCCGACTGCCGTTGTACGTATAAATGCATTATATAGTTTTACAATTGTTCAAATTTAGACTTTAAGTATGTCGCTTGTATAGTTTTCATTTTATGCTTGAGCGCTTGTGACTTTTCGTAGTTCATGTCAGTCAAAAAGTCGGCGCACTGTATAGCATGCGCCGAGTTTTGGCTAGGACATTTTTTTTTGCACGATTGTGACTCTATAGATATTAGCTCAATGTATTATCCACATAAAAGAACCACGTTGCTCTAGCAACTGGGATACGGTCCCTTTCTTTCCTACTGAAAATTCTAAGTTGTCGTCATACACACATTTTACTGGCATCATCTGTGTATTTTATTATCATCAAGTTGTAGTGAGAGTCTGCCTGGGGTAGTACCACACCTTTGCCAGTTATTCAATCGCCAAGCAGTAGAGTGCACGCATTACTTGTTTCGGTATGAAGGGCAACGATACCAGATAAATGACTGGGTATGAAGAACAACTAATATCTCAGAGTGACGAGCGTAATACAGTGCAGCGCAGGATTGTATTCGGAAGCTCACAATTTTGGCACTTCTACTGTTATGGGCAGGCGTGACGCTCACTATTAGGCAAACGTCTCGCACGTCTCGTCAATCGATTGTATAAAAAAAATACAAGAGAGCAGTTTAGTGGCATTTTAAAGGCTTCTTATTATCATTTTTATTCTTGTCAGGCTAAGTGTTTCACAGCTCGTCTGGAGTTATTGCGTAACTGAAAATTTGCTTGCATGTTTTTGGGCTGTCTATTATTGTGACATATTTTTAATATACCGGCTTACAAAGAACAGAAATCGCCATATCACGTCTAGGAGAAATCAAGGAAAGTTTACATTTTCATTTTATGTACTCTCTAGTCCACTTCTATTACTCTGTGCTCTGGTCGCTTCCGCGCCCTGTCAGTCACTTGGAGGATCTAGCTCTCTCTCTCTCGTTAGTCAAGATTGGCGATCCTCAAGCCTGCCAAGCGTGGAGATTATCTGCCTAATAAAGGGGACGCCTGCGTCCAGTAGTGAACGTCTTCTGGCTGATGATGAAATTGAGAAACACACATATTTTCAATACTTTACAGTAACAAGTTTTTTTCTTAGAACTTGGACCGCAATGCAAGCTCTCCTCCTTATTTTTTTTTGTGTTTGTAGGTAGCTTCAGAGTTTTCAGTTAGCTGAAAACTGATTTTAGCTCAGTGGTTTAAAATATTGGTGCTCACATCCTCTGACATCTTCTATATACACGAGAACTGATATCTTCTAATAAGTCTAATAATTCGAGTATATAATTCTTATGTTATATGTTTTTGTGACTGAACTCCTCCGAGACGGCTGGACCGATTTTAACGAATTTTTTTGTTTGCGTCGAGTAAATGGCAATGCCACATAAGTGGCACTGCAATCGGGTTTCAGGATATTTTTATTTCCAAGGCAAGCACGGCGACACCGTTTGCCATGTCCGCTAGTTTATAAAATGTATTTACTAGTACTTACTATTTACTAGTACCATTTTATTTCTTGATTTTTAAGAAAGAAAATATATAAATGTATCACTTCAAAGAAAAATTATATAGATAACACGATAACAGTCAATGAAAGATTTTAAATTCTTAAATTATACCATTTTTTTTTGTAATATAATAATAATAATTATAAAACAGCACACTTACCACGTGTTCATAAATGCTGCTAAATTTTTCAATGGCGTCAGCAAGCTTTTTATACAGACGATGAAAGAATACCACGTCATAAGAACCTAACCTCAAATAGGTTTCAAATATAACGAGACGATCGTAAATAGAATAGAATACAAACGCGACTGATACCAGTACCGTATCAAATCCTAAACCAAGAACAACAAGGATCGTTGCTCCTGCAAAATACTCCCAGCATGACGTTAGTGACAAAAAACAAAAAAACATTGACGTAAATAATCTGAACAAATAATTTAAAAGACATAACACAATCTTTCTCTTTTCTACAAACCAAAATGCACTCTCACACTTCATGACCCTATCGATTTCACGAATTTCTCTTTCAAATGTATTTAAAGTTGACTCGGATCGAATAAATGTAAAAAATATGACATAAATGAAATGCTTCGTTGCATATAAAATGCCACATAGTCCACTTACTGGGTCTACTTCGTTAAAAAAGTACAGAATCGCAGCACAAAAAATCAAGCCCCGGATGAAGAAAACAGATTTTATGAACCATTTTATTTTCAGTGATTTATAAGTGTAGTATCCAAAATAAAACTTGAAGTGCCTTGTTTATTTTAGACATAACAATAATATTAAGCTATGTATGTATAGGTATTTTTAAAGAATATTTGTGTAAAATTACGTTTTTTACCCAGGAATAATACCTCTATCTAGTCGTGAGTAGCTACACTCTACTAATGATAGTTATCTAATCAATTAAGTGGGAAGGCCAACATTTCATTAGTGCCATGACAAATTATTATTGTTTTCTGTATGTCACTTCACGTAAGGATAATCATTATTATGTGTCTTCGTGTTTACCAACCTGCATATTTTGATAAATGTTTAGGGTCTAAGAATTTGTTGGTTTTGTCATTGTACCTATAATAATAATATATATATATAAATATTATTATAATTTTATTTTTTATTTTTGTATATATATAATATTTATCATCATCTTCCTACCCTTACCCCACTCGCGGTGTAGTCGGCAGCATGTTTTATTTCTCCACTCTAACAGTTAAATTCGTCATGCATTCACTCCCGGTACCGTGGATCACCCTACTCACCAGGCCCGTACTAATAAGCTCTTTGGAGTTTATATCTGGATTTTCAAACTACTGGCTTCTCGGTGAAAGAATACATCGTCCGCAAACCTGCATACGTCCGTAGAAGAAATTCACTGGCGTATTTATGTAAAATTCGCGTAAAAAAGCGTGGTGCTATATAACCCAATCGCCCTTCCAGGGCAAGCCAAGTCCATCGCAGCAGCAACTATAAAAAAAGCTGATTTTATAATTATGATCTTTGTCCTACGTAAATAAGAGAAAAGTTCCCGTAGAGACCACATTAGGACCGGACAGCGCTGCTTTTTACTTATTGCTCATTTAGTATTGATTAGTCGAATGTCCATCCCCATGGAAGCAATTGGCTCGCATCCGGCGGTCATTAGCAGACTAAACCCGATGGTTGCATTAGGTAGGTACCTATTTGCTTGATCGAACAAGGAAGCAAAATACTCATAAATTATCAGACTGCTGGGTGTACGAAGCTGAAGTGGGATCACTGATGTGCTTTTCATTGGAATAACCTGGGTACAACTATAGTTTATAATTACCAAACCAATAATTAGCTAATGCCTCATCAACCCTTATGCCTAATTTATTATTATTATTATTATTATTATTATAGCCCTTTCTGCTGTGGCTTGTCAAATTATTGCTATTGAAATTGTTGAATGTCCGATATTTCCTATTTGATTATTTAAATGTCCAATATATTTATATTTTTGACATCGGCTATTCAGCTTTCTCTGGTTTATGTTTTTCCCCAGCTTGCCTTCCGGCATAGGCCTCTTCCTGGGACTTCCATTCCTTCCTTTTTTGTGTCAGTTGTTTCCAATTTGTTCCTGCTTCTTTTTTAATGTCATCCTCCCATCTTGCTTGCTGTCTTCCTTTACTTCTTTTTCCCTCTCTTGGGTACCATTCTAATATGTCCCTATTCCATTTTCCTTGCTTATCCCTTAGCATATGACCAGCCCACCGCCACTTTTGTTGCTTTATTACATATGATACGTTTTTAGTCTTTGTCTTCTCTTTTATTTTCTTATGTTGACTTTATCTTGCAATTTTATGTTTAGTATACTTCTTTCCATGTTGTTTTGACATACTTGGATTTTCCCATAATTTTGTTTTGTTAGGGACCATGTGGGGCAGCCGTAGGATAGAACTGGAAGAATGCAGCTGTTAAATATTTTAATTTTGTTTTTGAGAGGAATTGATTTTTCTTTCAGAATCTCCTTCATTGACCAGAACCTGCGCCAAGAGTTTCCAATTCTTTCCTCAATTTCCTTATCCATCTGTTTCTCATTAGATATTATCTGGCCTAAATATTTATACTCATCCACATATTAGATCTGATTGTTTTCTACAATGATTGGTTCCTTTGTTTTATTGGTCATCAATTTAGTTTTGTTGGTATTCATACTCAGTCCAACTTTCCTGCTTTCTATAACTAGTTCTTGCAGCATTATCTGTAACGTTTCTGAATTGTTCGCTAGCAGTATTATATCATCTGCAAACCGTAGATGATTTAGCAAGGACCCATTTATATTTAAACCATATTTTTCCCATCAAGTCTTCTAAATACACTCTCTATGCCTAATTAGCTAATGCTAAAATCAATAACAGCCTTATCTACTATGTTGGAGCTAACGACATGGCTGGTGACTTCACTGCGGCAGAACCGGCGAAAACCATCTACTTATAATGTCGCTTGAACTTGTGTTGTGCAGTGTCGCTTGAACTTGTGTTGTGCAGTGTCGCTTGAACTGCTCTGTTAAAATTGTGATATAGCATTGTTATATTAGCAGAAATTAAAAGTTACTTGCCAGCCAGCCATAAAAACAATCTGCCAAGTGCAAGTCACACTCGCACTCAGAAAATATTTAAAAAAACTCTCACAGAGAGTTCTCAAAGTCAAATTTTCCATACAAAGGGGTAAGTATTGTGTTTTGTTTTCTATGAAAGTCCTTCTTGAAGAAGTGAAGTGAATTCTCATCCATTTCGGCGGGAGTTTAAAATATCAAACAGTTTTTTGCCCTTGTGGCTAATAGGCCAGATAACTATTGTAAATGATCATACATACAACCAATCAATGGTGCTCTAAGGCAGGCGAGCTTAGTTTGATCCTTTGGTTTGATCACACCATATGTGACGTTTCTGATTATCAACCGTCTTCAAAAATGGAGGTTCTCAATTCGACTTGTAAGTCATTTATATTTATATGTATGTTAGGCGTTTACTCCGCTAATTATGAATTGATTTTGATGATTCTTTTTTCGTTTGGTAGGTAATACTTCAGAGGTGGTCCCATTAAAATTTTATCGAAATCGGTTTAGTAGTTTGGTTTTTAAATCCAAATTACTTGGAAATATGAAGATGTCATATAGGTATTCGAAGTTGAAGTCGGTTGTATTAAAAAAAAAGCGTATTATATCTTTTGCGAAGCCCGCTTTAAGGTGTCTACCCAATATGTCTTACCCACAGGTCGTACCATACATGACCGTGCTAGGAACATGTCAAAAAAAACTTTGTATTGATAATAATGACAATATTGAGAGTTTTGGCGGGAACACGGAAAAATCATGTCGTTGCATTCTAATAATATTATTTTCTTAAACTCGTGTTTTTTCGCGAATTAATGATTAAAAACGGTGGTGTTTTATTCATTGAGTGTTGAATTACATGCACGAGTGTGGGCAAGTGATATAATGTGGTGGAACATGTCTTTTTGTGTTGTTTTTAAAACTCCGTAGAAGCTCATAGTAAAGTCGCCACAACTTTACTAAGGCATGACTTGGACTTGACTATGACTAATTTCGTGTGACTGACTGTGATATCATGACATATTATACTTGATTTTAATATAAATACTTGAAAAAATCATAAACTTGACACTGGCAGAATGCACAACGTGCGATGCCAAGAACTAAGTTTTTTTTTTTAATGACAATATTCCCACTTGACCGTTCCGTCACCGACCAACACCGTCGCGTACCATGAACGGAGCGTCAACAAATTGTCAACGAGAATAATTATGTCGATCCGTTTCAGTGGACATAATAGAGCGTATCGTGTTGCTTTCGATGCCTTATACGTTCGTAGCCACCACAGAGTAATAGATCCTCCATGGTAGCCACCATACCATTTAGGGTGTTTTAATTTATAAATAATTCAACTAGTAGGTATGCTCGCAGCTAGTCTACCTAATGGTCGAGAGAGAGAGCTAGATCCTCCAAGTAACGGTTAGTTATAATTTTTTTTTGTATTTATTATTATCATCATTATATTAGTTACTAGCTGACCCGCCCCGGCTTCGCACGGGGATAAATACCCATTTTTAACCGACTTCAAAAGAAGGAGGTTATCAGTTTGACACATAATTATGTCTGTAATATCAGCTGTGCCCCGCGGTTCCACCCGCGTGATGATGAAAAACAGCGTAGGTGATAATATAAAATTGCCTGTATGTTATTCCGGGATATAAGCTCTCCATTTCGAGTTTCACTTGTTTTGAAATTAATAAAGTTTTATCCCCCCATTTAACCCCCTTTAATCATCCCTGTCAAAATATATTTAAAAACTCATATTTTATTTTGAATAAACTACCCAACTGTCAATTTCCATCCCTATATCTTCAACAACAAAGACTTCCATTGAAAATTTCATTCCCCGTTTCTCGCCATTAAATCATCCCTGTCAAAAAACATTACTGCTCTTCTGGGTAAACTTCCCTCGTATGGACTTCCTGCTGGCCTTTGTGCTTGGATATCAGACTTCCTGAAGGAACGATCGATTCGGGTGGTCATTGATGGCTGCTCGTCTGATCTATTGGCTATCAATGCCAGCGTACCTCAGGGGTCAGTTCTCTCTGCAACACTGTTTTTACTGCATATAAACGATCTGCTTAAGCCCGGTACCTTGGGTATGCAGACGATAGTACTGTCGTTGAGAGATATATGTCCACTGCACGTGCTAGCAGATATGATATACGACTTCAGAGGGAGGCCATGGTAGACCGTTTGAACTCATCTTTGAATGCAGTGTCCGTTTGGGGCAGAGCTAACTTAGTGAGTTTCAATGCTACCAAAACACAAGCGTGTCTGTTTTCTGCGAAAAAGAGTCCCTTTGTGCTCACTCCTACTTTCCGTGGTGTATCGTTACCGATAGGTGACCACCTTGAGCTCTTGGGTGTCCATCTCACGTCAAATTTGAACTTTGGTTCATACATTGAGTCCAAAGCCAAAGTCGCAGCTAAGAAACTGGGCGTCCTGTCGAAGGTGCGGCGATACTTCACACCAGAACAGCTTTTGACGCTATACCAAGCACAAGTTCGGACGTGCATGGAATATTGCTGCCACCTTTGGCACGGTTCTGCCAAGTATCAGCTTGAGGTTCTGGACTCCATTGAAAGGCGTGCTAAGAGACTCATTAACAACGATTCGTTGGTGAAGACTAAACTTCAAAGTATGGCACATCGGCGTGAAGTGGCTAGCCTGTCGGTTTTTTACAGAGTACACCATGGTGAGTGTGCACAAGAACTACATGACCTCATCTTGCCATCGCCATTCTTCTACAATACAACCAGACGCTCGAGGAAAAGACACCCTCTTACGGTGGAAATTCCTTTTAACCGGACTAAACGTTTCCAAACCACCTTTTTGGCAAGAACTGCGGAGGTGTGGAATTCCTTACCGGCGTCTGTCTTCCCGGCCAAGTACAACCTGGGGTCGTTTAAGAAAAACGTGAATAGGTATCTCCTAGGCAAGCGTGTTCCAGCGTCGATCATATCGTCACTTCCCATCAGGTGAGATTGTGGTCAAACGCATGCCTAGAAAATTGTAAAAAAAAAAATTTTTTCACTATAACTTCAAAAACAAAGAACTTCCATAGAAAGTTTTACAATACACCCCTTACACCCTTTTTTCACCCTTAAATCATCCCTGTCAAAATTGTTTAATTACATCAAATTATATTTTGAATGGACTACTCAAACACCAATTTTCATCAATATAACTTCAAAAACAAAGAACTCCTAAAGAAATTTCCATCCATCCATTTTACCCCCTTAATTCAGCCCTGTGGGTCCAAAATCCGTTCTTAACTGTCTTCTCCTACCTATAAACTACCTACCTGCCAAATTTCAGCTTCAGAGATCAAGTACTTAGTTTTCGAGATTTCGTGTTTAGTCAGTGTATAAGTGAGTGATTTTCGCTTTTATATTATATATTATAGATAAATTACTATGTAATATTAAGTTTTATATAGAGACTTTTACGTACATCTACGACTATTATGTACAAGTTCGAATTGTTGTTGTGGTAACTTCGCTGTGAATTAGTACCTATTTCACTAACCTCAGTAAGGTATATTTTCTTGAAGGTACTAACTTGTATTTGGTGAATAAATTATTATTATAGCACTGTTAAGGTATGGTAGTCATAGTATGGGCAGACACATTTAATACCAGAAATCTGCATTCCCCATCATATCTTACATTGCAGCAAAGTCCTTGTTTCGTTTCAAATATTTTGTTTTAAATATTTTCCAGATTTTTTTCGGTTGTCGTACAGTGTGGCGGTCTAAGGGGGAGGCCTTCGTTCAGCAGTGGACGTCTCCGGGCTGATGATGATGATGATGATAATGATTTTGATTTTTCCAGAACGATTCGTTTGGACATGGTCCTCATTTGTGCAATCTGCACTGAGGTGATGAAGGATGATGATCACATCTGTGCTACGACGTGCGGGCACATCTACCATCACCTATGCCTGGCGCCGTGGGTGTCAAGGTAAGTTGCTTGTCATCATAATCATTTTCAGCCCGTAATCGTACACTGCTAAGTAAGTATATGCCTCTCTTCTTGTACGCCACTCATACCAGTCCTATACCAATCGTATAAGTTGGACCCGATTTTTTTTTGCTTATTATCTTAGTGGAAGTTTTCCATGCATAAAGCGTTTCGATGTCACAATATTTACTCGAACAGCGCGGTTGTGGAACTCTGCCGGACCCTGTATTCCCCGTAATACCAATATTGACCATTGTTAAACCAGGCAGGGTGTGGTCAAAAGCAAACCTATTCAGAACATTA
Source organism: Erannis defoliaria (assembly GCA_905404285.2). Lineage (NCBI taxonomy): Eukaryota > Metazoa > Arthropoda > Insecta > Lepidoptera > Geometridae > Erannis > Erannis defoliaria. Next base: position 13,942,859 of record FR990066.1, read on the forward strand.
AAAAAAATGTGCATCAGTAAATGAAATAAGTACGGGGGTACTTATATATAGTTAGAAGGAATAATGGAGACAGGGGTCTCTCCATGATTCCTTCTCACTCATGACCCTCATATCTTCATTGTTGTAGTATAATAGAGATGAGGTTTGACAGCTTGAAGATAATCTGCGTTTGATGACATATAGTAGGTACTAAACTTCAAGTTGTGCCTGAAATAAAATTGCCTAACAAAAAATAACAATGTCAATGTTTTTTCAAAATATAAATTGGTCACAAGACGTATAATAAAACTGTAATTAAAATTCATTAACTTTAATAAAGCCTTTTTGTAATAACAGTTCTTCATTTTAAATCTTTTAAATAGAGTAGATTATAAGTTCCTTCAACACCATCATGCATCAGCTTTTCATAGTCCATTGCTGGACGGCTTCTCCCAAGGCACGCCTCTCAACCTGCAGCATCTTCAGCTATCCGCTTCCAACCACTGCCTTACCACAAAAGAGACCTATTTGTATTGTTGCCTTAATGTCAGCCATGCTCGGTATTCCTCTAAAGCAGTGTTTTTGAATCTGTGGGTCGCGACCCCTAAGGGGGTCGCAAAGCCTGGGGGTCGCGGGCAATAAGAAAAAGGCATCCAAGTCAAAGTTGCGGGTAATCTTGACCAACTTACCTAGTACTTTCTTTCCAAACTCGCGGCTTCTTGCAGGGTGTATGGTCCTAATAAAGAATAAATGTATCAAAATATGTAAAATATTTAACGCATATAGTTTTCTAATTTAATTATTTCTTTTTACATTGTAAGGGGTCGCCAGAATTTTTCTACCTGTAAAGGGGTCGCAAAATCAAAAAGATTGAAAGATTGCTCTAAAGGGTCATAACCGGAACGAAATAGTTCGACAGAGAACTAAAGTTACCGACATAGCTCAGCGTATTAGTAAGCTGAAGTGGCAGTGGGCCGGTCACAATTATCTGTCGCTGTTTTCTTATTGACTATAAAATGTCTCTAGTTCACAGAGTTGTCCACAATGTCGCGAGCCAGTGTCAAATGCTAGCATGTTCCGTATATTCCCGTCCAGCGATGAAAACGCGGCCAGCGGCGGTAGCCATACCAACAAGTTGAGGGAGGAAAATGAACCACGCAAGACCGCTACACAGTCTATCATTACGTAAGTTTAACATACCCCTCTAAGTATGGGCGTTTAAAGAAGTATGGGAATCATAAAAAAGAAATCAGAGTTCAAATGGGGTTTGTACTCATCATTGTTAACAACTTTTTTCAATACTTTCGAATAACGAGATGAGCGAGACGTCCGCCTGGTGGTAAGCGTCACACCTGCCTATAACAGTAGCAGTGCGAGAATTGTGAACTTGCGAACAAAATCCTGCGTCGCACTGCACTGCGCTCGTCACCCTGAGAAATTAGATGTCAAATCTCTTCGTGACCATCAAACCGAAACACAGTAATGCTTGCACACTACTGCTTGGTGGTTGAATAACTGGCAAAGGTGTGGTACTTCCCGAGGCGGACTCTGTAAAAGACCACTACAGAATGCTATGGGGCCAGCGCAGAAGTCGTAATAGTTATTTACGACACATTTGCTCGAAAAATGCATTTACGAAGCGTGTATACATCGTTCGAAAGTTGAACATTACGCACCATACAACGGAGTGTGCGGTAAAATAGGTACTCTCAGCTAAGCACCTATTTTACCGCACACTTCCATGTATAGCGCCGTGCGTAAACTTTACGGTATTTTTTTTAATTTCCTTAATAATAATTTAAGAACTCCACCAAAGAGTTTCACATTACGAGAATAAATACCTAAGCTGAATGATCGAACCTCCTTGAAAGCGCTTTTGGTCAATACGTTTGTGTTACTTTAATGCTAAACATAAAATGTGACGAAAGAAATTCTCACCACTAATTACTTTTTTTTTCTAATTTTCACCACGCGCACGTAGCGCCATTCGTTAATTTGCGCCATTTCATCTTACCTCCTAGGAGGATTATGGCGTCGCACTTTGTGCATTTGCTAGTGTCAAGTATTTTTTTGTATCAAGTTTTTGATAATTTTCATGTCGAATGAGTCACAGGCAAAGTGATGTCACACTTACATCACTTTGCCTTACCAAAGTCGTGGCAACTTTACTATAAGCATCTTGGGAGTTTTGGAAACAACACGAAAAGACTCTCATAATAGGAACGTTTTAACGAAGACAAACATTAGGACGAAGTTTTTTTTCTCCTTGTCACCTAGGAGGATTATGGCATCGCACTTCGAGCATTTGCCAGTGTCAAGTAGGTATTTAGTTGCGACTTTCCGTCGGATATAATAAAAACAAAATAATAAAGTTTGCCTCATTTTCTGTTGTAAGTACTTCTGTTATCTGTTTTCTCGCAAATGTGTTGTAAACCGTTGTATGGCACTCGTGCGGTATTGGTTTTTACAAACTCGTGACTATGGTAAGCCCTCTACTTCGTCTCGGGCTTACATTCGTGTACTCGTTTGTAAAAACCAAGTTTGAGCAAAAGCGCTTCCAAGGAGGTCCATTCAGCTTATTTATTCTCGTAATGTGAAGCTCTTTGGTGGAGTTCTTAAATTATTATTATGGAAATTTAAAAAATACCCTATAGTTTACGCACGGCGCTATACAAGGGAGTGTGCGGTAAAGGCTTTTTCATCACACTTGCTCGTAAAGTGGATCTTATTGCATCGGTTTTAGGCTCATAATCCAAGCTATTACACACGCGTGCTTTTTACTTTACATTACGGCACTTGTACTATAATAGGTATAACCCGGTAAAGTCAAGTTTGTACGTGACTGCAATTAGACGTATGTATACGAAGGACTCTTAATATAGCCGGGTAATACTTACAGTTTTTTTGTAATACCAACAAAGAGTTCTTATGCCGCTGAAGTAAATGTCAACCTGCGCGCGCATTGCTGGTTTGGGCGCCATTTTCCGCAAATGTTTGTTGATGTTTTCGCTGTGTGGTTGATTATTATCAAAAAAAAATTGTTTTTTCCTCGCAAGTGTGACGAAAACAGTCGTATGGAACTCTTGTGCTATTAGTCATTACGCTCTCGGCTTCCTTATCGCGCTCGCCTGCGGCTCGCGCGCATAATACCGCCTCTAGTGTAATGACCAACATAGCACACTCGTATCATAATGTACTATTTCATCACACTTGCTCGTAAAGTGGATCTTATTACATCGGATTTAGGCACATAATCCAAGCTATTACGCACGCGTGCTTTTTACTTTACATTACGGCACTAGTGCTATAATAGGTATAGCCCGGTAAAGTCAAGTTTGAACGTGACTGCAATTAGACGTATGTATACGAAGCACTCTTAATATAGCCGGGTAATACTTACAGTTTTTTTGTAATACCAACAAAGAGTTCTTATGCCGCTGAAGTAAATGTCAACCTGCGCGCGCATTGCTGGTTTGGGCGCCATTTTCCTCAAATTGTTGTTGACGTTTTCGCTGTGTGTTTTATTATTATCAAAAAAAGTTTGTTTTTTCTTCGCAAGTGTGATGAAAACAGTCGTATGAAACTCTTGTGCTATGTTAGTCATTACACTCTCGGCTTCCTTATCGCACTCGCCTGCGGCTCTCGCGCATAATACCGCCTCTAGTGTAATGGCCAACATAGCACACTTGTATCATAATGTACTATTCCGCACACTCCGTTGTATGGTGCGCAATGTTTAACTTTCGAACGATGTAGGTATACAGGCTTCGTAAATGCACTATTTGAGCAAATGTGTTGTAAAAAAATACTGTAGGTTAATAAATACCTAATGTTTAGTGGCTCAAGACAAAATGCGTGGATCAGCATTTTTTTCTCGATTTCTGTGTTGAAACCTTAGTAAAAGTTGTTCACAATAATGATTAGGCTAGGTACAATGAGACCCTGAATGATTCTCGGCGTTGTACACCTCAAGTCTCCTCTCAAGACCAGTATTTATAAGCGGGGTGTATTGGGAGCCTGGACTAATAAGCCGAAAAGTGCTGATGTGCCGAATATTAATGTACGTTGATTTTTTCGTAAGTTACTTTGTTTCTGGTATGCAATGATGTATTGTATTGTAAGTAAGCAATATGCGATTCGGATGCGATCTAATTTCTTTCTACCATCGTTTGGCCGCTGCTTTACAGATGTGTGATAGGATAGCTATGATAAGTTACTGACATTATTGTAATTTCCAATTCATTGGTTCTGTTGGCACTTACAGTTCTTCCTTCATACGCCTTGAAGTCATGGGTCAGAACTAGTTCATATTTTTGTGTGTCCATCTTATCTTATCTTCTAGGTATTCATCTGTTTTCAGAGGTTTATCTGAAGAACAAGGATCCTGCATTACTGAGCTGCAAGTTATGCTTCCGGAAGAACGTTTTTCTACGGAGGAGTATAATGAGATACAAGATAAAATAATATTTTTAGGCGGGTAAGAAACAATGTATTATTATTTTCAGGCTGTAATCGCCCACTACACAGGCCTCTCTTCTTGAACGTTACTCATCCCGAACCAGCAGCGCAAGTACCGTTCTAATGTCGCTAAATTTGACGTGTCGGTATAGCAGATTTCCTTAGACGAATTTGAGAATATACCGAATTTTATCGAATTATACCGATTTAAATGTCAAATCTGTGCGTGGAGATTATGGCAACCCCTCCCTATAAAGGGAGAGGCCTTCGTCCAGCAGTGGACGTCTTCCGGCTGTTGATGATGATTAAATGTCAAATATACTATTTAAAAAGGGCACCATAATAAAATAAAATACGATTGAAATGTCAAATATAACAATCGTCAAGAACGGTACTCGCGCTGCTGTGCCAATATTATCTAGGCTCGAGCCGCGAGAAGAACACTATTAGGTATAAATCCTCACGGTTTTCCTTTACCAAAAAGCCAATGATATGAAAATCCGTACACCAAACTCCAAAGAGCTCATTGGAACGGGGTTTGAATCCGCAATCTCACTATTTCCGAATATGTTTATAATATAGCGATCTCCAATTAGGCTAGCACGGCATTTTTCTATACTATGACTGCCTTGTAGTTCAGTTGGTAGTTTATGGCATAGGTTAATAAGTATGCAAATTTTATATGTAGGTATTTATTGTATCAGTTTCTTGGAGAATAGTACAAAGATTTGCTTAGTTTGGGGCTGGATGGCGCTGTGTGAAATGTCCACCAATATTTATATATTATGGAGCTCAATTTACGACAGTCAGAGAGACAAATAACTTAATAATTTAAGCAGGTACCTAACACTGATTTCAGGATGCTAGCGTCGGTTCGAGAAGAGTTGCGGGTTCGAAATAGCGAAGTTGTTTTGCTCCAGGTGCAACTCAAATCTATCGAGACACGGTGAGAAATACAGAGCAATCGCGACGGAACTATTACTAAGCCGAGAGGAGATCATTGTACTCATCATTGTTTACAACATTTAACAACACGCAAGTCGCGCAAAAAAATTGCTGTTCCCATTGTGATATTATATGAACTATGAACTCATTGGCTGTTCCATACATTTTGTCGCGGATAAATGAGATTTTTCTAAGGAACTGCTGATTTGTTCACGATTCCAGAATTGGCACCTTTAGTAAAAGTTGTTCAGTTATGAGTATAATAAGATAATTTTGACTTAGGACACATCATTCCGTATACAGCCGGAGTATGGTGGTGGAATGCACTGGCTCTTGTTGACTAAATTATCGAGCACATTAGGACGGGCCGCAGCGCAGCGGGGCGGAGCGCGTCGCAATAATACGCCTAGATCGCTTTCATATCTAATAGGTACTTTATGGATCTCTGTCCAGCAGGCCTAACATGCGCACCGCGAGAAAATTTTCTCGATTCTATTAAACAGGACAAGGCTACGAATCTGTATAAGTTTGTCTCGTTTTCGCACGACATAAAGACACGACAGCCCTGCTGACTGACTGACTGACAGACAACGCGCAGCCTAAACCACTGGTCGTACAGACTTGAAATTTGGAGGATGTATTTGTCTTGATGCGTAGAGGTGTACTACAGACTAGTGATTTAAAGTGGTGAATATGGGAGGAAAATAATAAGTAATTAACCCAGCGGTATGGTAGATGAGAGTATTTGGGAGCGGGCCGAATTTCTAACGTACGCGGACGAAGTCGCAGGCGACCTCTAGTATTTTATATGAACTATCGTACACTATGCCTAGCCGCAGCAGGGCGGATAATGAATCCGCGAGTTCGGCCCACCGGGGCATAGTGTGCGATACTTCATGTGAGTAAATTGAGCGTTATCATCAGCCCGGAGACGTCCACTGCTGAACGAAGGCCTCCCCCTTAGACCGCCACACTGTACCTACGACAACCTGCCATTTGCATCCACCGGTTGCCCGCGACTTTTACAATGTCGTCGGTCCACCTAGTGGGAGGCCTTCCTGCGCTGCCTCATACGGTTCGTGGTCGCCACTCAAGAACCTTTCTTACCCATCGGTTATCAAGTTCGTCGAGCGATGTGGCCAACTTGCAAACCCTGCGAGGTATGTCGGTGACCTTGGTTCTTTGGCGAATATCCTCGTTCCGAATTTTATTGCGCAAAGTAACTCCGAGCATAGACTCATCTCTCCGTTGCCCGTTGCGTGACTCTGAGTGAAAATTTAGCTTGAACTCCGTCAATGCGAAAAATACTTGCTTAGCACATTAGTGACGTGCCGGGCCGCAGGCACGTGACTAATATTAATCCCGTCATAATGTGATCGATCCTTTATGCTACTGAGATGTTAGGTGTTTCATATCATTTTCATTTCTTATTTTTGTCTATCATGCATTACAGGGAAACAAATGACACCAGAACCAGGTTAGAGAAAGCGACACAGTACGTAGTTTATATCAAAAGGCGGCTCCAAACATCGTATATGGAATCAATACTCTTAGGCTATTTACTCTTAAGCTTCATAAATCGTCATGTTCTGGAAATGGTATTAATACACCTTGTGGCTGTGAGTATCTGACTAGATCCAATGTCATTAAATATCTGGGGGTCTTTCTTGATGAAAATTTAACCTTTAAAAACCACGCTGTTGCTCTCTCGGCACGAGTTCGTAAGGTGATTGGTATAATGAAACATCTGCGTGATGTTGCATCTTCTGATATTCTTCTATGCGTATATTACTCTTTGTGCCAATCTCTTTTAACTTACTGCAACTCCTGCTGGGGCAGCGCAGCTAAGACCATTATTATACTAGTTGAGAGAGCGCAAAGATCTGTATTAAAAGTGATGATGAGGAAGCCCCTAAGATATCCGACCATTTGGGTGTATAAAGATAGTAGAGTGTTAAATGTCAGGCAGTTATTCATACAAAAAATTTCTCTATCGGTACACAAATCTATTGTGGCAACGGAGGACAATGATGTCGATGATATCCTCGCAATGCGAAGGCCAAAAACATTACCCTTTCCTCGTATAAATACGTCCTTCGCGAGCCGGTTTGGTGTGTTCCTTAGAGCTCATGTTTACAATGCTGTTAACACACTTTGCAGCCTAAGCGGAAAGTCCACGAATGATGTCAAAAGAATACTTTTTAAGAGTCTTAGTTCTATGAGTTATGAGGAAACTGAGAATTTATTAGAAATTATTTCATAAAGTCAGGCCTTAAAATAAAAAATAAAAATATAACATTAAAATTGATTTATTGTAGGTACTTATCTGAAATTAATATATATTAATACTTTCTCCACATGAGGATAACTTTTTATATGTATTCTCCAACTCTTTATTTTTTATTTATTTTTTATTTTTCAATCAATATATACCAGTCCTTTTCAGATTCAGATTCAGATTATATTTATTGTAATTAACTGTGTAACATATAAGTCTTAATTAATGGTAGCTGCTACCGAGTATCAACAGTTTAGTTCGTTGTGAACATACAATAATGTCGAAACTTAAAATAATATCATGCGTTTATAATATTCTTATAATTGTAACAATCAATATCAAGAAATTTACCAATTAATTAGATTCATCAATGTACATTTTATATAGATAATTATGATTATGTCAGATTAATTAAATTAAAAATATAAATCCTTTACAATTTATCATTAAAAAAGTCCTGTATTTTATAGTAAGCCTTAGATACCAGAAATTTGAATATTTTTTTCTTAAACACAGACACACTTTCCGACTCCAGTACTGATTGGGGTAAATGATTATAAATTCTGGGAGCCATACCACAAACACCTTTACCAAAGCATGCAGTCCTATGACTGAGCAGGCGTATTTTATTTTTATTTATATTTCTGCATCCTAAGCGCTTGAGGCTTACATACATATTCAAATTATTTCTAACAAATAATGCGATTTCATAAATATAGAGGCATGGTAATGTCAATATTCTTAGTTTTTTAAAGTGAGGTAAACAAGAATCTGTTGGCTTTAAGTGACAGACTGACCTGAGGCATTTTTTTTGAGCCTTAAAAACACTCTCTCTTTCGGAACAGTTTCCCCAGAATATTACGCCGTATCGTAAGGTAGATGTTACATACGCCTGATAAGAAGTCAATACCGTTTTTTGATTAGCAACTTTTGACAACATATATAGGGCATATGAATAACTGCACAGTTTTGAGCATACTGATTCGGCATGCATTTTCCAGTCTAGATTCGAGTCCAACTGGAGACCTAAAAACTTTGTTACTGTAACATCCTCAATGTCTTTACCTTGATAATTAATTTTAGATGTCAATTTATCATATTTATAAAATGTCATTAAATTCGTTTTGTCAAGATTAATTAATAAATTATTAGATGTCAACCATTTTATAATATTATTCAATGCCATATCAATTATTGGTCCCAGTGGTTTATCTTTTTCACCAACAAAAACAGCCGTGCTGTCATCAGCAAACAGCACCATAGGGTGGTCAATAGCTTGAGGTAGATCATTAATATATATAATAAAGAGTAAAGGCCCAAGTACACTTCCCTGTGGGACGCCATACTTGACCTTTCCAGCAGAAGAGGTGTATTTATATTCGGTTTTATTTTCTGGACATATCTTAGTGATTTGAGTTTGCTGTAATCGATTATGTAGGTATGAATGTATTAAATTTAGGACATTGCCTCGCACTCCGTACGCTTCCAATTTGCGGATCAATATTTTGTGATCCACATAATCAAACGCTTTAGTTAAATCCATATACATCGCATACACCGGCAATTTTCTTTCGCGACCCGACATAATAGACTTGATTAAATTGTAAATCGCTATATTTATGGACTTTTTCTTCCGAAACCCTAACTGTTCGTCAATAAGTATATCATATTTATCCAAATAAGAATAGAGGCTAGTGTGGATATATTTTTCAAACACTTTGGAGAAAACAGGGACTAAAGCAACTGGTCTATAATTATTAATACATTCTCTATCATGCCTCTTAAAAAGTGGTTTAACTATACTCAGTTTTAACTTTTCAGGAAATATGCCACGGTCTATGCATAGATTGTTTATATAACTTAATATGGGAGATATTATAATAGCCACATGTTTTATGACTTTTGTAGTTATTTCGTCATATCCCGTGCTTGGAGTGTTTTTTAACGATTTAATGATTTTAAGGATGTCTTCTGGCGTAGAAGGAGGCATGAACATAGAGTTGGGCTTATTCCAATTCACAGATTTTGGGGTTCTCAATTCATCAGTATTTATCGCGTCGCCAGCTGGTTTTACTTGATTTATATAAAAACTATTAAATGCCTCGACTATGTCATTTGGATCAGTCAAGATTTTATTATTATGTGTAATTTGATTAATGTCAGAGTTCGGAGGTTTATTAGTATTGTTATTGTTTATGATGTTCCAAGTTGCTTTTGATTTATTTGGTGCCATTTTAATTGTATGGTTATTTCTGGCCTTTTGAGTTAGTTTTATGATAGATTTTAATCGTCTTGTGTAGTTTTTAAATAATATACGATTGCTAAGGGTAGGATTCCTTCTGTATGTCCAAAACATCTTTCGCTTTTTCTTAGTACACATTTTTATTCCTTTAGATATCCAACATGGTTTTTTATGTACTGAATATCTACGCTTTACTTTTGGAAAACAAAGCTCGTAAAGTAACTTAAATGTTTCGTAGAAGATATTATAAGCTTCATTAGGACAATTACTCTCAAGCACTTCGTTAAAACTCAACCTGCTTAAGTTATCCTTAAATTTCGCCATATTTTCTACACAATAATCCCGCCGAAATGAATACCAGTATTTGAGAGCAAAATAATCCTTCACAGGGCACTTGAAGTATTGCGCCGTGCGGTCGGACAAAACTAGCTGCAATACCTCACAGGAAGAACCTCGAACATTATGGACAAAATTATCCAGACAAGTTTTACTAGTTGGTCTAGTCGGTACTTTTAGTGATATCTTTAGATTGAAACTCTTTATAATATTTTGAAACGTTCGTGTCGTAATGTTGTCTTCTAAAATATTAATATTAAAGTCACCACACAAGATAACCTTTTTCTTTCCAAAGCAAACGCGAGCGAGTAAATTTGACAAATTATCATAAAATATTTCCTTAGAAGCATTTCGCTTTCTTGGGGGTCTGTAAATACAAATTAAGACCACCTTGTGATCGAATAATTCTATTGCACAACATTCAATATTATTGAGACTACTAAACTCTTTAACTACGTTGATTTCTCTAAACTTGTGGCTGTTGTGTATCAGAATACAAGAACCTCCCCTGCGCGTTTTTCTACAGCAAGTAGCAGCTAAAGAAAAGTTCGGGATATTTACCAACGATACGTCACTTTTGATCATATTATGTTCTGTTATACATATAGCGTCTACCCATTTATTATCCGATTTTAATTCCTCAATTTGTACTGTAAGTGAATCAGCTTTACCTATCAAGCCATCAATATTTTGATGCAGAACATTTAAGGAATTCTTAGTTCCGAAAAAACTGTTTTGTTGTTTCTTTTTTATTTGTACCATTTACATTACTAGGATCAGTTTGTGTGCCTGTATTTATTGTAACAATTTTTTTAGTGTTTATCATGTTCCTTTGATCTTTGGCTTCCTGTAGTCTTAAATTATATTCACACTGGGTCAGCTCTGTGTGTATATGTTTACACAAGTTTGCCCGTATAATATGCCTGTTTGGAACATTTGTACTGAAGCCCATGTCAATGTATGTAACATGATGATATTTTGTGCACATGTGTTTTATTTCATAGTTTAATTTGGTTTCATTGAGAAATCTGTTAAAGGGTACCTCACCTACAATAATATTTGTGAAACTGAAATAATTTAAGAAGCTATTAAGAATAAATTTAAAGTTTTCAGGGTTATCATCATTCATCCCACCTAATAAGACTACATGATCGTTCTTAGTCAATGTCATTAGCTCTGTTTTATACACATTCAAAATATCTTCCAGTTGAGCATTAGCTTTCCAAAATGACGTAACTTGAGCGTCCGTGCCTACTAGATATTGCAGGGATTTCTGTAATCCAACTCCACGCTGATCAGCCAGAATAAAAATTTTCTTTTTGCATTTCTCAGTTTTACCTGCAACCATGCCTAAAGGTGGTTCTATACGTGAATTAAATCCATTTCTTTTAATTCCTGACAGTTGTTTATATGCTACTTCTTTATATGCTCTTATTATGGAAATGTCATCTACTTCTTCTTCAACATTATTATGACATGCGTTACTGGTTTCTTGTTCGCTATGATTCGGGCTTTCCAATCTATTATCACCTAGTTCTTTATTTCCTTGGTCACGAGAACTTAGTGGAGTAGAAATTTTTACTTTTCTTTGCTTTTTTTTCTTCCTTCCTGACATTGGTGTCATCTTATTTAGGCATGGACTTTCAGCCATTCCAACCTTTTTGAATAATTCAATAGTTTTATCTTTCTTTAGTAATTCAGCTTTAAGATTCATGTTTTCACTGCTAAGGTTCTCAATTTCATTATTCGCGCTCGATAATTTCAAAGTTAAATCGGAAATTTTCTCATTTAATGTATTTATAGCTTCATTTTCCTCTAGAGATGTACTTGGTAAACTTAAAGCCGTCTCCTCAAAGACTGATGATGATGATGAGCAGTCTTTCGAAATATCTGACAATGACGTGCATCGCCGTAGAGGCTTTCGGCACGTGACATTGTTTGGTTCCATAATAAACTATTTTATTTTGTAAAGTTTATATTAATTCTTTAGTTAAATTAATTATTATTTATTGCAATAACTCGTAATGTTTATAATTTTAACAAAACAATAATATTCGAGTGCAAAAATAATTTTCATTCCACGGTTTCCGAACTCTGACAGCAACGATCCAAACAGTTACTGTAACCACTCCGCCAATGAGCTGTTGGCTAATATGATAAAATTCTTCAACCAATGCGTTTACTAACTGTTTTGAATACTGTTGGTGCTGGCATAGTACAAAACCGGTCTAACCAGTTTGTCGTTTTGTTGTTTTTTCTCTCTATTGTCTTATTGTAGTCGTTAGAAGTATCAGTTGTACTATTTCATATTATGTGTACTGTAGTTCAAAGAAAACAGTAATTCCAAAATTGAGCGCAAAAATATATCAGATTCCTGGGTTCGAACTCACACGTAAAGGCATCAATCGTCGATCTTCGCTACCCCTTAGCCAACAATCCGCTGACAAAATTGATAAAATTTGTGACTCGGTTCTAATGATATGCTCGCCGCTCAGTTTTGTTCAAGTGTCGTGTGAGTCCAAAGGTCAATTGTGTTATAGTGACGTGCAACTCTGATTTAACGGTGGCATTTTGTTGCAAATTTAAAAGTTTCACTATTTCCACTTATTTATGTTGTTATATTCTGATAGTATTATGGTAATAGCGTCACGAGGGACCTATTTCATTGGTGCAGTGATATTTTTACAATGATTTTGCACTAAAAGTTCACTGGCACTTGTAAATCTCAATTTTTCTGGTTTCCTGTGGTTATTTTCTTTTTATATCTGTAACACTGAAGAATCGTCATAAGTTTACAACGAATATATAAAGACAGTCACAATTTATGAAACAATAATATTTTTAATATTTAAAAGTACGCGGAGCTGTTGTTCACCGTGCGACGCCCTCTGGCGGCCCTCTGGCTTTTAGTTTATCAATGTCTATAACGTTTAAATAGCGTTGTTTTTAGTTAGAAATGTTTCACTGTTGTAAGCGCTATGCTGAGCTGAAGCGATTTTTGTGACATCACCCCAGGACTGTTAATTAATTTGATCCATAAATTACCCTACTGATGTCACAAAATAAATTATAGCGTAACAAAATAATTTAAGTGTTATTTTAATGTGATTAAACTTTTTATGGGATATAGCAATGTTACCCGAGGTTGAATTTTTCATGTACAATCGTCCCAGATCTCCGAGATACAGGCTTTGCCTAGTTCGGAGATCACAGTAAATAATTTTAAGATACTCATGGTTGTCCTTTAACGTTAGACTATACATTATAATAAGATAATTATAATGTTTCTTTACTATGTTTGGATTTAATAAAAATATTTTCATTTTCAATAAAACTGAATAAGAAGAATCGGAATCTAGCAGACAATTTACAGCAGGCTGAAGAGTTAGTGCAAGTATTATATGCCCGTTCGATGTGTAGTATAATTGTATTTGTTAACACGCTTATTGAAGAACCCAAAATATTCGGCTATAACAGCTTAATACAATTAAGGCCCTTAGCCCGGAATAGTTAGTGGACGAGTAGAGTAGAATATAAATAAGATACTAAACAAGTGCCATTACTAAAGAATTTGCCAGCCATCGCACTGACATGATCAAAATGTTGTTTGTTATGTAATTTTATCTTTGTGTTGTAAGTGTTTGCACGTATGCCCGGAGCACTCACGCTCATTAAAAAGCTTCTTCTTGCGGCGGCGTCGTGTCGGCGGGTCGCTCTTTTCCCTCCAATATGGCCGAGGAGGGCGATGGCTGGCACATGCCACTCGTGAACGGGTGCTGCTTGCGGGAGCTGGACTGCTCAAGGTATATAAGCAGAACTAGTAATGTGTAGTTTTTTATAAAAAATATTATAATTATTCCTTATTATTATTATCCTTTTGTATATTCCTTTTGTAAAGTAATTAGTTATTTATGTTAAAAACCTATTAGTTAACAAAAATTGAAAAATTTGATAAAAGTCACTGAGGCAGCAGTCCGTGGAGCAATAAGACATTTATTTTTTTAAACAGCTTAATGTTACCTAGGTCCTGCAATATGACATGGATGTATAGTCCCTATATTGGTACATACTTAGTCTCTTCTTGTGTTTCAGGGATTTAAGTTCTGTCCAAAATGAGTTGACGATCTCTAAACAGATCATAGTCACCCGTGAAGAACATATTCAAAGACTTCTAAGTAAAATACTGTAAGTACATTACAGGATGCCAATTTTTTATATTGATTCCAGTGGCCAGGTCTTTTTTCGTTCCTCTTCTCCTTTCTCTATGGTCAAGGAGTATTCAATATAGTCTAACCCCACGACTGTAATATAAAGAGTCATCATCATCATCATCATGATGAGTCAGAAGGCGTCCACTGTTGGAAGGCCTCCCCCTTAATAGAGAGGGGTTACCATAATCCCCACGCTTGGCAGGCGGCTTGGGGTTCGCTTAATGATCACCACCGATAACTGAGAGGACGCTGCTGCCCGTCCTCCGGTAGTTCTGGTTGCAGTTTTAGCATATACCCAGGCGCGGTACCATGAACGCTTATTCCAGGACCGAATAAGCTCAGCTGCCGACGCTACGCGACTGTGAATGTTATCGCCTGGCAATAACGTTCGCGGTCGCGCAGTGTCGGCAGCAGAACCTATTCAGCCCCGCTATAAGGTGTTCACGGTACGGCCCCAGGTCAATATAAAAAGTACATGTGCTTAAACAATATAAAATGCCACCTGATGATCGACAGCCAGAAATTCTATGGTGGAACAATAGAATGGTGTCATTGTGTCGTACCATGGTGTCACTCCTCAGTTTAGGTATGTTCGGCCGGCGCTCCGTCCGGGTGGACAATGCAAGGCAGAAGTCAGTCGCCGCCACCACGCTAGCCTCGTCGCACGTAACTAAGCATACGTGATAGAAAGAGAGCGGTATATCTAGGTGAATATAGTGAGCGGTATCCAGCGCTGTGCGAGTTGAATTGCTACTTTATTGCCTAATTCAAATTCAAATAATTTATTTCAGATCCTATAAAAAGATCCATAAAGAACATACAGTCATATTACAAAAAAATAAATTACGATTAAAACTATGTCAATTGAAATTAATTAATTAGCTACATTATTAAACATTTATATCAATTGTACAACATACACAACAATAACATAAAATAAATCAATAAATTCCTATCTTCTATATATATTATATATTTATATATATAACTATAAAAGGCTTTGTCCTGACTGACTGACTGACTGACTGACTGACTGACATATAGACAACGTACAGCCCAAACCGCTAAACGTAGAGACTTGAAATTTGGAGGGTATGTTTTTGGAGAGGTGTAAACGCCCACTAAGAAAGGATTTTTCGAAAATCAACCCCGAAGGGGGTTAAATGGGGTGTTAAAGTTTGTATGAAACTTTTTATTCTCTGGTTCGATTGATACAAAACTTGGTATACATATTCTACTATAAAAATAAGAAGATACGGGTGTCACAGTTTTTTCAATCTCAGCTCCCGTTAGTATTAAAAAAAAAACTAAGTTTTAGTGATAGTACGTTTGTTTCTCCTTAACTTTGTAACGGCTGTACATATTAAAATGAAATTTGGTATAGGGATGGGGATAGATGTGGGGATGGGGGTGGGGGTGGCGATGATACTGGGAACGGAGACGGGACGGAGATAGGCATGTTAATATTAAGATTACAATTGGTATCGGGATGGGGATGGGGATGGGGTGGGGATGGGTGGGGATTTGGTGGGGACAGGTGGGGATGGGATGTGGATGTGGATGAGGCTGGGAACGGGGATGGGCGTGTCCATATTAAGATGAAAGTTGAAATCGGGATGGGGGTGGGGATGGGATGGGGTGAGGATGGGGTTCGGGATGGGGATGAGGGAGGGAACGGGGATGGGGACGGGGATGGGTGTGTTCATATTAAAATGACATTTGGTATCGGGATGGGGATGGGATGGGGATGGGGATGGGGTGGGGATGAGGATGGGGTGGGGATGGGGTGGGGATTTGGTGGGGACAGGTGGGGATGGGAAGTGGATGTGGATGAGGCTGGGAACGGGGATGGGCGTGTCCATATTCAGATGAAAGTTGAAATCGGGATGGGGGTGGGGATGGGATGGGGTGAGGATGGGGTTCGGGATGGGGATGAGGGAGGGAACGGGGATGGGGACGGGGATGGGCGTGTTCATATTAAAATGACATTTGGTATCGGGATGGGGATGGGGAAGGGGGCGCTTATAGGGATGAGGCTGGGAATGGGGACGGGGATGGGCGTATTTATTGGTCGGCTGAACAGATGGAGCTGCATTTTTGGATAGGTAGTTATAGCACATAAGGTTCGGAAACGGACATAGGCAATTTTTTTGTAGGTCCACGCAGACGACTGTTTGACGGACATAATTATTATAGATACTGTACAGCCTAAGCTGCTAAATTAATTTTTAATATTAAATTAACTTACTTTTAAATGCCTAAACTAAATTTTGAGTGGTGTAAACTTACACTCAGCTCAAGCTGTGGTAGCTTCAGTGAGATCAAGCTCGACTCACATTCTTGGGGTCGCGGGTTCGAACCCGGGCGAGCCCGTTCCAAGTAGTTCTTTGAAATTTACGCATGGATAATACCACTGGCTTTTCGGTGAAGGAAAACATCATGAGGAAACCTACATATTTCCGGAGAAGAAATACGATAGTGTATGTGAATCCGCCAACCTGCACTGGGCCAGCGTAGTGAATATGGCCCAATCAGGGTCGGCCGATATACTATTAGTGTTAAGGGCTGATGCAGAGAAACGCACACTCAGCAAGGATTTTGAAAAATTCGCAAGGGGTTCAATGTATCATTAAAATACCATTTTGCCGAAACCATTCATTTAAGGCTGTTAAGTTTTTTGACTTAAGAGATAAGATAAAATAAACATAAACATGTTTCAGAATTTTCAAACAATTTTAAAACTGGAAGGCCATGGGTCAATTTTTCATTTGAAAAAAAAAATATAATTATAGATAAGCTAATAATAATAATAGCTAATTGAGTGTTTATGCGTAAGAAGATAAATGTTTTAAACACATGTACTTGATCCGGTGCACGCACCAAGCACAGCGCTTTCGAACCGTCCATCCCGCGTCGGCTCAGATACGTTAAAACCCGAGTATAATGACGCGCTGTACGTCGAGCGCGCCCCACTCCAACCCACACCGAGCCTACCTAAGCGATCAGTGCAGCACTGTATTTTATCGAAGTTTCGTAATTCTTGCGATATTTTGGTGATCTTTTTGCGTTCTTTGTTATCATACTTTTTCTGCTTAAGCTTATTTCATTTCATTTGTTATTTACATTTCGTATAATTATCGTTATTTGTTCCTATAATTATTTAGATTGCTATTTAGTTTGTTATTCGTATTTTTTTTAAATTTTAGTTTACATTGTTTGTTATTAGGTTTTTTTATATTGTTACTGTTGATATTGTTATTTAGTTTGTTATTTAAAATGCTTAGTGAACTTCTCTTCATTCATGGAGCGAAGGTAAAACACTATGTTGTTCCCATCGTTGGTGATGGAGCGTGTCTTTTTCGTGCGCTTTCTTTTTTAATGCACGGTACCCAAGAAAAGGCAATTGAGGTGCGAAAAAACATCGTTACTCATGTAGTAGCTAATTGGGAGGAGTTTGAAATCATGTCTCATGATTCAAACGGCGACAACTACACCGCTGCGACTGCATACTTTAATGACATGTCACGGCAGTCGAGTTGGGGCACTGCGTGTGAACTAGCCGCTGCAGGACAAATATATGAGTTTGAGTTTGAAGTTTATGAAAATGGCAAATTGTATGCAAAGTTTGGTACAGCAGGAAGACCTATAAAGCGGCTACGATTTACGGGAAATCATTTTGATGCGTATCTGTTAGAAGACATAGATATAATTTCTAACGGCACTCCACGTGTTCCAGTAGTAGCGAAAAAAATAACTAAGCGACGTGTTGAGGTTCCTACATCTCCAAGTTGCATTCAAACAGAAGATATAAGTTCTGACGCAACTTCTACTTTGCCTTTGTACTTTGATTCTTTAGCTGTAGAGATGCCCAAAAATAATTACAAAACGTCTTCAACTCATACCGTCCAAACTTCTTCAGCCCGATAATTTTCTGAACTGAATTCACCAACATTTACGGCTCAGTCTGATAAATTAATTTCACCTACATTTACGGTACAGCCTACTCAGTTAACAAATGACAAATTAATTTCACCTACATTTACCATCCCAACTATTCCCAGTTCATCACATTCTAATATACCGACCTGCAGTGATATATCTCCCACATATATTTTTAAAGAAGCCTCACAATCTTCAGAAGTTCCATGTCCATCCATCCATCTATTCTGTCATGTCCATCTGTCTGTCTGTTTAAAATTCAACAAGACGGCTTTGTTTTGAAGTAAGTATTGCAAACGCGACATGCCAAATTTGGACATCCTCAAGCAAACTTAAAGACTTGCAAGCGGCTTGGAAAAAATGCAATAATATACGTATTTTAGTGATTCAATTGAGTTGGGCCCCGATTTAACCGAATTCAAGTATTCAACATTACTACGCGGGCAAAGCCGCGGGCAAAAGCTAGTTTTCTATATATAGGCTTGGATCCGGAATGCTCAATTTACATCCTTGTCCAATTGCATTATTGGGCAATCCAGATCCATCCTCCAATCAAACAGCTGCAAGTAGCCGTTGGGGCTGCCCCGCACCCGACGCATCAGGGACGCTACCCGCTTGCGCATAATCGCTGAAAAGCCATCAATATGTGTTTCAGCAAACATCCCCGATGCGCTGCAGTGTCGCGGCAGCCGCATCAGCATTCTGAAAGCGTTATTATAATGGATGCGCAGGGCATTATAGGACTTCTTTGTATGCTTGACCCATAAGCTGCACGTGTAAAACGACTGACAATTAGCTCTAAAAAGATCTAATAGATAAGAGTCCTTATTTATTTGAATTCCTTTGCGGAGTTAACTCTCTGTACGTAGTACTATTATTTATTCTGCGGTGGAACTAAGTTGATGCGAGGGGAACAGCGTGCGAGAGACATACTTGGTCTGGGTATCACGTGTGGTTGTGGTCAAACAAATAACCTGTCAATCATAATAAGCACCAATCTAAATGATCTGTTATTAATGATTAGACAGTATGAAAATTAGGCGTTCGGCGGGACTTGAACCAATGTTTTGAGTGACAGAAAACAGATCGCGCCATCAACGCTTTAGTTAATTAGCATTAAACAGTTTCTGAATTATGGCGGGTATGGCAAAGAGAAGGGACAGGAACCCGGTAGGTTGCTCGTGTGCAGGTTCAAGTCCTGCCGTCTTAATTTTTAATGTCTATGAATTAATAACATAGAAATACCCAAGTGTAGAAACACTTCATTTAAATATACTCTAATCTAAATGATTTCCCCGAATTCGATTTGTTTAATAGAGCAAACTTACATTTTAAAATATAGAACTATAGCTGTATCTCCAAAACCTGGTTTGATGCAAATTGCACTACATTTTTATTCAAAACCCTTAGTTAACCATATTTTTTTATCTAATTAAATAGCCTTTTTTTATATAAGTACGGAAACATGTAAATAGTGTGCCATTGTTAAAAAATTTAACTTTGCTCTGTTATTATCACTGTATGTATGTTTTGCAGTTGTAATAAAATAAATAAATGAAGGTCTAAAAAGCCCCACTCACTTTCAAAAACCTGTGACCAAATAAATACCTGATAGTATTCACTATTACGTATTGCTACATCTTGCAAGCGAGCGTTTAAACTAACTACACAAGAATTTTCGTAGAGTTGCTCACGAATGCTTTAATTACTATTAAGTAATCAGTCGCAGGTGACTCACATTCTAGTATTACGAGTAATAAATTAAAGGCAAATTCTTAATTTAATTGGTCGAAGATGCAGCCTAGAATGCAAACTGGTTCTCAAGTGAGGCTGCCGGGACATGCCGTTATGTGCTAGGTGGTAGAATTTCAATTTGAGGGGGTAGCTAGTGAGCCGAGTACTAGAAAGGTAGGTATACTCTACCTCTATAATAAGGTTTCCTCATGATGTTTCCCTACACCGGCAGAATAAGCTTTTTGTTGGGATTTGAACCTATGCCCTTAAGCGTGCGATCCTAACGCGCTAACAACTAACCCCGTCGTAAAACGTAACGAATGGTTTATAGCATAGAGTTCGTTGCTACCTCTATGGTTTAGAGTTCGTCGTCAGCCATAAGACGTTCACTGCTGGACGAAGGCCTCCCAATAGAGGGGTGTTGCCATAATCCCCACGCTTGGGAGGCGGCTTGGGGATCGCAGAATACTCACCCCCGTTAACCAAAAGGACGCTGCTGCCCGTCCTCCGGTGGGTCTGGTTGCAGTTTAAGGACATACCCAGGTCCAGTTTAAGGACATACCCAGGTCCAGTTTAAGGACATACCCTGGTGCTACCAGGACCCAGGTCAATGGTTTAGAGTTTAGAGTTACTAAGTGGTTATTAATGCTGCAAATGCTCTTCGCTTTGTGTTAAGTATTGAATGTAGACTACGCAGCGCTGGGACACGTCAATCAAAACAACAGGCTAGTTGCGCACTGGTTTAATATATCGACAAAGGACCGGCGCGGTCGCAGCCGCGCCACAGGTAGCTTACATATTTATATACCTAACAATCCTCCCCGCAATAATAAATCAGAATATTGTACATGCATCAACAGAGTTTTCTATAGTCGACCTTTGGTCGATTACGTTTCGTATTAACCCTGTCTGAAGGTTCCTGAGTTGGTGTTAAGCCAGCGGTTGGAGTTTGAAACAGCGGAGACGTATCAGCAGCGAGTATTTCTGGGGGTCGTAGCGATACAGGTGTGCAGGGAGGGAGTGTATCCGCCTGCCGCTCGCTCTCGTCCGCCTCGCCCTCCTCTTGCAGCTGGCCGGCGGCGGCGGCGCTGACGTCACGCGGGGACACGCCCGCAGAGTGAGCACCCTTGCCCGCCGATCTCGTTGAGCCCGTGGAACTTGACGATGCGTCGTCGTCATCATCACTCAAACAAGAATCGCTTGTTAAATCGTGGGACCAATTTGGATTCTGATCTGGCACCTGATCTTGGTTTGTTTTTCTAGACCATAACTGGTTTTTATGTTTTTTCACTACCACATCCAACTCAGGAATATACACTAAATATACCACACTAGCTAATTTTTCCTTGACGATACCTTTTACCCAATAGTACTTATTATTTTTTAAAATTTTCTTCGCCCAAACAAGATCTTTGACTTCAAAATCAGGCCGTACCGTTCCTCTATAGTATTTCACCTGTGAGCACTGTTTGGACTTCACCACGTTATAGAGGTCAGTGGGTGACGAGGCGATGACATTTAATGGACACAACAGATCAAGCCTAGTACGTAATTGCCGCCCGTAAATAAGTTCGGCTGGGGATTTGTCTGTGGTGCTATTTTTAGAGTTCCTATAGTCGAACAAAAATTTCGAAATTTTCTCGTCCGAGACAGTCTTAGTGTTGCTTGAAAGAACAATCGATCTTATGCCCTTTTTTATAACCTTGACCATTATCTCGGCTTGACCATTGCTGGCCGCGTTGTAGGCAGGAGAAAACACATGATTTATGCCGTTGCATCTACAAAATTCTTGAAATTCTTTAGAGGAGAAGGACGTCCCATTGTCACTTACGATTATCTTTGGAACGCCTACCCGTGACATAAAATCATTTAATTTCTCAATAACCGCCTTAGATCCAAAGTTCATATTCATGCAATAACATTCCACCCACTTGGAGTAAGCGTCCACGACAATCAAATACATTTTATTATTGAGCGGTCCTAAAAAATCGATATGAATCCTATGGAAGGGGTGGGGAGGGAAGGGCCAGGGCGCGAGAGGCGCGCGCGGCGGCGCGGGCCGGAGCTGTGCGCAGACGGCGCACGTGCTCTCCAGCTGCTGTAGGTACGCGTCTATGCCGGGGAACCAAAACCTACCCCGGGCCGCAGCTTTCATTTTTACTATGCCGAAGTGAGAGCTGTGCAACTCGTTGCATACCCTTGGGCGTAGTTGGCTTGGGATTACCACTTTATGACCGCGCATTAAACAGCCGTTCTCATAGGACAATTGGAAACGACAATCAAAAAATGGCTTTAAGAGTAAATCGGTAATTTTCCTCGGCCAACCGTTTTGGACGTAAAAGATTACCTTTTTGAAAAGCTCATCACGCTCAGTTTCGTCCTGCAGTTGTGTAAGAGTAACAGGTAATGTTCCGTCTACAACAAAATTTACATAAGCGGCGCGCTCGGGTGCGGCCGGCGCCTCGTCACAGGATGGCAACGCCGCACGGGAAAAGTAATCAGCGCTGTTATCAGCACTCTTAATGTATTCTATCGTATAGTTATACGCTCCTAAGAATATAGCATACCTTTGTAGGCGATTGGCTGACACTTCCGGTATACCTTTGTGCGGACCGAAAATTGTGATAAGCGGTTTGTGATCTGTACGTAGGACGAATGGGTCGGAGCGCCCATACAGATACTGATGGAAGCGTCGAACTCCAAAAATAATAGCGGTGGCTTCCTTTTGGATCTGCGAATATCTTTTCTCTGCGGGTGTTAATGTCCGCGAGGCGAAAGCGATCGGTCTTTCTAAGCCATCTGAACATATCTGGGATAAAACACTACCGAGCGCAAAGGCCGAAGCATCATTAGTCAAAATAAGCTTAGCGTTCGGATCAAAATGTGTCAAAACTTGATCGGAAGCGAGAATATTCTTAACCTGGGTAAATGCGTCGGTATGGGCAGATGACCACGCCCACTTTGCATTTTTATGTAATAGATCATACAAAGGGCTTAATATTGTGGATGCGTTCGGAATAAAATTGCGATAGTAATTAATGAGCCCTAAAAAGGATTGCAATTGCGATACATTAGTAGGTAATGGAGCGTCAATAATTGCAACAACCTTATCTTTAGACTTACGGATGCCCCGTGCGTCGATAACGTGCCCTAGGTAACGGACTTCTTTTTTAAAAAATTCGCATTTACTTTTTTGCAAAGTTAAACCGGCATCCTGCAAACGCTGTAACACTGCCCTTAGTCGTTCTAAATTTTCGGCTTTGGTCTTCCCACTGCATAAGACATCGTCTTGGAAGACCCATACGCCTTCCATGCCGGCTAGGATAGATTCCATCGCCCTCTGGAATATTGCTGCCGCGCTTGATAGCCCGAACACTAATCTGGTAAAATTAAATAGACCGCGGTGCGTATTTATGCAAGTTAAATCCTGCGATTCTTCTGAAAGACAAAGTTGATTATAGGCCATAGAAAGGTCAACTTTGGAGTAGTACCTACCTCCATGCAGCTTTGAAAATATTTCGTCAATAGTTGGTAGGGGATATTTTTCTACTACTAATTGTTTGTTAATAGTTACAGAGTAATCCGCGCACAGCCTTACATTACCATCATTTTTGAGTACCGGAACTATGGGCGAGGCATATTCTGAATGCTCAACTGGTTTGAGAACTCCTAACGACACTAAACGGTTAAGCTCTTTGTCGACTTTATCTTTTAAAGCGAATGCTACCGGTCTCGCTTTGAAAAAGATAGGGTTTGAGTCAGGTTTTAGGTATAACTTTACATTGTACTTATTGAATTGTCCTAAGTCACCAGAAAACAGCTGAGGAAAATCTGAGATCAATTTAGCAATAAGCGGTTCTTCCGCTGCATTACAATAATAAACATCCGTTGTCGCGGGCGCTATCTCCAAACCGAACTCGCACATAAAACTACGACCAAGTAGTGACGGACCGCCGTGACGCACTACGTAGATATCGAGTGCACGTGTACTGCCGCGGTAAGACACTGGAACGTTTATGTAACCAATAATATGCATTTTCCCTCCTGTATAGCTGTTAAACTTTTTGTTTGTATGAGATAAAGGCAATTGACTGAAAAATGTCTTGTAAGTTGTGTGAGAAATTGCATTTATTGGCGAACCACTGTCTACTTCGAACTCAAAACTAACCCCACAGACATTTACGTTCTCTATCATAGGACCGTCCCGCGAGCATCTAATATTACAAAAAGACTCACCGTCATCTCCCTCGTCTCCGTCACCTACCTCAACGTTCTTGATTTTATTATTTGAACACATTTTACGCAAATGGCCTTTCTGGCCACATTTCTTGCACTTATAGGTTTTGAATCTACACTGCTCAGATTTGTGATTAGTATAACCACACACAGAACACTTTGCCGCAGTTTTCCTCGAGATATTGAACACGGCGACGTCCTGCTGGGTCCCGGTGCACGAAGCGGGCGCTGATGCCGCGCCTTCGCGAGCGCACCGCACGCTCTCAGCCAACTCGACGGCTTTACCTAGCGTTAATTCTTGCAGGTCTTTAGCAAAGAGCTTATCGCGTTCGTGTCCAGCTACCATGCCCATGACGAAACGGTCTAGCAGGGCCTCCTCGAGATTTTTAAAACCACAGTGAGCAGCTAGCCCTCTGATGCGAGCCGCCCACTCGTAGTGTCCTTCCCCCGGGTTCTGAGTTGCCGAATAAAATCGATGCCGTTCGGCAAATCCACATCGTTTGGGGGTGAAGTGGTTATCTAGTATCTTTAGAATGGCTTCATAATTCAACTCGGCGACGTCACTTGGCAAGGCCAAATGTTTCGCCAGCTGGAACGAGCCTTCGGTGAGTGCGCTCAGCAGAATGGCTTTCCTCTTGACACCCGCCTTATCTGAGCTGTCGTTGATGTCGTTGGCTATGAAGAATTGAAGAATTCTGCTCTTATATGTACGCCAGTCTTGCTGTAGGTGGTTAAAAGTGTCCAAAACTCCAAACGTAGCCGACGCCATCTTGTTGTAAGTTCGATCGTCGCCACTGTTAAGTATTGAATGTAGACTACGCAGCGCTGGGACACGTCAATCAAAACAACAGGCTAGTTGCGCACTGGTTTAATATATCGACAAAGGACCGGCGCGGTCGCAGCCGCGCCACAGGTAGCTTACATATTTATATACCTAACACTTTGTAACTTTGTTTATGTTTATAGTAATCCATCATGCACTCTTGCAGTTCAGCCAGGAAAGGCATAACTCTTTGGAAAAATATACTTTTGGATAGGAAAAATAAACTTTTTACCCAAGAGAGAGTCAGCAAAAGGAACTTAAGAGGGACCACCGGCTGCACTCCTTATTGCGAATGCAGTACTTGCAAAATGACGGTTTTGAGAAAAACGCGGTTTAAGCATTTTTAGATTTCTGTGCAACATGTCCATGTTAAATAACTTTTTAAGTGTATCTAAGGAACAAGAAAAAAATCAAGCTTCCTATTGACATATTTTTTCTTCACTTTTCAGTCCCGATTAAATAAAATGCAGCTTACTGCGTTTCCATCTATACCGTCTGGGCTTGTGAGTATTGCAGGGTCCCTAAACCAAATGCAGCATTTGAGTCATACAATTTCGATATTGATTGTGATAAGTTTATGTCATTGTTTATTCCTGGAAATATAAAAATATTTTTTCTAGTAAAAAATATTTTTTTTCGTATTTTATTAACCGAATTATCTAATAGAAGTTGAAATCTACCACATTAAAGAATTGCTAACTAAAAACGCAGTATTGTACATGCATATTTTATGTGATTTCGCAGTAATCGACATGCAATTGCTGCATAATCTTCTAGCAAATGTTGAATGCTGCAGATCTGGTTAGCATAGGTAATCGTCGTCAGCCATACGACGTCCACTGCTGGAGGAAGGCCTCCCAATTGCCAGACTATTGCCAAATTATTGCCATACACAAGAACACAATTTCACAATTTGATTATGTATATCGTACGGCATTTGGAAATTAGTTGACGAGTTCATTGAAGATGATAAAAAAATCGTTTAATTTAGTTGCTTTCTTTAAGTACTTCGTCATCAACCATAAAACACCCACTGCTGGACGAAGGCCTCCCAATAGAGGGGTGTTGCCATAATCCCCACGCTTGGCAGGCGGCTTGGGGATCGCAGAATTCTCACCACCGTTAACCAAGAGGACGCTGCTGCCTGTCCTCCGGTGGGTCTGGTTGCAGTTTAAGGACTTGCCCAGGCCCATAGCATAGGTAATATTTTCATGCAAATACTGCGTATTTTTAAATAAGTATATAGATTAGCCCATTGGAATAGCAAGTTCACAATTCTAGCTCTGCTACCTGTTATGGGCAGGTGTGAAGCTTACGAACGTCTCGCTTGTCTCGTTCATAAAAAACGTAACAAATTAAAACGACTCTAGATTTTATCGGGCAGTTGGGTAACAATATAAACGGAACTTGGAAGTTCCAGCCAACCATTAAACATGAAGTCACACGCCTGTTGACACGTCTATCTAAATCAAAATTTTACAGCTTTATTTGGAAAATAACTGCATCTAAAATAAACCCATGCCTCATTGGCTGAGAAATATTGCAGATCTAATTAGCCCGTGATTCTGTCGCGCTATTTTCCACCCTGTTGCAATGAAAATAGAAGTTTATGTTAATAATGATATTGAATTCTAGAAAGAAGTTGTACGAGTCGTAAAAGTAGAGAATAGTTTTCACTCACGTGTCCTGCCTGGTGGTAAAACTTTCACTTATCTACCTTTTTTTAATTCGTAATTGGCTTGCGTTTGACCACATGCTGCCTTCTACTGTCCTGTCTACCCTGTGCTGTACCGTGTGTTTATATTTGTTATATACCTGAACCTATTGAACCGGTTTGTTCAATTATTTCGCGTGGGGATTATGGCAATCCTTTCTTATTAAGGGGGAGGCCTTCGTCCAGCACAGTGGACGTCGTCGGGGTGATGAGTGTGAGTGAGTACAATTTTTTCAGAATATTTTATTTTCATCATCAGTCATCATCATCAGCTCGGAGTCCATTGTTGCTGAACGAAGGCCTCCCCCTTTGCATCCACCGGTTACCCAAATTCACAATGTAGTCATTGTCGTCGGTCCACCCAGTGCCGTAACTAGGGCGGTGCCAGCGGTGCCCATGCACAGAGCGCAGACCCTAGAAGGGAGCAGAAATGACCAGACCATGACTAAGTTTTGGGTCATGCATGGGCGCAGTTATACAGAAGCTTGCACCGGGCGCATGAAAGCCTATACCTACAGGGTTAGTTCTAATTAGTTAGCGTCCTTTAAAGGGCATATTCTGTATGTCAAAACAAACAACTTATACTTTGGCGCCACCACTGAAATCGCAAAAAAATTACAGCTGTTCCATACAAAAACTTCATTGACCTTGGGCAAAATTTATGGCCAGCTGTTTTTTTCGCCAGCGATTTCAATGTTAGCCCCAAAGTAAAAGTTGTTTGTTTTGATGTACAGAATATGCCTTTAATGATGCTAACTGAGTAGAACTAAACCTGTATAGTTACGACACTGGCTCCACCTAGTCAATAGGTGGTCTAGTCAGTTTATAGTAATTTAACAGTTCCAGGTATAAACAGTTGCATAATCATAGGCCTTTGATTCAGTATCCTATCCAGCTGACTCCTCCAAGCCATGGGTTAGAGACCCAACTAACCTCAACGCATCCATAAGCACTGGCCAGTTCGCACTTTGTACCTTCGCACGGCGACCGGAAGTTTATACGGCATGCGCGCTGTTTCCTCGTTCGCAGGATGTTTTGCGCGCGCAACACGCTTTTGAATTCGGAACGGCCAGCAGTCCGCGACCCGCGTAACGCGTTGCTGTTCGGATATCGCGCGCTATTTCTGGCTAACGCGACGTAATCTTTGGATTGCATTTTGAACACAAATGCTGCCTTTGTTAAGAATTATGGCACAAGGATACAACATTATATCTAAGGGTAGGAACTTCAGACATAGAAAAGATAGTTTATCTAAGGGACATGGGAATATATATTCAGAGTAGGTGTCTTAATATTGTACTAAATTTAATGCAAATTGAAACTAACCTAAGCTTCGAAATCCAAAAATGCAGGTGAGCGAATTCAGCCAAGAGCGTGCCAAGAATAATGTTGAATTTTATTAAGTATGTTATACTACTTAGCAGTTCGCCACGAACTGAGACCTCGCGATATCCAGTTTTTACAAACCTACATTAAACCTAAGTACTTAACTCTTTGCACCAGCTTTAGAATATGGCCCTGGCGCCTCCGCCGAGTGAATCAGAAAGTCATTGACTAACTCGAGCGTCACGCAGTGCATTAAACTTCTTTTTGTAAACATTAGGGGCATAAACTCCCAGAATAAACAAATGCTTACAATTCATAACTTCATTAAATTCTTTGGGAATGGTTACCATAATAAGTATATACCCAGCGACGGTGATAATGGAATGGACGGGCCCAGCGCTTGCAAATCCTTCAAAATAAACTAGTCAACACAATCAAGCATACCTAGCTAAAAGTATGCATATTGCGTTTGCCGGAAAATAGAGATAGAGCTAATCTAATTACTGCATAACAAAAAGAGAACATATGTACATGGTATTAGAAGTTTGTATTGTCGTATCGTACGGCTTGCATGTCGCAAAGACAGAGTATGACCGACGCGTGTGGAGAGCTGTCGCTCAATATGTAGTCTTCAAAATCCGTGCGCTTATTTCCCGTCCATTCATTTTATCATTGTCGCTGTATATACCTCTACAAGAGCGTAATAAGTAGGTATTAGGTATGCATAGTAAAAGTTCTTCAGAGTGATGAGTACAATGCCTTTCTTTCGGCTTAATATTGTTATCAACTTACATTTCAAGTTGGGTTCCATTCCTAGTGGTGTTCCGCAGGGATCTTTACTAGGTCTCCTCCTCTTTAAAATGTTTGTAAACGACATTTCTAAGCGCTTCTTCAATAGCCAGCTGCTTTGTTAATCTGACAATATGAAGATTTTCAGGGTCATGGGTTATTTTAATTCATCATACAAAAAGTTCATCGACCTTGGGCAAAATGTATGGAACAGCTGATATTTTTTTCGCTATTTCAATGTTGGCCCCATAGTAAAAGTTGTTTGTTTTGATGTACAGAATATGCCCTTAAAAGGATGCTAACTGATTAGAACCAACCCTGTATATAAGGAGGATTAACGAGCAGGTAACAGGTACCTATGCTATCCTGTTATCCGTAAAGTGATAAATTCATTAATAATAGGATTACGGCAAAACGAACCTAATACAATATGGTGAATTCTCTAATTATAAACCTCACAACATTTAGTACAGATGAGAAAACTGTATAATGACAATAAGGTAGGTGACGCAGAAGTTGAAGACCATCCCGAGCAGGCTAGCGTCCAGCGGGATCACCTTGTACACCGTGAACTTGAGCGGACGAGCTTCCATATAATCAATCAGTTTCTCAATATCACGGCATTTCAGCTCATCTAGAATAAAAAATGATAATAATCATTGAGCTAATATCTAAAGAGTCACAATCTCTAAGTTAAAACAGTCAAAAAACGTCCGACTGCCGTTGTACATGCCTACGTTGCGTTGTACGTGCATTGTAAAGTTCACAATTGTTCGAATTTAGACGTTATGTCGCTTGTATAGTGTTCAATGTATGCTTGAGCGCTGTGTCGTATCGTAGTTCAAGTCGGCCAAAAAGTCGGCGCACTGCATAGCGTGCGCCGTGTTTTCGCTCGGACATTTTTTTTCACGATTGTGACTCTATAGATATTAGCTCAGTGGTAATAATATATTTTCAACAAAATTTGCAACATGCTCATATTAGGATTCTATTTTGAAAGGTGACCGTTTTTTGCAGTGCTCTTTATGAAAATGCACGTTTTGCGTAAAATGCATTTACTTTGGAACGCTGTACAATAAGGGAAGGCTCATTCTGAACCTTACCTTATCTGAGTTTTTTTTGTGCCTGAACTGTTGTTTCGCATTTGGATAATTTTACTATCTAGGAGATGACCAGGAGATGACCTGGTCCTGGTGAACCTCATGCCACATTTGTTTCTTATAAACACGATTAAGACAACAACAAAAAAACAGTCGAGCCATTTTATATTTTCTGTAGAAAAGGTATTAATGGAGGTGTTACGGGACAACAAACAATATTACACCAATTTTGGTGTAGAACCCTAAAAATTACACCTTTTTCATTTTATTTTATATCACCTAGAAAATTATGTTCTGTAAGTACTTACCTAAGTGTATAAAATGTTTACTTACTCTTTTCGAACAAAACCGTGTCGTGTAGTAATTTTTTTATTATGCCTGTTTGTATCGATACTTTTCCCGCAAACAATGCGGGTGTAAACGTCAATAATAAAGCAATGATGGTTAATATATTACTCACAAATAATGACACCCACATCTGAAAAAACAAGACAAGTAGGTAACAGCAAACCACAGAAAATTAAAAAGAAGTAGGTACACGTAGGTAAGGTAGATTCACTCCCAAAGAAATAGACAACTACAACTATTTACAATAATATTTTTTTTTTATACGTTCAAATGATGAGACGAGCACTACTTCCACCTGGTGGTAAGCGTCACGCCTGCCACTAACACTAGCAGTGCTAGAATTGTGAACTTGCGAATACAATCCTGCGCCGCACTGCACCGCGCTCGTCACCCTGAGATATCATGCAGATGTTAAATCTCTTCATACCCAGTAATTTATCTGGTAACATTGATTGCCCTCAAACCGGAACACAGTAATGCTTGCACACTATTGCTTGGCGATTGAATAACTGGCAAAGATGTGGTACTTCCCAGGTGAACTCTGCAGTAGAGTCCTACCACTACAAAATCATAGAAACAACTGTTTAAATTTTAGAGCAAGCTAATTTGTAGTCAATTTGTATGTTACAATCTTGTTACAATGGGAATATAACATACCTAGGGCTCAAGCAGACAAGCGACTTTTAGCATCTGCGATCGACGATTTTGTGACTGCATTGATGCTGTATCCCGTTTTGGTGTCTGATTGCGATCGATCGCGGTATCGAAATCGTACGTTTTAGCGACTGCATCGATCATGGAGAATAGGGAGTTGCGATGAGGAACTTACGGCCGTGGACAGAATTTGTTGACGGAGTGTGTGACGTCACACTTATTTGATCAGTCTGCGAGCGGTCCCCTCACGTAGCAGTCATTCAGGCTTTCAAAACAGTGTACGACTTTTAGTGTTTTTACGCAGTAAAAGTGATAATAAAATGAGTGGCTGCATTTTTTCTTGCACTTATTATCGAGGCAAACATTCCGATGACATGATTGGCGTCTCATTTCATTCATAAGTAATTTTATTTGTGTTTTTTGTGGTCTGTTTATGAAATATGTAACGCTTCTTGATATTTTTAACTAGCTCCAGAGATGGCGCCACTACTAGTAAATCTAGCGTTTAAAAGAGTCCTCCATTTTGTCGATAAAGCACTTCTCAAAAAACTTATCCTGAATTCTGCTAGATGGCAGCACCATGTGCGGAATTTACGACTCTTCCCGCCAACCCTACACCTCCCCGCACGATCACGCGTCCTTCTATGGAAAAATCCTTTGATCACATCTCTATGCTGCAATGCGTTTTGGCGACTAGCTGCGTTTAATGGCGGTACAGAGATCTCGATGTTGTATCGGGGTGTAACGGCTGGTTTTAATGTCTCGAAAATAGTAAGGACCTTAGTTTCAGGGACACCTATAATGCATTTACTGGACACCTGTTTATACTGACCTCTCCGAGTTGACGACACGACGGGATTATCAGTAGCTATACATTTTAATTTATAATAAAAAAACAAATTATCTCTATTATGTGGTCAACAGCAATAGGTACTAAATTTTACATAGTACCAAACATAATTATGTAGTGTAGTGGTAGGCTCTATTGCAGAGTCTGCCTGGGGAGGTATCACACCTTTGTCAGTTATTCAGCCGCCAAGCAGTAGTGTGCAAGCATTGTTGTGTTTCGGTTTGAAAAGCAATGTTACCAGGTAAATTACTGGGCATAAAGAGATTTCACAGCTAATACCTCAGGGTGACGAGCGCAGTGCAGTGCGGCGCCGGTTTTTGTTCGCAAGCTTACAATTCTGGCTGTTATGCGCAGGCGTGATGCTTAGGTACCACCAGGTGAACTTCCCGCACATCTCGTCATTTTATTCCATAAAAAAAACAAAATTAAAACACACCACCTGCTTGACAATGTTCAATTACATATCATGCAACCTCAACGTAAAGTAAAGCATAATCTCTTATGGGATATAAAGTTGTATGAAACTCCCTTTTTGAATTTGGAATGTCAAATTCGTGCGGAAACTCGTGGAAAACCTCCTAGGAGGAAAGTTTTTTAAGTCAAAAAATGCTCATATGACATTGTAAAGGGGTTTGTTCGAAAACCGAACTGGCCACCATGAGCAGAACTCAAAAAAAAGGTGCGTTTACAAAGAATGTGAAACACACTTGGAGGATCTAGCTCTCTAAGGAAACAAGACGGTGTTTGGTCCTGTGATTGTCAGTAAATTTTAATTTATGGAGCCCTGGCTTTTTATTGTCTCGTAGAAGGTATGAAAAGTAGAGTATGCTCCTCTGGAATAAAGCCTGTCTTCGTCTTGGGCAGCTTGAACCCCTCGCTTCACTCAGGACTCTATATAACTTTAGACTCCCTCGTTACGCTCAGGGTTCAATATGCCGCCCGCGAAGTAAGACACTGCTTGATTCCCTTAGTGCATAATCTACTATTATCGCTCTTTAGAAATTTAATACACTTACATCATTGTATCCATGTTTAAACATCCAAACTGAGTTGTAGATAGCGATCATCACAAGCGGTACATTAAATAGAGTCAATAACAAATTCTGTAAATGGAATCACAAGTTAAATGAGATGCTAACACATGGGCTTATACTTTTCAGAATATTACAGGCTATGCAAAATATCACCAACAAGCAGGAGTCCAATCAGCGCAATTTTATTTTATTATCCCATTGAGCTAATACCTAAAGAGTCACAATCTCAATGTGAAAAAAGTAAAAAATAACGCCCGACTGCCGTTGTACGTATAAATGCATTATATAGTTTTACAATTGTTCAAATTTAGACTTTAAGTATGTCGCTTGTATAGTTTTCATTTTATGCTTGAGCGCTTGTGACTTTTCGTAGTTCATGTCAGTCAAAAAGTCGGCGCACTGTATAGCATGCGCCGAGTTTTGGCTAGGACATTTTTTTTTGCACGATTGTGACTCTATAGATATTAGCTCAATGTATTATCCATATAAAAGAACCACGTTGCTCTAGCAACTGGGATACGGTCCCTTTCTTTCCTACTGAAAATTCTAAGTTGTCGTCATACACACATTTTACTGGCATCATCTGTGTATTTTATTATCATCAAGTTGTAGTGAGAGTCTGCCTGGGGTAGTACCACACCTTTGCCAGTTATTCAATCGCCAAGCAGTAGAGTGCACGCATTACTTGTTTCGGTATGAAGGGCAACGATACCAGATAAATGACTGGGTATGAAGAACAACTAATATCTCAGAGTGACGAGCGTAATACAGTGCAGCGCAGGATTGTATTCGCAAGCTCACAATTTTGGCACTTCTACTGTTATGGGCAGGCGTGACGCTCACTATTAGGCAAACGTCTCGCACGTCTCGTCAATCGATTGTATAAAAAAAATACAAGAGAGCAGTTTAGTGGCATTTTAAAGGCTTCTTATTATCATTTTTATTCTTGTCAGGCTAAGTGTTTCACAGCTCGTCTGGAGTTATTGCGTAACTGAAAATTTGCTTGCATGTTTTTGGGCTGTCTATTATTGTGACATATTTTTAATATACCGGCTTACAAAGAACAGAAATCGCCATATCACGTCTAGGAGAAATCAAGGAAAGTTTACATTTTCATTTTATGTACTCTCTAGTCCACTTCTATTACTCTGTGCTCTGGTCGCTTCCGCGCCCTGTCAGTCACTTGGAGGATCTAGCTCTCTCTCTCTCGTTAGTCAAGATTGGCGATCCTCAAGCCTGCCAAGCGTGGAGATTATCTGCCTAATAAAGGGGACGCCTGCGTCCAGTAGTGAACGTCTTCTGGCTG
Source organism: Erannis defoliaria (assembly GCA_905404285.2). Taxonomy (NCBI): domain Eukaryota; kingdom Metazoa; phylum Arthropoda; class Insecta; order Lepidoptera; family Geometridae; genus Erannis; species Erannis defoliaria. The sequence continues at coordinate 13,977,161 of FR990066.1, forward strand.
ATGATGAAATTGAGAAACACACATATTTTCAATACTTTACAGTAACAAGTTTTTTTCTTAGAACTTGGACCGCAATGCAAGCTCTCCTCCTTATTTTTTTTTGTGTTTGTAGGTAGCTTCAGAGTTTTCAGTTAGCTGAAAACTGATTTTAGCTCAGTGGTTTAAAATATTGGTGCTCACATCCTCTGACATCTTCTATATACACGAGAACTGATATCTTCTAATAAGTCTAATAATTCGAGTATATAATTCTTATGTTATATGTTTTTGTGACTGAACTCCTCCGAGACGGCTGGACCGATTTTAACGAATTTTTTTGTTTGCGTCGAGTAAATGGCAATGCCACATAAGTGGCACTGCAATCGGGTTTCAGGATATTTTTATTTCCAAGGCAAGCACGGCGACACCGTTTGCCATGTCCGCTAGTTTATAAAATGTATTTACTAGTACTTACTATTTACTAGTACCATTTTATTTCTTGATTTTTAAGAAAGAAAATATATAAATGTATCACTTCAAAGAAAAATTATATAGATAACACGATAACAGTCAATGAAAGATTTTAAATTCTTAAATTATACCATTTTTTTTTGTAATATAATAATAATAATTATAAAACAGCACACTTACCACGTGTTCATAAATGCTGCTAAATTTTTCAATGGCGTCAGCAAGCTTTTTATACAGACGATGAAAGAATACCACGTCATAAGAACCTAACCTCAAATAGGTTTCAAATATAACGAGACGATGGTAAATAGAATATAATACAAACGCGACTGATACCAGTACCGTATCAAATCCTAAACCAAGAACAACAAGGATCGTTGCTCCTGCAAAATACTCCCAGCATGACGTTAGTGACAAAAAACAAAAAAACATTGACGTAAATAATCTGAACAAATAATTTAAAAGACATAACACAATCTTTCTCTTTTCTACAAACCAAAATGCACTCTCACACTTCATGACCCTATCGATTTCACGAATTTCTCTTTCAAATGTATTTAAAGTTGACTCGGATCGAATAAATGTAAAAAATATGACATAAATGAAATGCTTCGTTGCATATAAAATGCCACATAGTCCACTTACTGGGTCTACTTCGTTAAAAAAGTACAGAATCGCAGCACAAGAAATCAAGCCCCGGATGAAGAAAACAGATTTTATGAACCATTTTATTTTCAGTGATTTATAAGTGTAGTATCCAAAATCGTAGCCAAATAAAACTTGAAGTGCCTTGTTTATTTTAGACATAACAATAATATTAAGCTATGTATGTATAGGTATTTTTAAAGAATATTTGTGTAAAATTACGTTTTTTACCCAGGAATAATACCTATCTAGTCGTGAGTATAGCTACACTCTACTAATGATAGTTATCTAATCAATTAAGTGGGAAGGCCAACATTTCATTAGTGCCATGACAAATTATTATTGTTTTCTGTATGTCACTTCACGTAAGGATAATCATTATTATGTCTCTTCGTGTTTACCAACCTGCATATTTTGATAAATGTTTAGGGTCTAAGAATTTGTTGGTTTTGTCATTGTACCTATATATTCATCATCTTCTTCCTGCCCTTACCCTTTATATATTCAAAAAGAAACTTGCCGAAGTTATTATCAAAGACACCCTTATAACTAAACAGTTATTTGAACATTTAAATCAATTGAGATCTTTCTTATACGATCGACCGTGCAGCTCTCAAAGAAAGATCTCAATTGATTTAAATGTTCAAATAACTGTTTAGTTATAAGGGTGACATTGTATTAAAACCCTGTATAAATAAATAAAAGATTAAAAAAAAATTAAAAAAAAAAAAAGACAAACTAGTTTAATTAAAAAAATGCAAGTTAAGCTCAGATCAGATGGTTTTGTGTTATTTGTCAATTTGTTTTAATTGTACCTACATTAATTTATTATTTATTATTTTGATTTGCATTGTATACCTATTATGTGTTATAAATGTATATTAGCTGAATCTTGCGACAATGAACTACCTAAAAATATTATAGCAGTGTTCTCATGGAAGTGATGTAATGTCTTATATGAGAATAAATATCTTTAAATCTAAACCTTACCCCACTCGCAGCATGTTTTCTTTCTCCATGCATTCACTCCCGGTACCGTGGATCACCCTACTCGCCAGGCCCGTACTAATAAGCTCTTTGGAGTTTATGTCTGGATTTTCAAACTACTGGCTTCTCGGTGAAATAATACATCGTCCGCAAACCTGCATACGTCCGTAGAAGAAATTCACTGGCGTATTTATGTCAAATTCGCGTAAAAAAGCGTGGTGCTATATAATCCAATCGCCCTTCCAGGGCAAGCCAAGTCCATCGCAGCAGCAACTATAAAAAAAGCTGATTTTATAATTATGATCTTTGTCCTACGTAAATAAGAGAAAAGTTCCCGTAGAGACCACATTAGGACCGGACAGCGCTGCTTTTTACTTATTGCTCATTTAGTATTGATTAGTCGAATGTCCATCCCCATGGAAGCAATTGGCTCGCATCCGGCGGTCATTAGCAGACTAAACCCGATGGTTGCATTAGGTAGGTACCTATTTGCTTGATCGAACAAGGAAGCAAAATACTCACAATTTATCAGACTGCTGGGTGTACGAAGCTGAAGTGGGATCACTGATGTGCTTTTCATTGGAATAACCTGGGTACAACTATAGGGAAACCCCGATTCCCAACAAAGATAAAAACATAGATAAATGTCACATATCAAAAAGATGTATGGAAAACCATTTTTCTACCGCGTATTCAAGGTGGGCGCCATTTTACTCGACATAGCATAAAAATTTGCTGTGTCATAGAACAATTAATATCATAATTAAAAATTAAATAAAAACTAAAAAATCTTGGTGATTTTTGGAGGGCTAGGTATATTTCTTAATTCCTGAAATAAGGAAACGACAGAGACAGAGATGTCTACAGTAGCCGTAGACAAAAGTAACTTTAAAAAAAAAACAATCGACTTCAAATTAATATGGGACCACCTCGGAAGTAATTAAATATAAAAATATTTTTTAAAATCGGTCCACAATTGACGGAGCAATCGGTGACCATACATAAAAAAAACCATACAAACCTTCGAACAGAACCTTCTCGTTTTTTTAAGTCGGTTAAAAAGATTGCTCTATAGGCATTATCCAGGTAGAAAATAGGGGAATACGTTTGTATGGAGAATTGCATACCGTGTTCCCTCTTAAAAATGTGTGCTGGAGTGGTTCGCATATTTTAGTTGGTCCCGTAGTAAAAGTTATTGACAGTGATGAGTACAATGGCCTCCTATCTGCTTGATAATACCGTAACGCGTAACCCAGTGTCTAATCTTTGTTCTCTTTGATACGTCCCGTCAGATCCCGTGGGAGGTGATAGATGGATCTTCACAATATTGTGTTCTTTTGATGGCCGCGTTTCCGGGATTCGGTCGGTGTTTATTAGTGTATATATAATATATTTTGGGTTGGTTAATATATATGGGTTCAATACCTTGGGTTATTGTTGGTGATATTTCTGAAGTCGCTACAGAAATTATAGAATGGATTATCTGAAGTACCTATTCGTACTACCATAGATTAAGTATTGTATAGTTAATCTATGGTACTACTAACGAATTAAAAAAACTGGTCTATGAAATATTTACTTTTGATAAAATGTTTTTGTTTATTTTTATTTTTATCCACACACATATTAACATTTTAACTTCGCAAAAAAGCCTTGATACCAGCACTTTTTCTTCTTTAGATCGACTAGTCTTCATCTAGTCTTTTTCTAGTGTTAGGACTCTACTGCAGACTACCAGAATTTTGAACTTGTTCGCAAGTTCACAATTCTTGTAGAGTCTGCTACTAAATTATGGGCAAGCGTGATGCTTACCACCAGGCGAACGTTTCCCTCGTCACACCAAAGACGAAGAATCCAGTAGGCGCCTCGTGAAGACAGGCAGCTGCAAATAAAAAGACAAAAGTGTCGTGTCGTGCCTCCGACGCACGAGCTCGTGACTCGGACACCTCGCGATGCCAATCTGTCCGCCTTGCCAATTAGCTGAACAACGTGCTAACACAATACAATGGCTTGCTTTAAGACGCGGTTAATTCTTTTTTTTAAAGAACTGCTAACAAGTAATTGAAAAAAACAACTGACAATCAAAACAATCACGTGACATACATTTAGAGCAGTGAAATAGAATAAGTGCTGGCATTGGGCTATAATACTTGTAACAATTGAATAACGATTCTAGAGACAGGGGTCTGACACCATACGCATGAGACACGGAGAACATCGATAAAAACGAATAATAAATGCAGTCTCACCTTTTCGAAATCATGCGATTTGGTTTTATATTTAGAACTTTCATAAAAATATAAATAGTCGATAATACATATTAATATTATACAGGTATCCTTACGATACTGTGTCCTTCATCGAAAAGCCAGTTTAACGTATGATATTTCAAAATCTCTCCGTAAATGTGTAAGAATTTATTGAAATAGGAAGTATCGAACTCTCAACCCTCGAGTAACTTTGTTATGAGTTTCTACTGTCTTGTCTTGTGTACAAAATGTGTTTTTTTCTACAAATAAAATATTGTCTATTGTCTATTGTCTATTGAATGTGAGGCATGTTTTTTTCTACCTGAGCTACCACTACTATTTTAGTATAACTATCGATATACCACTCGTACATCACTAACTAGATCTCAAGTATCCTCGGCACAAATGCCTAATCGGCACAACAGTGGTCAAGTGCCTCGAGTGGATGTATACGGGGCTTTGTTTGCAATCAACGCATATCCCTGGGTCGTCATGAGACTCCTCTTTAGGGTTCCGTGCCCGAAGGTTCCGTCGTGGACTTATTCCTAAGCCTAAGTCGCCGTGCGTCTGCTCGGCTTTGAACGAACTCTATTTTATGAACTGTTTACCTGGTTGTTTTTTTATGTCATCAAAGAAGTATCTTTTTAAATGTAGGCTAACCCAACAAACTACAATGACTACTTATACTACTACTAATAGCTAAGTAGCTTACTTCACAAAAATAAAAGGATTGTATCTAGACCGATGAAAGTCTAGAGACAATCCAAATGCTCAAACCCACTACCAGTCGGCAGCGTACCCAGCATGCTGGCGGTATTGTCACGTTAAATGGCAATGCTTATGCGTTGGGCCAAATAAACGCCAGAATTTTGATAACGCGTAGCATCAAACGGGCGCTCAGATACATTTATGAAAAGAAAATTTTAACCTGACTAACGCTAACGCTAAACGCTAAACCTACTTTTAAATGTAGGATTTTTTTAAGTCTTTCATGTTGTATTATGGCAGGTTACTCTATACAAATAAAGAAAAACAATTAATACGTAGCTCCCTACAGATCATATTATTAAAAATAAGTAAAACTTACTTAGGGACTTCGTTTTTTTTTATCTTGAGTTGTAATTTAACTAAAAACTTGACCAATTAAGTCATATCCAAAAAAAAAGGAAATGAAAATCGGTTCATTACTAATTTGGAAGCTGCGATTCTACTGACACATAATATACAAACGAGGATATTCGCCAAAGAACCAGTCACCGACATGTCCGACATGGCTCGCAGCGTTTGCAAGTTGAAGTGGCGCAGGGTAGGCCACATCGCTCGAAGAACTGATAACCGATGGGGAAGAAAGGTTCTTGAGCGGTAACCACGAACCGGAAGACGCAGCGTAGGTAGGCCTCCCACTAGGTGGATCGACGACATTGTGAAAGTCGCGGGCAACCGGCGGATGCAAATGGCAGGTTGTCTTACAGTGTGGCGGTCTAAGGGGCAGGCCTTCGTTCAGCAGTGGACGTTTCCGGGATGAAGATGATGATATACACACGTTAAAATTATAACGCCTTTTTTTATGTCGGCAGTCAAAAAGGTACATACAATGAAAGTTGAACGCAGAAAAGCAAAAGCCTTACTTCATAGGTCGCAAGTATGGCCCTTAGCGAGTAAAGGGTTAATCACGCGTCGTCGCGTCGATTTTTGGTTGGGCGGCACTAGAAGAAAGTGAATTTACTTTTCCATGCTGTATCTAACAATGCAGAGCCCACGCAAAGCTCGACGATGCTTTGGTCAAAAGCCTTTTGTGACTCAAAGGTGAGGCAACGTTCATTATTTTGATTATTCATAACTCATTGTTCCGTATTGTTCTCACCCGAGCTCTGGTAACAGGAAACAGAGTGTAACGGGAACTTACTGATGGTGAGTGCTGGTCGCGAACCAGCGTGGTGCCATTATTAGACAGCACCAGCCTCAGCCTCTCATAATGGTCACATCGCCTATGTTTGCGAATCGGTAGGACCCGGACCTGGGTATGTCCTAAAACTGATATCCTGAACCACCGCAGGACAGACAGCAGCGTCCTCTCGGTTAATGGTGGTGAGTCCCCAAGCCGCCTGCATAGCGTGTGATAAAAAGGGAAAGAAAAAAAATGCAGACACCGATGTCTAATAAGTCTTACTTAAGTAAGTTACTTATTATACATAAGAAAAGGCTTAAACTTTTATGTGATTACTTTTCTCCGTAGGTTTTAAGGTGCAAAGAATATGGCATAAGAAAAGGTTTTAACTAGTTTGTAAATCTCCTTTCTACAAACATCAAGAGCTAACTTTGAATTGTAGCCCTCCAACTTATTTATGATGTTGTTGAAATGCAAGATCTAAAAAAAACAATGCAGCTGTCAGTTTTCTTCAAAACCTACGCTCGTGGCTCCCTCGTCCATCTGTAGGGATAAGTTGGTCGTACATTTATTAGAAGCAGCTGCGGTCAAACCGGTCTAAAAACCAACGAAAAAACGTTTGCGCGTTTTAACGGTGTAGAACGCCATCTAGTAATTTTTTTGGTAACTAAAGATACAAACACAATAACTAAAAATTCTATTTCAGTTTTGGCTTGAGAAATGACGACATATCTACAAATTATCAATTTTCAGATTTTTCCCGTAATTAGGTACTGTTATGTGACCTTGCTTCTTGCCAAATTTCATGAGTCAACGGGAAGTACCCTATGAATTTTGATTTCATCATCATCATCATCATCAGCCCGGAGACGTCCACTGCTGAACGAAGGCCTCCCCCTTAGACCATCACACTGTACGACAACCTGCCATTTGCATCCACCGGTTGCACTTTTATTATGATTTACTTCACTCTAAAAAACTCACAAAAATGGCCGTAATTTTTTATTACGTTTACTTAAAAGCTTGATTTTTTACAGATCTAAGGGACTGTACACTGACATGATTGAATTAATTTCAATTTGATACCTCCACGCATTCCAGAGAAAAAGGGTCTTGACAGACAGACAGACAGACAGACAGACGGACAACCAAGTGATCCTATAAGGGTTCCTTTTTTTCTTTTGATGTATGAAACCCTAAAAATACAGCAGATCTATCTGACAGAACTATAAACCCTTAATAAACGATTAACGACAATTTATATTTCTTGTATGCAATGGAATGAAAACACGAGTCAAGCGAGACGTATGTGTCTTAGTAACGTCGTGCCGTGCACGCGTTGTGGTGCAGTGGTTTAGCTGCAAGAGCCAAAACACATACACGATACGATATGGCATCATAGCATGCTGCGATGTCGTGTCGTCGTGTCGGAAATCTACGACTTGCATTGTATAAAATCGCAACACGACGTCGCATCGTGGCACTATGTAAGGCACGATTTTTTCGATACGTCGTCTGTAGTCGAAATTTGAAGAAAAAATGCTTCAACTGCGGATTATAGACCACTCCTGTTTTCTCCTCGTGGTGTTATTAAGAAGACACACTTATAGAGACAGACACACTAGACAGACTGAGTCTGTACAGACCGTACATTTCTTTCGATCACGAATGATAAATATCAAATATGCACCGCCGGAAGATTGCATCGTTGCAAACGATGCGACTCGAAGTGGCGTCGCGTCGTGCCATCGTTACGACATCGTGGCTTCATTTTATGCAATACACGTCGTAGATATCCATGAAACGACAACGCAATATGCCACGACGCGACGTCGTATCGTAGCTGTTTTGGCTTTTATCGAGTAAAATCAATAAAACCAACTTATTTATTTATATAAATATTTTATATATGTACATTGTTTATTTCGAAGAACTAAATCAATAACAAGCTGCTGTCAATTAGATTTGTTCTAAAATTACGATGGTGGCTCTCTCACTCATGTGTACATATAAGTTGGTCGGGCTGTATACATACATCCATCATATTGGAAATTAAAGTGGCTAGCCAATATGTAAAGTAATGTAGCTAGTAAGTTGTTTGCCACTCAAGACGTTGTCACCCACGTAGACGTTTTAACATGCCGACGGTCTTCAAACATCGTCATTCAAAGTCACTTTGCATGATCAATTTAATCAATTAATCAAACTAATTGTTAAATTTATTGACCGTGTGTCTCGCCAAAGAACTTGGCGTCTAGACCTAAAACTCATCGATTCATTCATATTTCTGTAATCCACTGTAAAAAAAAATAAAAAAAAAAGTTCATAACAGCTAAAGTTTTTCTTTAAAAAGCTGCCGTGTTTTTAACACAATGAAGATATTTTATAAAGCACTCCAGATAATATTTGGCTATGATTTCGGATATTTCAGTTACGAATCGCGTAAAATAAAATACGTTTCGAAATTTATTTTTCTCTTACGTTGTTTACTTGTGAACTATACACTGATGTTTAATGTTCATACTTCAGCTCTACAGGCTTGGTCTTGGTATTTGTATTATGTGGCAAAACATTTAATTTACGCGTCAATTTTTATATTTTTCCGATCTGATTCTACATTTTTTAAGTTTGATTGTGAAATGGAACACATCGATAAGGCAATGAAGTGTGATAACGCTGTTCATTCGGTGAACAAAAAGAAGATTGGGAGTCTAATCTTTTTTTATGTGTTGCGAATCCCTAGGGTTTTATATTATTGTAATTTCTCATCTACGTGCTCCAAAGATCTTCTTGCCACATTATTTTTTCATATTATCTGTGCTGGATGCGATACGTTATTGATTTTGATGTCGTTTATATTCTATTCTGTTTACTATAGACTGATTATAATTAAAGCAAAGTTGGAATCAGATGCGGATGATGATTTAGATAATCTTCTTTCGGTGTATCGTCTTTTGGCTGACGTCGCTGACAAGTTTAAGAGTGCTTATGACCTTGTTGTAAGTTATTTCGTATAAGATCTTTTATTAAAACTCTGTCCCTTTCCCAAAAAACAAAAAATGACGTCACGCCTTACTTGTCAGAATAGAATTTATATGGCGTACAGAGAAGTGACGTCACGATTTGCTGTTTCTTCTCTCTGTCTAGCATGATATTAAAATGCTTATAAGTTGCTAATTTTTGATCAGACTTTCATTTTCTTTTCAATAATCAGCTATATTTATGGGCCACATTTTAATAGGACAATAAAAAAAACCAGTCATCTAGCCTATTCATCTTTAATTGGAGGCACAAGCAACCTTTGCTAGGAGACATAATCCAAATTTAACAGGAGGCACAATTTATCTTTAATAGCAGGCATAAGTAATCGTTGCTAGAAGGCACATTTCACTTTTAATAGGAGGCAGAAGCAATCTTTGCTAGAAGACATGATACCTTTAATAGGAGGCAAAAGTAAAACAAAGGGGTATTATAAATATAATGTATGTAGCATAGTATCTCCCAAACAGATGATTCAATTTTTTTTGTTTGAAAGGTGGCTTTATCCGTAGTGTTTAAAAAATATTTATTTTTATAAATTTTACCTCGGAGCATTAAAAAAAATTCAGAGTAGAAAGACAGGCATACTATTAGACCGAAATTTTCTGTACTCTTAAATACCCCAAAAGAAAAGAACAAACATACAATCTAGTCTATATAGTTTTTCTGCTATATTTTTTGTTGTTATTTTGACATTTTAATCTTCAATATTCAAATTAATTGTTTGTTTATACCATTATATATTTTTTGTAGTTATTACTTTTTATTAATAAATATAATTATCATAACTTTCACAATTAACTAATAATTAATATCATACAAAAATAAACAACATCAAAAAAAAAGCGAATCATAAATTCTTGTCAAATAATCTCTATAGTCTAATCTCAATGTCTATATAGTTACAATCTAGTCTATATAATCTAGTTAAATCCTTGACTCTAAATCTATATACATTTAGAGTCAAGGATATTTAATTTTCTTAATTTAATAATAAGTACTACTTTTTTATGTTTCCCAGTACCTGTTAGTAATTCTGCTTAACGTGCCTGACGTCATGATTTCAATCTATATCAACCTTTCGGATTTCCAGAAAAATAATTCTGTAAGTATTTTTACTCATAACGGGTTTATGTGGACCAGTGTAGCCCTAAGTTGAAAGGAGCTCATTGCAATCGTTATTGTTATCAACTTTTATATTCGTACCTTTATTCCTGATCCTATATACGCGTTCTGTGCGGACAATCCTAATAGAACGCGTAAGAATTGTCCTAATAGAACGTGTACGCAACTATTTTTACAGACCTACGCGTTCTAGTTAGGACGACGCCCTATCCACTTAAAGCCAACATCTTACCAAATTGTTCATTTTTAACCGACTTCAAAAAAGGAGGTTCTCAATTCGACTATGTTTTTTTTGTATGTATGTTACGCGATTACTCCGCCAATTATCAACTGATTTTCATGATTCTTTTTGTTTGGTAGGTAATACTTCAGAAGTGGTCCCATATAAATTTAATCGAAATCAGTTTAGTACTTAGTTTGGTTTTAAAATCAAAATTACTAGAAAATATGAAGATGTCATCCAGGTATTCGAAGTTAAAGTCGGTAGTACTTTAAAAAAAATACGCTTTAAAAAAAATACAATCGACTTCAGTAATCGCGTAACATATATCCAAAAAATAAAAGAAAAAGCCATACAGTCGAATTGAGAACCTCCTTTTTTGAAGTCGGTTGAAAAGCTAGTATATTATTAGTCATCTCATATCGGTTCTTTTGTTTTATGAAACCGAGACTGACAAATAGTACTTGCATTTGATAATCATACATTATTTTATCAATAATTTCAGAACTGGATGGCTGATTTAGGACTTTGCGTTTTGGAGTTTATCGACTTGAGCACTACACTGGCACCTGCCTTAGCAGCTGGTAATATATCCGTGCAGGCTGAAAACATCAGAATACTTCTGCATGATAGATTGTTGTGTGAAGAAAGTTAGTATTTTATTTACTTTTCATTATTCTGCCTTGACGACGCCACGAGGCAGGATATATACCACCTTCTGGTGGAATGCACCCGCCTCCAGCGTGAGAGACGGGCGCTTGAGGTGGCGTACCGATTGAACAGACTGGATGTTGGGAGGATTAATAGACTGCTAGCAGAACCCGGCTCTGACGCAGCTCGGGAGCTGTTCAGTTGTGTGAGTCGCCTTAAGTGACCCGCACCGCCAATTTTTCCAGTAGATGTGTTTGTATTAGTTTTTAGCACTAGGTTAAGAAGATACGATGGGACTGACATGTACATATACAAAAGTCACAAAAAAAAAGAATAAAAAAAAAATTAAAACATATTGGCAGGATATGACATGTGACAAAAAATGTGGCCTCTACTTTGCACACAGATTGAGTGTACCATACATGACAATTGACAATGGGGTTCTGGGATCTATTCCCAGTGTTAGCTGTTAGATTAGATAGACGAGGTTAAAGGTTGTGCATATTAAAAAACTACGTCTAGGTATTTCTGATTTCTTGTTCTTTTGCCTTGTTCAGTAACATTTTAATATAGTATAAGCGAGGACCTGGAAGACTGAGGAGAAGCTTTGTAGATCAAATCAAGGAGCCCTCTCCTTGACAAAGACATGTCATACAAGGAGGTCAAAGAACTGGCCGGAGATAGAGATATATGGAAGTCACTCCACCGACAAGAGCCGTGCTCTTATATAAATGATGATGATGAATTATGTAAAAAAATATAAAAAAATGCATGCTGAGAGTATTGCTCAGAGTTGCACAACAAAAAGCTCTCGTCTTGACAATGGGCTCACATTGTATAATGGAAGTATTTGATAAAGAGCTGACTCCTCCAAGAGACGTTTACTTGCATTGTCAGATTGTCACGCTTGTTCAGATCCAGCCAGTTTTTATTTACAACAAAAATAAAATAGGAATATAGCTTAATCTTATACATAAGTTATATATTTCAGATGAATTAAAAATCCGTCAGCTTCAGAAGTTGATCGTCTATATAGAAGCTCGACCACTCAAGTTCAAGGTATACAAGGTGATTCCGCTGGACGCTGACCTGCTCGGGATGGTCTTTAACTTCTGCGTCACTTACCTTATTGTTATTATACAACTTACACACCTTTATTAGTAATTGACTAGCTTTAAGAGCTACATCTTGCACCATGATCTACGATTTTTCGCTAACTTGGGCAGCATATTATATGTACTGTTCTGTGTTCGTCCTCAATGATATAATATGTGAATCATACTTCGTAGTAGATTTTAAATCACGAAAATAATTATGCTACATTTTAGATCATATTGGTTTGGCGTCGAAATATCGAGGCAGCGTCAAAAAATCATAGATTTCTTCACGCTTGGCGACGCCACGCATGACCAAAATGCTGGCTTGTTGGTTTGTTTTTAATAGTTCCTGGCCATGGATACTAGTCCTTCAGCCGAATACATTTTTCTTCATCGATCCTTCTTTCTCCAGTTAAATGAGTCTTAGTCACAGTCCAAGTCTCACACAGTAAGTCACAGTCAAGTCCAATCATACCCTAGTAAAGTCGTGGCAACTTTACTACAAGCTTCTTCGGAGTTTTGGAAACAACACGAAAAGACACGTTTCACTACATTATCACATCATCACTTGCCCACACTTTTGCTCGTAAATCAGCACTTAATGAATAAAACGCCAACATTTTTATGCATTAACACTCGAAAAAACACAAGTTTTGGAAAATAATACAATGCAGCGACATGATTTTCTCGCGTTCCCGCCAAAACTCCCAAAATGCTGGCTCCCACTTAGTATTGCCATACAACGTAGCACCAATAGCCAGCGTTTTGAGAATTATACGTATTTATAGCAGATAGGATTTGTTTAGGTTATTTTATTTGAAACAGTATTTATTTACATGTTTTTACCATAATGTGAACCAATCCCATTAATCTGATTAATGGGATTGTTACGTTGTACAGAGATACTCAACCTTAGCTTTGTGTGTAATCTAGTAAAAATTTGATAAAATTTGAATTGTCCTAAACTAAAAAAAAGAGAGCAAACATATTTTGTAGTGGTAGGACTAAGTCCGCCTGGGGAAGTACCACACCCAGCCGCCAAGCAGTCGTATGCAAGTACTACTCTGTTTAGGTTTAAAGGGCAATGTTACCCTAAGAGCAATGTTACCAGAAAAAAATCTGGGCATGAAGAAATTTGTCATCTTTTGTGCGACGATCGCAGTGCAGTGAGGCGCAGGGTTTTGTTCACCTGTTCATAATTCATGCTCTGCTACTGTTCTGGGCAGGCGTGGTGCTTACCACCAGGCACACGTCTCGCTTGTCTCATCACACATTGCATAAAAAAAATACTACCTTTTTCTTGTTAGTCGCCTTTGTCAGTGCGAAGCAGCAAGAGAGAAAGGGATATAGAGTATTTCCTTCACTTTTACCCTCGTTGGTCCTCTATGGCTGAATCATCTTAAGCACTAGAATTTAACTATAAATAACTTAGCAGTAACTAAACAAAAATATGTAAAATTATTTGAAGTTAGATATTAGACATTAGAACTTTCTGCAATAAAGAACCAATCAAGCAACATCATGGTTTTATTACATTCTGCCATTTGTCATTTCATATCAAAGCATTTCGTTTGTGTCATATTTTTTACATTTAAATCGATCCGAGTCATCAACTTTATATAAGTTTGAATTGAAAGAGAAATTCGTGTAATCGATAGGGTCATGAAGTGAGAGAGTGCATTTTGGTTTGTAGAAAAGAGAAAGATTGTGTTTTGTTTTGTCTTTTATATGATTTGTTTAGATTATTTTTTCTGACCGTGTTAATATCAATTTAATATCAAGCTGGGAGTATTGTACTATTACAAATATATTAGTGTACTATTATATTATTGTTCTATTACATATATATTTATGTACTATTATATTATTGTACTATTACAAATATATTAGTCACACCTCTAATTGTAAATAAAAGACGGATCATAAAGAGAGCGCTCGTTTCGGCTGAGATCCCACTCGTAACGTCACATTCGTTCGCATAGATTCACATTCACATCCTACGGAAAGCAAAAAAAAATACAATAAGTATGTCGTAATAATATTTTTTACGACGTCGAAAAAACTGCATATCCGCCGAAGACTGTTCTCATATAATTTTTTAATGCGGGGTTACGCGGACATGGATATGGTGGTACTAAGCTGGAAGGAGTTCATTGTATTCATCGTAATTATAATTTTTACTATGCGGTCAACTGCGAAATCGGGAGTCAGATCCATGCATTTTATTTGACTGCCGTATAGCTCAGTTGGCACTGCCAACTGATCTATACGCTAAAAAAGCTATACTGCCAATTTGGCAGTATTTTGAGAGCTGTGAGGCGTGGGTTCAATTCACAACAAACATTTATGTGACGAATGTTGATATTTTTACTGTATCTGAGCACTCATGTACCTATTGTGAGTAAGCATTCTATTGCAGTTATTTAGTACTCTTAGTACAAGCTTTCTTTAAGTTGGGGCTAGACGACGCTGTGTGAAATGTCTTTGTCCACCAATATTTGTTTATGTCCACCATAATAGGTAGGTACATATTTATTAAACTGCATCCAGAACCACCGAAGGACGGGCAGCGGCGTCCTTTAGGTTATCGGCGGTGAATTTGTAAAAGTGCTTAAAGAAATACTAGTCAAGAAATGTTACTATACATTAGACGAATTCTTTACAGATAAATGTATTAACAACGGAATAGAATGAGCCGCTCCGCACAATATTGCTATACCCCAATGGGGTCATGATGTCGTTACGTCCATAAATTGTGCTAAATAAGATCTGCATGTATTATATAAGTTACATAATGTTTGCAGTAAAATATTGAGTATTGAGTATTGAACATTCTGCGATCCCGAAGCCGCCTATTAAGCGTGAGGGTTATGGCAAACCCCTATTAAAAGCCTTCGTTCACCAGTGGACGTGTTTCTAGGCCTAGCGCCATTTGCGCTTGCCTAAAGTCCGGTGACGCTAAGAGGCCATCTGAGGCCAATAGCATCAGTCATACAAAAAAAAAGTGGACGTGTTCTGGCTGATGATGATTTATTAACTAAAATATTTATTTGTTGAATGCAAATTACATTTTTGTAAGGAAAAGCGGATTTTCCTTACAATGTTAGGTACAAACAGCCCCTTTCGGCTTAGAACTGACGTGTCGCGTAACCCAGTATAAAACCTTTTTATTCGTTTATCTCGGGTAGATCTGAGGCGCGTTGTATCGATTGAATACTAAAATCGCCAACAATGGCCGATGTTTTTTACGTTTTGGACAGAAATAAGCGATTTTATTAGCGACATTATGCTAAAATAAATAAATTCACGACTGCATTCGGTATTTATGGTTTGCAATTCTTAGTATCTTAAATCCAAAAGTACAGAATAAGTAAACTCAAACGACATAAAATACAACAAGTAATGGATATTTAAAAATATGGAAGTTGGCATATTCAATAAATTGTCTTCCTGAAAAAATAGACTCACTCAATTAACCCAATGTTGGGTTGAGTCTAGTAGAAATTTCACGAAAACTATTTATTTAATATAAATAGAATATGTTTTTAATGCATAGCCAGTAAGAAATAATATTATGAAGGCTGGCAGGACTTGAACAGAGATGCTCTTATGCGTATACGAGCATCTCTGGGTTTCCGTCCCAACTGCTTTGCCAATTAAGCTACAAAAGTCTCTGCCTTACCCACAGAAAAGCGAAAGCCCAACTTCTTAGGTAGAACGGCTGTCAAAACAATGTTGTAAACCAATAGGGTAGATGACTGATGTTTATATCGTTGAAACCAATAGCTTTGATGAAGAGTTTAAGTTAATATAGTATGTTTATTGAAAAAATAATTTAAATCTGTTAATAATGTTCTGATATATGAACGTTTAAAGTTTTTGTTAGAGACAACTCTGTCCCTTTCCAACAAAACAAAAAATGACGTCACGCCTTACTTGTCAGAATAGAATTTATATGGCGTACTGAGAAGTGACGTCACGATATGCTGTTTCTTCTCTCTGTCTAGCACGATATTAAAATGCTTATAACTTGCTTATTTTTGATCAGATTTTCATTTTGTTTTCATTAATCAGCTATATTTATGGGCCACATTTTAATAGGACAATAATTAAAAAACAGTCATCTAGCCTATTGTATGGAAAACCGCTGTCGCCAGTTTGGGCAGTTCACACATAATTATATATAGTCACTACGACGAAAAAAGCCAATCATTCGTCGCGCATTTGAAGTAAAACGATCCGAACACCATTTTGCAACAGAATAAAATTGATCTAATTATGATGCAATGTGGTTTGGTTTCCTACGCGTCTATTTAAATTGTCTTTTTGAGTATACTTAGTTTAAAAACATGTATATTGGCTGTGACGATGATAAATCACTGCCGCTGTATATTGGTAGAATTGTCATTAAGGACTTACACACACCTTACCTGCCTATTTTTCTTATTGTTATGCATTAATAACATAGAAATACCCAAAGTGTGGAAACACTTTATAAAATATTGAATAGAATATTGTTATAGATACAAAATAAGTAAAATTGAGTTAGTAGATTTCTACAATTTCTTCTCCGGACGTATGCAAGTTCCCACACGATGTTATCATTCAACAAAAAGCTACTTACATAGACATAGATGAAAAATAAAAACAGTTAATGGAAAAGCTATAAAGTTAATTGGACTAATATTCAATAAGTTTACCATTGAACTTATCAATCAATCAATTGGTTATTAATTGACTTAATCGAACACAATTGCCTTGTTCATGTACATAATCTTAGAATAAGAGATATTATGAGCTAGTATGTTATGAGTAGGTATTGAATTTGTTATCCAACAAGATAAAGAGGGCTAGAGGAAGGAAGAAGAGGGAAGAGGCTAAATCATCTTCTTCTAATATAAAACTTAACAAAAAGTTTCAACAATACTGAAGGGTATGTATGTAGTTATCATTATGAACAACTTTTACTATGGGGCCAAACCTGAAATCACGAAAAAAAACAGCCGTTCCATAAATTTTGTCCCAGGTCATTGAACTTTTTTAATGGAACAGCTGGTAATTTTTTCGCGATTTCAAGTTTGGCCCCATAGCAAAAGTTCATCATAATGATGAGTACACACATACCCTTCATTATTGTTGAACCTTTTTGTTACACATTGTATAAAACAAAGTCTGGTTAGTTACACTACTTATAAATTAAGAAGTAGTAGTATGTATTATTATTTCGTAATCAGGAATAGTATCTCGGCAAGCTCGGTTTAGTAAACAGTTCCAATGTGGTTTTCGTTTGTTTTAATTTTGTAAGCCCTGTTGGACCTGGGTATGTCCCAAAACTGCAACCAGAACCACCGGAGGACGTGCAGCAGCAGTATATTTGTATCTATAAAATATGAGAAATGATGTAGTGCTTTTATAATCTTACTAAAAAAAATTGATGTGAAGAAAAAAAATTTACAAAACACCTCTATTTTACACATTACAACAGTTTTAATCATTAAATTTTTACAAATTTAGCACGAACATTTACTTACTCACTTGTAAATAATATAGTTTGTCACGATTTGTAGATCTTGGTTATGAAAAAATATTTACGAGTAAATTATGCTTGTAATAAATTAAAAATGGATAAAACAATCGAAAATTGAATCTTGACACGCACGAATCTGCGTAACTGCCATATTTTTGCTCCGCTAAATATGGCCCAATCTCATTGAGTTTTAGAATAATTATTGATCGCAGTAAAAATATGCTTGAAACATAGATGAGCGTAGCCTTCAGGGGGAGGACTTAGTCCAGCAGTGGACGCCTTCTGCCTAATGATGTGATGTGATGAATCCATGTTTGTAACCGTTGTTATTTTCGAAACCATGATTCACGCAGATTATTTTTATTGATGTTTTTCATTAGATTTATTTTACTTTTAAGTTTATATTATGTGACATAAACATTTGTGTTTGTGGTCTTGTGTAATTTTTTTTAAATTAAAGTTTGTAAAAAGGAGGGGATCCTGTGGTTGCTCGGCGGCGGTGTATCCAGTCCGGGATATAAATAAGACGCTCGTAGTTAACGGTAGTATAAGTATAATCACGAGGTAACAATAATAAAGCACATCGGACGGTAATCAATAAAAATAGAAGCGCGCGCGTCGGTGTCGCAGGAGAGAGTCCTTGCTCGTGGGCCGGCGCGGGCGAGGTGCGCGGAGGGAGGTGACGCGCGGTAACCACCGGGCGGGATGAAGCGCGCGGGGAGGACGCGGGGCGCGGGCGGCGATGCACGCTAGAGCTTTTTAGCTATAGCTAAGTACCTACCTATAGCTAACCCATCGCGTGAATGTATATGCGCACTGTTACAAGTTTTAATTATTTGTGTACTATTTTGATTAAATAAATTAAAACAACATGGCATTAGTAGTTTTATATCTAAGTTTTAATTTTTAGTCGTTTTTAAGTTCGTTCCTAATTAAATATTTATGTTTCTGTTTGTATAAATAAATTATTTTATTTTTATTTTGTGTCTATTGACCCGTAGAATGCAATTAAACTAAATACCAACGCAACATAATATATAATACATTAGCAGTTGCTAAAAGCTCGTTAACAAGATCGTCGCCTGGGACTCCACGACTTCATTGGAAGGTGTTGCCATGTGCGACGAATACCCCATTGCCACGCAAATTATCTCAGAAACCAAAACAATACCTTAATAACGTAACAATAATGTTTTTTTTAACGCAAATTAATGATTTCATAGTTTGGCTTAATATTGATAGAATTCAATTTAGAAACTAGATTTATCTTGATACTTTTAGTGGTTTAATAACAAGGAATCAGTTTAAATCTTTAGTGCAATAAAGTAGAGTTTTTAAGATAAAGCAAAAACAAAAAAACGTTTATAAACACAAGTATTTTTTTCTGACATTTCTACCGTCTTCAATTTCGATTACTTGGATGACATCTTTTTTCCAGTTATTTTTATATTAAAACCCAAACTACTGAACCTATTTTGATGAAATTTTTATGGGACAATCTAAAAGTATATCGTTTCAAATAAAAAAGAGAGCGAATTTTTAAAAACGGTCTATAAATGACGGGAGTTCTGAAGTAAGAAAAAAACATACAACCGAAATGTGATCCGCCTCCTTTTTTGAAGACGGTTAAAAAGGGAGGAAGTTTACTGCGGCGCTATTTGATTGGCTCTACATGACATGGAAGTATGTGCTCGTGAGGTCTACTGCTCGCAGAACTATTAAATTAATAATTATTAAATACTGGTGGACATTTCTCACAGCGCCATCTAGCCCCGAACTAAGCAAAGCTTGTAAGGGAACCAGATAACTGATAGAATCAGTTTTGGTGGGAACACGGAAAAATCATGTCGTTGCATTCTATTATTTTCTTAAACTTGTGTTTTTTATTGAATTAATAATAAAAAATGGTGGTATTTTATTCATTCTGTGTTGAATTACATGTACGAGTGTGGGCAAGTGATATAATGTGGTGAAACATGTCTTTTCGTGTTGTTTTCTAAACTCCATAGAAGCTCATAGTAAAGTCGCCACAACTTTACTAGGGCATGACTTGGACTCGACTATGACTAATTTCGTGTGATCAACTGTGATTTCATGACATATTTGACTTGATTTTAATTTAAAAAACTTGACAATTCATAAACTTGACACATGGCAGAATGCACAACGTGCGATGCCAATAATAAAAAAAACTGATATAATATTTAATATAGTTTTCTAGTTTTATTAATTCAATTACTTTCTTTGTTATGCTTGCCGCTTTTCTCTTGTACATATGGCAATACTGCCACAAGCGAGACACGTCCTAAAACGCCATGTCGCGCGACTCGTGACCTGGTTCTCTTCCTTCCTCATAGTTCACAGAAATAACCAACGTTAGGGCTGTTTATTCTAATTAAGTATGTTACTTTGTCTTTCACAGGCTGCCGGGCCGTACTACTTACAACAGAAAGACATTTTCATCATCATCATCATCATCATCAGCCCGGAGACGTTCACTGCTGAACGAAGGCCTCCCCCTTAGACCGCCACACTGTACGACAACCTGCCATTTGCATCCACCGGTTGCCCGCGACTTTTACAATGTCGTCGGTCCACGTGGGAGGCCTTCCTACGCTGCGTCTTCTGGTTCGCGGTCGCCACTCAAGAACCTTTCTTCCCCATCGGTTTTCAGTTCTTCGAGCGAAGACATTTTCATTTGTATACAATTTTGAATCTGTTATCTTCAATGTTTATGAGAATGGACACGCAAATAAAGAATCTTATCTTGTAGTCAGGATTTGCTTTGCTGACCTCTGCGGCCAACAATAAAAAAGGAAACATATTTGTTCTCTTCCCCTCTTCCACCCGACCAGCTAAATCCATTAGTTTTAAATGTATATTATAAATAAATATTATTATATTTGAGGCAAAATAAAGATTTATTTGATTCAGATATTGAAGCTCCAAACCGACTTAATCGTAAATTGTTTATACCGTTTATATGTTTAATCTGGCATACTAAGCCTTTTTTTTTAAATTTTAACTATGTATTTGAGGAAACATTATCCAAAAGCTTACCATTAATCATCAAGTAATCTACCTAAAAGGATCCCAAAGACATAAAATATCTTTTGTAGATATAATATAGCT
Organism: Erannis defoliaria; assembly: GCA_905404285.2. Taxonomy (NCBI): domain Eukaryota; kingdom Metazoa; phylum Arthropoda; class Insecta; order Lepidoptera; family Geometridae; genus Erannis; species Erannis defoliaria. The sequence continues at coordinate 13,998,171 of FR990066.1, forward strand.
TACAAAGAAAGAGTTCGGTGCTTGCACTGCTGTATCTGTAGTGGGCACTTATTTTTTCTATGCACTTGATAATAGCATACTAGGGAACTTGGACATGTGGTGTCAAACGGCCTTACTTAAAAAAATATCTCAACCGTTAGTTACTGCTTAAGATGCTCTGCCATCTTCTCTCTGACGTGAAGTGGAACATGCAAGAACAAGACAGAGAAGTTTAAGCAGTGATTAAGAGAATCGAGATTATTTTAGGTAAGGCTGTAAGTATCGGTGATTCACTCACTTTTCGGAAGCTGGATGCCGCATCCGAACGCTGCTAGGACCAAGGCGCATACATAAAAACTAGTTGCTACCTCAAGCCGCTTTTTAAATGTTCAATGCAACATCTGAATACTCGTTTCCCCACTCTATGCTAGATTTGGATGTATGGGGTATCGTAATAAGAAACCTTATATAATCCCGAGTGACACTGGCAATATTTTTTTTCAGTCGAGTTTTTTTTTTACTCAGATGTCCTGTCTTGTTACTTATAAAACCAGTCAGCGACGATGATAATGGAATGGACGGGCCCAGCGCTTTCAAATCGATCAAAATTAACAAGACAACACAATCAAGCATACCTAGCTAAAAGTATGCATATTACATTTGCCGGAAAATAGAGATAGCGTATCTAATTACTGCATGACAAAAAGAGAACACATGTGCATGTATAAGAAGTTTGTATTGTTGTATCGTACGGCTCGAATGTCGCAAAGGCAGAGTATGACTGAAGCGAGCGGAGAGCCGGCGCTCAACATATAGTCATCAAAATCCGTGCGCTTATTTCCCGTCCATTCATCTTATCATTGTCGCTGATACGAGTGACAAACAAGCAAGCGGGACATCAGAGTGGTCACCGCCCGCCACCTAAAACCATCTTCAACACCAGAAATGGTTGTCTTTGCGTTGCCTACTCTAGAGCTCGCAAAGTTGCCAATCGCTGCTGCTAAAAGCGTCGCGTGTGCTTTCGCCCTAAGTTGTGCAATTGTTTTGTTAAACAATGCAACGACCGAGATCGGTAATCAAGGTCGTGCCTTACTTGATACTGATCGATTGCCGCTACGCGTGTCGAACGCTAAGGAGGATAGCTAGGACAATAGATAATGATGATATGGAGGAAAGTTGTTAATATTTGTTAAAAATAAGCAACCGACCTGCATGAGGGCAATCACCGTCTTCTAATACGACAAACTATACACTTTGACACCTTTATCGCAACAGTAGTAGATACGATTATTGATTAACAGTCATACTGTGACAAAACTGTGACAGTAAGGCCTCGTGTTCACTAGAAACAAATGTACGAACATCTCTATCGACACGTGTCACCAAACTATTTGTTCCTAGAGAATAAGAGGCTTAAGAGTATAGCTTAAACAGTTAGAAAATTATGAAGGGTAAGGCAGACTTCTGTAGCTTATTAATTGGCAAGGCAGTTGGGACGGAAACCCAGTAAAATGTTTGTCATAAACAAGGGATTAGCAATCTCTTCCGATTAAATATCTTTGTCTTACTCCAATACAAAAAAAAACCTATCACCCCTCGTTTTAAATCTATAAAACTATAAAATCTACATTTCCGCTTCCCCGCCTATTTCTTTCCCGAAGGTGACACTTTGACACGAATAGGAAGTGCCTACGACATAGGAAACGATTAATTGTTAAAAAGCGCAGTTTTAAATAGAGATGGCGCGCGCGCATCCGTTACGCTGTGCTGTGGGTAGTTACAGATTTTTTTCGGAGTTCATATTTAGAATTGTCTTTTTAGTTCGGTTGTATCGGTCGGTAGTGGATAAGTCCGATGCTTAATGATGTCCTGCTGGGCAACTAAGTGTGGAAAAGGTTTTATGTACAAGTTGCAAAGTTTATACCGATCTATTATTTAATAACTTACTAACTAAAGCTATATAACATTTTGGCTTAATTGTTACAAGGAGGTACATATAGGAAAATTTTACCACTAGCCACATGCTTAGGGGATAATTATGTGCTAAGCCTTTGGTACTACATCACCAGCAAGAACACGTCCACTGCTGGACGAAGGTCTCCCCGTTATTAGGAAGGGATAGTACTTACTTGGTCTAGCTAGATTACTTGGTTTTTTGGTAAAGGCTTGCGTTTGACCCCATCTCGCTTGATGAGCATGCTTGCTTGGAGGAAAACGATTCATTTGCGACTTCAAGATACTGAGATTGTATCAATCGGGAACTAGGAGGAGTCAGCTCTCTAGATATCGGAAAACACTCACTCGGGAAGCGCATTCCACTAGTTTTGTTGACCGAGTGAGCGTAGCAAGCGAAGTCTGGAAAACAATTGGCAACTTTCCGGATGTTTGAATATTGGTACTCGCGTTCAGGTCGTATTTTTTTCTACTAATCTTGACGAAACTGCTACACATAAAATGAATAGCATTTTTTGTCATAGACGATTTTTCTGCGATATTTCCCCCAAAAAGTTGGGAAGTTTGATGCGATTACTGGGCGATTTTGATAATATATTAAGAAGTTTTCATTCAGTGAAAACGAAAATTCGGAGTTATGAATTTTCAAAATCCGTACCTAAATCTCAAAGAACTCATTGGTGTGGACCGGGGATTTGGCCCAAGTGTGTACGGTTACGAGACGCATGTTCTCCCTATGTGATACTACGGCGTTTACTTCACTCATGATATGAATTTATTTTATTCTCTCTCCACCCTTAGCTACCGGCAGCCATCACCGCGGTTGTGACAGACAGACGGCCGCGTGAACCGTAGGAAGTCGTTAGTTACGTGCCGATGACAATCGGTTATTTATAACAATTGATTAGCGGTTGCTGAGAAAATGGACCTTTTCTAGAGAGGAGAAAACTCACAACGAACCATAAAACTTAGATCTTCCAACTCCATGCATAGAGTAAGAAGCTAGTTGGCAGTTATCACGATAGAGAGGCCTTATAGCACGATGGTTTTATCTGTATGTCTGTCTGTCGTTCACTATTTAAAAAAAATTACCTTGAATGGTTCTGTGAAAAAACGCAATCAGTGAATTTGTTGAGGATATTCTTATCATTTACTCTAGCACTGGGGCTGGCCTGACCACTCAGGCTAAACAAACTTACTTACTTTCATGGTTCAGAAAGTTTGAAAATTTTGATTCAAGCAAGTTTTTACTCACTAAACTGGCCAAAACGAACAACCTCATTTATAGGCAGGTATGTAATGTATGTAATATAACTTGTTTGAATACAATGTTAAATGTAGTAGAGGTCGATGTACGATGGACGATGATTCATTAATTTATGACAATAGCCGATCCTTAACGATTTCTAAGAAATTTGACTTTTTGGAGAAATAAGAAGACTTTGAAATCAGTCGAATCTCAGTCAAAAATTCGAAATTATAGTATAGTATATTATTATCTTCGGTAACGTATCCTCGATGTGTTTCTTTGATGAAAGCTAGGCGTGTGTGAAATTTGTGTACGATATTGATAAATTATCGACAGATCTGCAGCCATCGATCAATCCCAGCCCTATTGTTTATCGATACCACTTCATATTCAGGCCGATTTCAGTCAAAGTAACGCTTTTTCCATAATTTACTGTTTCTCGATAGAGGACCGACGTTTGAGACGTTTTGTAAACCGCCATGGTTTCGTGATCAACTTGTAGTGTTGGTTCCCCCGGGGTGCCCACTCAACTCCCTAAAAGTTGAATGATACTTTATACAGGGTCCATTTTAAATAATCGGACACTGATTCCAGGATTTTTGACATATTTATTTTAATATTATGTTGGATTGTTTTTTCATAATTAGTTTTTTTGAGTTTTATTTACCAAAATACGAAGTTAATTCTAGAGTACGCTAGAGATAATTGTATGCGTTTTTAAGCAAAAAAGATCGCAGAGGCAGAGATATCTAAATAGGTAGGTAGGTATTATAAGAATCACTGTCCTGTCTTAACGAATGATTGACTGATTGACAGACAACGCACAGCCTAAAAAATGGGTCAAAACTTTTGTACGAAACTCCTTTGCTTTTGAGCTTTTAGTCGTGGAATAGTTCATTTAAAATATATTGACTATATATTTTGACAAGGGGTGATTTAAGGAGGTGAAATCGGGGATGAAGATATTGTAGTGGTGTAGTACTAGTGACGTAGTGTGTAAGTATACGTAATATAAGTAGAGTAAGGATGTGTGCGCGCAAGCGGCGTAATATCTATGTAACAGACAATAAATGGGATTCCAAGTGGATTGATGTGTATCAATTATTAGACTTAAAACTCCCAACATTACATGGCGACCCTGCCAGGATAGAGTGCCAAGGCGGTTGGGAGTATTTTTTTAAATTAAAATACAAAATAAAGTAGAAACAAAATGTGCCAATCTAAAGTGGAAAAAGAAGATGTGTTCATCACTCAGAATGCCGCCGGAAGCAACGGTGCGGTGTTGGAGCAGATGAGCAAGCTAAGTGTTGGAGTTTATATCACGCTGGCGCTCATTATTATGCTGTTCCTGTATTTGGTGTTCAGAACATACCGCGCTTGTCACCGCTCCTGGATGCAAGAACAAATTGGGCTCAACACTTTAAATCGCGTACGAACCTCCATCCAAGGACGACAGGTGGAGAACGGTGCAGCATAATCTCCGAGTGAAGTGAAAAGTGTATCCAAAAAAAAAGCAAGTAATAAAAAAAAAAGAGTTAATACCTATGTGTTAAAATTAATAATTACGTGCCACAAGGTCATTTCAAAATTATTTATAAAGTGAACAAAGACTCAGCGAACTTGATACCGGGCGCAACAATTTGCTGACCAAAGACTTTCGCCGTTGATCGTATGAAAATGAACTTTATTATAATAAATAGGGATTCATTGCAGTGCATAAAACATTTTGAAATGTAAGGCTTTGTATTGGATATCTTTTAATTTAAATGTAGAGGTCATTCGTTTAGATTAAGAGGGAGACATGGTTCCATGAGATGCTCGATACATTGGAAAGTTTTTATAATGCCCTTATAGAAATACGTAAATACTTAATTAAAAAGGGACAAAGCAGGTATAGCTCTAATACAACGCCAGTTAAGTTAAGCGAGGCGCAGAATATCTACCTTAACGCAAGAGACATTTATAAGACTATAAATACAAATAAAGAGATTATACTAGGCTCAGAGATTTTGGGGGATATTGACAAAGTTTATCGCGAAATAGAAGCTTTATGTGTGTATCCCAAGGCTAACAATATGGAGTTTGATTTAAAAGTAGCCTGCAGTTTGATTCCAGCCATGGACGACTCCGAGGCCACAACGAGACGTATGATTGACTCAGTGGACATGTACTCGGACATGATTGATGCCAAAGGTAAACTTTTATTAATCACCTTTGTAACAAAGACTAGATTATCAGAAAATGCAAAATTGCGAATGTCAGGTAATTACACAAAAACCGAAGATTTAATTAGAGACCTGCGCAAACATCTTTTGGTTAAAAAATCATTCGTGTCCATACAAACACAACTGCAAAATATTAGACAAGGTGTTAAGTCCGTCGATGAATATGGTACCGAAATTGAGAAATTAATGACTGACATGACTATCTCGCAAGCAGATGGTGACACAAACGCTTTCGCAGTGTTAAAGCCTTTAAACGAAAAAGTTGCGATAAAACGTTTTTCAGATGGACTGCGGAGTTCCAGAATGGCCACCATCATCGCGTCGCGCAACTACTCTAGCCTAAAAGATGCGATCCAAGCAGCGAAAGATGAGGATGCTGTATCTTCTCTGCCCTCATCATCAGGTAACATCATGCATGCATCAAGGCATGGACGAAATTTTTACAATTCGAGACGTGCGCGAGGCCGAGGCCACCAATATCAACGATGGTCGTACAATTTTAATAACAATCGTGGTCAATACGGTAACAATCATTATCGTGGGCAGCCTGAGCGTAGTAACACTCCAACTTACAAAGGTTATAATAGAAGGCCGATGTTTTATAATAGTCGACGGGGCAGATACAACAGGTTTACTAACACAAGAAATAACTACGGAGCACAGCCAGCTCGGAACGTTTTTTCGACAGAGCAGGATAACAAGAACAACGCTCCAAACAATGAAGAGGAAACGAAATCTTATGACCTGAGCCAGTTTTTTCGTTCTCAAGAATAGTATTTTTTCATGCACAGGCAATGCAACATACATTGCATTTTACATAAATAACATCAAATATTACTGTTAATCGACACAGGTGCTACACTATCTGTTGTTAAGCGCGAAGCTTTGCCATGTAACATCGCAGTGCATAGAAATAATACTTTAATTAATGGTATAGGAGGACAAAAACGATCTTTAAGTTCAGTAGATTTAGCTCTGCATGACTCCAGCGGCCATTTATTCGGACATAATTTCCTGATTTTCGATGTAATACCACTAAAAGCCGATGGAATTATAGGTTTAGATTTTCTTAAAAAATATCAGGCTAACATCAATTTAAATAAAAATATACTTACACTAACGAATAACGAAAATTTTGATTTTCCATTACTCAATGAACAAAATAAGTCCAATAATATACTTACTATTCCAGCAAGGTCAGAATCAATACATTATATTTATTTAAATAATAACAATTTCGGAGACGAAGTGATTGTGTGCGGAAAACAGTTAGAAGAAGAAGTATTTTTTGCAAATATTATTTCAAAAGTCAAGAATAATAGAATACCCGTAAAGATTTTGAACGTTAGCGAGAAAGAGGTATGCATGAACAAGTTATAAACGTAATGACACGCGCGCAAAAGAAAAGATTGGATAAATGTGCGATGAAAGATGATAGAAGTACGGATTTTAGTAAATGTGCTGACACAAGGTCTGATCAACCGAGAGTCGTAGATATATTAAAAAAGCCGTGCGAATCTATAGAGATGATCCTGATGGAAGGTAATAATTTAAAGAAATTAAGAGAAAATGGTATGATAACGGAAGAATATGAGTCTTTAGCGTACATAAAGAATAAAAATATGCTGTGTGTAAATCTAGATTTCAAGGCGCATTTTTCGCGAGCCGAATTTGTGCAGAAGTTAGGTTTATTTTGTAATAAAATACACATAGAAGAAGTATGCCTCATAAGAAATAAAGATAATTTAAACTTTATTAAAAATATATGCGATGAGATTAAATCATTAATACATTGGTCCGGACCAAGAATATGCATATTAAGAGGAGTGAAAAGAATTACGGATGATAAGGAAAAAACATTGATTTTAAATGACTTCCATTTACTGCCAACTAGCGGTCACGCTGGAATGCGCAGAATGGTGAATACTATTAAAAGACGATACTATTGGCCAAATGTAGAAAAAGACGTTCAAGATTATGTAAGAAAATGTACGAAATGTCAGAAAATGAAATATTTTCGATACATTAAAGAGCCAATGGAGCTAACTTCAACGGCTTCATCGGCATTTGAAAAAGTGTTTTTAGATGTAGTAGGACCATTAGACAGGGATATCGATGATAATTGCTACATATTGACCATACAATGCGAACTAACAAAATTTTTTCAGGCTATTCCATTAAAAAATAAAGAGACAGTGTCTATTGCTGATGCATTTGTGAGAAAATTTATTTTAAGGTTCGGAGTACCGGAAAAAATCGCAACCGACAGAGGAAAAGAGTTCATTTCTTCTACGATGGAACAGGTATGTAAAAATTTTAATATAGAAAAGTTATCATCTACTTCATACCATCATCAATCGATAGGCGCATTAGAAAATTCTCATAAATCTCTAGGCGCATTTCTGAGAATTCAATGCGAAAATCATACAGATACGTGGAATTATTGGTTACCCTTCTGGTGTTTCAGTTTTAATAACACAGTTCATACGGAAACAAATTACACGCCATACGAATTAGTCTTTGGGAAACTTTGTCACATACCTTCCAAAATATCTGATTCTGTGGAACCATTATATAATATTGAAGATTATCCTTTAACTTTAAAATATAGGCTACAACTAGCTCATGCTGATGCAAAGAAAAATTTATTGTTAAGCAAAAATAAGAGAAAAGAAACATACGATAAATCTGTAAATTCTGTCAAGTATGAAAAAGACGATTTAATCTTAGTTAAAAACGAAATAGGCCGAAAATTAGATCCAGTGTACAATGGACCTTTTGTAGTTTTAGAAGATTTAGGATGTAATGTTAAAATAAGCATTAACAATAAGATCGATATAGTACATAAAAATAGAACAAAACCCTTTTTTACCAATGATATATCTCAAGTTATTAACTTGCCGTTCCAAAATGTTTTATTTTAAAAATTTAAAATTAACTTTGTTAAAATATTTTGCTAATAAAATAGTTAGACTATATTTAGATAAGACAATGTAAGAGCAAAAGCTTATAATTTAGTTAGAATTTAATGTGTAATACAGAAAAAGCAAATTAACAACATCTTATAATTATGTCAAACCAAATTATCAGGTGTTCATTTTGAACTTTTTTAAATACTTATCTGATTACTAATATACAAAAAAAAATGGTGGAACATTTTTTTTTTTTCTTTCACCCCCGGAGGTGTAGTGGTGTAGTACTAGTGACGTAGTGTGTAAGTATACGTAATATAAGTAGAGTAAGGATGTGTGCGCGCAAGCGGCGTAATATCTATGTAACAGACAATAAATGGGATTCCAAGTGGATTGATGTGTATCAATTATTAGACTTAAAACTCCCAACATTACAATATATATGGAACGTTTTTGTTTTTGAAGTTATAGTGATGAAAATTGGTATTTGGATAAACTTTTTAAAACAAACCAATAATATGTTTTGCTAGGGTTGATATAAATTGGTAAATATGGTGAGCAAAAAAAGAGTAACAAACTTGGGGTATGGAAGATACGAGAATTTGGGAGCGCGCGGGGCGAATTTCTTCCGTATGCGCACGAAGTCGTGGCCAACCTCTTGTACAATAATAAACGACGGAGATCTGCACAAACCATAGGAACAAAAAATATCACGCAGAATAATTTTTGTACAAACTTCTAAATTTATTTTTGTGAAATATCTTTAAATTTGTCAAAACTCATAGAAAGAATAGAATAAAATAAAACATCACTTTCTTTTGCCTAAACTATGCTTACAAAGTTCTTAAAGTTAATTTGGTTATATTTATTATTTTTTATATTCATAAGTGTGAAGTCATAAAGTGAAGCGGTTAATTAAAAGTGACCGTGTATCGATACACTTTCGTATTTCTTAACTGGGCTACCAGGGGCTACAGTTACTAAGTACTCGTCAGTAAAAAGGTTTATCACGGCTCGTCAAGTAAAGAAAAGTATACGAAAATGTTTGTCAAAGTATTAAAGGTGAAAAAGAAACGTTTTATATAGGTACTACTTTTCTTGAAGTCGGTTTTCATTTGCGATGAACCTAACTTTCCCTACGACGACAGCTACGTTTTGTCAGGCAATCTATAATGCCTATAAGATGATAGAGCCCCGTTATAAATCTAATACTCCAGATGATTTATCGATCAAGTATTTTCGAAAACTACTAGGCACAGTAAATCTTCGTTGTCTTTCTCTTGGTTTCCGAGCAAATATTGGCTCATGAGTGAGGATTGTCCCTGCAAACATTAGCTTCTTCATTGTGTCAAAAGCTAAGCCACTAAATACGTCGCATCGTTTTCTGCTAATTACGCCTTGCAACTAGACTACCACTCATCGACGAAGTTGGCATGTGGCTGAGCTTGTAAGCTTAGGTACAAAGGAAAAGGAAAGGTAGTTTTCGTTAAGAATTCTTTATTTATGGTAGAAAGAAATGAACTTAAATTATCCAAATTAAGTTAGCTAATGTTTAAAATTTTAGCTTTATTTCTATTTTTATACTCCATAATTTATTACAGTATACGATGGAATAGAGATACAATCTTACAAAACCCGACTCCCAGCAATTTTGCAACTTTCAAAGATTTCTTCCTCTTCAACACATTTTCTTCAAGAATTTCTTTAATATAAATCATAGACGCGTAGAGACGTGGTCGCGTGCCTCTCCCACTCGTGTTATAGCATCGAATAAGATTTGTGGGCGGCTCCTAAGGGCATACGATTTATGTTATCCACCAGGGTTACCACTCTATCTCGAACATCTCTAACTTGATCGTCGATGACGATGATGAGTTTTCTATGAGTTTGCCTACACGTGTAAATGAGTACTTCAAAAATGAGTTAAAAATGTTTTAAATGAGTATATTTACAAATCTGTATACTAATTAATTTGTATTTTTATATATTATAATATTTACAAGATAGAAATATAGTAACAAACATAAAAATATTAGATTTTCTTCACTTTCAAGTGTAGAATACAATAGAGTAGAAATACATACATAGCCCCTGAAATCTTTACAGTCCTATTTTTCGGCAGTCGTTGTAATAGTAAATTTACCTAGCCTGGAATTGAAATTGGCTTGCAAGTGACGCTGCCGGAAGATTCTAATAGGTGATTCACGGTAGGTTTTTCAACTCAGGGTCGTGTCCGATTTCTATAACGCAGACTACTATGTACCTACGATCCTCCTTAGTATGTGTCGACCTCAGCGTTTCAACGATATTTTTCTTCACACGCAGCTCATGCTCATTGCCAGGATTTGTGCCGTACAACGTCTGATCAATAAACAATAAACAAATGATACAAACTAAATCCTACGCCGCACTGCATTGCGCTCTTCACCCTGAGATATAACATGTCAAATCTCTTCATGTCCAGTATTTTTTTTAGTAAGATTGCCCTTCAAAGCGGAACACAGCTACTGCTTGGCGACTGAATAACTGGCAAAGGTGTAACTTGGTGGACTCTGCAACAGAGTGCTACCACTACAAAATTATCTATGTCATTCAATACGCGGCAGCCCTATGTAAGCCCCTACCGCTGGTTTCAATTATCAGGTCAAGTGGTCATGAGACACAGCGGCTGTTTGTAAACGTTCTCTGACTCCTGACCTGTCTGACGTTATTTACCGTCATACAAGCCGTCATATTAGCTGTATACAGTGACAGCTATGGAAGCTCAGTCGCATATTGTAAGTACCTCCAGATATGAACATCTGAATCATATCATAAAGTTAATCGCTTTTTGACATAAAGCCACGACGATGAAGTAATATTGTAAAACATCTAGCAAATTACATCCCATACCGAACAAATAAATACGTCGACTGGTGTCACAATCTTGTGAGGAGGTATTGCTAGATCAAACGAATTTATATGTATATGATATAATTTGCTAGACGCTTTACAAAGTTATATCGTCAACTTCGCGTGAGCTGTCAAAAAGTGAATAAAGTAATGGACAAAGTATAGTCGCACATTGCAAGTTCCGCTTCTAGACATGGAAGCTGAATAAAAGGCTAGGCTATAGTATGATAGTGATCCAGCAACGGATAGACACATAGATAATAGCCACACATTATTATTTAGAGAGCCAACTAATGCAAGATGGACTTTTGCTCTTGACATTTGCAAACGTTGCCTGACTCTTGGCTCTAACTATACTTATTTATCTAACGTATTAACTAGGAGGATAGAATAGGGTCATATTGTAGTAGTTGACAGAACTAAACTAACTAAAGTGTTGCTGTCCTTAGCTAACATGCGTAGTAAATAAGTGACAGCAATATTTTAATTAGTCACAATAATAAAATAATAAATAATAATTAATTAATTTGTTTAATTAGTAGTTTAATTATTTTTTTATATTTTAGTTTTTTAATTAGTAGTGTTTTTATTTTTGTTTTAATTAGTAAGAACTGTCAACTAAACCCGTCAGAATCGACAACATTGTCTGTCTTGTTTGGTGTATTCAAGGCGATTATTCCCGTTGTCCACCACCCGTATGTCCGCCTTTGGTGGACAGCGACACAACTTTTTACAATATTCCCGTTGTCCACCATGGTGGCCAGTGAAACGTTTTAACAATGTGGACTGTCTGTGACACTGTGTGTGTTTCTTATTTTTTTTAAACACGTGCTTTCCTACCTTTCGTAGCACAACAATATCAAGCCGTTATCATTTATCATCCGCGAAAGCAACGGTTATTTATATGAACACCGATAAATCATCGATTCTTATCGAGTGGAAGGGACTCGATGCTCTGCCAGGTTGTGTTATCGATTAAATCTGCTAGCACTATCTTGGAGGATGCAATATTATGTGTTACACAAAACAACTTATACCTACCTATACAGCGGTGGTCAAATGATAAACCATATTTATATCTACGGATGGCTGTCAATTTAGTTCCATAAAATAGATATGTATACACAACAATACAATACAATGTATACTCGGAACAGTATTATAAAGCCGAAAGTAGAATTGTTCTAATCATTCTGAACAAACTTTGGTTTCCGGGCAAACTTTGAAATCGCGAAAAAAAATTTGCTGTTCCGTACATTTTTGTGCCGAAGGTGTGTTTTACTATGGATGTCTCAAAGTAGGTTATGATACGTGCTTTCCTTTTACGGTTTTTTACCTTTAGGACATCCATAGAAAAATGCTGCTCCTCCTCCTCTAAATATTAAATTGTGAGGAATAAACAGAGCAATTTATAAAAGCTAAAAGAATACTAGGTCCGGTTGTAACTTGGATGGGTGACGTACAACAATGTCACGTATTCTAACGCGATATTCAATCACTCCAGAGACGTATGGAGTGAAATTCCAGTTAGCATTTCCTTAGTTCCTAAGTAGTATGACTTCCTTGTCCAGATGCTAGATTTGAGAGTATTTAGGTTTGAAACTGAGTACTTATTAGGTAAGTACTCAGTTTGTAGAGTATAGTATTGATTTATTTTTATGTTGGCGCGTTAGTTTTTCGTTGTAAGTATCTAATATATCTGTTAATAAAGTATTAAACTTATGTGGAAAGTGTTTTAACCGATTTCAAACAAGGAGGAGGTTGTATATTCGACTGTGTGTAGTTTTGTTTTCACCGATTTCTCCGTACATTTTGAACCAATTTTGAAGTATTTTTTTGTTTATTATTTCCATGTGGTTCCATAATAGATTGAGGACTTTTTTTTAAAGTTTGTGCTTGTCTGTAATTTAATTTTATTTTCCTTCAACATCTGAATATTTCTTGCATGATGAAAAACGTGTACCTCTTTGTGATGTGAGCGGGCTTTCTCCGCACGATAGACATTCGATGGGCCCGCGGTACGAAAAAATGATACCAAGTACTAATACATTTTTACCCATTACCCACTCCTAATACATTTTTGTTCATAAAATTATCAGGTTACGCTTGTGCCATTGGGGTCGGAGCAGCCTTTACGCGGCTTGCGTTGATGCTTTGGGACCGTCACATTCTACTTCGGCGAAGCAAAAATAAAATCATATAATACTAAGTATACTAGAAGCATTCACAAATTATTATTATTTATCGAAAATATTCACAACTAAGCGCACATTATGACTTTGTGGCGCTGGCTGTGGAAACTTGGGCCCGTGGTCGCCCGACACTAAAAATTTTTGTAAAGATTTGCCCAAAAGAGATTGGTCCTCGCCTCGGACCAATCTCTTGGCCACCTCAGAGCTGGCGCATACTATGCCCAGAGGCTAAGTATTGCCATTCAAGAGGGAAATGCAGCCAGCATCCTGGGAACCCTACCGCATGGTGGCGATCTAGACGGCGTTTTTGTTTTATAGGTAATAGGGTTTTTTTAAACATATTTATATATATATATATATATATTTTATAGTAAATAAGTAGTTTTTAGTATATAGTTTAAATATTTATTTGAAGTTTTGTACATATGTAAAAAAAATACTAGAAGCAACACAAGCAGTGCAAATAATCAAATATTATGCAAACCTCGGCAGTGGTTACCTAATTGTTTGAACCGTTTGATGTGAGAGAGTCGTTGGGTGTGATTTGAATATTTTTACTGTGTCTAGAGGTAATTGGATAGTCTTTTTGTAACAAAAACAAAAAATAAATGCCAGGGTTGATCTAAAGGGGTGAAAATGGGAAGGAAAAAATAAATGAATAACCCAGCGGTATGGAACATATTTTGAGACGATGCGAATATCTTCCGTACGCGGACAAAGACACCGGGTGTCCTGTAAGTTATAATTGGCGATATTTCGTAAATTCCCGAAACTCTACCGCACAAACATTCTTTTATAAAATGGAATTCCTCTCAAACAGTAGCTGGGAGGTACTAGTTAGTATTCTATGTCGGTTTATACAATGATATAATGCTATAACGATGTCGTTGTAGTAATAGATTTATGACTTAAGTGCACTTAGAATTTGCTAGGCTCTGTGCTGCTGGGTGACTTCACCGACCATTACAAATTAGTTGATATTGTAGGCAATTCCCGCCGCTAATAATGCTCACCTGTTATCTTTTTTGTGTGTGTCTGAACAAATTTGGATGAAACTCAGAATGGAAATAGCTTATTTCCCGGAATAACATATAGGCTACTTTTTATCATCATCATCGTTTTTCATCATACGCGGGTGAAACCGCTGGGCACAGATAGTTTAATAATAATATTCTCTGATCATTTAGATTCATTTCAGAAATCATCTGAAATTTAATAAAAAAAGGAGCTAAGGGGGGGGGGGGGCCAGACCTCCTAACCCTCCCCCCCATATATACACGTCTTATACTTATAGTTATCCAATTTACCATACGATAAAGCAAAGCATAAGATGTTAATAAACATGTTTCTTATACGTATGTTTAATGTTGTTTTCTGTAAAAATAAAGCCGCCAAGCGTACGAGTACTTGCGACTCGGATAACGAGGGTTCGGTACCGTTATGATTTACAAGATATACGTCGTTCCTCGTTATAGAAAAAAAAACAGACGAACTAACATATTTATAGACAAACAGAGACGGATTGCTTAGTCATAGGGTACAGTTGAACACCCTTTAGGCAAGGAACCCTAAAAAATAAATAAATTTCAATTAACGTTCCAGTATTTTTTTTTCTTATGTTTACATACTCCGTCTTTTTCTGTAGTTACTATGCATGTTCTAGGGTTACTTATTGATGCCAGTCTCTGATAACAGAAACCACGTTTCAGCCTTGGGGAGTACATTTTTTATGTACGCAGCACGTGCACCATAAGGACGAACGAAACAGTTGCGATAAAAGAGAGGCGCGGGCAAATTTTCTCTGTGGTGCCATCTAGTTCAGTTTTGGGAACTAAAGAACGGAATCAAACGGAATACTCATTCAAGTTTTGGCTTGAGAAATGACGATATATCTACAAAGAATCAATTTTCAGGCTTTTCCCATAGCCAATGTTATGTGACCTTGCTTCTTGCCAAATTTTGTGATTCTACGTCAACGGGAAGTATACCCTATGTATTTTGATTTACTTGCGAGTCTAAAAAATACCAAAAACACTAGAAAAATGGCTGTAATTTTTGATTGCAATGACTTAGAAGCTTGATTTTTTTACAGCTCCAAGGGACCGTAGACTTGACATTGAATATTAATTTCAACTTGATACCTCCACTTGTTTCCGAGTAAAAGAGCCTTGACAGACAGACAGACAGACGGACAACGGAGTGATCCGATAAGGGTTCCTTTTTTCCTTTTAAGACACAGAACCCTTAAAAACAACCTTTACCCACCAATTAAGTACGTTCTAAAGATACAGCTCAATAAAGGTAGGAGATATTGACAAACGTAGCAAGCGTATGCTTAGCAGAAGGTATTAATAACAGAGACCACAGATTGTAGCGAGATTACGGAATCCTAAAAATTTAAATATCCATCATCATCAAATGTATGGACCTGGACTGCAACCAGACCCACCGGAGGACGGGCAGCAGCGTTCTCTTGGTTAACGGTGGTGACCATTCTGCGATCACCAAGCCGCCTGCCAAGCGTGGGGATTATGGCAACACCCCTCTATAAAGGGGGAGGCCTTCGTCCAGCAGTGAACGTTTTATGGCTGACGACGATAGTCAAATGTAGAGATGGTAGAACCGGTGTTTTGTTTTGAATAAGTAGGTACTATTTCTAGAACTAGACTAGCAGGAAGCTACGTATTTAGTAACACATTAGTCTAATGTCTACTTGCTGATGAGAAATTGTGGCATAATTTGTGCACACAGACTTGTTAGGAGAGTCTTTGTATGAGACCAGGGGCCTTATTTTTGAATCGTACGCAAGCGTAGCGCATGCGAAAGGAGCTGACCTTCGAACGATACTGATTGGAATAAGGTTCAATATCGTTTGAAAGTCGGCTCCGCTCGCATGCGCAACTTTACGTACGATTCAAAAATAAGACCACAGTATGAGACTATGAAAATATTGGTTGCAAAACAAGAGAAAGTAGTAAATCAAACTGCCAATCTTGTAAATTGTGAATCGATAATAAACACATTGCAAAGATCGATGTTGACTGGATCGCGACTCGATGTAGGCGGCCTGTGCTAATCGATTCTCGTAACTCTTAATCGATTTAATTACAATGTTCATGTCTCTTAATTCTCGTTGGTAATAGTTCCCTGGGGTAAATGTTTTAATCAATATTGATTGAAGTATGATTATCTAGACTGGCGTGATTTCTAACAATTTTGTTTTATTTGGATAGGTTTTGTGTTGCTTAGTAGTATAACGTCAATTTCTTCCACATGAAGCCATATGAAATTAAGCTAAAAAATAAAAACCACTTTAGGTTCGCGAGGAAATTTTGGCCATAAACGCAGCAGATGCATACTTTCCTAGCATGAAAAATGCGCGAACTCCGTATTATGTGAAGATAGAAAAATTTACCAAATGGAAAAGTAGTCCTATTACATATATTTTTCTACTAGCTATCCTACGGCGTCCTATGCTACGTTTGGCGATTCTGCAGATATCGTCTCCAACAGAGCTTTGGCAAAAATAATAATTTGGGACCCGGACCTGGGTGTAATGCTAAAACTGCATCCAGAACCGGGGACGGGCAGCAGGGTCCTCTCGATTAACGGTGGTACCAATTGTTTGGGTTATGGCAGCCCCAGTATTCCCAAGTATTAAAGAGAGGGCTTCGCCCTACAACGGAACGTCTTCTGGGTGGTGATGACTCTAAACTGGTTATCGGTTCTGTTGCGACAGATATGACTAGCGCATCGCCACTAAATTACTAATACGACAAATGTATCAGAAAATGTAGGGTACGATAGTAGACAAAGCAGGACGCCGCCGCACGCGCGTCGGGCTCTGTTTTCACTCTTTGAAAAAGGTCACCGGATGTGATCGAAACTATAGTCGGAGTATCTGATTTAATTAAACGTGAGTATTCCCGTATAAATAAAACAAAAATATCATAGACGTCCTGAGAGTCGACGTGGTGACAGTATACTTACGTAGATTTAAATGATGATGTTTTTTTTATCACGGCAACACTAGAAGAAAGGCGTGCAGTGCAGCTTATTCCATCAATTCTTATCAATGGGCCTCTACAGGCCACCACCGTCACTACCCCCACGACTCTGCCAATCCGGGAAATAAGCTCTATCCCGAACGTGGCCGCATAAAGTGACGCTGATATCAAAGTCATTGGCCAAGGTTTCTAAACTACTTAAAATTTAAACCGACTTCCTTTTTAGGCGCGTTGCGTAAGAAAAAATCACGGCACGTGCCATCCACTCTACGTTACTGGGTAGCGTGTAAAATGAAGCAGTGACTTAGTTTTTGCATTTACTCAGTCTTTTTTTGGCAGAAAGTAACTAACGATTTTAATTTTTTCCTATACAGGGTTAGTTCTAATCAGTTAGCACCCTTTTAAGGGCATATTCTGTACATCAAAACAAACAACTTTTACTATGGGGCCAACATTGAAATCGCGAAAAAATTATCAGCTGTTCCATACAAAAAGTTCATCGACCTTGGCCCCGTAGTAAACGTTGTTTGTTTTGATGTACAGAATATGCCCGTATAAAAGGATGCTAACTGATTAGAACTTAACCTGTATACATTATGAGGTACTAGAGGCTAGTGGAGGACCGCTCGGCTTGGTATCCCGGGCTGCAAAGATATCATTGAGACCGATAAGTTCTTTGCAGTTTATCTATGGATTTTAATAATGCTGGCTTTTTGGTGAAAGAAAACATAGTAAAGAAAACTTGCATTACGTCCGGAGAAGAAATCCAATGGCGTATACAAGGTGTAATAAAAAGGTTCAACAATATTGAAGGGTGCGTATGTACACATCATTATGAACAACTTTTAATATATACTACTATACAACTATTATTATAATGAACAACTATGCCTACTATGCCCCTGCCCGTAATGGTAGTAGAGCCAGAGTTGTGAGCTTGCGAAGAAAATCCTGCGCCGCACTGCACTGCTCTCGTCACCCTGAGATATTAGACATCAAATCTCTTCATACACAGTATATTTTTTGGTAACGTTGCTCTTCAAACCGAAACACAGTAATGCTTGCACACTACTGCTTGCGGTATATTATTATAGTAAATGTAAAATATCAAAACGTAACCGTCTTATGCTTAAAACAATAAAACGTATATTATTTTACAACACATTTGCTCAAAAAGTGCATTTACGAAGCCTGTATACATCGTTCGAAAGTTAAACATTACGCACCATACAACGGAGCGTGCGGAAAAGCCTTTACCGCACACTTCCTTGTATAGCGCCGTGCGTAAACTTTACGGTTTTTTTTTAATTTCCATAATAATAATTTAAGAACTCCACCAAAGAGTTTCACATTACGAGAATAAATAAGCTGAATGAAGTCCTTGGAAGCGCTTTTGCTCAATACGTTTGTCTTACTTTAATATTAAACAGAAAATGTAACGAAATAAATTCTCACCACTACTTTATCTGTATTTCTAATTTTCACCACGCGCACTTAGCGCCATTTGTTAATTCGCGCTATTTCATCTTACCTCCTAGGAGGATTATGGCGTCGCACTTTGTGCATTTGCCAGTGTCAAGTATTTATTTGTATCAAGTTTTTGATAATTTTCATGTCGAATGAGTGTAAGTCACAGTTAAAGTGATGTCACACTTAGTAAGTCATGCCCTAGTAAAGTCGTGGCAACTTTACTGTAAGCTTCTTTGGAGTTTTGGAAACAACACGAAAAGACAACATATTAGAAACGTTTTAACGAAGACGAACTTTAGGACGCAGTTTTTTTTCTCCTTGTCTCCTAGGAGGATTATGGCATCGCACTTCGAGCATTTCCAGTGTCAAGTAGGTGACTCGTGACTATGGTAAGCCCTCGACTTCGTCTCGGGCTTACATTCGTCTACTCGTTTGTAAAAACCAACTTACCGCACTAGTATCATAAATAACTATTACGTAAGTACGTACACCATTTTAGTTATAACACAATTCGTAATACGAAAGAAATTGACAAACCACTTTTTTACTAAAATATGTTTTGTAGAGCATAGGTGTTTTATGTATAAGACGGTTAGTTTAATGTAGTGGTAGGACTCTACTATGCAGAGTCCGCCTGGGGAAGTACCACACCTTTGCCAGTTATTCAACCGCCAAGCAGTAGTTTGCAAGCATTCCTGAGTTCGAGTTTGAAGGGCAATGTTACTAGAGAAATTACTGGGTATATATGAAGAGATTTAACATCTAATAACTCAGGGTGACGAGCGCAGTGCAGTGCGGCGCAGGATTGTGTTTGCAAGCTCACAATTCTGGCACTGCTACTGTTAGTGGCAGGCGTGACGCTTACCATCAGGTGAAAGTCTTGCTCGTCTCGTCACTTGACTGTATAAAAATAATAATAAAAAAAAAAAACAAATCTACAAAATTTTAGTCTTCACTACTGACAACGCAGACTTCCATGGCCCACACAGTTTTAAACCGGAAACGGATACTTGTGGCGTACTCTGGGATTTAACAAGTAATTTGTGGGGCGACCCGCGACTGATGCTCGCAGCGATTGATTGACGACGTAGTATGTGCCGATCGATGCTGTTACAGAACTAGATGATGAATGTTCTACCAAAAGAACATAGGTTAGCAATCAATCAATCATTTATCGGTACAAAAATTGGTGCAGTGATACACCTAAGAAGTAGGGCTTTCACTTTTCTCTGAGTTATACTGTGGATAATTTCGGAAGTGGACCTTCTGAACCTGACCCTTTGGATTCTTTAGATTAGTTTTTGTGTTTTACTTTCCTAAAGTTTTCAAAACTAACCTTACACAATTTAAAAACTAGCCCCCGGTTCCCGTATTACCCGGAAGCCGCATCGACAGACAGACAGATCTCAGAACGCATTATCTTCCGAGAAAGGAGGAAACTTGCTTCCTCGTGCGATTGCTATTTTCTTACTATTTCTCCGCCTACGTCTTAATTTTCGACCAGTATCCGGCCGGCTAGCGGCTGGCCAAATGGCTTTATTAGAAACGTTGCCGTTCTGTCTGGAAGTATATGTCTGGTATCTTTTATCTTACGTTTCCTTCAGTGAGGATTATGAGGTCACATATTATGCAATTGTCAGCGTCAATTATTTTATAGTTATTGATTAAAAATATTTAAACAGGTGCACGAAAAACGCGCATTGCACGGCCACACCGGGACGCTTCCTGACGAAACACATCGCGAAATCATACATTCATCATCATCAGCCAGAAGAACGTGCTGGATGAAGGCCTCCCCTTAAGACGCTGACAATAGCTGATCTTCCGCGCGTCTGTGGTCTCAGTCTAATTAAATAGGTAAAAAAGAGAAGCCGGCGCGATGCGCCACGTTTCGTACAGTAATTTTGTTAGAAAATAATTAATTTGCAATAAAGTTATTGCGTAAAAAAAAACTAGTTCCATAATAAGATAGATTAAAGTGTTACTCGTAACCTTTACTAATTTTGGTTCTGTGTCTTCATACAAAAATACAAAGAAAAATTGACTTAGAAATTAATTTTTAGAGGTTAATTTACGTTTTATTTCTATCGAGAAAATTATTCGCAAACGTGTTTTCGAAACAATATCCAACTAGGAAATATGATCTAGATTAACATAATTTTTTTCAGTGCTGTCGAATTTGTGCATTTGACAAACATTAACCCGAATGAAGCCAATTTTGGTGTAGTCATCCTTTTAATAGGGATGGGTTGCCATAATCCCGACGCTAGGCAGGGGGCTTGGGGATCGCAGAATGCTGACCACCGTTAACCGAGAAGATGCTGCTGCCCGTCCCCCGGTGGTTCTCGATGTAGTTTTAGGACATTTTCAGGTCAGACTCTACAATACAAACATTATATTTAAAAAAATATCAATGAAAAACGATTATCACGAATAATTATATTCCTACAATGAACTCAGTTTCAATCCAACGATAACCATAAAACACATCAAAAGGGTCCCATCAAAGAGAAAATCCGCCCTAGATTCTCTAAAAAATAATTGCCTCCGTATCATTGAACAAACGCCAAAACTTAGAAAACAAAACGAAAACACGAAAAATAATTAATCAGTGCGACAAATAAATCATAATGTTCGCTTACGTAATAGCAGTCGCGAGCCGTTGTTTACGAATGATTTTCCTTGATTTTCACGCGACTGTACATAAGACAAAGACGGAAGGTCTTTCCCTACATCGCGGTACGAAAGAACGAGACGGCATCAGTTCCCGCGGTTTCGCTATCGGCGCACGCGCACGCGCTGAAAGCTCCCCTTGTCTTTACCTTCAGTTTTGAAACAAAGCTCGACTCGCGCGGTCGTCTTTTTGGTTTCAGTTATAAATTCGAATTGAAAGACTTCGGACTGGTGTTGTGACTGTGAGTGCAACATTTTAGTGAAATTTGAAACTTTTCACGTTGTGATCGTATCATCTTTTTCCGGAAGCGGATGTCCCGCCATTTTTCTTGAAACTGGTATGTTTGTAATTAAATATAGAACGTCTATGTTTTATGCGTAAGCGCAATTAGCTTTATTTTATTTTTGGCAGATTTAAATGTAAATATTATTATGTTTGTAATATAATTATTGTTTTTTCGTTTTACCCTGATTTTTAAGACTTCATTGAACTAGTTCTATGTACCCATATTATAGGTATAATTATAATAATTAAAATGTCTTCTTATTTCATGCTAAAATCATTATGAGCCAAAATGCATAAGACTTCCTAATTATTATTTATTGAGATTTCTTAATTCATTTATTAATAGCGGCGTCGTTTTAAGCTCAGCGTTGTATGGTGTTTAAAAGACCTATATTGTTGCGGATACTTCTAAATAAATAAAAAACAGATTATAGGTATTTACAGTATAATATATCATTACATTTTAAATCTATGACCTATCTAAAGTAGGGTTTAACTTTTTTTATTCTATTAATATATACCACAAATGAATGAATTATTTTATTTATGCAATAATTAATGCCTAGCGTCACGCTAGCACTGCTATTTCGGTGTGAATCGAGTATCAGCGACAAGTCTGACTTATAATGTTTTTTAAGACGAAGGACCCCGTGGTACAAATCGCTTTTAGCGATAAAACCACCTTTCTGTAGTGTGTTAGGTACAACAGTGTTACTGTGTTGTTTTGTATCCGGTAAATTTAATAATTATATGTATATTATAATAACTGATAACTTATGACTTTAATGTTTTCTGGCTTAAAAAGGTACCGTAAATAAAATTTCACTTAACCATTATTAAGGCGACATAAACTTACTTCAAAAGAACTTCAAAAAGCCATGAACTTCTCAATAAAGAGACAAGATAATAAAATATCATAGTACACGGGGCTGGAAGGATCTTTGTCGGGGCTCGAACCCACCCTTAGCGTTCATTCGGCCGTCGTAACGTGCAACACGTGGCAAACAATGTGTTTTTGTGGACGCAGCACGGAGTGTGGTTTGGAGATGCCATTGGCAGGTTTACATTTTATTGCGCCAGCGCAGCGCTCAGCACGAGGGATCTTGAGTAATCTAAGCTTCTAAATTAATATTTTAGAGAATATTTTAAAGACTTGTGGTTTTTTTAATACATTTATGTGACGAGACGAGAAGACGTTCGCCTGGAATTTGTAAGTTTTTGAAGTAGGTAATATCTATTGCTCCGATTTGCACAAACCTTGCAATAATAGAAAGCTATATAATGTCAGTGTGCTTATAGGCTATATTTTATTGTAATAACAAATACAATAATATTTATGAGCGACAGGAACGCGGGGCCGGGTACACCAGTTGTTCACAATAGTTGGACAATATTAAAAATATTATGTTACCAACCAAGTCACTTTAGTATTTATAAAATTAGTAATAGTAAGTAGGCTTTGACGGAACTTGAAAAAGTATTGAGCATTAAGGTTATTTGTTTAAGCATCATTATTGTATACTTACTGTATATATAAATAATAAACAAATGACGGTTTATGGTTCCGATAAATTTGTCACCGTTGAGGTTCTTGAAAAATCAGCGCTTAATTCTAAAAGTATTATATTTAGTTAAAAACATAGTATTAATATTTTTTTACAATAAAGGTATAGGTCAGCTGGACCCGCTCGCCAGTGGACCCGCGGGTCCACATTTGTTCTTTACAAAAAACTACTCGTTTCTCATAAACTAGAATGCAAACGTAGAAATAACTAAAACGAATACAAAGAAACTTTGTTAGATGTATCCTGTGTGCTATCCCAAAGCATTGCTTATCTCAATTCCAATTTACACTAAAATTTGTTAAGCATTTTTGTTTTACTTCTTACGATGATGTTACCATCATAAGAAATAAAACAAACATACACACTCATAAAAAAAACGTATTTATGATATTAATGATTTTACCTATATTCGTGGCTGTTACAGCAGCGTGAAAAAGTAACAGGCATACACTAATACAAATATTACATACACACTAATATTATAAAACGATTAATTGGCATTTAGAATGGAGCCTATAATAAATGCTACATGCTACATCTCCATCCGAAACAGCGGGGCGCAGCTAGTTTATAATAAAAAGTATAACATTGACTACTCCATTATCTTTAAAGAGCTCTGTCCGTCTGCGAACGTGTGCGCAGCATAGCCAATAGCAGAGCTCACCTACACGTGGTTCCGTTGTTGGCAAAAAATTAAGAAACAGATACAAGATGTTGCCTTGCCCTTAATGCTTCGGGTCCAGGGTTACGCCAGGGCTGCCAGATTTAAGAATTCGATACTTGTAATTACTGGTCATTTGTAAGTAATCAATCGTGAATTATCAATCACCACTGTTCGTATACTAATGCTAAGTAATTAATAATTAATTATGTTATTATAACGTTATACTGGTTTAGGCGCCGTTTCCACGAGCAAACCTCACGCAGCGGTATTTATGCTTGATAAGTACCTACCTGTATATATTTATTTTATTTTATTAGTTTGCTTGACATTTTTATATTTATTTTAATAACACAAGCTCTGTTTTTTTTGTTGGCTACCTTTATCGAAAGATACAGACCATTATTACAGGTAGGAAAGGATCTCGTTGTATATTTTTCAAGCACGGGACCCTAATTTTATTATAGAGCCCTGTTGGACATCATGCGGTCTTTAGAAAAGTTTTCATTTAGAAACTGTCAAAAGAACTTTGTTTCCAAAACAAAACGTAATTAGGTCATGCCAAGACTAAACATTTGTATGGCTAATGTTCCGTGCTGATTTACAACTCGCTGATTGACGACAAAAAGTTTTACTCACATTTGTTTAGTCATTAAATTGTCTCTAGTACCTACTTTTTAAATACGTAACGAATATTTTCAAATAAGATAATGACGATATAATCAAGTTGCTTGGGCTAGGTTTATGCTTAATCAACATTTTTAACT
Organism: Erannis defoliaria; assembly: GCA_905404285.2. NCBI lineage: Eukaryota > Metazoa > Arthropoda > Insecta > Lepidoptera > Geometridae > Erannis > Erannis defoliaria. The sequence continues at coordinate 14,023,002 of FR990066.1, forward strand.
AGCCCTCAGAATCTGCTAGTGTTAGGTCTACCCTCCTATCGTCCGATTGGAGTACATCCACCACACTGAACCAGACGCTGAAAACTTGCCTAATTAAGAAAGAAAGAAATTATTTATTTTTATCACACCAGACACTACAACAACAAAAAACAATTACACAGAAATACAATATAACAAATGAGTAGGTATAAAAACATAATAATATGTAACAGCAATAAGCATATATACATATACTTAAGCATACACCTATACAAGGTTAGTTCTAATCAGTTAGCATCCCTTTAAGTTTGAATCAGCCTAATGTGTAACGCAATCTTAAGAACAACACTGCACTAGCGGGTTTATTTATTTATTTTGAAATAAGTTCACATCTTGCCTGGATCTAGGTAGTTATATCCTAAAACTGCATCCAAAACCACCGGAGAACGGACAGCAGCGTCTTCTCGAGCATTCTGCGATCCCCAAGCCGCCTGCCAAGCGTGGGGATTATGGCAACCCTCCAATTAAGGTGGAGGCAGCCTGGAGGTTGAGCAGTGGAGGTCTTCCGGCTGATGATGAAGTAAATAGTGCCGTAAATAGCTTTTAGTGCGCCTGGTGCGAGCTTCTATAATAGAGTAGATAGCTGATGTTTATATCGTTGAAACCAATAGCTTTGATGAAGAATTTAAGTAAATATAGTATGTTTATTGAAAAAATAATTTAAATCGTTTATTAATGTTCTGATATATAAGCGTTTAAAGTTTTTGTTCGAGACAACTCTGTCCCTTTCCCACAAAACAACAAAAAAATTACGTCACGCCTTACTTGTCAGAATATAATTTATATGGCGTACTGAGAAGTGACGTCACGATTTGCTGTTTCGTCTCTCTGTCTAGCATGATATTAAAATGCTTATAAGTTGCTTATTTTTGATCAGATTTTCATTTTCTTTTCATTAATCAGGTATATTTATGGGCCACATTTTAATAGGACAATAATAAAAAAACCAGTCACCTAGCCTATTGCGCTCTCGAAAAGAAAAATAATCAAAAACTTAGTCCTGCAGGGGAGTTCACAACTCAATCGGAAAGGTTTCCGTTCGGATTCAAACTATCCTTCCCACTAATCTACATTCAGGCTGACAGAGACGGCGAATGTGTATCCGAACAGAAAGGTCTCTGATTGAGTTGTGAATAGACCTGCTGGTCTGGTAATTTTTGCGCCCCTGCAGGGCCAACGCGCGGTGCCTGGGCACCGCTGGCACCGCCCTACTTACGGCACTGGTGTACATACAACCTGCATAGGAGGGCAGGAGCCTAATGTTCAACAAAGATGCAATCTAGAATGAAGCAAACTTAGGAACCAGCACCCTTATCATGGACGTTCGTGATTCTGATTGCGAGAGTGCGCGAGCAGGAGGGCGCATGGCGCGAGTGGGTTGGTACGAGCAGGATGGCATGCTATCGGAATCGGAATCGCGAACGTCCATGATAAGGGTGCTGTTTACTCAGGATTTGAAGCCGACCATATTGTACTAGTCGGAAAACTCACACTTAAACATAGACATTATTTTATCACAAATCGGCCACAAACTTGGTTTTTTAAACCGCTCGAGGCCTCTAGCGGTCCCCACCTACACTAAAGAATAATTACAGTGAATCAACGTTAGCTTGATCGAAAATCTTCCGTTACAATGCAACCTAGGTCACTGGTTCCAGTTAAAAATAACCGGGATTTTGTACTGACGCCCACGCTACCACTAACTAGTATATTATCTGTGATGATTCTGCATCAAACGCAGAGTTTTGATCTGTTTGATATACAGAGCAAACACAAACAATAGGAATACAGCACCCGATGTTGACAGCTGTAAATGATGTTGTCTTGTTTAAAAGTTAGTATAAATTCTACTTTCTTTGTGCGAACCGCTAAACAGTGGAATACGCTTCTCGGGTGCGTTTCCCGTTAGTAATAATCTGGGTATCTTCAAGTCGCGTGTGTATCGGTTTCTTCTAAGGCAAGCGTGCTCCATAGTAGACTGCATCTTCTGATGGTGGTCAAACGCAAGCCCAATCCTTCCTACTAATATTATAAATGCGAAAGTTTGTCGTTGCGTATGTGTGTGGGTGTGTGGATGTGTGTGTGTGTGCGCGTTTGTTACTCCTTCATGTTGAAACGGAAGAACGGATTTGGATGAAATTTGGCATCACGGTAGCTTACATCATGGCTGCTTTTTATCCCAAAAATCGCGAGTAAAACCGCGGGGCGCAGCTAGTAAACCATAAAAATAAAAGAAACAGACTGCCTGATAGGCATCTGGTAGATAATAACTATGGAACATGTAGCATAGAGTTGCTGGTATGTTTTAACTTTAAGACAATACGAGATACCATTGTGCGGTCTCGGTTTTATAAACAGTTCATACTGGAGAGAAGCCTACATATTGATGTCTGTGCACACTACTCTAGAGTACTATTGACAATAATCTATTTGCATCATTTGCATCCCTACGCAATAAGTTATATAAAAGTCGATGATTTTATCTCATTTCCGAGATACGGCGAAACAATCAAGCTTTTGGCACTGTACCCGATTTCCTGGCTTCAATCCACATCCACACATTTATTTACAATTTTCGTGGAAACTTGCATCGCATAATAACAAATAAAATATTGTAGCTGACCGACCGGAGCGCCAAACCGCGAATTGCTATCTTCAGATGAGGATAAAATTAGAGATGTCTACAGCAAATATACTTATCGATAGTACTAACTGAGAATTTCATGATTGTGGAGTTCAACCTTTTTTTAATGGTCCGGTTTGAATAGTGTCTAAAAGTTGTCGTTTATGATACCTATAATTGTTTAATTAATAATTAATGCGTAAATACCAAAACTCCAAAAAAACTCTAAATAAGAAATAAGTATGCATTTGTTTCAATTATTAAAAATAATAAAATAAATGGAGAGTTTAACTGAATCTGATGCTTACGTCGAAAAAATTATTAAAATCAGTTGGTTCAAAAGCTCTGAAATATAAGCGTTCAAAGTAATTGAGAGGGAATTATCAGTCCCTTTCTAGCAAAACACGTGCATGTCGTGCATAGTATAGAATTTGTTTGGAATCGTGAGCATTGACGTCATAAGCCTTGAATAGTGCCCTCCCTGTCTGACATGAAACTAAAATATTTATAACGTTATTTGTGCACGTATTCAAATTTTACTCTCGATGATTTGTTTTGTTGCCAGTCAGCTTTCTTGTGAGTGAATAAAAAAAACACATGCATATTGTGATTCCCTACTGTGATTTAAAACAGTTTACAGTACTGTAGCCACTCTTTGATATAATACCAATTCAAATCTTTTCTTTTCATCGTTTTCTATGGTTTTAAATAGAATAGACCAATACTACGCTACCAGCAACGATACCATTTTAAACTTATTCCTTAACAAAAGTATGTACTATAATGTAGAAATGTACAAAAATTAAAATAAATAAAATGAAGAATGAAATGTAACGTAGTACATAGGCACATTTCTATGACTGTTTCATTTCATCTAGGTAAATCGATTAAACCAAACTCGAATAGGTACAGCAAAAGATAGACTAGAATCGATACCACTACAAACCTTTTCATCGATATTGACTATTTCAAACGCGAATAGAGCTATAATGCATTAGTACTAGCAAAAGCAAAATATGATTTTCTAGTTCTAGCGAGCAATAAACAGCCCAATGTTATCGCTTTATTCGATATTTTGTCGAGAAAGTGGTGCTATGTAACCAATAAACAATATCGGTCCTAACAAAATAGACGTCAATACTGGATTTAGGTGCCAGCATCAGATTGTATTAATACTATAGTACTATACTCAAGAAAAGATGACAACATAACTTTGTAAAGCGTCTAGCAAATTACATCCCATCGAAATGAATACATTTGATAGAGCATTACCTCTTTACAATGTTACGTCGACAGTTGACATAACAGAGGTAATGCTAGATCAAACGAATTTATTTCTATGGAATGTAATTTGCTAGACGCTTTACAAAGTTAAGTCTTCAACTTTGCATGAGCTGTCATAATCGATTAACGTAATGGACAGAGTACATAGTGTTTTAATTCGCAATGATTAGAGAAAATTGTGGTTCATAACTAATGGCACCCCAATATGTTTTTGACGTCTCATGTCAAAAATACCGAACCTGTCAATACTGGCCAATAGGTACATGCCATAGACGTGTCTAAGTAGTAGCACAGAAGTAGTAGCAGAGTAGTAGTGGGTAATGTTGTAGTGGTAGGACTCTATTGCAGAGTCCGTCTAGGTACCACACCGTTGCCGTGAAAAGTTAAAGCAAACACACATACCGAGAAACTTTCGCATATAGGTTGATTTTAGTGCCTAATAAACAGCATTTTCTAATTACTAGAAAACAAGTATAAGTTAACTTAAGTATAGAGTACGCAAGCCCGCATACCTCCGCGATATTTGAATCATTCGTGTTTATAAATAAGTTGTTTCTGAGGATAGCCCTGTTTAGTCAGTGCGCGGTACACTATTCGTCATTGTTTTATATTTATAGTTAGCGTGGCGCCATACTTTCATGCATATATTTTTTACACGACTGCCCAAAAAAAGGAGTGTAATGTTTTCAGGTTTTATTATTTTTATTTTCTTAAATATTCGTAATATATATTTTAAAACAATTATGTTACGTCTAAAAACCAATCACCATCATAATCATATCAATCCATGTACTTATGTATGTACGTACGTACCTATGTATATATTAATATTATATTGTGTGTGAGTTTCTTTATTCCACTAACTCCTAAATGCCTGAACAGGTTTAGATGCATGGGGTATCGTTAAAATCGTTACATCATCACAAATGTCAATTATCTTCTGAAAAAAAAACTATGCCGGCTGTATGGCAACTTTTTCAAATGTGTTTTTTTATGTGTTCTTGTTTTTTTTTTAAATTATTTTTATGTTTTTTTGGCTTTGTCTTTGACCACAACTCACTTATTCTTTAACCACGGTGCTGTTGATGGTGGTAAACACACTAGGCTGGAATGAGAACGGGCTCCTGGCTGCACACCGTTAGGTGTTAGGCGGAAGGTTTTGGATCATTTTATGTTCTTTCTATATAATTTATGTAAGTACCTATTATTTGTATTGAGCACGTAATTTTTATACATAATTGTCATGTTATAATTATACAATAAGTTACCGCAAAATCTTTAACAATTTCCAGCCAAGCAAACTTCAGACGCGTGCATAGAATTCCGATTTTGAATTTTTATGTTTCTTTTCATTGTCACATGCGTTCTATTTTCGAACAGTATTCTATGCGGCCAGTGTTCCGATTCTGTCGCCCTTTGCTGAAAGCGCAACATTATTATTTTCCTTGAACACTATTTGTTTAATGAAATTTAAACCTTATCTCATAAACAGTAGAATTAAAATATAATCAGTGGCACGGCAAATGTATTTTGGTAATGTGCTTTTTACAGACAGATATTGAAAACTATTTTTGTTTTTTTTTAATTGTACAATAAAAAGTGGTCAAAGGTTTGTAATAAAATTCATGTACACGTTTTTAATTTTTACGTTTCCTAAGTTTAACTATTACGTTTCCGAAAAAATATTGTTTCCTGCCTATTCAAATTAAGGAAATGACAATATTTAATTACTATATCATTAAGTAGGTTTATTAAGTAGGTAGGTAGGTTTTAAGTAATATTTAAATCACCAATGGCGTCAAACCAGGTTCAATGTTTTACCTTGAATGTAAAAATGCCTAATTTGTATGTAAGGAAGAGTTATAATAGTTTTTATCCCACCAATAGTTCCTTAGACGCTACTTGCATGACAAACTATGGTCATTTTGATGGACGTACTAAGGACTAAGATTTTGGGGAAGATAACCAAAATAGTGATGTCTGATGAACCACATGAGTATTTTGAGTTTATTACATTTGACAGAAATGTAATGAAAATTAATTGCTACAGGGAACGTAACAGTTTCAGATACGACTTGCTTCATTCGTGAAGAAAGTTTGTTGTTTGAAAGTGTGGTGTTCTGATATATTTTATAAATACTTGCGTTTGACTGCAATAATCGTCTGGATTTAAACAAAAAATATGAATTAGTAATATAAATAACAATGGAGTCATACGAATTATTATTTTCATAATTTTAACCCCCTCTGTGCCTTCCCTGACTACGCACGGTCAGTCTGTAGGACTACGAATGCAGTAGTGTGAGTAAATCGGCGGATCCTTATTGCTTCAAAGGATCTTGGGAGTCGATGACCTGGTAATAGATTCAAATGTCTGTTTCTTCACAGTGTAGCATAGGATATTTTGGCCTTGCATGCAGGGTTACGCAAAAAGGCATCACTAAGCCTAAATGACCTCATTATTGTTCTAATTAATGAAATCATGAAAAAAATACCGCTGTGTGTGAGAGCACACCTGTAAATTGACTTTTTAGCTGAAATCTCTAGATTTCCAGCAACACGTTTTTCAACCTTTTTTCTTTTGTTTTTTTTTGTCAGGCTCCTAGCCTTATAGGAAGAATGCTAGACCCGGAATCGTGAGGTCGTACCAATGAGCTCTTTGACGTTTTTGAACGGATATTCATACCACTTGCAAGGTGAAAGGAAACATCATAAGAAAACTTGGATACGTTCGGAAATGAAATTCAGTGGCGTACTGATGTACATACGTGGGTCCACCAACCCGCAACTGGGTCACCGTGGTGGATATGGTCCCAACGGGTTTCAAGGGACAGTAGCGGACTAATAAAAATGCTGACTATGCTATGTGCTTGGAGGACAAGTAACTTATTAAAAAAAACCGACTTCAAATTAATTTTTAAAAGAAGTTTCAAAATCGGTCCACAAAAAATAAAAAAAAACATACATACCGTCGAACATAGAACCTCCTCCTTTTTTGAAGTCGGTTAAATACTAAAATTTTAGTAATGCTAATTACGTAATAATTATCGTTGTAAATAACATGCTATTAAAACATTAATGCCCTTAGTACTTCGTGAGGCATACCTACGTTCGGAAAAGAAATTCAAAGGCGTGTGTGAATGCACCAACTCGCAATTGGGCCAGTGTCGTGGATATGCCCCAATCGCCTTTCGAGAGTAGACCTAAGCTTACCAGTGGACGATTACATAGGCTCGTTATGCCAATAATTAAAGACCCATTGCATGTAAACCTTTATCATTCGCATATTATCGCTTCAACGAGGAAGCATTGATAAATTAGCGGAAACAGCGACTGGCTCTTGACCTAACGTAGATAAAGAACACACTATTGTATCTTTAATACACATAGCTAGGCATATAGGTAGGTAAACGAAGCTAAACGAGCTGAGCTGAGATAAAAGAAAAAGTTACTTCCCAAAGAACCACACCAAGTACAGTGAGGTGACTGGATGGGTAGCTGTAACACCATTTTTTCCCATTAAGGCTTGTATTTACCAAATTTGCCCCTCGCAAAATCAAATTTATTTAGTCAAATTACTATATTTAAAGCCCAAAAATACAAAATGTTACAGAAGAACATCCGTCTTAGCAACTTCTGTGGATGAAAACACGATTGATTATACTTTCCTCGATTGAAAAAAATACCGAAACAGTGTCTATTTTTATACCATTTTCTGTTTTATGTCCTATGTGCTGTAGCACAGTCACATTAAAAAAATATGTATTATAAGTTAATGATGATGAGCATGCTGTGGTTCAAAAGTTATTAATTTCTATACTTTTCAAGTAATCTGAGAAAATCTTCAAAAATCGAAGTTTGACACGCACGAATCTGCGTAACCGCCATATTTTTGCTCCGCTAAATGTGACTCTACCTGATACAGCTTTAGACTAATGATTGATCTCATTAAAAAATGTGACGCCGGGTTATTCCACGTTGAAACGTGGAATAACCCGGCCTTAATCCGCAGATTTTGCAACCAAAAACATTGTTAGTATCTGGCGCGTCACATTCTTACTTCTTGAGTGCTCGAAAATTGTTCTCATTCAGGAATACCTCTGTTTAACTGTGTGACAGATTCTATAGTGACTGATTACAAATAGTGGGTTAGAAGTAGTTAGAAGTATCTAGTTACTTTAATCTTATGCTAGGCAGAGAAAAAATCAATAAAATGACAAAACGGTATTGTGCAGAACCTGGGTAAGTACGGGCAGCAGCGTCCTTTCGGTTAACGGTGGTGGGCATTCAGCTATCCCCGCCGCCTTGCAAGCGTGGGGATTATGCCCCACCCCATAATCTCACCCTATTACGGGGGAGCTTTTTTCCAGCAGTGGACGTCTTCTGTTTGAAATAATGACTTTAAAACACTGCTTAATTTAACAAACGTAATTTAAAGTCTGCGCAATATATAATTGGTGGGCGTACTAACTAACGTCTTTTAACTTTAAGCAGCGTTTTTAAGCGATGCCCAATTTAGCAGGAAAACCATAGAAAATCTTCCAATCCTCGCTGAAAAATTTAATGCCTACTAACATTAGAACTTTGACAGTCAATTTATTATTCACTAAGATTACTTTAAATCAGATAAAAGCTCTTCACCCTATGATATTCTCAAGATATTTTATAGAATCGCAGTAGTGTTCATAATTATAGTTCTTTGATATCTTCACATTCCGTAAGCCGTCTAAAGTGCGTTCCACACTACACTTCAATGTCAATAACATCAAAGGTCAGTTCTACAAATGGGACTATTAGGCTAAGTCTACACTTGTGTAGCGCACCAACATGCGTGATCACTTAGCTTGTGTAATAAATTGGCTAAAGCAGAATAGGTGCATATGCATGGAATATATGCATGTGTTTTTTTTATTGGCTCACAAAAATGCTGCCTGGCAACAAAACAAATCATCGAAAGTCAAATTTTAATGTGCACAAATAACGAAGTTATAAACATTTTAGTTTCATGTTAGACAGAGAGGGCACCATACTAGGTTTATGACGTCAAAAAACAAGATTCCAAACAAATTCTATACTAGCATGTGTTTTGCTAGAAAGGGACAGATGACTCCCTCCCAATTACTTTAAACGCTTATATTTCAGAACTTTACCATTTCCATGTTTTTTTTGACGTAAGCATCAGATTCAGTTAAACTCTCCATTTATTATTATTTTTTTAATTTTGAAACACATGTATATTCCCTATTGTGACATATAATATACGTATACCTAACGATAGTTTTGAAGGATCTGTTGAACCAAGAACAAATCAAGACTTCGGGGTTACACGTAACGAAGCATTTAACCGTACCGAGGTCATTCTGAACAACTTTTACTATGGGGTCTGACAAGACAAGTGAGACCATCGCCTGGCGATGAGCATCACGCTTGTCCGTAGCAATAGCAGTGTCAGAATTGTGAACTTGCAAACAAAATCCTGCGCCGCACTGCAATGTCACAGAATAAATACTCGTAATAGTACTACGTACAGAAAGTTAACTCCGCAAAGGAATTGAAATAAATAAGGATTCTATCTAATAGGCAATAAAGTAGCAATTCAACTCGCATACCGCTGGATACCGCTCGCTATATTCACCTAGATATACCGCTCTCTTTCTATCACGTATGCTTAGTTACGTGCGACGAGGATAGCGTGCGGGCGGCGAATGACTTCTGCCTTGCATTGTCCACCCGGACGGAGCGCCGGCTGAACATACCTAAGCTGTGGAGTGACACCCCCCTGGCAATATGCTCGTCACCCTGAGATATTAGATGTCAAATCTCTTCATGCCCAGTTGTTTCTCAGGTAACATTGCCCTTCAAACCGAAACATACTTTTGCTTCGGTTCAATAACTGCCTAAGTTGTGGTATTTCCCCAGGCGGACTCTGCAATAGAGTCCTACCACAGAAAAATATCTATCGTTCCATCGGAAACTGTCGTCCGCCGTCGACAAAATGTATGGAACAGATTTAGTTTACTCAGATCACCCCAGTTAAAGTTGAGAAACCACAAGTCTGCATACGGCTTTACGGTGACCACAAGTCACGAGTGTCAGTGGGACAGTAATGTGACCACGTCATAAACGGGACATTAAGTTTTTAAGGTGTGTTCTTTTGTGCGACTTTAATGGGTTTGAGGGGTAAATCAGTTACGTATTTGTGAAACACATAAAGGGGCTAGATATTTTTTCTCTCGAAGTAAATAGTTAAACTAGAATGGGAAATTTTAATATTTTTAAGAATAACTAGCAGCATCCCATAAATTCACCAGATATTCTGTTCTTAATCATCATCATCAGCCAGAAGACGCCCACAGCTGGATGAAGGCCTCCCCCTTAATAGGGAGGGGTTGCCATGATCCCCTCGCTTGGCATGCAGCTTGGGAATTGCAGAATGCCCACCAACGTTAGCCGAGAGGATGATGTAGGAATAGTATAGGTATTTTTCGGGGATAATAGGCTCCATTCTGAATATCTCTCAAATCTATAGAGCTTGTTATAGTTACGTAAAAAGTAACAAACATCGTGCCTGACAGCACTTCCACTGCCTAACAGCTCACTGATTGACTGCCATAGAGCTCAGCTGGTGGTCTGATTTGAGAGTCGTAGGTCGTGGGTTCGATTCCCGCCCAGGACAAACATTTATGTGATGAACAGAGATGTTTATTTCGTGTTTGTTGTATATGTATTATAATATAAGTACCGAGGTAATTTAAAAATAAGTAATTATTCTATCAGCTATAAATGGCTCCCATAGTAAAATTTTTGCTTAGTTTGGGGCTAGATGGCGCTGTGTTAAATGTCCACCAATATTTATGAATTATTTATTTATTTATACATACTCACACTCACTCGCAAACTTGCGCTTTTATAATATTAGTGTGATTTACATGACGCAAAGCTCTTTATATTTGCGAACGTAGCGTACATCCAATGGGCAATTTCTCATTTCGCGCCAACGCCGTAGCGTCATAATTAAATAATATTGGCCGTAAATCATTGAAATTGACATTAGTTGATGTTAGCTTTCTATTTTGGTACGATTATAAAAATGTTATGGTAAATCTATATTTTTCTGTGTATCTAAAGCCTAGCAGAGGAAACTAGTTGAGTGTATTTTATTAGCTCTACGGACTTCGGGGTTCGTGCTTTTTTAACTTCAAAAAAGGAGGAGGTTCTATGTTCGACGGTATGTATGTTTTTTTTTTTAATGTTTGTTCACCGATTTCTCCGTCAATTGTGGACTGATCTTGAGTTTTTTTTTATTTGTTAGTGTCTAAGGTGGTCCCATATTAATTTGAAGTCGGTTGTTTTTTTACTTGTATCACTGGTAGGTAATTAATAATTGTTATCAACTAAAACTGACTACTTTAGATTTGACTTAATCGCATCAAAATTGAAGTAAATGTTAAACATTCAACAGGCTTTAGGTGTCCCGCAAAAATCAATGAATCCTCCTGCTACTGGGCCAGCGTGATGTATGGCCCAATCGCCCTTCGAGGGTAGGCAATTTGTCCAGCTGTAGACAGTACCATCTTTATCATAAGGGCATACGGGGCCCGTGCCCAAGGCCCCAATCTTCAGGGGGCCCCGAAAGACCGACAATTTCTTTCACATTTATTCTCAATACATTTATGTCAGGCACAGAAACAGCGAGCACCCAGGTCGAAAATAAAAGTTACTTTTGTCTTAAAATTTAAGTCAAAATTATATAGTTTTTTTAATTATTTTTTCTTCGACGTCGTCAGCCATAAAACGACCACTGCTGGACGAAGGCCCTTTATAGAGGGGTGTTGCCATAATCCCCACGCTTGGCAGGCGGCTTAGCTTTTTTTCTTCTTAATTTACCCTAATTAACAAAAAATCAAGTCAAACTTTACCATTTATCTTTTAGAAGTATAAAATGTCCATAAAATTTGACTTGATTTCGACTTATTTAGCTTAGTTAGGATCGATATAAGACAAAAATCCAGTAGATAAATGTTATATGATAATGCTAAATATACATTCGATACAAACGCTGAATTGTCTTAGTACTCCGAAAGATCCTCGCTTTGCTCAGTCGATCATAACATCAAATTAAAAACTTACGATATTTAGATTTACAACCCCGGTTGCGGTTTCTCCCACTTATCCGACTTGATTCAATAAAACAAAACCGTGTCCCGTGATTGTCTCACATCAAGCCCAAGCATTATCTTCGATCGTCTGACCACATAAATGTTGTAGTGGGAGAGCTGGCGATCATTCTGATTACAGTCTCTTCATTTTACTTTCAGAGTAAAACCACAGTAGAAACTTCTGGCCACCATACCTTCAAAAATCTCAATGAGAACTGCTAGATGAATAAAAACTGTGAAATATTCTTAAAATCAACAATACTAGTACATAATTCTGTTGAAATTGGAAATCAGACAACTAGTTGTCTAGGAAACATACAATACATACTGCAAAATATTCCAATGTTTTTAAAGCTTAAACAGGAAGAAAAATTATGATCTCTGGCAGGATAATATGATACATCCCGGGTTCTGAGTAACTAAAACTAAAAACTTTATATTTGGATTTTCTGCTGAGCGAGACAAACGTTTTGTTAAGTTTGCGAGATATTTAAACTCAAATTACTCATAATGTAAAATAAAATATTTATTCCTTACAAATTAACCTGTCTCTCTCAAACTATTAACGTCGATTGTCTGAACAGAATAAATATTAAGACGCTACCATGTAACGAAACGTAAATCACAACGATCCAACGTAATCTTTAACTTGTGGCTTAGAGAATAGAGTCTTGAATAGCAATGGTGGAAGCAGCTATTACGTTCCGTAAAAGATTATACGCGATAAATTTCAATTAAACCTGTCGACAGCATATGACAATTGTCTCAGACGCGGTAGAGATTTGGCTAGACGGTTTTTACGTATAATTCACTATCATTGGCATATTGGTCTACAAATTATGTTTTGCGAAGATGGAGATATTATCCTGAAAAATTGTTGATTATGATAAAAAATATCATAATTCGTATAGGCTGAGTGGCCAGCCCTGTTGTCAGAGTTAATGTGCCGCCTAAGGCCTCTGACATGGCTGACGGTTTTGATTGTGATTAGTTTTGACGATTTCATTTATCGATTACTTACCCATCCTGAGCATGTTGCTATTAAAATTGATAATACGACAGTGATCTAACAAAATGAAAAGGAAATATGGAATCAGTCGGTAAAATGCCTCCGTCCACTTAGATTTATTTCAGATTCCACATTAGGAGCAAAAGCAAACTTTTTTTCCTCTTAATTCCACCGGTGTATCTAAAGATATATTTTTTCCGCATTTCAGATTTCACACATGCTAGCTCTTGCACATTCAATAAACCCGAATATCAGTAAATCACATAATAATTAAATTATTTATATTTAATTTTTGTTGATAGAAATTAACTAATAATTAGTTAATAATTGACCAAGCGCAGCAATGATATCCGATTCTAAAGAGAACAAGTTGCCACGTCTGTATTTTTGAATGTTGGATGTATATTTGTCCACGATAAATGCGATCCGTTAATTCGATCTTTATACAATTTTGTAAGCAAGTAGTTCGTACAAATACAAAAAAATATCAAGTTCAAATATGAGCCAAATTTTAAAGAGTTTTGGAAGTAATGGTGGTCGCGAGGTCTCAGTACGCTATACGCAAATACTAGCTATATAAATTTATTTAGCAAGACACCTGACACACCCTAACGTTATGTAAAGTTATTACATAAAAAGAGTTGTTTCTTATTCTCCATGTTCATAATGAGACATTGAATGAGAGACGGAGACAATAACGACCACATTTACATGTAAACATAGCCAATTGATTCCTTCGGTAGGTTTTATTTGACGCAGGCATCTTTACTGGCGTTGTATTGTTCGTTGCCAATATTATAAGGATTAATTTATTGTCATGTTGAAAATAAAGACTTATGCAGCTATATGGCCAATTCTTATCAATACTAGAGATATACTATGAATAAAGTTTACAAATACCAAATGTGCTTTAGAAAGAACGAGTAAGTTTCTATTGAATATACAATAAGAACTTAGCTTTAAAGCAAAGTTAAAGGAGGTAAGTCAGGTAATAATTAAGTCATACATACAGATTGACTATTACTAAGCCACAATCCATAGAACAATAACCGAAGCACGGAATCAATATATAAAAAATATATTATTAGACTAAACTTAAACTTCTGATGTACTGGGACCTGGGTATGTCCTAAAACTGTATCCAGAACCGCCGGAGGACGGGCAGCAGCGTCCTCTTAGTTAACGGTGGTAACACTGCGATCCCCAAGCCGCCTGCCAAGCGTGGGGATTATGGCAACCCCTCCCTATTAGGGGAAGGCCTTCGTCCAACAGTGGACGTCTTCCGGCTGTTGATGATGATGATGAAACTTCTGATTTCCGAAAATTACCATTATTATCATAAATTTTATACAATGCAATTAATCTTCCTTCCAGTAATAATAAAGAAAAAAACGTTATAAGTGTTAAAGTAATAGTAGTAGGCCCGTATACAATTAAAACCACGACTGCGAAAAGCCCTAGCATATAAATATGTGTCTACTGGTCTACTTCAAACATATGTCTACTCTAGACTCTAGAAAGATCATTGAAAGAAAATGCAATGGAAAATTATCATACGGTTATCAGCTTATGAATAAAATATATCCATGACGCCATGTCACTACTGTCAGTTCTATTTTAGCATCCGCATATAAGCATAGGAATATTCTCATCCCACAATATACATAAATTATATAATACATAACACACAAAATCTATTCAATGCTTGATTAATATTTGTGAGGCGCAAGGAATCGTTACCCACTTCCTTGTACGTGCGTTGCATCGAAATAGCCGAGTCTCATTCACTCGTTTCTATTTTCAGGTAAGTTGGAAAGAGATAGCCTAAGATGGTACCAACGTCTTGCAGTCAATCATCTACATTCGTGATGGAGGAATATTATCGAGCTTCCGGTTTGTAAGTCAATGACTTTACTCTTTACACTTACGACTAGAAGTGGAAATAATTTTGAAATGTTTACGATGGTATTAATTGGGTTAAGTCATCGAGAGGCTAAGTATGGATGTTTACGGAATGCTCGTATAAATAAACCAACGAAAAGGTTATGAAAGTGCGGAATATAAAATTATAGAAATGAATCCAAAGATCATATGTTTGATTTTAGAACTACTTTGAGTAAAGAGGAAGTAACAATGGCCACGAATTGAGTGGGGTACTGCTTCAAAACAAATTATTTGGAATATCATTAATCAGCAATTGATCTTTGCCTAAAAACCCCGATCTCTTGGTCTAGTTTTGCTCATTTGTGATTGTTATAAAATGTTTTTAGACGTTTGTTAAAGCACAATATAGCAATTTGAAGCTATAATTACCTACAACATTTATTACGAATAACTGTTGAACCAAAATGCAAGTCTTCTAGAAACATTTCTGAAGTAAATCGGGAATTTAATTAGAGTTCTAACCACAGTAAAGCAAAAGCCCTACTTCTTAGGTAGAACGGCTGTCCAAACAATGTTGTAATGCAATTGTATGGAAAAGCGTTGTCGCCTTTTTCACAGAAAATTGTATAGAAACTACGACGAAAAAATGACAATCATTGGTCGCGCATTTGAAGTAAAACTCTCGAAATGCCATTTTGCAACAGATTCAAATTGATCTAATTGTGATGCAATGTGGTTTGGTTTCGTACGCGTCTATTTAAATTGTGTTTTTGAGTATTCTCAGTTTAAAAACATGTATATTGTTAGAATTGTCATTAAGCGCCTTTGCACCTAATGCCGGCTAGCGCGGCCCGTCACATTTCCGTTCTATTCTCTTTTCAGTGGTTCTAACAGCCAAAGAATGTCGACGAAACCCAAGTACTTAGAGTAAAACAACTACTAAGCACCATTACAGTGATGGCATGGCCATATTATTATTTTTCTAATTACAGGGTACCTCTGAAAAGGTCACGGGCAGGTGTTATGTCTTAAGATAAGTTTAAATCTTGTTACCATATAAAACTATAATAACTACTCAGACAAGATCTTGATCGGGAAACCGGATAGTGGTGTTGGAAAGATGATACGGACTCCTAAATGCATAAAGCCGACTCGCACTTGTCCTGATTTAGTTCATGGTTCATAATGTTTTATTGGTACTAAAGGAAGGTAGATACTTACATGTCAAAGTTTTTTAATTACCATAATTATAATAAATCATACCTAAAACGGTACCTAGTACAAAATACAAATAAAAATAGGAATATGAATCATTAAAAAATAAAACAAATAAATGATAGTGTAATAATTATACTAAATGCAAAATTATACAGAGAAAAAAACTAATGTCAAAAGAGCAACAGTCAAAAAGTTTATTTATTTGTTTATTATTTTATTATTTACTATAATTTTACATTCTTATGAGAATTGGCATTGGGCCCAAACTTGGCTCCGCCTGTATCTTATGCTCCTAAAACAGTATTAACCAGTTCAAGGAAAATTATAAAATATTATTACTTATTTGCTACAAATAAAATCTCGTTTAGTTATATCTTGTCATGAAATTAAAGCCTGTAGTCGTGAAAAAAGGTCTAAAACAAGAAACCCGTGCACTTAGAGACAAGACCGTCTGGCCCCAGTTAAAGAGTAGGTACGGGGGACAATGGAGTCGCTTTATTTCCCAAGTATCTTTGCATTTTGATGTAGGTACTAGCTCCTTATTGGGCGGCGGGAGACAGGACAGAGGCATAAGTGGAGTTGTTTGCGGTAGTTTTGGCGGGAACACGGAAAAATCATGTCGTTGCATGGTATTATTTTCTTAAACTTGTGTTTTTTCGCGATTTACGGCCTAACCTAAAATAATCTCGATTTTCTTAGTCACTGCTTAAACTTCTCTGTCCTTTTCTAGCACGTGCAACTTCACGTCAGAGAGAAGATAGCAGAGCATCTTAAGCAGTGACTAACGGTTAAAAAGTTTTTTAAGTAAGGCCGTTAATGTTTAAAAATGGTGGAGTTTTATTCATTGAGTGTTGAATTACATCTGTTTTGATATTATATTTTTAAGCAAACTGAACCATGATATAATCAATCAACATGATGTACTTCTTAATCTACACATAAATCCGTCATATATCACAAAAGACGACCTTTGAGTTGAGTGAAAAATATTAAAAATAAAGAATTAAAATCGTCATAACTCATCAGTCATTGTAACGTATGCAATATTTGAATTTAACTTTGTTTGAAAAATAAAAACCTGGGAAGGTTTCTTTTAGGATAAGAACATAAATTAAAGAGGAGTCTCTAGAGTTTTCTCTAGTAATCATAAGATGGTCTGCGCTGCCGGCTCCCCTCGAAACCGAGGCTCAAGTATCGTTACCAATCATCTTGAGTGCTGGCTGTTGGAGACGACCTTAGGGAGACACACAATGTCACGAAAACATCGTAGATTTTCGACGTCAAACAGGCCTGGTTCACTTTAGGTACACCCAGGCTTATGATCTGTGGGTACACCGTACAAGCTTGTACAAATTGGCTTTGAGTTTGGAATGGCTGTCCGGGATGTTATGAGGAGAGCTTCTATGTAATACCTATTACAAATTTTTATGTAATCAATTAAACGTGGCGGCAATATAAAAAAATATATTGTTGCTACCATGAAATCCTAACAAGTCACACCAAACTGAACTCAAACGATTTAATTTTGACATTCTGTTTTGTTTTGTTTGACAAACAAAAGTGTATTGCTAAACGTAGGTACCCAAAATTTAAATCAGATTAATTAATAATAATATAATGTTTTTTTATTTTTAAGCCGACTTCAAAAAAAGAGGAGGTTTTCAATTTGGTTCATGTTTTTACCTCAGAACTCGTGTTTATTTTTAATTTTAATTTGAAAGGATTATATATTTAGATTGGTCTCATAGAAATGTCAAAATCGGTTTAGTAGGTTGCTTGTAACTTGTAACATCAAAATAACTGGAAAAAGATGTCATCCAAGTAAACAAAATTGAAGTCAGCAGTTTTTTTAAAGTACTTTGATAAAAATAATCAATTTTTAAAATTCTTGGGAATCAGGGGTTGTACCTCAAATATCCTATGATGTCTCATCCTTCTCTTCTGTAGTCACGCTATGACTTGCGGGAATTAGAACACTAAAGAGATTATATTCTCGTCGTCGAGATTAAAATCTCGTCGTGCGACAAAATCGCATCGCTTACTCGCGAGAGATTTGTGTATTAAATCTTGTCGTGCGACCAAATCGTATCGTTTACTCGTACGATCGTTAGCCAATTAGAACGACGCGACACCAAAGCACCTTCGACTCCTCACCTTACCTCAATCGTACTTAAAGTAACACCTGCATACTAGGGCTATCTGCGATCTAACCTCACACATTCACCTGCGTACGTAACTCTATCATTATAAATGCAAAACTTCGATTATTCTGATTTGTCAGATGCACGTCTCTAAATTTAATGGGGAAAGATTGATTTGAAGTAATATAAAATAAATTGAGTCATCATCTATAAACTTTTCAGATAACTTAAGTGTACATAGTACAAATATCGTTCATCATCAGTTCCTATAAACCCCGTTCTACGAATTCAGTTGTTTGAGGTTTGAGTACCTAGGTATGTACGAGTAACATATAGTACATATAGTCCTCTGTTAGACTTACCTTGCCTGAGGCCTACACTCGAAGGGCGATGTTTTTTTATGCTGTGGAGTGATGAGACAAGCGAGGCATTTGCCTGGTGATAAGCATCATGCCTGCCCGTAATAGTAACAGTGCCAGAACAAAATCCTTCGATGCACTACACTCGTCACCCTGAGATATTAGATGTCAAATCTCTTCATGCCCAGTAATTTCTCTGATGCTAACTTTGCATTGCAATTTGCCGTATCCACCACGCTGCGTGCTGGCCCAGTTGCGCGTTGGTAGATTCACATATATACCATTGAATTTTTTCTCTGTTATGCAGGTTTCTTTACGATGTTTTCCTTCGTCGAAAAGCCTGAGGTATGAAAATCCGTATGAACTCTACAGACCTCATTGGTACGGGCCCGGGAGCGGTCTCCCAAATAGGCTACCATAGGACCATGGCTTCACTATAGCTCCGAATATGATGTATGAATTTTAGATCAACATGTAGCAAGATAACTGGAGAAATACATGTTACACTAGAATGTAACATGTTTACCTGTCTATAGTTGTTGATACGCGTATAGAATACATCTTAGATAATTATTATCATCTGGTTAATTATACATTCTAATTAAATAATTTGTAAAGCAATCGCATCGCAAGGTTACATTGTGAAGATACGGATACATTGAGCGTTAGAGCATAGATTTATATTCTGGAACATGCTACGTAGACTAGATCAAAACCGAATTAAGATTGAACGGAAATGCAAATTGTACTTGCAATAGCATCGCCCAAATAAGATAAAGATAGGTACTCTGGTAGCCAAAGATATCAACGAACATGACTTGTTTAAACAAAAAATAACTGTGAAACTTTATCTAAATTTAATCACGTGTAGTTAAA
The DNA here is from genome assembly GCA_905404285.2 of Erannis defoliaria. NCBI lineage: Eukaryota > Metazoa > Arthropoda > Insecta > Lepidoptera > Geometridae > Erannis > Erannis defoliaria. The sequence continues at coordinate 14,042,594 of FR990066.1, forward strand.
TTAATTCAGATAATTAAATATCACCATTGATTGCGGGTAGAACCTGAATCATATTAGCACAGGACCGAGACAGATTGCATAGTAATAAAGAAGTCTATACTCAGCAATGGGATAAGGAAGCCTGTGTATGATATTAGTGTATTTGAACTATACTTGTGCTTAGCATCACAGCTAATACAAATAATATTATTATAATAAATTATTGAATTAGTTTAATGTTCAATGTTTTTTTTGTTAAATTGCATCTGAATTACCTATATATTTAAATGTTTTGTCTACAGCTCTACATAATGTCCATTGACACGGTTTCTTCGTAGTATCTAATCCTAGAAGAATCTGGCAGCTTAATAGTATAACATCACTCACTTTTGATGTATGAGTTGTGGAAAAACTACTAAAACTGTTATAGGTTACAAATACACTAAAACTATCTATTTGTGTAGCTTTACATCTATCAATATCGTAGTCCTCTAATACCCTTATAGCAAAGGTACGCTTCTCACCCGTGGACCCTGATTCCCGATCCTCCGTATACCTACACAACCCAATTTTCGGCATCTACCTCTAACCAATGCCTAATGATTTACGCATAACATCATCGAACAACCATCGAGTCTCATTTACAAGAATCCGTAATCTTCACTCTCAAAACATCTAGTATGAGTCTACCTAAATTACAATACAATAAAACATGTAGTACACGCTCAGCCACGTAAATAAATAAGAGAGCTTTGCATTGGAATACCCAGCGCTATTTTTCAACTTATCGTAAGGCATAAAAAATAGTCCCTGTCATAAAATATCAACTTGAACGCGTAAGAATAAAGAAGCCTGGATGTCACAAATGCCAAACATAATGTTGCAGATAAATAAATAAATAAAATTAAAGTCACTGTCTCCAATAAAAATCCTGCGCAAGACATATTGCAGATTAAAGATACGGTACAATGTGCGTCCTCCATAAAACGCAGTAAGTAAACAGTACTTGCTGCGTTTATTGGTATACAGATAATGTCGTTACTAATGAATGACAAAGTTGTCCTTTGCCTTGTAATTCTTATCTTGGCAGCATGCTTGTTGGGTCAGAGAATCATTATTATGTGCAGTACTCGTCGATCATTTAGATAATCTAAGACAGTACCTGTTTATTGTTTTGTTTTGGTGCTGAAGTACTTTGCTGCGATCGAGAGATACGACTCTGATATTTGATTAATTACTACACATCCAAATTATCTTAGATAGAGATATCTCCGCGGAGTTATTTTATTTATCCCTTTTCACTACCATCACCGTTATTCTACGAAATGACTTTTGATTTTGACTTGTATATATTTTCTTCAATCGCTTTTTTGCTTAAATCTTTAGCATCTTTAAGCTTTTTATTCGTATCAATTATAAAACTTCTTATCAAAAAAATTAAGATAATTTATCTTGTCTCGGTTTTAACTCTATTGTCATTATAATATAAAATAAAAATTATTCGAATATCTTTCTAGTTCTGTTGCCAATATTTAAAGGCCTACGTATGGCGTTTAAGTCTAATACTCGTACCTACAAGACAAGTATACTTGCATGGATTGAATGAGAGTAAGTGAGCTAACTCCTCTAGGTAAACATAATTATTAATGTTTCATTACTAGGCCACATGCGTTTGAGAAGCGTCCTAAGCTCTTAATTCATTTTTATTGTTCTATTTAGCATTTATAAATGTTCTGTCTAGTTACAGACATCTATAGATTTAGTGAAGATGTAACTACTGTCACAATGTAGTCCTGAAATGTACGGCATTTATAAACGTTCGTTATTCTGTGACCCCCAATGTTCCACAACAAACGATCCCGTCACGTCAAAGCATTCAACATCGACATACAGAATCCGTGACATACGTGGAATGTTAATGCTGAGTGTTGTGAGAATTGGAAGCATTTGTACTCTATCGACGACTTGTTACTACTTTGAGTTCGGAATTGGGACGGTTTGATTCTTGGAGGTGATTGGTCCTGTTAATGTTGTTATTGATGTAGATACATTTAACCGTAGTCAATTAGTTACTCGGTTAACGCTACATTGTTTTTCGTCTCATGGTAACAATTTTTAATAGACTTCAAAAAAGGAGGAGGTGGTTCTTTTCGACGGTATTATGCATGTTATTTTTTTTATGTATATTCACCGTTTTCTCAGTCAAGTATGAACCGATTATACAAAAAAAATTTTATTTGAAAGGGTATACTCCCGAGGTGGTCCCATATTAATTTGAAGTCGGTATTTTTTTTTTTTGAAAAAGATACTTGTTTGATAAAGAAAGCTACTGGTTGTTCAATAAGTTTAGAAGCTGTGAGGAAAATATAATTACTACGACTTTTTCTTTTGTTTTCGTTGTAGCTATTCAAGCTTGATGTGCTTAGAGTTTCAGTAATAGTCCCGGTGATAAATACGGACGGTGGCTTCCTTTGCAATTTTTCACTATATTTTGCCTTTTTCCTGCTCTCGTTCTGATCGTGTTTTGATATTTGCATGATAAAAAAGGATTACCAAGCCTTATATCCCTACCAAAAGTACCTAAAAGACAAGGAAAACATAGTCATTTTCTAAGTAAATTAACACTCAATCCAAACAGATGAAACCGCGTCGATTAAGCTATTTTAAACCCAACGCATACTAATTAATTTAAATTCCTTGGCTAAGAAACACTCAACAAACGAGGTGTTAACGCCATCTATTGTTATAAGATGGTATCTCGTTGCTTGCACCCATTGTCATTCAACGTCGCGTTCGACGTTCGTTCCCCTTTGCACCTGTGAGATGAATCCAGAATAAGGACGCGCAGTTCTTAGAAGTCGTTTTTTTCTTCTTTTTTTGTGAAAATGTGTGAAGCCCGTAAAGTATTCTGGCGTGGTAGTTGGACGAATGGAGAATACAATCTGGTGTTGGATTGCTTTTGTTTGCGGTAAACAACTTTAATTGAAAAGTTGCAACTGGACTTGGTTAGTGGGTTTATAGGGCTTTTAAGGTGAATGATTATCCACGTACTTTCTTTACCTTTACAGTTTTTTTTGGGTGATGTTTGGATAAAATTAAATGTCAAGATGGTAAATCAGTGCTTAAATAACATTTAAATGATACTCTAGATTGTGTCTACCACGCTGGTTATTTTGTTTTGCGACAGATTTGGCCGGCCCACTGTCCGTTCTGCTTGTTAATGTCGGTGACTTGGTTCCCTGGCAAATTATTTCGCTCCGGATTAGTACGACCATACAATATTTTTGTCACCGAACCGCTAAAGACAGCTTTCCGAATTTGCCAAAATGGAGACAAATGGATGGGCTTCCAGTCGTCTAGTTGGGTGACGATATTGTGTAAGTCACAGGTCAAACTTGCATAAGACTGGCACAGGACCCGGATTTTACATACCTCATGGTGACGAGCGCAGTGCAGTACGGAACAGAGTTTTGTTCACATCAACAGCCGGAAGATGTCCACTGCTGGACGAAGGCCTCTCCCTTAAAGGGAGGTGTTGCCATAATCCCCATGCTTGGCAGGCGGCTTGGGGATCGCAGAATGGTTACCACCGTTAGCTGAGACGACGCTGCTGCCCGTCCTCCGGTGGTTCTGGCTGCAGTTTTAGGACATACCCAGGTCCAGAAATTTGTTCGAAGTTTATTATTCTGGCACTGTTACTGTTATGGGCAAGCGTGATGCTTACCAGTCTCGCTCGTCTCACGCCATTGCATAAAAAAAGGTTAAGAAGACAAAACAAACAAAAAAACAGACCTATTTTTTACCTAAACTTCAAAGTACCTACTCGCCACATCTCTGCCAGTACAGAGCTCCATTGTTTAACTAACATCCTACATTGGCCGTTTAACGTCTGGTTTATAAAACTTATGAAGTTTGCCCCAGATATGGACGATTTGTTAGAAGGAAATCCGCGCGTGTGTTGTTTTTAGAATGTTTTTAGATTTGTGGATGATTCAGTGAAGTGTAATGGTGGAAAGAGCGGGAAGAAGGCGCCAATGACGTAGGAAATCGTCGTGGATTTCTGGGAAAATAGAAAAAAAATATGTTTTGTTTATGTATTGGAGTGACGAGATGAGCGGGACGTTTACCTGGCAGTAAGGATCACGCCTGCCCTTAACAGCAGCAGTGCCAGAATTGAGAACTTGCACACAAAGCCTACGCCCCACTGCACTGCGTTCGTCACCCTGAGGCAAAATATTTCAAATCACTTTAAACCCAGGTATTTCTCTGGTAACATTGCCCTTCAAACCCAAACACACATGCACACATGCCAAAAAAGCAAGCACACTACTGCTTGGCGGTTGAATAACTGGCAAAAGTATGGTAATTCCTACTCTCGGACTCTGCAATACGGACTCTGCAATATAGTCCTACCACTACAACACGACACACACATGCTACATGCCCACATATAAAGTGAAATAGTAATAAGTAGTGATCTTAAAAGAGGTCATTGTATTACACTGTGACCACTGAAATAGCGAAAAACAAATCAACTTTTTAACACATTGAATGTGATTTTTCGGTTCAGTTGCCCTTATTAAAGTTGTTCATAATTATGAGTAAAATATATTAGGTTAGTACGAAACTTCCGTTATCCCCGTTTACTATAGGGCTGGCTACTTAGCCTCTCGGAAGAGATATTAAGAAGGGCCGCGTCCTAAAACTTTAAAATCTGAAAGTAACTTGCGGTCGCCTCTATCGGGCGGCGACCACTAACGCGCTCGTCTGAACGCTTTCCTTCTGATGTTTATTTCTGTCGAAATGCCTTTTTATGCGGATACGATCATTTTAATAGTATCATTCGGGATGTGGCTGAGTCGGCAATCTAGAATGTTTCATCGAAGATATGGGGCTGATGAAAGAAGTGAATATTTTATTTGGTATTAGGTACATACCAAATAAAATAATATTTCTAGAAAGCCATGGTAGTCTAGTTGGGAGACCACTTGACTTGAATCGGGAAGAGGTAATAAACACACTCACATACACACATAGCGACAATATTTCGTTCGCATTTATAATATGACTTTGATTTTCATACGGTTTTTCGATTAACTAAAGCATTATAAAGGAATTTCCACACGTTTGGGGAAGACATTCAATGACATAAGTAATATACCTACTCATGAATCCAACAGTAGAATATCGATAATAAGCTAGATGACTGGTTTTTTTATTGTCCTATTAAAATGTGGCCCATAAATATAGCTGATTAATAATGAAAAGGAAATGAAAATCTAATCAAAAATAAGCAACTTACAAGCATTTTAATATCATGCTAGACAGCGAGAAGAAACAGCAAATCGTGACGTCACTTCTCTGTACGCCATATATATTCTAGTCTGACAAGTAAGGCGTGACGTAATTTTTTGTTTTGTGGGAAAGGGGCAGAGTTGTCTCTAACAAAAACTTTAAACGCTCATATATCAGAACATTATTAACAGAATTAAAGTTTTTTTCAATAAACATAAGGTTTCAACGATATAAACATCAGTCATCTACCCTATTATAATAATTTATTTACGCTGCCAAGAGCAAAGCAGGTAATGAAAACTAAAGTAATTTAACTTTTGGGGTTTTCCAGGTTTAGGAGAATACTTTTCATTCATTTGCAATGAAAGCTTGCATCTTGGAATAGTCTAATGATTCAGATTAAAATACCTAGTAATCGTTGAATACAAGTAAAGAAATCGATAGATGCTCAATTCTATTTTCGCTTTCTTAGTAAACTTTTAAAATCTGCTCAATTACTAAAGTGTACTCAACAAGTAATGTTTTCCAAACATCGTTTTGTTTGTTTATATGATATTTTCCGAGATTTCTATATATAAACCTGACGGCTCAGACTACGACGTATGACCTTCTAGCGAGGTTTATAAGATCGGTAATTTTGGTCCATTACATATTACAATGTTGTCAATGTAAATTGAACTAGATGTGTGAATTTGCGTATGTTAGAGTATTTTCTTCTTAGCGTTTTTATAAAATAAAAGAACTCGGAGGAACTAGCTCTCTCTCTCAGAAGAATGATAAAAGAGCTGATAAATTCTTCGAGCAGATAATTTCTTTGGCAATTCAAAGCGGGAATGTAGCCAGCATCCTTAGGATCCTACTACAAAGACACCTTTCTTGACTTGCCTTGCTTTTTTTAATGTTTGTTTTTGAATAGTGTTTGTATTTTAAATACTATTTGACTATTAAATTTTATGTCTAGTCTCCAAAAACAGAAGATGAATTTTTAGTATTTGTGATTGGAGTTCTTTAATCAATTTACATATCAATGTTGGAAAAGTTTACCTAATGCAGAAGTTCAAACTAGGCAAAGATAATTTTGAAAGTGAAGACCAGTCAAGAACAGAATGCAGTTAAATGGACAGCGCAGCGGCAACATTCGGAAGACTCTGTCGTGTTTTCGGCACACATCCTACAAAGTCAAGACAAAAGTTTCCAACTAGTTGAGTGACCCCCATATCATGACCTACGCTACGGTCTTACGGTGCAGATATGTGGACACTCACAGTTGGATCGATTCACAGTTCAATTCGCTCAGCTAGCTATGGAAAGAGCTATTGAAGCTTCTCTAAAGGATTAGATACGCCTGGAGCGAGGTATCTCATAGGTTAGAGTATTAGCAAGCTTGTGGCAGTCACGTCACGTCATCAGTCATAAAACATCCACTGCTGGACGAAAGCCTCCCCCTTAATAGGGAGGGGTTGCCATAATGCCCACGCTTGGCAGGCGGCTTAGGGATCACAGAATGTTCACCACCGTTAACCGAGAGGACGCTGCTGCCCGTCCTCCGGTGGTTTTGGTTGCAATTTAAGGAAATACCCAGGTCCACAAGTGGCAGTGGTCAGGTCATATCTAATCAGGCAGCCAGCCTTATAGCTTAGTTGGTAGCATGTCTGCCTTCAGAGCTGTAGGGCGTGGGTTCGATCCCCACACAGGACAAACAATTATGTGACGAACATAGATGTTTGTTCTGTGTCTGGGTGTATGAATGTATTTTAAGTATGTATTTACAAAAAAATATGTGTATAACTATTCTATCAGCTATCTGGTTTCCATTGTACAAAATTTGCTTGGTTTGGGGCTAGATGGCGCTGTGTTAAAAAGTCCATCGATATCTGTCGAATACCTATAAATGTTGAGCACATAGAGTAGAAATGTGCTAGAGGGGCACACAAAGTGACGTAGTGTGGGACACCTTGAGCATCGATGGAGATACGATGTTGCCAGTGACTAGAAGCGTAAATCTAAAGATCGGGATAGGTGGCGTGCGTTATTAGCAGTCGATGTCAAAGAGGCAGTGTTGGCTGATTATGCTAAGTACTTACTACCCGTAGATAGTGATCAAAATAGTGTTCTCTGACGTCAGAACTTCGCTAACGTGTGCATTTCGGTAATCATTTTGCGGATTTCCTGACCTTGACCAGAACTGGCATTAGCTGTAGCATCGCGATCTTTATTACTTTGAACCAAATTGCAGAATTATAAAGATAATATTTTACTGCATCTAATTTTACAATAATATTAATAAAAAAATGTAACAGCCGACTCCAATTTCGATTACTTGTATGAAATATTTTTTACAGTTATTTTGATTTAAAAACCAAACCACTGAACATATTTCTTAGAGAGAGAACCCTGCAGATCAATCTCTAAAGTGGAACATCTAGAATAATCTAGATCCATAAATCTAGACTCAAATTCCTCCTACCTACGTTCTATGTATAAATCCAGTGTGATTGAAGAGCATTAACTGTAATGTTCTACTACCAGTAGTCTCGAGACATTACGCTTCAGATAATTCAGCTATGTTTAGTAGGTGTTCCTAAAGCTGGCTACACACGCACGTAGGTAATTAGGTACCTATGTCGCATTATCAAAATCAACGTACCTATTTTATAACTTTTGTGGTAGACTAGCGGCACCCCCCAGTTTTACCCGCGATTGTTGGTATAAAAATGGTATATAATATGGTAGGTATATGGTTGTGTAATATTTGCAATCCGAATCCACTGTTTTAGCCATGTCGAGTGCTTGCTATTTTGGCTAATGGGATCGTTCTGTATTTTTCAACATGTTACTGTATTATGCCATTTCTATGATCTGTTGTAAGTGCCTAATAAATAAATAAATAAAAAGTAGCCTTTATTTCATTCCAAGATACAAGCTACCTCTATACCAAATTTCATCCAAATCCATCCAGCCGTTTCAGCTTGAAGAAGTAACAAACATAGACACAGACGCACACACACCGACAAACTTTAGCATTTATAATATTAGTAAGAAGTAAGATTGTTATTCCCGGAACCTTTCTGGTCTCTGCAGGGTGGAAAAAAAAATGCAGTGCCCCATTGCTTCACTGTGGAATGCATTTATTTACCTAGTTACCTACCTACGTGTGCCTAATGGTTCGATTTGTAAATGTATAAATAATCAAATGCAACAACAAGCTACGTTGATGTAGAGCCGCCTTAACGTCGTAGTACGATGTGTGCAATGAGGGCGGGGTATTTTGGGTGAATGCAGGGCTTACTGCGCAATGTTGGCTTTAACAAACCTACTTCGGGTTCGTCAATACCATTATTATCTTTACAGTGCCACCTCGAGATTGCTTTTGCCAAAACAATTTGACATGAAGAATAATTTCAGATCTTTTTTCTTCTTTGTTTTTGGCTTCGCACGTTATGCATTCAGCCAGTGTCAAGTATTATGCACTTTCAAGTATATAATATATATAGCATCAAGTTATATAAAAGTGTCATCAAATCACAGTCAGTCACACGAAATTAGTCATAGTCACAGTCGAGTCTAAGTCATGCCATAGTAAAGTGGTGGCGACTTTACTATAGGCGTTTACGGAGTTTTGAAAACAACACGAAACAAAAAGATATGTTTCACCACATTATACCACTTGTCCACACTTGTGCATGTAATTCAACACTCAATGAATAAAATACCACTATTTTTAATCATTAATTCGCGAAAAACACATGTTTAAGTAATTAATAGAACGCAGCGACGTGATATTTCCGTGTTCCCACCAAAACTCATTTCACATCTTCAGATCACTTGGTTTTTTAACCGACTTCAAAAAAGGATGGGGTTCTATGTTCGAAAATATGTATGTATATTTTTGTTTGCCTTTACTGTTGTATTATTGTTATCAGTGTTTATTTATTCTTTGCCTTAAATAAATGATTGTCTATTGTATATTGTATGTTTTTTTTTTTTAATTTTTTTTTTTCGATTTCTCCGTCAACGTTCAACTGTGGTGTTTCAATTGTGGACCGATTTTTAAAATCCATTTTTTATTTGAAAGTGTATACATACATCCGAGGTGGTCCCATATTAATTTGAAGTTGGCTGTTATTTATTTTGGAAAAAGTTACTTGTTAGATCTTATGTTGACGAGCGCGTTGCACCTGACACTGCTGCTGTTATGTGCAGACGTGATGATTACCACCAGGCGAACGTCTCGCACAACTCGACAGCATAAAAGAAACAGTTCTATGATTATTTACCGTGATTATGTGCGCTGCACTGCGCGGGATCTGCGCTTCAGGCGTAGCTTGATTCAGTATTTCTAAAATATCACCGATGTGAAACAACGGATGAGACAGTTTTCGGATGAGTGACCGAGAGTGGTATTATAATTGAGTCGTGGGTCGCCGTCGTTTTCTGTCCCGAATGTTTCTTTGGCTTTTCTGGCTAATTTGAACAATGGTCATTCACAACCTTTGGGTAGGGAACCACGCAAACAGTTTTTTTTTACTTAATGATAATAATAAAATAATAATAATATAAATATATCATCTAATGCTAATGAACTTTATCACGCGTTTCGATAATTTTCCTCAATTTTCCGTACGTTACGCCATTTCAGCATCGCAAACCGATCTCCACCCAATAACTCTGTTAATTCAAGCCAAATTACACTCTAACGACGTAGTTAATTAGGTGCCAAATAAATTAAACGATCGCTTGTCTTCGAGATTATAAATAACAGACAATTTGTTAGCACGGAGATGTAGTCAACCTTGGTATAATTAGCATCGGGACATGTATCTTGATCGTTTCGCGTTTTTCTTTTCCGCCTTGATAAACGTTGAAATCCTAAAATTCCAAGGTAAAGCTCTTTTTCTAAAGTCAGTGTGTTAAACCGTGAAAGCTTTAAACACATTGACATTGTAAGCAGATTAAATTTTCGATTTGTTCGCTGTATTTAGTCGAATGTAGAAAATATTATATTTTATGAAGAATCAACTTTTGTTTCAACATTATTTGTAGAAATCCACAATACTCGGAACGAAATGCAGCAACTTCACTGCTCTGACTTCTATAAAATAGTCAGAGCAGTGAAGTTGCTGAATCGGATCTCTTTTCTCTTGTCAATAATTTAAATTTGATTGACTAACCGGCACGACTGCAGACAAACTCAATTCGATGGTTGGATGCAATGAGGCATTTACATTAATTATTTAAAGTTGTCTATGTTATAAAAAAATTTAGTAACTTAACTTAGTTCACATTTCAATAAGAGCCAAAAAATTTTACCCGAATGCCAAATTTTACCAAATTATGTACCCAATTTGCAAACAGACTTTCCCATATAATCGAACATCCTGCAGTCGTTTCATGTCCGTCAGTTTATAAATCAAAGAGTAGAGCGTCTGCGAAAGATTTTCGTAAATAAAGTGAGGTGGAAACGTCTCGAGATGAGAGATGTCCGCCGACCTACATAGCAGGGTTTGTTGAACACGCCGACAAGTACGTTAGTCTTTGGCGTTTCCTTACGTTTTTATACGAACGATCACAACACAAACAGTTATGCCCTGGGACGCTAATTCGTGCGTGTAAAACTTCAATTTCTGAGTTTTTATCACATAAAAAAGCATAATGAGCCTTTTTGATTGTCCACTATTAGACTTAGGTTTACCTAACTTTGAACGGCAATAGTGCCCATATCCACGACCCAGCTGCGGGTTGGTGGATTCACGCCATTGAGTTTCTTCTCTGGGTGTACTACTCTGTATGACAAAATTATAAATAAAATAAATAAATATTGGTGGACATTTTTACACAGTTTTACACATTTTTTTTTATTCATTCTCTTAGCAGGCGATAGAAATGCGTTTTTCAGTGTTATCTTTAATAAAAAATTCTATTGAGTCTATCATCCTTAATTACTTTCCGATGCCCTTGAATATTTTATGTTGAATTCTAATATTTTTTTGCAAATATTATTTTGATAGTTAAACGCAAACTAAGTTAGATAAAATACGAGTTTTAAGTCAAACTTCACCTTAATTTCCTTGCAACACAAAAATGAAGTCCGGAGTACTTATTACGTTATTTAACTTTTAGTCGTGTTTTTAAAGGCCGTAAATGTTCAGATGGTCGAAGTCAGTAAGCTATCGCATTCGCAAAGGCACCTTGACAACCGTAAACGAAGAGCTATTTAGCTAATAGCCGTGACATCACTACTAGCAAGCGAATCTGTGCAGTGCCACATAATAATAACAGTGACGTCTCTATCATCAACTGAAATAAACAATTGATACAAGGCTGCGTTCAATTTTTCTTTGCAAAAAAATACAGCGCTAGACTTTGTTTTGTTACTGAAAGATCTGACTATGTCTACTAAAGAAAATTTAGTTAGTTTAGTATGAGATTTCCTGAAAAAACCAACAGTCACGATATTTTTATGTGTTATTAGGCATGATTATGGCACCTTAAATCCTGGTTTTCTCTACTGTAGATCTGGAGCTTTTGTTTCTAGAGCTATTAGAAGAAACCCTTAAAAATAGGTTTATGCGAGACCCGCGCACTCTATACTCTTTACACTACCGGAGAACAAAGTAATGCTTGCACACTACCTACTGCTTGTCGGGTGAATAACTGGCAAAGGTGTGGCCCATGGATGTAGTACTTTCCCAGGTGGACTCTGCAATGAAGTCCTATACCACTACAGTCTATTCCGTCATTTTCCTAACGACATTTTTTACAAGTCGTATACGCTACATAAAATTTTAGTTTTTCTTGATTTTCTTAACCCAATTATTTTGAATGTTGTTTATGTCGGCGGCTGTTGCGTTAGTTTTCTTTCGACACAAGGACAAACAAACACTCGGCTTTTATTTTTAGAAAATAGAGTTTAGTTTACACTGGTTTTGATAGTGAAATATTAGATAGTGACGTACTGTTCTAGGAAAAGTTTACAATCTTTCTTTTGCAAAAATTTTTTAAAGCTATGATATTTTCCTTCCCTACGCATGTTCCGTGATTAAACCTTTATTAAATTATTTATACCTACTTTAACGAAAATTATTTCAAATATTACCATTTCTATGTACTATACTTATTTCTACAATAATAATAATGTTTTATTTTGTAACTTTAGTACAAGCATTGAGGGTATAGTACCTCAATAGGCTTGAACAATATCGATACTCTTATAACGATAACAAGATCTATCCACAAAAAACCATCGATTCCATTGCTTTAATTAGTTAGTCATTCGATTCTTATAAAATTGTTTTGGAATCTTTAATTCTTTCTAGATAAATATTTTAGAAAAGTTTAAATGCCAATATGAAAGTTAATATAAAAAGTAAAGCGATTACCATATAAAAAGTCATTTATTTACATATAAATACTTTTAGGTAAAAACTAAACTAAAACTAACCTATATCTAATATACACTATAAAAAGAAAAAAAGAAAAAAAAAGGTATAAAAAGGTATTTTTAGTTATTAGTAATTAAATACTCTACTACGTATCGTTACATGTTGTACTGCTGTTCCATTTGAACAGACTAATGGAACCATAGCACAAAATGATGGTCAAGCAACATCCGTGTTTTTCATAAAAAAAACGAAAATATAAATTATTTATTCAACGTGAAAATTAAATAAACGTGCTTTCTATTCAACCGTTTGGTCACGTTCAGATTGGCGATAACCTTTTACGGCATTTCTGCCAAACGAATTAACATTCAAAATACAAATGTACGATAGTGGCATTGCAATTCAACGCGGCATTGTCATCTGCATTTTGGATACACTACCTAGTTATAGTTAGGTACTGTTGTTTCGTAAGAACTGTTGGCAAAGACGCGGAGAAAATAGTGATAGTTTTCTATTTGGTTTTGGACTTGATTTTTCTAGTGCTATTTCTAGAAGTAATATGACTAAGTGACTTCTCCGGGCACTCACTCTGTGCTGACTTCTGAATTTCCGGTTGGAAAATTCTTTGTTTTTGAAGTTATGGTGATCGCGGACATAGTCGCGGGCGACCTCTAGTTAATAATAAAAATTAAGCCATTGTTATCACAATTGTCACAATTTCGCTTAAATTATTATTATTATTTTATCCCGACCTTCAGCAATAAAGTAACCTGTCTTGGAAGATTTCTTAATTGTTGGACTTGCGTGGGCGGATTATGATAAATAATAATTGTGAAGTTGATATAGATAAGTGCCTACACTAGCTATAACAATACTATTGTTATTTTTTCGCTTACTTATATTGACATGTTTACAATTCGATAGGTATCAATTACTTACCTGTCAATTCTGTATTCAGATTTCAATACACGTATCTGATTAGGTTGCATAACGGCTTGTTGCGGTCACACGCAATTGGATGATGATTTTCTGCGTGCGTATGTAACTCTATAGTGATGTACGTGCGAGAACCGTTAACGTCGATACTATCGATGACTAGATTGTATTTTTTTTTTACTGCTAACTAGATCAGCCACGCGGTTTCACCCACGTTTCCTCGAATAAAAAGTAGCCTATGTTTTATTCCAAGGTATAAGCTACCTCTATACAGAATTTAATTTAAATCCATTCAGCCATTTCAGCGTGAAGGAGTAACAAACATACACACACACACACACGCCGACAAACATTCGGATTTATAATATTCGTTTTATTGGCTGTTGTTTGACCACTATTTTGCATAATACCCGCTTCCTTCTACATTGTACTGCACACACTAAAATTAAAAGATGTTGGTGCATCTCATCTATTTTATTGTCATTGCCTATTAGTTATTCAAACAAAATTGTCTCGTAAAATAAACTAACTGATACAGTGGCATAATGTCATGTAAAAGTAAACCTGTTGAACCCACAGTTCTACGTAAACTGTTCGATACAATCACAGAGTGGGCTGGACATTACAGACATTTGAGACATGGCACGCTAAATTTATTGAAAGCTTAAGTTTATTTGACTTTATTTGCATCGCGTACCTATTTGTTTCAACTGCTTCTGACTTAATAATGCTTAAAAGTTATTATCATTGACTTGAGATTTTATCAATTTGAGTGTTTATACTGATTGGATTGGATCACTTTCTAGCAATAGATATTTTATTATTATAGACGATAACCGTGACAAATCAATTTCAGATTATACATTTATTTCAATCAAAGCTCATAAGCTGTTAAAGTAAAATTGTAATTGAAGATTATAGTTTTCAATAGATAATCTTTACCTACTATGAAAGTAACACCAAAATTAAAAAATTAAGTTGCCTTGGTATTGTTTTAAACAATAACTATTTCAAAGAAATACAAAAATGGATTTGAATCATCTAATCGTCTTGTTACGTTATGATAAACAGGGCTTTTGACATCAGTTTTATCGATACGATAATATAGTTTTTGTGCCCATCTCTACGGAATCTCGGCCCGCCATATCGACGATTTACAAATTGGTCGACGTAATAGCGCCCGATCTTTGAATAGGGGATACATTGTAGTGTGAGACTGACCGCTATCCGACCACTGCATAGTTTCTCGTAGTAGGTAAACTATAAATATTAAAGTCACTGTCATCCTAAAATACTCAATTTAATCATTTTTACTAGACACAAGACGTGTAAAATAATTGGTTGTACTAATAGCACACAATAACGATGAAAATAATGAACTATACATTTGTTATTGTTAATGCACATGACAATAATTATATTATTTTATGTTTTTTTTATTACATTTTTATTAATTGGTTTTATCGATATTTTTACCCAAATCTCTACTAGTATACTTGGTTACGTAATTTGACAGTAACTAATAAGTACCTATTGTAGAAATCTCTCTACTATTTTTTTTCTGTGACATAGGGGCCGGCTATTCAAACATATAACTACAGTTTAGGCCCCTCGGCCGATTTACGATACTTGATAGTTTAATCGCTGTTAACGGAATATGATTTAATAATCAAAATACGGAAGCTGATTTATTTTCTTTTATACCTTTTTGAATAGGATATTAATGAATAATAAAAATGATTTTGTATCGTATTAGGGAGAACCTTAGTGCTATGAGGGCGTGTGAAACCTTTGAAATGTTTTTTTTTGTAAATAGTTTTCATTTTGGGGGAAATAAATTGTATTATATTTCACATGTTATTATAAAATGATATTATGGCCTCACGGTTTGAGGTTTATGTACTATTAGTTACGATTGTGATTGCAATACATAAACGTACCTATTTAATAAAACTTTTCTTGAATTGGTATATGAAAACTAATAGAATGTAGATATAGTTGTTAAAATAAGCTAGCGAGCTGCATTAATTCAAATTAAGCATGTTTAAAAACAGGGCAATAGCCTTAGAAAAGCTATCAACGCAAAATATCCGTTCATATCTTTTCACTGATCTACTCCACTAGTTACAGTTAACCCTTTCTTTGTAGAGCCGGACCGTCTACAGTATAACCAACATATTGTAGCGGTGGCTAATTGAAAGAACTAAAATTTCCATCAGTTCTGTTTAGGATATACGACTGTGGCTCCTCTATTCCAATATGTAGTTTAGTTGGTAAATGTACCCGCTTATTTCGGGCAATTCTCCATCATAACTTTGGCCGTTTCGCACGGACAGACAGAAAACAGCACTGTTCCATGTTTATATTATCGGTTGGTAGTATAACGGGTATCTTTCCGTAATGACTACCTATTCGACGTAGTACACTAGTATACTATCTAGCCCCAATCTAAGCAAAGCTTGTATTTTGGGAAACAGATAGCTGATACAATCGGAGAGTGTGCTTTGGATTTGCATGATCTTATTCCCCCCAGCCCATTCTTCTATCGGACGGCCAGGACCTCGAAAAAGCGACACCGTTTTATGGTTGATATACCAAAAACTCGTACGAAACGGTTTGATTCCACTTTCTTTATTCGTACTGCTAAACAGTGGAATGCGCTGCCCGAGTGGGTGTTTCCCGATAATTATAATCTAGGTGTCTTCAGTGAATCGGTTTATTCTAAGCAAGCGTGCTCCACCGTAGACTGCATCTTCGTTTAACATCAGACGAGATGGCAGTCAAACGCGCAAGCCTATAACAGTACATTAAAAAAATACTTACAAAAGACATACAAAACCGAAACACAGAACAAATACCTGTGTTCGTCATATAAATGTTTACATAATATAATAAATGTTTGTCCACGGTGGGAACTGGGAATCGAACCCACACTCTAAAGTTCTAAATGCAGACATAGTACCAACTGAGCTATACCATATAAAAAATATAAAATAAACATACAATACTTAAAGGATACTTTCTTTTTGTTTCTGTGGAATGCGCTGCCCGAGTGGGTGTTTCTCGATGGTTGCAATCTGGGTGTTTTCATGTCGCGAGTGAATCTGTCTCTTCTAGGCGAGCGTGCTCCATCGCAGACTGCATCTTCGCTTAACGTCAAGGCAAGATGGCATTCAAACGCAAGCCTATAACAGTACATTAAAAAAAATACTTACAAAAGACATACAAAACCGAAACTCAGAACAAATACCTGTGTTCGTCATATAAATGTTTACATAATATAATAAATGTTTGTCCACGGTGGGAACTGGGAATCGAACCCACACTCTAAAGCTCTAAATGCAGACATAGTACCAACTGAGCTACAAGGCTGCCACCAACTGAGTTATAAGGCAGTATAAGAGCATACAAGTATTGCCGTCCTGATTCATTGACCGTTTAAATAAGCAGACCCAGCAAACAAGACGTTTGTCAAAGCTTTTTATCGGGATTATTCCGAACCTCACCCGAAAACCTGACCGAGAGAGGGTTAGGTTAGAAAAAGCTAAAATTTATTAATTTTCATTCCGAACGTAACCATTTTCTTAACCTGCCCCGGAATGGTAATCCTAACGTAACCCGAATCTTAAAAGCTAGCTATTTAATGAAAATGAAATAGAACGTGTCTATAATCTTGTTTTGTTCCGTAGAATTTGTCTCTCGCACGGGTTAGGAATATCTGAACTATTGGAGGATTCTTAGAAGAGTCAACTCTATCATTCATTATCATCATCATCGTCAGCCAGGGGACGTCCACTGCTGAACGAAGGCATCCCCCTTAGACCGCCACACCGTACGAAAAACTGCCATTTGCATCCACAGGTTGCCCGTTACTTTCACAATGTTGTCGGTCCACCAAGTGGGAGGCCTGCCTACGCTGCGTTTTCCGGTACGTGGTCGCCACTCAAGAACTTTTCTTCCCCATTAGTTACCAGTACTTCGAGCGATGTGGCCTGCCCATTGCCACTTCAACTTGCAAAGCCTGAGAGCTATGTCGGCGACTTTGGTTCTTTGGCGAATATCCTCGATTTTATCGCGCAAAGTAACTCCGAGCATAGCTCTCCATTGCCCGTTGTGTGACTCTACTTTTCTCTAAAAGGCCATCGGTTAAAGACCACGTTTCAGTTCCTTATGTCATCACTGGCAAGACTGGCTACACACAACTATATTCTTCGGAGTCGTTTAAAATAAAATTATATTCAAAACAGGTTGTGAAGGTACTTTTACTTGTAAGCCTCTTGAACCTCTTGACTGTAAAAAAGTATGCACGTACTACCAGACCATAACCTATGCTAACATTTACGAGTTTTTTATCTCTTCAAGGGTACACTTAAGGTTATTTATATCCATAGTTACTAATGGAAGGGTTTAAGTACTGTTAAAAACCGTACAGGAGTGAGTAGCAATCGTGCATCTAGGAGTCCGTACAATTATGTTATATTTTACTGCGTTTACCAAATAACATTAGAGTAGAGAAAATTATTATTGTTTTTGGTTAACAAGACTTTGTTAAAGTTAATATTGGTTAGTGCGACCTCAACTCGTATTGGCTGGTTTTTTAAGTTTATTATTGGATATTCCCATAGTAGCTGTAAAAATATTCTGTGCAAATATAAATGGCTCCTTGTATATTTACTGATACAAAACATTCAGTTCAAAGGTACAGGTACCTACTTAAAGTTAGTACAGAGAGATGGGCTGATAAACTAATGGGATCCGTTGGACATTCAGGCACGGAATCCTAAAAATACCTTCTCTATAAAAATCTACGGATATATCTTTGGAAGAAGGTTATAGAATACAATCTTACTTACATTCAACACAGATTAAGTATATAGTCAGTTACAGTTCTTCCACTGCTGAAATACACGTATTATATATGCCTATCGACTGTCTATTTAGACATTTACTATCTAATTAAGTAGATAGTCCTGTTCATCCAAAGCATGCTGAAAAATACTTGAGGTGAAGGGGGTTGCCTGCTTAAG
The DNA here is from genome assembly GCA_905404285.2 of Erannis defoliaria. NCBI lineage: Eukaryota > Metazoa > Arthropoda > Insecta > Lepidoptera > Geometridae > Erannis > Erannis defoliaria. Next base: position 14,061,213 of record FR990066.1, read on the forward strand.
GCGATAAGAACGCCCTTGTACTGCCGATGCATGATTAGTTTTTTATTATCTTTTATTTCTGATGTACAATAAAGGTAAGTATTATCTACAAGTTTATCCTAATATTTATTTATTATCAATTACCTATGACTATTACTTAGGTATATATAATATTGTATTATCTACAAACAATGATATTATATATATAAGGAGGGAGATATATCATATCGCGCCCTAAAATGGCCCCGTGAAGACGGCCCTAAGGACTGTCTCGCCTGTCTGCGCTCCCTAAACGAGACGCACGCTATCCCTTTTGCTCTCATAAAAGTGCTATCTTCTATCGCACAACAGCGCCATTCGTAAACATGACGGCGCGGGGGTCATTTTCGAACGTTGTTTTATTATGCGATGGCGCATCCTTCGTAATCTTTGTCTACAAAACTTGCGAATGTACGAGCGAGACAACATTGAACATATTTTTTCCTATTTCCTCATGGATCTAGTAAAGTATTTCCCATGTTCTTTCTCCCATGGTACCCATTATTCAATTCGGCGTGACCATAATTATTTACATTCTTTCACTACTTACCCACAGCCACACCCCTGAGAGCATTACCTACCTCACAGATTAAATAATAGTATGCTAGCTTAATGTTCTCCCAAAAATAACTCAAGCACCCAAACCCTGCTTGAACATTTTGTTTTGATTGGATTACAAAGAGTAATCCCCTATATGTAACCTATTCGAAGCTAAGTCATGCATATAGGTAAGACTTGGTGGCACAAATTGTGGCAACTTTTTAGAAGCTTCTACAGAGTTCAGAAAACAACTCGGAACCAGCGACAATAATAAGATGAATGGACGGGAAATAAGCGCACGGATTTTGAGGACTATAATGTTCAGCGCCGGCTCACCACTCGCTTCAGTCATACTCTGCATTTGCTACATGCGAGCCGTACTTTATGACAATACAAACTTCTAATACATGTACAGTGTACACGTATTCTCTTTTTGTCATGTAGTAATTAGATTCGCTATCTCTATTTTTCGGCAAATGTAATAAGCATACTTTAGCTAGGTATGCTTGATTGTGTTGTCTTGTGAAGGCCGAGTATTCCACGTTTCAAGCACATTTTTTAATGAAATCAACTATTAGTCTAAAGCTGTATCTGGTAGATGATCACAGGTGATCACATTTAGCGGAGCAAAAATATGGCAGTTACGCAGATTCAGATTGCAGATGCAGATTTTCTCAGATTACTTGAAAAGTATAGAAATTAATAACTTTGGGACCACAGAATGCTCTCCAAAATACTATTAACTTATAATTTTTATTTTATGTGGCTATGTGCTGTAATTAGCACATAAAACGGAAAATGGTTTAAAAATAGACACTGTTTCGGTATTTTTTTTATAACGAGGAAAGTATAATCAATCGTGTTTTCAACCACAAAAGTTACTAAAACGGATGTTCTTCTGTTACATTTTGTATATTTGGGCTTTAACTATAGTAATTTGACTAAATAAATTTGATTTTGCGAAGGGCAAATTTGGAAAATACAAGCCTTAATTTTGATCGATTTGCATGCGCTGGGCCCGTCCATTCCATTATCACCGTCGCTGCTCGGAACTACAAGTTTCACCACATTATATCACTTGCCCACACACATGCAAGTAAATCGGCACCTGATGGATAAAAGACCATTTAATTTGTACATTAAGTACCTATCACTCAGAAAAAAGCAAGTTTTGGGAGACAATACAATGCAGCGACGTGATTTTTCGCGTTCATACCAATAATCCAATAGCAACTTTTAAGTTCGACAGAGGCGCTAAATCTTACAAGAGTTCGAGAGTCGAGACAGTATCGCCGCTAAATCGACCTCCATTACTTTTTTTATTTGCAACGAACGTTTTACATTCAACCAGCGTGAAACTTTCTTCGTTCGTTCCCGCCAAGCAAGAAGGTGCGCAGGAAGTTTACGCGGCACGTGCGCGCGCCGCTTCCTCGCACAGGATGTTTTAAAATTCGAACGTGAACGGTGGACCATTGAGTTTTAACCGTTGTATTGGCGGGCTTTGGTTTAGATTAGTGATTTGGAGTGTGTTAGTGTTTCGTAGGTAACTAGGTAGGTACTAAGTACTAACAATAATTGTATAGTTAGGTAGGTACTCATAATTAATAGATGACTATCTAAGATACCATACGTCATGTAAACTACTTATAATTATGTTTTTCAATTGGCTTGTAGAGTTCACACCTAATTCTACTTTTATGTTTTTTTACCGTTCCTCTTCGGGTCAGCTGGCGGATAGTTTTTCATCATTCGGTAGAGACTGGTCAGACTGCCACATAGAAATATTAATCATAAAAACCTATACGTGATGTAAACCCAATTTTAGCACAATATGCCTTACTGCGAAACTAAAAGTTGCTTCACAGTTTGGTGCTTGCAGAACTGCAAGAACTTTCTGTTTTACACTGTAGTAACATCCTTTTGTAAACTCCCTACAACAAACAATAGCACGTTCCTATATTTAACCACAAATTGCCAGTACTGCCAACATAACCGCAAGTTCATTAATCGCTTTGCGGTTGCGAATCCGCCGCCGATTGTTTATTGTCCCGCGCTAATGCATCCACAGTAAACAAATTTACGTCAAATCGTGTTTCTACAGTCGTTGAGAAAAGTATTTTATTAAGATTCTGAAATAAGTTAAGACCAGCGCGCTTTCATCCCGCTCTTTTGTAGGTTTTTTTTCTCGGATTAAAAGTGTGTTAATCAAGAGCTTAACTTATCTATATAAAATGTCTCCTAATTCTTTCAGCGTTTTATACTTACAGTGAGGTTTTGGAACTTTCTCCCGGAATCAGCAATCTTCGCAAAGTCAAATTTGGGTATCTTGAAATGTAATTACAAAGAATAAATGGGTTCTTTTTAGGCAACGACATTCATGCTCCATCCTAGTACTAGACCGAACACCGCATCATCGCTTAACATCAGGCATGATGGTTGTGAACGCAAGTCCGCGATACAATAAAAAACCATCACTGAGCTGAGGGTGGTGACCACCCACGCCCACTAAAACCACGATAGCCTAACAAAAGCAAAAGTAAAGAGAAGGAGAAAAATATGTCTAATGTAGGAATAAATTATTATCTACTTACTTTTACTAATTTAACTGTTTTTTTTTACTGATTTTATATTGTACTGCCAAATAATGTACCCTAGTTGTAAGTTGTTCTATATTTCTGGTGTGCAATAAAGTTATATTGTATTGTATTGGTTTTTTTCCTGACTGTACAATGGCAATCGTGATGGGCTGGTAATTAAATCTGTTTATTTTATTGTTAATCGCGAATGTGAACTTAAATAGATTACACCTATAATGCCGAGAGAGAGAGAGAGCTAGATCCTCCAAGATAATGCCTCATCGAAATTGTTTCGATTTATACATATATATTTTTTGGTATCATTCTTATAGATAAAAAAAATATTATTTATCTACGGAACTTTCGCTCTAGTTCCATTGCAAAGTTCCATTTTTTGTAATAGCTGATGTTGATACTTTATTAGCCAAATAAAAAATTAAAATAAAATACACGATAAAGTGATAAATGTTAGACGTACTTTTAAAATAAAACAACCAACTTCAATTTCATTTACTTGGATGATATATTTTCCATTTATTTTGATTTCAAAACGAACCTACTGAACCGATTTTGATGAAATGTCTATGTGACCAATTTGAAAGTATATCTGTATATCCTTTCAAATAAAACAGAATTTTCCAAATCAGTTTATGAGGTAACAAACATGATTGAGAACTTCCTCATTTCAGGAGTCTGTAAAAAGGGGTGAACAATGATGATTGTAAATTATTAAAATAAATACAAAAATACAAATATAGCTACGGAATTCTAACATGAGCGTAGGAAGAAACGCACTTGTCCGTTTAATAGCATTTTTATTTTTTTGCCTAATACTGTAGTAACTATTATTTCTTCTGTGCTAATACAAAAGCAAACAAATACAATGGCAAAAAAACGTACTATGATTATTACTTCTTTGGGACTTTGAAAGTGATATTTGTCGAAACACCCTATGGTTTTCCATAAAAGCTCTGTTTACCAATATTCATATAAAAAACCTCAGCGAGCGCCATCTGGTGTCGGCATAGGGTAATGTTATGTAATTATTTGTCTCGTCTAAAAACGTTAGTCTACTTTACAAAACGTCTATGGTAAACATTTTTTTAGTTTATTTTGAGCATGGAAAGGGTTATTTTGATCTTTTGGATGAATTTCGTATCTTATCCATTTTATAACTATTAATAGTAGTTCTGCAAAAGTGGACCTCGTGAACTGAGACCGTCTCGACCGATATTGTTTATCATCGAAATTCTTGTACAAAAATTGACTGCCAAATGCAAATTTCCCCCCTTTTAAGGGGAAATACCCTTACAATGGACCTGGAATGGGGTATGTCCTAAAACTGCATCCAGTACCACCGGAGGACGGGCAGTAGCGTCGTCTCGGTTAACGGTGGTGAACATTTTGCGATCCCCAAGCCGCCTGCCAAACGTGGGGATTATGGCAACCCTTCCCTATTAAAGGGGAGGCCTTTGTCCAGCAGTGAACGTCTACTGGCTGATAATGATAATAATGACCCTTACAATAAAAAAATCGCTCGCTCAATGTCAAAGGGACAGGTGTCAAACAACCAGTAGTAACACGGGTAAAAAAAACTGCCCGTGATTCTACTGGATCGCTTGGTAGTACTACAGGGTATTTTTTTCCCGTTGTACTACTGGTAGTAAGACTGATAGTACCACGGGCAATAAACGAATTAAAGAGGGTTAATATTTTACTATTTTCATAAATATAGAAATAAGTTGGTCACACTGTTTATATTAAACGCCAGCTGTTGTAGTAATCCACCTAGAAATACAGTTACACCCTTCAGCGCCACAGTAAATAAATTAAACCAAAACATATTGTTGACAGCCCTATTTATAACGCAAGGGTTAAAACAATAAAAAAGTAATCTAACCTTAAAACGGTTTCAACGTACCTACACATTTTTCAAGATGGCGGCCCAGTTACCCTTCAAAAATTAATCAACAAAACGCGAGATACATTTAAACGGCCAGGGTTCCATACTAATTAAGGTATTTTAATTTATAAAAAGTACTTATTAGTTAGATGTTGTCATCTTGAATTGTAACACCTCACACCAATAATTAATACAGTCACCATCGTGTTCAGCTCATAATACTGCTGAACATAGGTGTCTCACAATACGCGCCACTCCGTCCTATTTTCACCTTTTGCTTCAGAGGAGGAGAGAAAAGGCGATATAACAGACTAACAACATTCAAAATAGCAAAAATTAAGTAGTACGTGGTTTGAATTATGTTCACCAGAACAACAACAATCTCGTTAATCTCGTGTTTAATAATGATAATATGTTATTTTATAAGTAATTATGTCTTTCCGTCTCGTGTTATCTTGACACGACAATGAAACATTAAACATTAAATGTATATGGCGCGGACGTATTTTTATAGTAATAAAAATATGGATCTAGTTTTTTTTTGTTCATACAAAAAATGGAAAAGTGATTGAAAAGGCAATGAAGCCCTGCAATCTTTTTAAGTATTCTCTACCATATCTACAAACTTCGTACTGTTAAGGGGTCAAGCAACGCTAATTCATACTAAGGTTTTCATTATCTGTTCGGTGCGGAACTCTAAAACGTACACTATGATATACGATCGAGGCTCGTGCTATACAGTGCAATGAAAGCTAACAATAAACAGGATTTCTCCGTTGAAAAATTTTCAGGCTAAGCCGTTTTATATGAAACTATGCTATTTATTTTTATGAGGCGTAGTTAAATTTTAACTGTTTATGTGGTGGTATTGGTAATAGTTTTGGTAGCTAGCTAGTTGATAATTAACTTTTATAACATAAAGAACAATAACCTTAGTTGGAAGATTATATAAGGTTGGTAAGATAATTTCGAAGAAGAAAACGAAGAAAACCTAGAGTTTTGTTCATTGGAAAGTATTTTGAATTCTTCATTAAATTACTTATTATTATAGTGAGCACTATTAAAAGTAACAAAAACCTTTTTATTCCTTTAAAAAAATCTTGTTCCAAGAATGTTTGTCTCAAAAGTTGATGTCATTAACTCTTTGGGTAAAAGCGTCCTTTTACAGCATTTTTCTCTATGTTTTGAAAGCATTTATGCCACCTGTGACCAGCATCTATAACAATCTCGCTAAACCATCTCTTGCCTTCGTTTGCCTATCGGGAAGTACTTAATTTATGATTTGCAAAACTGCTTTAGCAACAACAGTAGCTTCTCTAATTTCTGAATTTTATAAATTACGAAATCATCAAACATCAATAATTGGAATTAACTGATGCAAACAGTATCACAATTATCCAAATATTACTACACTATAGAAAACCTAAAAGACACCAAAACCTGAAAGATATAAAATATGTTTTCTATAAAACTATTAGACTGGCACTCTACGTCTACCTATCATTACAACGAGTTAGTTGTTGAACCAGAAGACATACGAGAAAAAGATCACCACGATGTTAGTGACTTAAGTTTCCGTATTTTTATTTAGACAGATAGGTACAAACAAAACCTTACACATACCAGAAGTAAACGCAGTGAATCAAAACCTGAGATATTTTATATGCTTGTTTATTTTAATGTTTAATTTTATACCGTGGCAACGACCCCTTACTCTGCCAGAGCCAGAAATTATTTATAAAAAGTCATACGACAGTATGCAAGGGAAAATGCATTTCTCACGTGTTTTATATCGCGTGACTCACTAATTTGTACTCTTACAGTGATTCAACGAATTGACAGTAGAGTTACTTATTATAAACAAAATCAGAGTCAATGACACTGAAAACTGAAGGTGGAAGTTTCGACAAAGTTATTTCTTTAGTTGCAGAAATCGTAGGATTTTTAAAATGTGTTTTATCGTCATAGATATAGGGGACTTGCGATAGTGATACGAATGGTTGTAGGTCTTTCGTTTTCGCGACCTCTATAAATTATTGCAGTCTATCTTGTTTTTTCTTGGCAACTTCGTGACTTTTTTTTAGTATTTACTTTTATTACCAAATACTTTGGCCAACATAATATGGTGTCAGTTTTACTATAAATTTTACTAGCTACTATTTTACCCCTGCAATCTCGTAAACATAGTAGGTACCTAGTTCTATATGGTCTACGGCAACCTAAAAACTTTATAGGCTCGAACTCATATTTTGAAATATTGTATTATTATATCATATAAATATTATGTGGTCTTTTAATTCAAGTATTTTATATATTCCTATTGATAGTAGGTCCCAGGTAGGTAGTAGCCGTAGGGATAGGCCTACGGCCTACGGCCTTGTAGGCGTGGGACCGAGATTCGACCTTCGGCCTAGCGATAGTTTTAATCTACTATCAATAGGAATATATAAAATACTTGAATTAAAAGACCACATAATATAATATGATATAATAATGAAGAAGCCCAAAGATAAAATTGGATGGGATGGAACGATGGACGGGCGAAGTCTTACCATACATTTATTTGGAACCTTGAGAAGTTCTTTGTTAAACAAGTATAAGTATTCAGTTTCAATTATCATTTAGCCATTTGGAAAGTAAATAATGTATTTACATACAATTTAAAATAAGCTCTATTTTGTCGGTTGTTCCAGATACTAATGGATCCCAACAAGAGAAGCTGAGATCCCGGTGAAACATGAGCCGCGCCGCCATTGCGTTTTGGCGCGAAATGCCGATCGTTGTCACGCTCGCTTTGTTGGCTACGCTGGGCTTCGTTTCAGCCAGGGAAATTGTTTTAGGTAAGTTGCAGTAAAATGTGATCAAGACAACAAAAGTAGAGTTTGTGAAGAAAAATAAATATCGTGGCAAAAACTGAATTAACGTTAGTGAGCAACCCACTCCTTCGTGTTAGTGTGGTAATGTCATACTCATCTTTTAAGTTAACAATGCTTCGCTACAGTTACCTAAACCAAAAAGGTAAGAGCAAATGACATTTGGCATACTTAGTAGGTAACTCGGTACCTATATTTACAACTTCCTTATACACAAAAGGAAGAAGATTTCACCACTAAGCCATGCACGTCCTATAGGTTTTACTACAGCGCCCACAAATTCCATGACAGTTCTATTTCTCTGAAAACACTACATTATTTTTTGCTGTTCTGGTAAAATGGGCTAATAGTTAGCTATGTTCTGAATTCTGAGCTCGATCAGACTAAAATGAAAATTCTGAAAAATATATTAAAAGTTTTACTTTACAAATAAAGTCGTCCTGAGTAGTGTGAAGTTAAATATTATATTTTTTTGTAAGAATAATGGATTCGAAAATTATGAGTGTATTTGAGTAGGTGTTGCTGTGTGTGGCACACTAATATAACTTATTATAATGTTATCACAAAAACGTACCCCGAGTATTCTCAATTAGAGATTGGATTAGAAAAATGCCACTCAAATTATTATTTCTCGTCTAATTTAAGGCGATGACTAAGATATTTTTTGTAAATCTCTTTAAAATCCAAGGAAGTGAGCTTTATATCCTGTCTATACGTCTAAGTTATTTTAGAGGCTTAGGACTCGAAAAGCAATATATTAAACAAAGATCAAACGAGACAATAGGCTTAAAAACACACAATTTGAATTTATAGGGGGAGTCCGGGAGACTTGCCCAGGTGGGAGAGTTGAACCGCCTTTAAAAACTCGATTGAAATTTCGCGCTAACGAAACGTCAAGTCGGTCATTGGTAGCACGCGTGAGACCAATAACAACCACGCCGCCATTTTTTACAATGGCCTGTTTGTTTGGCTGTGAGGTTCGGACAGGTGTTTTTGTTATTGCGGACTAATATTTTTTCATTTTTGTCGTTTTGAGATTACGGGCGTGTTTATAGAGGTATGTATTGTGTATTGTTACTATTATATTGCCTGATTACTATTGTTTGACTTGCGCTTAGTGTTTTTTCGCCAAGATTGAATGGTTTTTTATGAATAAAATTTTATGTCATTGTAGTATATGCGGGAGAGTTGCACCATGGGGAGGTCGGGAGACATGCTCAGTGGTTCAACTCTCCCTCCATAGTGTTTATATGACAGATTTTGGAGTTTGGTTTTGCTTGTTTTACTACGTTAAAAAAAACTTTTTATGACGACCGATGTGGCGCGGGGGGCGAAGGTCCGCCTGCGACACAGGAGGTTGCGGGTTCGATTCCCGCCCTGGGACAAATGTTTGTACGATCTGCAAATATTTGGTCTGGGTGTTCTGGGTATTTTCTATGCATATTAAAAATATCTATCTATGTAATGTATTCTAATAAGTATATCAGTCGTCTAGTAGGTACCCATAACACAAGCTTTGCTTAGCTTGGGATTAGATGACGCTGTGTGGAATGTCCAGCATTATTTATTTATTTATTACAGGTTAATTGGATGAAAAAATGCCGTTTAAATACAAGCACCCTGAAAACACACGCCGAAGAAAAAAACATACCGCCACCGAGTTAAAAAACGCTATACGTGAGGTAAAAGATGGTGCATCGATAAGAAAAACATCTATTAAGTATGGAATCGATAGAAGTACATTAAGACGTTATAAATTGAATGAAGAAAAACTAAACAAATTTGAAGAAAAAAATAGTCAGTATAAAGAGTCACAAATATTTACTGTTTCTGAAGAAAAACTCCTTGTTGAATATTTACTATCATGCAGTAAGATGCATTATGGTCTGACTAGAAAGCAAGCGATGCAATTGGCTTTTGATTTCGCCACAGTAAATTCAAAAAAGTGTCCTGATAGCTGGTCAAGAAACAATGCCGCTGGAAAAGACTGGTTTCGTGGTTTTCTTTCCAGAAATCCAGAAGTTAGCTTAAGAACACCTGAAGCCACTAGCTTATCTCGTGCTACGAGTTTTAATAGAAAAAATGTTAACGACTTCTTTACAAATTTAAAGACGGTGCGCGAAAAATACAATTTCGAAGCCCAAAATATATATAACTGCGACGAAACTGGTTGTACGACTGTTCAAGCATGTCCAAAAGTGATAGCTAGTAAGAAGTCAAAACAAGTGGGACAAGTCACATCGGCAGATAGAGGAACCACCGTAACACTTTGTTTCGCTGTTAATGCGATTGGGAACGTTATGCCTCCCTTTTTTATATTTCCGAGGGTTAGATATCAAGAATATTTTGTATCGGAAGGACCAGAGGGATCATCTGGAGATGCTTATCCAAGTGGTTGGATGACCACGAAAAGTTTTGTGAAATTTCTTGAACATTTTGCAAAATACTCTCATGCCTCGGAGAACAATCGCGTACTCTTGATACTAGATAATCATGAGAGCCATGTAAGCAATGATGCTATTAATTTTGCGAAAAGTAATGGTATCACGTTGCTAACTCTTCCACCACACTGCAGTAATAAATTACAGCCACTTGATATTGCAGTTTATTCCTCATTTAAATCCCGATATAACGCGGCCATGAATAACTGGATGTTATCAAATCCAGGCAAAACTATTACGATATACAATATTCCTGGATTCATCAAAACAATTATGTCTCAAGCATTCAGTCAAAGTAACATATTAAGTGGATTTCAAAAAGCAGGTATCCATCCATTCAATCCTGATATTTTTACAGACGACGATTTTTTGTGTTCTGCCGTTACGGATAGAGAACTCTCTCAAGAACAACCATCAACAAGTGCACCAGTTTCTTTAGAGAGTCAGCTTGTGTTTTCCACCCAAGTCCAGGAATCATCCCTTCTTGAACAGAATAACATAATAAACCCAAATGAGTCTCTTCAAGTTTTTGAAAATGATCAGAATATTCGCAATTTTGGTCCTGGTTCTTCTGCCTTAGAACAGCATCAAGAATATGCCGGCAGTCCGGGCACTGTTTCATCACCTTGCGAAAATTTGGTTTTATCGACGCCTGAACTGGGATCTCCGTCTGTTTTAGAATTACATGAGAACTCTCCGCAGCATGTTCCAGATACTGCTGAAAACATTAACATTATAAAATCAAATGAATCTGCAATGAACACCAAATTTCGAGCTAGTTCAGAACCATTAGACTCCAACAGATTCCAAGTAGCTACATCATCTTTACCAGCACTAGTCACGAGTAAACGACCATCTTCTGCCTCACCACATGGATATTTACTTAATGAGCCATGTAATATGAGCCATGAGTCACCGATTCAAAATAAACAAGCTATTGATTTACAGGGCTCCTCTTTAGCTCCTATAGACCAAGTCCATGCTATATTTAATCGGTGCACTAATTCATCACCAATACGATCTTCTTCAAATCTAATTACTCCAGAAATGGTGAGACCATTTCCGAAAGCACCTCCAAGAAAGATGGCGCGAAGAGGCCGTCAGCCTGGCAAGACCAAAATACTAACAATGACACCCGAGAAGGAAAATAACAACAGTGAATGTCTGACAGAAACTCTAAACGACAGTGAACAACCAAAAGCAACTCAATCCAATATGAAGGATGATGGAATACAAAAACGGAAGGTTAAGAAAAGAGTTCTTGAAGATACTGACTCTGGATCAGAAAATGAAAATGATGCCAATAAAACTAATAAGAAGGTTCCAAGAGGAAGAAAAATAATAAAAGCCAAACAAAATCCTAAAATAAAACATAACAAAAATAAGAAAGTTCCAGAAAAAACTAAAGAAAAGAAAACATTGAAAACTAAACAAGGTTCAAAACAACCAGCTCAGAGAAACATAACTGGAAAAGCAAAAAGGACTAAAAATATGAATGATGATAGTGAGACAGAGTGTGAAGATGAAAATGTTTTGTACGCTGATAGTTCCAGTGATGGTGATTTTGCAAAAAATCCTGACGTCAATGATCGTTGGTATTGTTTTGTTTGTCAAACAGAAGAAATAATGACCATGCGTCTATGTCGTTTATGCCGCAGATATGTCCATGAAATATGTGTAGGACTTACAGATGATATTGACGATTATATTTGTCATGAATGTACCTAAAATTAACATTTAAGACTGATTGAAAGTAATTAATAATTTAATGATGAAACTTACCAGTAATTATGAAGACTGATTAATGATACTATGTCATAAGAAAGAAAATAATAATTTAAAAAAAGGTTAAAAAAGTTTGATAAAAGGATGTAATAATTATTTTGCTAGTTTTATATAAACAGTAGATAACTGTGTTTCCTTAGAATTTTAGTTTCATTTTGTTGTTTTTTCAAATAAATATGTGATTTAAGCTGTTCATTTTTTTATTATCCCCTATAAAAATAAATCTTATATTCTGTCTCACAGTTTGTAGGTATACAATTAACATTATCATCCTATAAGTAAACCATGTTCAACTCTCCCCATATCCCGGGTCAAGTGTCCCCTGGAGTGGGGAGAGTTGAGCCATATCCCATTTTTCATTGAAGTATGTATAACATATTTCAGTATTATAAAAGCCAAAAAGTTGTTATGCATAAGTAAACCCAAATAAACAAGCTAATGTTTAATACTAATATTGAATCCCTAAGTCATAACTAAAGAAAATTATGATACTTTAAACAAAAAGTGGTTCAACTCTCCCGGACTCCCCCTATTATCTTCTTAACCAAAATTCGTATTCGCGGCATTCGTATTAGCCAAAATATTTGGAATTTAAAATTTTAATCGCAGTAAGGGTCTGCATGTAAATTGTTTGACAAAAAATTTAAGTCACTCAAAGGAGCTAACTACAGAATAAGTTCGGTAACACATTGCGCTTATTTATTATTCGAAAGAAGTTCAAGGCGCCATGTTTTAAAAACAAACCTGTTCGTTGTCAAACTTTACGCGTATAAGTTAGTGTCCTTATGTTGGTAGGTACTCGTAATTTTACAGTTGCTTATTTAAATTTAGACCACCCAAAATAGGTAGCGTTATTGGTAGTTAGATAATTTGGTAATTTGTGTTCTCTATGTGTCTTTACAATGTTAGACAGCTTAATTATAATAACGGTTTTACTTATAAAACCTGAATAAAATATGAATATAAATATTATCTCTAGCAATAAGGGAGATTGTTTTCGGTCCCTGCCCTTGGTCCGCCTACAATAGTTCACCTGGCTATACCAGGGGCATTTTCTTCCCATGGTTCACCTCAATGTATGGTTTTTAGAATGTATTGCCCATAGTTTTCTCTTATATTGTGTTAATTTGACGTATTGCTATATAAGTATTCACGATTACGATAAGATAATGAAAACTGACAAAGAGGGGAAAAAGAGGGAAGAGGGGCGAGGGGGTCTATAAAGAAAGAGCCATGGAGTACCAAAAACGAATACCTACATCATGAAAATTATAATGACGTACAAAGAAAACAAACGCTAGTGGAATATACTTAGTCAAGAGGAAAGAACTCAATGGAAAATATTTGTGGTAAATATACCAAGGTGCCTACAAAAAATCTTTATTTTTTTTTAGTTTGATAGGGCACTAGTTGCTTCGCTTGACTCTATCAATTAACCACAATCATTAAACAAATCCATCACATCCCTTCAATTTTTAATTTACCCAAATTAACATACCCCTAATCAAATTAAAGTACCAGGGCTACAGAAGCAACAAGGATGTTGCATTTAATAATTCATAACGACCAGTCTCATCTGATCTGCCTGTAACTTTCTCCGTTCGAAAATAGAGAGATGCCTGTATTTGAAAAAGGAAACAAAGGGCTCACAATTGGCTGGTCATTAAAGTGGAGCATCCGGTGCATCTAATGAGTACCAAATGAGCGGGTTGGGACACAATCGATTTGTACCCGTGAAGCGGTAATGCTTTCCGCTGTGATTCTAATTTAAAAATTGTATTCGTTAAAAATAATTTTGTCCCGACAATTATTGTTAAACTTGAAGAAGATTTAGTATCATTAAATTAAAATTGGAAAGCTATCCATAATCAGAATAACGCCACATTTTAATTTATTTTTTCAAAAATAGGATGATATATTCAATTTTTTATGTTGTTAGTAGCCATCAAAATCAAACTGCGCTTTTTATTGATGTTTATAGTGGGATTAGTGGGTAAATCCTAAAGAATTATACTAGGCATTAGAGTTTACGATGCTTTTAACACGTCATCACTTCCCGCCTAATTTTAACACAATTTTGGCGTCACTTTCTGTACACTTTTTTTCGACAAACTATACGAAACTCTATGGTCCATTCTTGGAATGTCCATCTTTATTTACGATCCTAAATAAACACATCTACGTCTTGGTCATGGTTGTTGATAGAAAGATTTATATTTATCTGCTTATCACATTGATAGAGAGGATAGTTGTGTTGATATGTTATTTTCTGATACGAGATTGCCAAGATTTATGCTCTACAAGTATTTTGAAATAAGGTTTATTTACGAGATAGTGACAATGCAGACTCATTTTTAACGTAAAACGACAAAGACAGCAAATTTACTTCAATTAATAACGCTCCTCACAAGAATTCTATTTGAATATAGACTAGAATAGGAACTGGCTTTCAAATGAGGCTGTTGGAAAACACGAATATGTGCTAGAAGACAGACTTTGAACGGCAGGTAGCCAGCCGAATATTACTATAATTAACCTTCCTAATTAATTTACCTTCGAGCTATAGTTTCATTCAGTTCATTGTTGAGGTTTAACCCCACCTCCTTATAAGTGCGATCCTAACGCGCTAACTACTATTCACCTGGAAAAAAAAACACTCAGCAATAAAATCACTTCAAACATATTTTTTTTATAACTTTTGTGTAAATATCATGGCAAAAAATCTATCTGAATATGAGATAGCAATCATGCCAACCGTAGAATACCAATCAGCGGAGCGTGCGCCGGAAGTCGGCTTCTTTGCCAGTGCTGCCAACCTCTGCGCTTCCTCCGCGATGTTGGTACGCTTGACGCATTGCGATTTCTTTGGGAAAAAAGTGGTGATTGGATGTCACAGGTGTTCTTTATTTATGAAATAAAAACTCAGAATCAAAGTATACCTCCAAAGATATTATTGAAAGACAGATAGAGACGTCTTTATTCTCATCTGTTCTAAAGACCGGTCAAGCGCGAGTTGGAGTTGCGCATCAAGGATTCCGTAATCTGTACCAGTATACACAAAATATATCGTAAACAAATCTTTACACGAAAATTGCTCATGATTATAGAAAGATTTAATTTGGTTTTGCACGAAATGTTTAATGCAAGATCGACGCCTTTATATTTGGGGTTTGCTTACATTATCTATAACTTACTTTATAGTTTACAGGATAATAATCACAAAGTTTGATGTTTCTATGTATTACAAGCGTGGGGATTATGGCAACTCCTCCCTATTAAGGGCAAAAGCACCGTCCAGCAGTGGACGGCTTCTGGCTGATGTTGTGTGAAGTGGCTTTTTGATTATTAATAATTTGACACGTACTATGCATATGAATGTGGGCAAGTGTTATAGTGGTTGTGCAACTTTGACTCTATGACTGAATTTCTTTAAAAAAATCGCTATATTTATAAATATAACGTAAGTACTACGTAACTTGACAGTGCCAAGAACAAAGAAAATAGTTTCCTCAGCCTAAACGAGCACTAGAAATTCTAACACTTCAACATAAACTAAAAAAACCTTTTTCCATGATTAGTGATGTACCCTCGGGTGATTCTCGGTAGTATGTTGTTTTCCATGATATTATCGTAGTGAAACGTGACGTCCCAACAACAGCCTTGCCGATCGTGATGTAAAATTAGTATGCATCTAATGTTCTCTTCACATCCAAGAAGAGAGTCCGTGAGTTTCTATTAAAATGTATGTTTCATAGAGTCACAACATCACAAGGCGCGAGATTTCTTCATAAAGTTATGTCCTGTTTGCATTAAAAAAGGTTCTATCAGGGCAGATCCACTCCCCTAAAAACGCGTCTAAATGTGTCGAGTTTCCGCTGTAGTGCTCGGCTCGTTGACGTCACGCGGCTCCGGCTGCGTGTGTGCCAGCACTTAAATGGAATATCGACAATGTTCTATACAAATAGAGTACATTACCTTGCACTGAATATGACATGATTGAGTTATAGATATCTGTGGTTAAACCATGGGGTAAGACGCAGACGCGTTTTCTAGGAGTAAATATTATCTGTCCCTATGTGAAATCCTTAGTGCAGACCGTTATAAGACCGATTACTCCCACTTTTACCTTTTACAACGTTCAAGTGATCCCGTATTTTATTATATATACTATATAAGTAAATGAAGTTGTAAAACACCAAAATTTCTAAATTATTAAATTTTTTGTCTTGTTGCCAAATTAATTGGTTTTCTTTGAGTCATCAGTCAACTGGGCCCACTCGCCAGTGGACCCGTAGGTCCACTCAAACTAGTCACATTTTGAATAGGTCGACTGGACCCACTGTCCAATTTCATCATTAGTACAGTCGGGGAGTAAAGCCGTATCTTTTAGTTTTATTTTTATGACTAAATTATGCCAATATTATTCAATTAGGTACCTATATATTTACAGGAAACTCTAATTACTTATGTAGATCTAGAAGATTTATTTTTAGAAGACGTTACATAATATCTATAAACGATACATCGAAATCTCTACATCCGTCGTTAATAAGCCATAAAATTAAGGAAAAAAGTAACCAAACATTTTCTTTTCCTCTCATTCAAAACCGATTTCCCTACTTCACTCTTCAGATCGTGAAAATGCTGTAAAACTTCTTGTTCAGTCTATAAAAGTGACCATAAAGATAATGTCAAATTGTTCGACCAACCAACTAATTTATACAGTTGGCTGAATATGGTACTAAGTATTTTTCTACGAATAGATGTCACGTTTGAAGGGAAACTACGATGGTGGTGCCAATATTCAATTCTACTCCTTAATTGGTCGTATCGTAACACCCTATTCACCTACCGCAGTGGTTCCAGAAAACGGTGGCAGTTAATGGCATTATAACCACGATAACTGCCAGTTAATGTGGACGTACTTAGGACTGAATGGGGTAATTGCCCCAGATTTATGCGCAAGTGTCAATTAACATGACCTTTATATACCTACGTGTTTTTTAAAATATTTATTGAGGAAGGAAATGCATAAATTCTCTTAGTATTTATGTACATCAACAAATTTTCTTGTGAAATTACCTGGTTTTACTTTCAAATAAATAAATAGACATAATAAACTAGTATTTTATGAACGTAAACAGGCGATCTAAACATTTTTGTATATTATTTCGCTTTTACTTTTCTTCTGCTCATGCAGCTTTTTTGTACTGGAAATAATTTATTATCTCTTTGAATAATAAATTAATAATGCGCTTCTTGTAATTGGGCCACTTTCTGGATGTTACCAAAAATATGCACCTGCCATCTGCCATGATTTAACTCTGCATCCTTATAAAAAGTGAATCAGCATAACCCCTAGAAAAATGTTTAGTCTGTAAATTTGACTTCGAAACACATAAAGTCATCGTGTGATTGACACGTTGTTACTTCCTTTCATAAACCCCCCTCTTAGTCCGCACTTAATACGATATACTTTACATGCATAGCCCACATTTTATAGTGTGTTACTATATAACTCACCTAAACAAACCTTTATGTATAGTCACAAAATGTAACTCAGAAGTGGCGATGATGCTTAAAATGTCGTAAATTTTTTACGGTTGAAATGAAAATAAATAGTTTTCCGCCGTGTTCCATTTAAGAGGTACAATAAAATGTTTACTACACGGGAAAATAGACGGGATGACTGAAGCATTTCGTAATCCAGTATTTATAACGACAACAATGTCTGGTTACAGTCATATGGCTACATCCGAAAAAAATAATGCAGAACTGTATTTTCTCTGTAATCTTCGCAAAAAGTTGAAGTGAGAGAACCGTGAAATGTTGTCAATGAATGAATTCATTAGTGATAAAAAAAATACAGTAATTTTATAAATCTGTCAGGAGAAGTAGGACTTTCCCTTTTCTGTGTGGTCTCAGGCTAGATCATTCTTTCACGAAAAAACTCAAAATACAAACGCTTGGTTGCGCGGTGTACACTGCACAAGCCGCTTTTGAAACACTTAAATATAGTTTTCTGGGATTTTATATCGTAATCACCGCGTTAGTATTATTATAGTGCAATAGTTAGATACATTTTGTTTATCAATAAAACAAACTATTTTTTGATTTGATAACATCACAGTTACAGGTAAAATAAAATTGTGTTAAAAATAATAATAGCCTACTAATGTCGTATTATATCAAAGTACCTACTTACTTATCCTAGATATCACTTATTGATACTTATTTAAGTCATTAGTTTGACTATTTTAAATTAAAAACAGTTTTGAAAGTTTGTGCGTAGTTTAACAATCGTTTATAACATTCAAAGCCACCATAAAACAAGCAACGTTTTTCTATACCTAAGTGCTGTTTATGGATGTAACAGCACACTGATACTTAACGAAATAATTCCATACAATTCATGTTAACCCGTACTTAACTGAGACTTAACGTATGTGCAAAAGCCCATAAATTTTCGAGTTTGCAATTTTAACCACTTCCTTGTTAATCAAAAGATATATTTTCCCGTAAAACGGCAATTAATTTACAAGCTTCAGAAACAAAAAGTAACCGTAATTTATTAGGTAACGCACGCATGAAGACTTTATGTGAATTCCCCCAAGATACTGGCTTAGTACGACCACTTTACCTGGACCTTTGACAATCTTGAACCCGTGCGTTGCAATTTGACCTCTCGTTTCATATTTATAGGATTGATGAATTAAAGCTTAATATATGAACTCCCGTGCAGTTAGTTAGCTATAGCTTTCCAAAGTAAACTAGTCGTACAGTCTTGGCTTATTTTGCCTGAAAATATATTGGGTTTTAGAATGTTGCCGAAACATTCCGTTTTGGTTAAAGTATATTGAAAAATAAAAATAAGAACTATTGACTCATACAATACATACATAGACAATCATAAGATATTAGATTTATCTTTTCATACAACTCTAAAAATAGTTGGACTTAGTAGTGCAGAAATATATACAGGCTGTATCGATGAACGACGGACAATATTATTCTAGGATATCACATTACTCATCATTATGAACAACTTTACTATAAGATTATCTCTGAATCCCGAAAAAAAATCAGCAGTTCTATAGAAATACATCATTCACCGTCGGCAAGTTTGTTCTGACGTAGTTACATAAATGATTTAGGGAGTCAACGAAATCACTGTGCTAATCACCGGAATAAGCTCAAACACTTAGATATACAATGTTTCTTAACCTATAAAATGCTAAAAAAAAAAACGTAAGTATATAGGACGCGGTAAAATATTTTAGTGCAACGTAAATTCGAATTCATACAGAGCGATACATTAAAACATCAACAAATCAATATTACAACATGCCGGGAACACAGTAATTTCAACATCAAAAGAAAACTATAAACACATGAAACAAAAAATTATGGAGCTTGCAGTAAATCGCAAAAATGCCGCTACGTAGGAAAACATTCTTACATCCCCATAACCATCAAATCTAAAGATTTGCAAATGATATAAACGTCAAAAAGTTTATTTACATAAACCACAAACCACCACTAATTGGGGCATGCCTTGACAATGACTTGCTTTTCTTGGCTTTGAATTTTTTTATCGCAATAAAGATGTTTGTCTGTGACTTTATTGATTGTATTTACCACCTAATCTCCGCTAATTTTACTGGGACATGACTTGGGCTCGACCGTGACTAATAATCTGACTCGTGACTTCTCTTTAATATTTCTTATTTTTTTGTTTTATTTATCGTATCTATTAAAATAAACTTTAAAAAAAGCAACAAATCAGCCAAGTGTGAGTCGGATAAGTTGGCTAAGGATAACCAGTTTATAATTCTTCATACTGTCGTGTCATGGCAGCTGCTTATTTCAATGTTCAGCTGTCAATAGTTCATTAGTAAGCAATGCAAGAAGCTATTATTGATAGCTCATAACTCATCTTAGGTCGCGAAGAACAGCGCAAACTGCGAAACGCATGTCAATACGCTACAGTAACCAGTAGCGTCTACTTTATGGAACATGTATCTTATTTACATTTCTAATTATATCTACTGACTTGTGATCTTTGAATGCAACGAACACGTTTTTTTTTGCTGTTTCATGCAGTTTAATTTAGCTACTTACTGCTCTTATGAACTATTTTTTCTCAGTAAATAATAATAAAGTACTTACTACGCTAAAATAAATGTTTTTCAAATATCGTCCATAACAGCGACAATGATAAAATTAACACCGTCGCTGGTTCATAAATACTCGTATACAAGCCAGCTTGACGTGATTTTCGCTAGCAGTTGCAGATGGTCTAAAAGTGTATTCTGAATTTGTGACAAGAGACGCGGCCGGTCTAGTTTGATCTATGACACTTTCTATGTCCGTGCCAATCTGGATGTACCCATACTAAAATTAGTTCTGGCAAAATTATATTTGCTAAATGACCACTGTTGTCATTATTATTTCACTTAGAGCATTATGCTTTTAACTAGCTATAAACTAAAATATTAAAAAGACATATTTTAGAGTCGTATATTAGTCGTATTATATTGAATTCATTGTCAAAATCTTCAGCTCATTATAATGGTCAATTTATACCATGAAAACAACTAACCAACCCTAACAACGCGAAAAAGAATCGGATGTCCCATACAAAAATGAAACTAAACACGACAAAATGTATGGAGAAGCCGGCTTTTTCACAATTTCCGCGTTGGTTTCGTTAATTGCGGTGAGTTTAATGACACCCTAAAATATTGCGAATTCCATTTCAACCTGTACAACTACAATCATTCTGAATGCTGGCGTTTATATACCTATAATTTTTTTAATGCGTTTGCGTTTGACCGCCGCCATTACGCCTGATGTTAAGCCATGCCGATCTGACGAGCTGATGAATTTACGGAGCACGTTACCACAAAAGAAACCGCTTCACTCGCGTCTTGAAGACACACGGATAATATCCATCTGGAAACTGTTTCTATACTTTCCTCGATATATTTTTTTATAAAATATACTGCTGTGGCCCTTGATTTAGTAAATATATCATCGAAGGTCTATAGACGAATCAATTGTTTTTGTGTAAGTCATTTTATTATTTATTTTGTGATAGAACATAGTATATTAGGTAGGTACCTAGTCATGCAGATTCGACATATTTCTTTCCAGTATTATAGTCTAAGAGCAATGTTGTGGTGGTTGTGTTGCATTCTACCACGGTAGAGTATTTCTATATTTGAATTGCTTCAGTAGCCCTACCACTCATAAAACATCCGATACTAACCGCAATAAAATTATCCTCCGTCTCTTCCAGTACCTTGCAAGCCCCGAGCTCAGAGCCTGTCATTGATAAATTTACTGAGTCTTCTATTTCGACCTGCGCAGCTGTCATCTCTAAATATTTGCTCTCATCACACTCCACACTAACACACTGGTATTATAAATGCAAACTCAATAAATCTATGCTTTCTTATCAAAACTGACCTCGTATAAACTGATTTTAATCAACATCAGCCCGGAGACGTCCACTGCTGAACGAAGGCCTCCCCCTTAGACCGCCACACTGTACGACAACCTGCCATTTGCATCCACCGGTTGCCCGCGACTTTTACAATGTCGTCGGTCCACCTAGTGGGAGGCTTTCTCTTTTCTTCTTTCTGATGTTAATAAAACGTAGCAAAGAGTGTTTTATGACTGAAATACAAGCGAAGAGCGAAGGGCGAAGAGTTGTTGATGAGTTTTTGTTGTTGTGGATAACCTTATTATACCTAACAGACAAATGACATCGAGCTGGTACAAAAAAATTTTATTTTATAAAAAATACTTAGTTTACGAGTTTGAATGAGTTAAATATTTTTCTTAAACAAAAATTATACTCGGGACACAAAAATGTCAGAGTAATTTCGATAGCACATCTAACCAAGACTAACTTACTAACCAAAAAACAGAGAGAAAATACCTTGATTTGCAACCTAACTCGAAATGTCAAATAACTCTAAAACTATGCGACTTTTACAGAATAGAACAGATACAATTTTTGATTTCCCAACCACCACGATGTCTCCCATCTTCGTCTCTGTTGATAAAAAAGTTGTCCACTCATTAAGCCAAAAAACTGAGTGCTGTATAACGATGTGCTTATACAGAGTGCTCTATAATATTTTTTTAGCGTTAACAGTGCAGGCTCATAGTTTCAAATCCCGGGCCCGTGTCAATAAGCTCTGCGGAGTTTATTGTACGGATTTTCATACCGATTTTTTAATACATATTTCGGTGAAGAAACGTCATGAAGAGACCTGTTTAATTGTGCCCTCAGAAGAAATTCAATGCGTATTTGAATATTACCCGCAAATGAGCGAGCTTGGTGGTAATGGTCCAATAGCCTTTCGATGAAAGGCTGTTTACGCATAGCTACAAATTAATAAAACTTGTGAAGTTGTATAGTAGCGTAATATGAAGCAGTTCGTTGAGCCCAATCTATATTTGCTATTGCAAGGGAAACTGCGCCATTAACGTGTAGTCAATGAACGAGCTACTTAGTAAGGAGACTGTTTTCATGTTGCAGAATACTCGCAAATGGACTGAAACTGAAAGGTTGTATCAAGCGATATTGTTAGGAAAAACATTTAAAAAGATTAGATATAAAATCTCATCATCTTGCACCAAGAGTTCGGTAGGTACGTAGTGCTATTATTTATTCTATTAAGGGACGTTGAGCGGTATTCGTAAGCCAAAAAGAGCTAATTGTACACATAATTAATCAACCATTTTTACCCTAGAGGTCCGAAATCATTAAAAAACACCTGTTCCAATGTACGTTCCGCGCACTGTGGCAAGGTTTGGAAAGTCCTAAGTCTTGCGAAGGTCTTTCCGCGGAGTTACAATATTAAGCGCCTAAAAAAAGTATCTATAAACATCTCTTCGGGTTGACAACGGTTTTATAACACCACTTTTGTTGCTGAAGATGTCCTTAGGTGACGGTTAACTTACCATCAGGCAAGCATTTGCTTTGATTAAATAAAACAAAAATGTGTCAAAACCACGCCAGTTTTCAAAACCATTGAAAACTGGCGTGGTTTTGACTCGTGGTCGTGGTTTGATTCAGTTTGATTTCATAAGGCAAACCATTAAAAGCTTTATTAAGCCAAACCATCACTGCTAATCAATTTTCAATTGATTCTTACTAATATTAGTGTTATTTCGACGTTATAAATTTATCAATCGATCGTTTGTAAATCGACGAGTGGGATAATGATCGTGAATCCATCATCAGTCGATTCATTTCCGTTCTATACGTTTCGCAACATTTTTAAACGGAATTTAAACAGAAGTATTCTATATCTGTAACATCAAAGAATCTAGAAGGGATCTAAACTTTTCCTCTACTTTTTCCTCTAAAGTTCCTTCTTCCCAAATGGGCATTAGCAAAGGGCGAAACCGTTTGTCAACACTGACCGGGCCGATGACAAATTATTCACTTAATAATATCTCGTAACACATGCTGTCCATTTTCACCATAGTTTTATGACTTTCATATTTATCTCAATTGCGTAGAGTTGCAATTTGGACGTTTACACCATTAAAATTTGCATCTGAGCCGTCTTTGCATTTTTTTAGGGTTTCGTGTCCGAAAGAATGTTCACTCTGATTTTTTCTTCCTATCTGTCCTAGCATTGAACCGTAATAAAATTGTATTAAAATATACTTTCTGATCTAAGAGAGAGCTGACTCCTCCAAGAACCAATAACTGAACAATTTTTAACATACTGAATAGATAGATTTTTCTACAAAATACGAGTTTGTTTTACTTTTACCGCATTTTTGGAACAGATAATAAAACTAACTTAAAGAATCCACACGTGACCAAAATGCTGGCCTTTATTTGGGCCAGAAAATTAGCCTCGCAATCCAGCGGGGCAACGTGGCCAGCATTTTGGGCACATTACCCGAAATTAGAGACCGTTTAAACTATCTATAGGTTTGCTACCTATAGATACTTTAAACGGTCTCTTATATCGATTGATTAATGTTTTAATAATAGTTTAATTTATACAGCTTAAGTTGTTTACCCAATGTTTACCCTATTTTAATAACTGGTAATAATCATGAATGTTAGAGAATATGTGTATCACATTAGCTCTGATTAGAACTTTTACGACAGGCGGGCTAGCTGGACTGCTCGGGGTAATAGGTATACCTACGCAGAGCTATTAACAGTCACAGAAATTAAAAATATTGACCCAATCGTTAAGTTTTTTTGTAAATCTCTATTCTTAAAACGGTACACATAAATTTCATACTTGGTCTGATTGTAGTTAATATTAATAGAATTATAAAAACAAATAATAAAACCTACCAAGTGCAAGTCAGGTTTGTATTATGAGTTAATTAGAACGAAGAATACTATAGTACTAAGAAATGAACGAATTTCATTTTTCCTTTTTTTTGGTCTTCTTCGTCGTGTCGATGGGTTTATATGACAAAATGGATTAAAAAAATTCAGAAACACAATGTAAGTATAATTATTGTGTGACTGTACGGAACTCTGCACGCGAGTCTGATTCGCACTTGTCAGGTTTTTTGTATGCACATGTACACCATGTTCATTTTACAGTCTGTTGCTATTCTAGGAATATATTCCTCCATATCTCAGGGTATTTCGGTGCAGGTGCACAGATGTCAAACGCCTTCCTTTTGCTGAAATACTCGTATCAGTAAGGGATATGCGATGCAATTTGTCATCTTACCCCGTTTCTGGATGCATCGCGCTGGATTTATTAGCATCATTTTTTGTTCTTACGTACTTGATCCTTATTTAAAATATTGTGACTAATTGTTGATTAAGATTTGATTCTTTGTGTCAGTATGTTAGTATGACACATGGGTCTGTTTATGGGTGCTATAGAATTGCATATGAGACGACCACGATCATCTTTGTGAGGCTGCCTTTTATATAATCAAGTATGATGTGTAACCCTGAGCTATTATTATTATTACTGTTATTATTAGTGTCTTAAATAAAATGTTCGCTATTATTTTCGTGTATCGTTTACCGTTAACATTTTGATATTCGGTTTAAGAACTTTAATTTTAAAAGAACATTATCATGCACTACATACGATTAAGTTAGATTTAAATTAAGTTTTGTGTATTATGTTTTATAGGTTTATTTTATACTAAAGTCAAAAGTGAAAGTGATCATATAATCTAGTCTCTAGTTAAGTATACTTAATTTACGTAATAAGTTCAGAATATGGTAGGTATAAAAGTACCTAGCGAGGATAGAAGCGAGTAGGTATGTGGAATTATCTGCCGTAGTCTATACGTTCCTCAAAAAACTACGTCAGTGCTTTGCATTTATTAGGCGAAATGCAAACCCCTTTAGAATCAAATATTAATATAAGGGTTACGCAGCAAGGTAAGCTGAAAGGAGGTAGGTAATTGTACTCATAATTTTAATCAACTTTGACAAATTGTACGAAACAGATGACTTTTTAGCGAATTCAGGGTTGGCACCATAGTAAATGTTATTTACAATGATAAGTACAGAAACCTTTCGGCTTAGCAATACAGTTCCGCGTAACCCTATATATCAAAGATGTTACAAAATCTGAAACAAAACTTAAAAATCAGATATATCTGCGACTACTAGTTTTTGCGAAGCTTCTATTTTTACGACTCACAGCGGGCGGCGAGCACAAAGAAATGCATTTGTCCGTCTGTTTATTGAGAATTTTCTCACGAACATGTGCTGGAACTGCGAAGCGATGCAGTCGCATCACTGTGAAGAAAGTTATAAATGTTTAATTTATTTCGACGATTTGTTACGTGCTGCGTCAATGAGGTACTCGTAGAAGTATTATATTATCTGTGGTAGAAGTTAAGTTATGGAAACGATTTGCTCGGTGTCTATTTCCTATTTAATAAGCATTGCTACATTATAAGATATTGAATTGGCATCATTAATAATAGTTTTAACATAGAAACTTACATGATTTTAATTACCTATAGCAAATTTAAACATAAACAAACTAAAAGTTTATTGCAATATAAGTTACTCAGAGCTAGTATTTACTAGTTTTTGTGTTTAGCTGGTTACTGACTGACTAAATTATATTATTTTTACTGTTGACATAATATTAAATAGGTACCTTCCAAAATATAGATTCACATAAAACTCATGAAGTTCTTAACAAAAAAAAAATTAAGCACTTTCTATAACTGAACTTTGCTTCAAAATGTTAATTAATTTTAGTCATACCAAATGATTGAACTGATTTATTTATAATTAATTTCATTACCAATACGACTCCACAGCTACTTTGTTCTACGTTCGACGATCAGATTTACTGCCATCCTTTTTTGCTCAGTATATTTGTTTTAAAAAAGACATCGTGTCAAGTTGCACAAAAAATGTCATAACGAGCCTGACCTTAGGTAACCGTTAAAGATGCGCAACATTTTGTACGACTTGCTGATACTGTAGCCATTTAAATTCGTGCAATTTTTTTAAGTGAGACATAAATCCACGTAGTTTTTTAAAAGTTAAGAATTTTGAGGAAAATCACCTCCTTGACTTGGAACTATAGCGCCAATAATTATAAAAAGATATTCAAGCCATTTTACTGCAATAACTGCAATAAATACAACCCTGTGGGCCAACTATACCAATTGCAGTACCTATCTGTAAAAAAAGACCTAGTAAGACACATTTGAACTTATGCTATAAAAAGTGTCCCCGTCATCGAGAAGGAATCTAATAATAGACCTACAAGGAATTGAATAAACTTACATGAATCTCGTTTTCACACTTACCAATCATTAGTGCCAGCTTACAATGAAGTTTGGAGGTTAGTAGGCTCATCAGCCATTTTCGCTGTCCATACACACATGCTAGACTTATACGGCCTTACCTAAAAAAAACTTTTCAACCGTTAATCACTGCTTAAGATACTCTGCCATCTTCTCTCTGACGTGAAGTTGCACGTGCTAGAAAAGGACAGAGGAGTTTAAGCAGTGACTAAGAGAATCGAGATTATTTTAGGTAAGGCCGATAGATTACAGCTAGAATGAGGTTGTGACAGAGTGGCGGTCCAGGCAAGGTAAACAAAGCGTTAGTTGTCTAACTGCAAGATGGGTCGTCGATATTATCACCATCGCGGGTCGAACCTGTATCACAGCACCGAGGCAGAAGGCATAGCAAATAGGAGGCTACCCAGCAGTGAGATAAGGATGGTGTACGTAGAGATGATACAAACTTACTGTGCACAGCTATGGAGATAATCTTTCAGGTGTTCCTTATTTGATTAAATAGGTACCTATTGGTAAATAGATAGTGCGCCGTTACGAGTTCATTAAATGATGTCAATTGCACTCATGAGTGAGTTGTTTGAGACATTATAGATGATGGAGGTCAGTGTGATTTGTGAAAAACCACGTCATGCTCTTGGTAGCTTGGTCTGTAGCACTTTAAGAACCATTGACATTGTTTGATTTTGTTATGTCGGTTATACACAACTGTAGTCTTTTATCTATCATCATCCACATAGGCGTCTTAACATTTTGGTCAGATGATGAATTGATAAAGAACATCAAGACTTGTATAGGTACTAGGTAATAACTCAGAAAGATGCTACTGTTTCGAGAGGAACTAATTACATTTAGCAGTTTTTTTTCTCTATTAATGAAATTAACTTTATGACCGCGAAATAAGTTAGCAGTTCCACAAAAACATGTAATTTGCGTGCACTAA
Source organism: Erannis defoliaria (assembly GCA_905404285.2). Lineage (NCBI taxonomy): Eukaryota > Metazoa > Arthropoda > Insecta > Lepidoptera > Geometridae > Erannis > Erannis defoliaria. Next base: position 14,089,088 of record FR990066.1, read on the forward strand.
GCGTTTCTAATTCACCCTTCTAACAAAAACAGCATAGGTGGATTTCTTTACCTGTGTCTTTTTTTTATACAGTCAAGTGAAGATACGAGCAAGACGTTCGCTTGGTGGTAAGCGTCACGCTTGCCACTAACAGTAGCAGGGCCAGAATTTTGAACATGCGAACACAATCCTGCGCCGCACTGTACTGCGCTCGTCACCCTGAGATATTAGATGCTGTGTCTCTCTTTCTCACTCGATTATAGCCTTAAAAGCTGTTTCAATTTTCAAATAACATAATAACACAATAGTAATAATTGTGATATGTTATGTATAGTAGGTTGATTTACTACGATTCTACCTTTTAGGGAGTTACTCCAATGTAATAGAGTTGGCATAGCTAGAGCAGCCCTGCTTCCTTGAACTGACGGAAATACAACCGGCATCCCTTGTTTTGATTGAAAACAAGCTCTATGGACTGTTCGTTTCTCTTTACTAGACAAACATGAGATTTTGTATCTTCCTGAGCTTGCTACGTTTTGAATATCATTAAGACGCTGCAAAGCTATTATGATACTATTTAGTTTTGCGTCTGGGCACTTTAACATTGGTTAATTTCAGATAGGTATTCACTTAATTTTATAAATAGGAGGTTTAAGATTTTGTGGTACAAAAATTAATCAGTCATTTAAAAAATAAAACTCATAGTAGTTGATAGTTCGGGATGGAAAACTATTGAATAAAACTTTAATATAAATGAAATAACTGTACTTTGAGAGACCTAGCAAATGATCACAATTAATTTATTCAAAAAATTCATGGTGATCATTTACTGTGCAAATGTGATCCTATGCTTACAAATAATAATAAATCTTAGGTAACGCACACTAATAATAATATTACAAACTATTAGTATGTTTCCACTTCTACCTAGCGTCTGAGGTGGATAGGATTTGGTATGAATATTACACAAAGTATTGATAGACAAAAACGTCAGTTCACATATATTTTTTAAGTTTCCCGTGGAATAACGGGTAAAACCGTAGAGCGCAGCTAACGGCTATATTCCGTCCATGAAGCAAAACTGAAAACCTATGAGCAAGCAAACGATCAAATTGGCAAATGCTGTAATCATTTCAGCTGTAAAATTAGCAGAGGAAACATTAGCAAAAAGTTTGACCTCTCAATATTGCAGACGCATAAAAAACGTAGACGCATAAAAAGGAAACAGCCGAATTGGCTGCACTGCTTACATACACTTTTTGCTTTGAATGTACAGCCATCGTAAAGGCTAATAAGTATGAGGATAAAGTTTTTTTTTTGTGGTATTTGATTTTGTAAAATCAATATTTTTATGAGAATACCAAAAGTGAACTAATTACTTGATCAAAATCTATTCAAATGAAAAGGAGTTGATTAACTAGGGATGTGATAGTAAATCAATGAGGTTCAACTTTACTTTTATTATATGTGACAACCATGACATTTGACTACGGACCACCTCATATCAATAGTTGAAGATGGTAAACACTACTTAGACTAGAATGACAACCAACTCTAAAGTGAGAGAGCCCGAACAGACCCTGGTGCTTGCCGATATATTTTCAACTTAGCTAGATACCTGAGTTCTAGGAAATTCACTACCACAATGATATTATGGTTTTCTCCCAATATATTTCTCCGCTGGCATCTCAAGATTATTGTAGAAATTTGAACCTACACACTTTTTTACTAGATATATGTTGGATTTGTGGCATATCAATTGATCTTTCGTCACTTTCTCGTATACTTACCAATATTTACTTCAACTTCATCATTCCTCCTTGACTTATTGGTATATTTAAAGTTGTCCTTCAGTGATCATTTTACTACGTAGTCTTATTATTTCTTCTTTCTTATTATTGCAAAATAAGTACGCTGTTACTCGTAAATCAGGAGAAACCTCGTTTCCAATCTCTCGTAAGCAATTTCACTTATAAATTAGCCGAGTTCGCTATTTCCATCCCCGTTCCCTCCTTAACCCATCGGGTTCAAGGACGGTGTCTGCTGTTGATTTGTATAAATATTTACTCGTACAAATAGCTGGGATTAGACTTGGCGATCAGGGATTGTTGGGGATGGCGGGTTGGGTTATTTTCTTTCTCGGTCTCTATATCGTTACCCAGGTATCACAGCTAGATATAAAAAAAACATTTTATTCTTGACGCGGTGTTATGCATTTATGTTATGTTAGTAATTAGCTTTAGTTAGTATTAGTGAGTTTATTAATCATCTTTTCAAAAACAGCGGACCACTAATAAAACAAGGGTCAAGACTAAATGAGGATCCAAATGATGTTTACACAACACTTTAAAGGCAGTTTAACGATATGTTTGTCCATTGAGAACTCCGGTAGCTGTATGGTGCTATTGTAAATAACATTTAAGACAAGAGCTTAAAGTTTATTTGGTTTCGATTTTAGTGGTCGTTTCAGTGTGAAAGTATAAATAAATATTAAAAACCGATCAGGTTCTATAATGTATGTTTGGATAACCATAATTATGTTTGTTGCATACGTTTATTTTTTCTTTGTTAATTTTGTTTTTGTTAATTTGCAGGTAAGTTCTCCGGAAAAGTACGTCAAACTTAAAACTCGTAAGTGGTGTTACTTTTTTAGAATAAACCATTATATAATATATTATTATTATTATTATATATTATAATTTATTTAAACAGTTGTTAGACCAAGGGCATATTACTGTCATCCTAAAAAAATATTTGTCGATATATTCTTCTACGCTTATTAACATTAACTTTATATTAACAATTGTGTTAACATCGACGTAGCCTAGTATAAGCTAGGGCATACCTACCTACCTGCTATGATTTAGAATTATATCGATAACTATAAAAGCACTTTGCTTTTATGTTTTGTATGTGTAGATCATAATAATTCCATACGCCATACGTATACATATAGGACCCTCTCTATAGCTTGTCATTAGGTGGCTATCGATGACAACATTTTACAAAAATATACTAACATAATTATTATGCTTATGACAGTTCCCTAACAACTATACAAGCTTTGTCAACTCTTCATATCAGAAAATATATTCCTGTATTTTCGCTAATTTTGAAATAGTCTACGACGTCCCCCCCGTAGGTACATGAGTAAGACAGTTTTGTTGTTCCCCGTCTGGTCTTCACGTCTCGGTGGCGTCTGTATAACAAGGTCAAGTGACTCATAGACTCATACAGCTTCAGTTTCTGCCGCCAAGTGACAAATCCAGTGAAAGATATGACGGAGATGGCGTTAAGCGTTCGCAGTCATCCGAACTGTAAGCGCTTTGTTCAGTTGCTTTGCACTTAAATTTATTTTCTGTATCTTGTGGCTGCATCATTATAGTTTGATTTATGATTTATTCATACTTTGAATTAAAGTCTCTTGATAATCTGAGAGTTCTTGTGAATTGGCGTTTTCTTATTTATTTATGAATATTTTTTATGGCAACTTATTGGGTAGGAAGTTCATAATTGTAATTTTTTTCAAAAAGACAATTCGCAGACATCGGACTGGAAGTAGATATCTACTAATTTCAAGTATTCGATGCGTCATAAACTAAGCATCCCAGATGCGGCGCGGGAGCAAACAAACGGAAATACCTAATCTTTACATTAATGTATCGCAGTTTCGCACTTGCTTGGACCACGTGTGGGATTCGATCTTTGAGTTTTTTAGTAACTATCGCGTTCCGGTCGGTAATGGGAGCGTTTATCTATTTCGAAGTGTTAACGGAACTTTTGATGTTTATGGCTTTAGTATTATTGACTTTAAAGATAATTTGTTAGTTGCTCTCTTCTGTTTTTAACCCAATCTATCTCATTACCCACTGCTGAGTGTTAGGCTTCTTTAGATTCAAATCAGGCCCATTCTCTTTGATGTCTATCGTATCTTGCGTCTATCGAACATCGTGTCTCGAACTTTCCTAAGATTCCTAATATGGTTGTTATTATTCTTTGATTATATGCCCAGCCAGAGAGCTAGTTCCTCCGAATTATTATTCTTGTTATGAGCTTTTGTTTTAATTGAATAATATTTTCCGCTTACCATTGAGCTCAACTGATGTTAGTTTTATAAATTCACATTCTATCTATTACCACATGTAATTATTGTGCAACCGCGATAGCCCAGGAGCGCATTTATAATGCCCTGAAAAAAATTACAGACTCTATGCCGATTTAAACAGCTAAACCTATAACCTCAGGTATGTCGAACCGATTGTCATAACAATTATTTATAAGGCCGCTCCTTATTGAAGATATAACGTTGAGCGCATAACAATGCGCACGAGTTACAGTTATATCACAATTGTCTTCCTATTTGGTTCGATAGCATGTGTACTGGACAATTGTGTGGTGCTCAAAGAATGTGTTTTGAACGATTGTTCAAGTTCATTACTTTACACTAATAGTTTCGGTCTATTTGTTAATCTTGTTTCATTTCTTACTGGGTGGTAGTTCTTGTATGGAGCAGGTCGTTTAGGTACAGTACAATTAAACACTATCCTATTGCAGTATCAGATTTTTATTACTGTCAGTTTATATTGGTGGCAGGTCTCCGTTGCAGAGGTTAATTAGAAAGATGATCTATCGTGATAGATATTCTACCGTGAAGCAGCAGTAAACGGTTTGAAAGGTGCTGTAGCTAGAGACATTCCAGGACTAATAAGCCTCGCCATCCAATGGCTTAAGACTTTTGTAGGTCACCGTTTAAACGTATTCCTGTTTTCTCCTTGGGGAATGCTTCTAGGTTGATAACTGTTTTTCAGAAAATCTGTGCCACCTATGGCCAAATGGCTATAGCCATGAAACAGGGATCTCTATCCCTCTTTCATGGTTATAGCCTGTCCTTCTTAGTTTCTTCAAATACCTGTTTTTAAAACTACTTTGTTTTGGTGTTTCGTTTTGAAATACACATCAGCCGAAAGACGTCCACTGTTGGACGAAAGCCTCCCTATTATTAGGGAGGGGTTGCCATAATCCCCACGCTTGGCAGGCGCCTTGGAAATCGATTCGTTTTGTAGTAACGTGCCCTAATGCGGTGATGCCTTGGATTTTGCTGTTACTGTGGTAAAATTCCTTGTTGTGAAGGCGGTTTTGCGGTTCCCTGCTTTTCTGTTGCTCTTGACAACTAGCAACGGTCTGGTTGGTGGTTGGGTGGTACTTCATCAGACGGGCTCTGCAAAAAGTCGTACGACTGCAATTTTATCTAATCATCTTATTTCTTACACCCCTTATATCGTAAGTTCAATAGACTGTTTCGGTTTATTTGTTCCTCTATCACGTATCAATAGACAGATGGTGAGTTTTTGCACAATAGTGGTCAGACAAGCGATAAGATATTTTGAATCTGAAAAAGAAGAATGATTTCTGATAAAATATCTGCAAAAAAGTATTCAAATTTATTGCAGTTCTATTATTATTAACGGGATATTTGCCGTAATTATGTTTTGAAACGTGCTCCAGACAAAACACACTCGACATAATCATGGTAAATATCTCGTAATTCATATATTAGAACTGCAATGGATAGCCGTTATAGTTTAAAAAAAAACAGTGTTTAACAAAATTTTATATTGAATGTTAAATATATTTTGAAATATATTTAACGCTCTTTTTACTTGAACAAGTTTGTTTGGGATACAATAAAGTAAGTTGTGCGATCCTTTAATTATAATCATGCCGAAAATTTGGCCATCTATTACGTCGTTGCAGCTTGAGAAACGTACAAACCAGCAAACACATTTCCCCATTTACAATGTTTTTAGAAATAGATAAATAGATATGGTAGATACCTATGCCTTGTATTTTCTTTAAAACTGTGTTTTGTTGCAATGTAGTGAAGAGACGAGCGAGCCGTTAATCTGGTGGTAAGCATCACACCTGTCGAAAACAGCAGTAGCAGTGCCAGAATTCGGAACTTGCGAACAAAATCCTGCTCTATTCGTTGTCAAATCTCTTCATGCCTATTTTTCTGGTAACATTGCCCTTCAAACCGACATGTAATGTGTAAATTGGCAAAATTAAGCGCTCATTATCTTCACTCTCTGAAATAAAGCATTGTAAACTTTCTCATTACTCGCCCAATTTTCAAATTGTACATTTACTGCCCGTCCTTAATTTTGTGTTAACTGCAACGCCCTCCTTATAAAACAAACAAACCGCCCTAAAATAGTGTTCTTAGGTGTGAAAATTGCAAATTATATTCTAAAGCGCAAATTACCAATTTGGATTCTATTTCTTGTGTTCAGGGTTGAAAATAGAACAGCAATCTTATCAGTGTAATGAACTGTGAAACAGAAGCTTTAATTCACACAAAACTACGCCTTGCAGCATCATATCGCTCGTTTCGCTCACGTATTGCTTTTTTAAATATTTTTTTGTTTGCCTTTGTTTTCTAAATTGCTCCTGTTAACAACCTGGTATGTCCCTTGTACTGAAATTTAACAGTATGTTTGCACTAAGCTCGTATTTCAGTGTGTCGCAAAAAGCCTCCTCTATCTTCTTCCGCCTCTGTTCTTTCCGGTTCCGTTTAGCCAGTTCCCCATTGCTCAAAAAGTTTTGAATTCGCTTCGTTTATTTGTATTCTTCATGGTCGTGAATGAGGAATCCTATGTAAGTAACCAGGATTTTTCGAAAATTAAGCAAGTTGATGGTAAGCTTGTTATAATATCATTAACGTATGCCGATATTCTTACGGCAGAGCGTGAGAACAAAAATGAGATACTTAAGTGTATTTTTTCGAATTCTTTATTGTTGTACGGTTGTCGCTGTAGTCAGCGGGAACTACCCGCAGCTCTCTTGGCATGGTCACAAGTTCGTTAGGTCTTGTATGAACCTCGGATACTGGTGTCTGTATTACAGTGATGAAGTTTAATAAACACATTGTTGATCAGTCATCGGTAGCGGGAACCGTGGGCACGTGCATAAGGCTGTGTGCGTCAAACGAAGTTAAAATAGTAGGTAGTACCTACTGTTAATTATTACTTGAATATTACGTGCAGACCAGTCACAGTAAGCGTATACATACTTATTTATACTCTCGCTCCTATGTCGCTGCGATCACTAGGACGACTTTTTGTATAAGGCGCATAGCTCACTGCCAGAGTCGAGGCGGAGTCGAGGCGGCGGTGGCGTGCCAAAAACGTCCGGGCACGCCACCGCCTCGATCCCACTCCGACGCCGCCACGTCGACTGCGCCACGATCTGGCAATGTGCGATTGTGCGCAATTCGATTGTAAAGAAAAGCTAGAAGAGGCGCGCTGCCACTCCGACGTCGCCGTGATTCTTTATTCTATGTGCGTTGCGCCTAAAACAGGACGATCCGAAAAGCGGGTCGATCTTGGATTGGCGCTCTCTGAAATATAGATACCTACATTTTCGGATCACTACTGCTATTTACGGTTTGGTTTGGTTGTGTTGAAATCGGACCTGAGGTCCGAGCTTGTTGGGATTTGCCGTAAGACGACGCCTTGATGCTTTATTGTCATGAAGGTCCTCTTTCATAGCTACTCATATTTTATGTGGTTGTATACCTTTTTAAATAATTGCGAAAAACTCCGTACTTATCGTTAATTCGGCTTTTGTATTTTCTTTCAAATTTGAACTCTGTGGATAAAGACAAAATATGGATTAATCATTTCAAGGCTACTCCGCACGTGTATCAATTAGATTGGGAATGGAGTTCATGGAAGTTCCGTCGGCCATGCGGCGGAAGCGCAGCCAGTTTTAAACTTACATTCAACTGGGAAGGATTAACTTTCCCATGTCGCTTGTACGCATATATCACATCTCGCCTTTTGCTAAAAATCTTATGCTCCATTGTAATAAGCGTTTCTCGCGAATTATTGTAAAGTATCAAAATGTCTGACAAATTTTGCAGTTCTTCTTCTAGATTTACGCCAACATTTCATACAAACCATAAATGTGTCAGTGACCTCTCTCGGAAAATTCTTAAAATAAACCAAAACAAAACAGACGTAGTGAAAATGAGGCGACGAAAGCTAACCTCATCTGGTTTTCCCTTGCCCTGGAATTGAGTCATCTATTGGGCTAAAATTGAATCTTAGCTTTTGTTGGGTAAGTTACCGACTTAATAATAACCCCCTGGTTATCGGGAAGATGTGTGAAATTAAATTTATTTAAGTACATAAATTGATACTTAAATAAATTGAATTTACCTAAAAGTTTGAGCCCAAGTTTGCGCAACCAAACAGAGAGGAATGGAAGGAATTAAGGGACGCTTTTACTCTGCAGTGAGACTGTGTAAGGCTAATAATGATGATAATCCGATTCTTTCCGATATGCAACTTTAAAAGTGCTTAGGTAATGTACCCAGAAAGTGCAATAATACATGACAATGCATATCAATTACTAAAACTAGCAACGGGCGATACTGATTCTTTGGTAAACATCTTAACAACCTGGGTCTTGGTTGGTGATGGGCTATGGGCTTGGCGCTGCCAAGAGATGGCGTCAGAATCATTTTTATAGAAAATATTATATTTTCTTACGACGTAGATTGCTATTCAATGGGCGGTATTCTGACAGGCAATTAAAAAGAAAAAATAGTTCATCAATATTCGATACATGATTCTGATAGTATCACTACCTAGTCTGTGGTTCTGAAGATTTTGAATGAATGGTCAAAAGGCCAAAAAAATATCTTATTTCATTTACATCAGTTCTGTCTTGCTTTTTTTGTGGTCATTGTTTGTCTAACAAAGTACCTTAAAGTAATAGTACATTATGATACAGCGTGCTATGTTGGATAAGGAAGCTGAGAGTGTAATGACTAACATAGCACAAGAGTTTCATACGACTGTTTTCATCACAGTTGCGAGGAAGAAAACAACTTTTTTTGATAATAATCAACCACACAGCGAAAACGTCAACAAACATTCCACAACACAAAATAGTAATAGTAATGTGTTTTCTTTTTTTTTAACAAATGCGAGAAAAAAGATAATCGTGTCTCGTCAGCACCATCTATCTTTGGCTGTAGAACTACGCTGGCTGCGTTCCGTCAGCTAGCTGCTATCAGAAAAGCTGTCAAAATAGCTGTTAGAAAACTTCCCATTTGAATTAGAACTTACATCGCCATCATGTACCGGTACAGTGATTTTGAATCAAACTAAAATTATAAATGCGAAAGTATGTTTGTGTGTTGCATGTTTGTTATCTCTTTGCGTCAAAACGGCTGTACTGATTTGGATGAAACTCTGAATGGAGAGATGCTAGCGAGCATGCCGCTCTTTCGCTTCCGATTTCACAAATAAAGCTATTCCAATAATATTCAAACCCCCATCTTCCTGAAGATTTGTGACGTCCTCGCATAGGAAACAGTAGCCGTGACTAATGCCTTCCCGTGACTTTGTTTATATAGGGCTGCCGACTGCCGAATTAGGTGTAACTTATATTATAAGAAGCGGAATCACGATTTGGTAATGCTTGGTATCCGATCTATATTGCTTCAAGATTCCGAAATTCCAGTATTTATATACTATAAGAGACACCTTCATCAAAAATCTATGTTAGAATGATATTACGAAGTCAAAAAAGTATTTATAATTTTTCGACATAAGGGCAGTATCTCTATCTCAAAGATCGTCATAATTATAAAATTCATCGTATGTGTGTATTTAACATAAATATAATCAAAATGCAGTGATTATAATATAAAAGATAGCAAGACAATGTGGTCGATTCTGGCGGTTTTAGTTGACAGTTTTAAACTAACTATGTATTGCTGTCCTTAGCTAACATGCCTAGTAAAAAAGTGACAGCAATACTTTAGTTAGTTTAGAACTGTCAACTCAAACCGCCAGAATCCACCACTTTATTTATTCATGGCTGCGCATTTAAGAAATTAGTCGTAACCATATAAAATAAAATAAACATCAAAAAATATATATGAAAAAATCTGACATACGCTTGTTTTTTAAAATTGAATGAAAATATACCTAAGAGAGATATTTTCAGGTAATTACAAGTACTACTACAACTACTGACTACCACAACGCAAATCTTGATGTTACCATTTTCTAAGTAAAATAGACTGTAACTTGATTTTCCATTCCAAGTGATCTAGCTTCAAGCTAGTTCGACGTCTTGTCTCGACAATGATGGCTTATCAACTTTGATAGCAATGTTGGCAGCGAACGGTACATAATTATTATTTACATACAAAGTAGGTCCAATATTAAGTTATTAAGTTATAAAGGAACTAGATAGGTATCTAGCGACCACCAGGGCAGTGACAGGCTAGATTATCGGCTAGATCAGTTTTGTAAGATGTTGTTAGTTTCTATTTTAATTTATTATAAGCGATGCTTTCCTGTTTTATTAATTACTTCATAGTCAAATTAAAGAATAAGTTTAATATTTTATTTAGCTATGATTAAGTATCCTTCAGTTTTATCATTTATACTTTATTTATGTTTTACCTTGAGTGTTGCAAGTAGGCTTTATATAAAGCCACTTCTGTGCCATTATTATCTAGGTGTTGCATAGTTAAATAAATACAATATAAATATTTTTGGACATTTCACCCAGCGCCATCTAGCCCCAAACTAAGCAAAGCTTATACTATGGGAAGTAGATAGCTGATACAATACTTGTACGCCTTTTTTTATGGAAATACATACTTGTTATAGCAGATTACAACACCGAGAAATAATAAAAATGGATGTCTGACACATAAATATTTGCTCTGGTTGGGAATTTAACCCTCACCCTACACCTCTCAAGGCAGACATACGACCAGTACCAACTGAGTTTTAAGGCAGTCGTTACTGTTCAGATACATAGCTGTAATTTTCGCGTCTTAAACTAAACAGCGCTATAAATTAAAAAGAGAATTTCCCTTTTATTATTAATGCTGTAAAGAGCAATATAATAGCTTTAATCAACGCTTAATTAAGTATGTGTATTATACATTTATGTAACGTTATTAGTTTAAGGCTGAGTGCCCAGCCCTAGTTTCAGAATTAATGTGCCACCGAAGGCCTATGACATGGCTGATGGTTGATGTTATAGAAACTAGATCAACCGGGACCAACAATTTAACGTGTCATTCGATCCACGGTAGCGCTCAGAAATAAATGCCACTCACGGTCACCCATCCGAAGACCGGACCGTACTATAGCGTATCATATTAGTAACAGTCATAGATTTGACTAGAGAGAGCAGACTCCTCCAAGGTAAATGTCCCACTCATATTTGTTCAGTATGGAAGAAACCTACGTCGATTAATTTTGCTCACATTTCCGTAAAAACTTACAACAACTTGAACTAGAATAATATTTATTCTTGCCAAAGCACAATGCCACCCTCAAAACTCATTAAAAATTACCAGAAAACACTCAAAACATTTTTAAATATAAAACGCCCGTAAAAAACTGCACGTGAAATAAGGCGTCACGTATCAATGTCGGTTCCAAAACGATACCGAATACCGTGGCCTTGTTTTACATCTGTCGAAATAAATGACGATGAATTGTGAACTTTATGCCTCTGTTTTATAAAGTCTATGGAATCTATGACGGAGCGCAAATAGTTTACGGGTTGTTTTGAGTATATCGTGTGACAGACGTCATATTGCGTTTGGACGTATGACGTTTGGAAATAGTTCTGTTTCCTGTGGTATTGCTATGATTTTCTGGTATGGTAATTATGTTTGGTATAATTAGATTTGAAATATTACTTGAATTTGCTTATTTTAGTGAAACATGATCACAATAAAATAACTGTTCACATAGAAATACATTAATTAGTAGGTACGTCATTGACTGTTCATGTATTCGTCTACTTAGGCGAATGTTGGAAATAAACTTACCAACACTCATCTAATTTATAATTATTTGTTAATAAATCTTCCTTAACGATAGATAATAAAAAATAAAAATAAAAATTAGTAATAGTACATTATGATACAAGTGTGCTATGTTGGTCATAACACTAGAGGCGGCATAATGCGCGCGAGCCGTAGGCGAGCGCGATAAGGAAGCCGAGAGCGTAATGACTAACATAGCACATGAGTTCCATACGACTGTTTTCATCACACTTGCGAGGAAAAAACAAACTTTTTTTGATAATAATCAACCACACAGCGAAAACGTCAACAAACATTTGCGGAAAATGGCGCCCAAATCAGTAATGCGCGCGCAGGTTGACATTTACTTCAGCGGCATAAGAACTCTTTGTTGGTTTTACAAAAAAACTGTAAGTATTACCCGGCTATATTAAGAGTGCTTCGTATACATACGTCTAATTGCAGTCACGTACAAACCAGACTTTACCGGGTTATACCTATTATAGCACAAGTGCCGTAATGTAAAGTAAAAAGCACGCGTGCGTAATAGCTTGGATTATGAGCCTAAAACCGATGCAATAAAATCCACTTTACGAGCAAGTGTGATGAAAAAAAATAAACCTATTCAAAAGACGTGAATCATTATATTTATATACGACTCTCACACAAAAATAATGTGTAGAGCCAGCAAAAATCCCACTTGCCTAGTCAGGCATGGAACCCTAAAAGAACATAATATCAATTTTTCATTTCATTTAATCAAACAAAATTTGAAAAATTATAGTGATCATCCAAGATTTATGCCCCAATTTCCAATTTCAGTGTAGTTATCATTTGACAACCGATATAAAGAAACATCAAACGAAAAACTTGAGAGCTAGGAAGCTATTACATATTACGCGAGATGAAAAGAAACTTTTTATTTTTAATTCCGAGCGGTCCGCAGCGGGGATATAAAATAGAATTATTAAAAAGACAACTAGAACATCCGCTTCCTCTGTGACTTCGAAAATCGAAATACGCGCGCTTTTTCCCCAATTAAGAATGGCGGTTGGAAGGCGGAAGAATCGACAGATTAACGGATGTTTCCGTTGGAAAATGACTTTAGCTATTGAAATTATTGGATAAGTAGTGAGGACAGGTGAGATGCTAATTGCGTTCCGGAATGTCGCACGAGCGTCTTTAGCTTAGCAAATAGCATTCATAACTGAGAGAGAAGATACACCAACCCATTATTTGTGCCGGGCGTGCATTTTTTACTATCTTTAATTTACTACACGATTTTTTTATTCCTGGTATAAAAAATAAAAAAATATTTTAGGACAATATGTTCTTGTCCAATCGAGCTGAGATTTGACAATTTGTTTGGTGGTTTTATAGTTTCGATGACAATCGACGATTATGGTGCCATTATGCAGAAACAGCTAAATCCTCCAAGTATTTAGCTGATCTGATGATGAATCAAAAGGTTGTATACTGGAACTATCAATGACATAGTTACACGAAGACCTCTCTTTGGCTTATTTAATAATGGTTCTTCAATTATCCATTGTATTTTTGTAGAGCTTATTTTAAAAATACTTGTGTTGTGTTAAAATAATTTAACACAACACAAGTATTAGTATTAGTTATTAGTTATTAGTATTTTTTGAGAGAATAATCTCTCACTTGTTACCTGACCTTGTAAAACAAATTTTCCGGCCACGCGTTGCTATGATACTATTATAGTGTGTTGTATTGTATGTGTGTATAATGTGTTAATATAAGTCAATCATATTACCCCGACCAAACACTAATTTACAAAGATTTTGCTCTATGTACAATTAAAACCAACGTTATGTGCGTGTTGCTTCCTGTCTACCACTGATTGAATTAGTGAGAAATTTTCTACGTCTTCATAACAAAAGATTAACCAATTACAGCACCGGAGGCGCGTCTGCGACTGCCGGAGTTCATCTAACGTGACATGCGACTGTCACCTCTATGACCACCCAGATTACTCTACTAGATTTCACTGTGAAGTTTGATTTATTATACGTATATAATGGCTATCGGCCTCCACTTTTATGTTGTGGGACAATACCACAGATATCAGAACATGAGGTGTTCAACAACCTCTTGTTCTGGTATCTGTTGTCAATACCGTTTGCAACATCGGTCAAAATATAAGGTTGCTAGAAACGGCAGATATAACACTAACCTGAAAAGGGATTTTTGTACTCATCGTTGTGAGGTGAGGAACTTTTAATGTTGGCCAAACGCTGAAAACACGTAAAATATAGGTATCTGTGGTTTCATACATTTCGTCGAGAGAGAATTACACTTTTTATGGACCAGCCGATTTCGTGATTTCAGGGTTAGTCACATAGAAAAAGTTGCTCAAAATTATGAGCACAATGACCTCCATTTAGTTTAGCTACCGTTCACTTATTTTCTAATACTATTTGAAAATTTTCGATCATTGGAGACAAACTTTTTTTAAACACAAATAAATGCCAATTGTTCCTTTCCAAGCCGAGGATTCCTGAAACTTTTATGACTTTCGGTCAGGATCTCGTAATGCGGTATCTACCAGCGGTAATCTCTGAATCAACTAATCTGTACGAGCGCAGTGATGCTATAGTAACTATAACCGTATGCAACGTAATACTTTAAAACTATTGCGTAGACTGTGGTGTCGCCATAGAAACTATTATGTGTACTGTGCTGACACGGTCAATTACGCCACGCGACGTAGACTACGATACTCTAGATACGCAAGAATTCGTTTCATTGAGAAAAATCATATAAATTAGAATTTACGGAGAAAAAAAAAACTGTGATTTTTCCTTTAAATTAAGCGCGATGTCAAAAGTAAATTCAGGAATAGAAGTTATTACAGATTTTACATGTACGAATTAATACTATTGAGCTGATGCCATTGGCCTATGCTAAAAGAGAGGCAAGGGAGAGGTATTTGCCCAAGAGTGAGAATATGAAGGGTTTAGATGACGATAATGACGAGCTGGTTTGATGATGAACGCTAGAACTGCCTCACAGGGAATGGCAGACCCATCGAATTTGAAATATCATTTTTAATTTGTTGCCTAGCACCATAGACTTCGGGTGTGTTTTGTTTGACAATTAAAATATAATACCTACTTATCTTAAAAAATCTTACGATTTTAGAAAACAAGTTTTATTAGTTTAGCTATATTAGCTAGAAAACAAGAGTTATTAGTTTATTTCATAACTTGATAGTTTACTATAATTTAACTTAACATGTTAGTATAAAAAAAACCTAAGACAAATAACAAAAATATCTTTAAATAGTTCTCAATATGATAATTTATTACTATAAAAAGAACGATAAACAATCAGCATTACCACAAAAAACTCAAAACACGAAAACCATGAAGATTCCTGAAATCGATTTCTCACAAATCAAACTAATTGAAAACAAGAGAGGTGCGCACGCGCTTCCATAAATAAAACCAAGATGGCGGACGACCCTTCGGTTACCTCTCTATATGTACGCAAACAAAAAATAAAGTCACAAAAAGAACTATTCCAGTTAATTAGCAGAAGCGCAGTTGGAATGAAATAGCTGCTAGCGAAAATAATGCAAAAAGAGACACAAACAGCTCTTTAATTAAAGCTTCTCTCAATAATACAAGATTTAAAATGAGATTGTGCAAGAAATTGTTGAAGCTTTAATTATTAACACGTCATGTTTAAGAAGACGTAGAAAGAAGTTGTAAAAAAATATTAACAGTCTTAGGAGAGCAAGAAAAGGACACGAGAAATTTACATCCGTTGACTTTTCTAAGATTGGAACTAAAACCAGCATAAAGACAACAAGGTACTATTAAAAAGGAAAGTCTTTATTAACTTAAACGAATTACGTACATACAATATAACTAGGTTACTAGCCTACGAGTACTACACAAAATAAATGAAGACGAAGTCAAAGCAGACAATCCAAATGCCCAAGCATATTATACAGACGTCAGCGTAACTTTTATAGTATGTGGTAATGCCACGTTTTGAATTAAATGATATATAGGTCCTAAGGAGGTAGGTAGTAAAAATTACTATTACAATTATGCATTAAAATCATTGGCAAAAATTTGATAATACCATCTTGTCCACAAACCCTGCCACCACCGGCCAAATGGTCAATGTAACAATCCAGACAAGGTTAAAAGCAAATGAACCCGACTTTCAATACATTCATCAAACAATGCGCAAACCGTTCTACTGCAGAACATTACAGAAGGTCAAGTTTGTGAAATGTTTACTTATTTCTTGTCTCTGTCTTTTTGTTTATTCCTTGGTTATTATCATCATTTATGTTATTCCTTCTATTTGTCCATGAGCTTTATTATAAAGGAGTCACATTTAACACTTTATGATTACAATGTTATTGTAGCATACTGCAAGAAGGGATGGTTATCTTTGTGGTTAGTGCGTTCGAAATTCTAGTCGCCGAATGTGGGTTCAAATGCCAACAATGAGGTTTATTTATCTGCTGACATAGTGAAGGTAAACAATATTGATGACTTCTTTCTAGTACCTTACCTAATTGACTTACTACCTACCACCTCCAGGTCTATCTACCTATCAGTGTGATCTGCTAAAGAATCATGGAACTTTGCAAAAAAAGGAATTGATACCTCCAGCTGACCTATGTTATTTTCTTGACTCGTTGTTCTGTTTTTGGAGTACCTACTTTTGGCGTAAACTCTTCACGAGATAAGTAATGTTAAACTTAATTTGGTTTGGATCTTTATAAAGCTGTATTAGCAAATACGTTTACTAGTCCTTAAATGAATAAATAAAAATAGAGCTATTTGAGGTATCTGTTTGTTTCGTAATCTTTTGTACTGTCTAGTCTAGAAGTGATTTTAAAAGTACGCCCATGCTTTGGATGCGTGCCAAGCAATCAAAATCCCATATAGAACATTACGGAGATTTGCGTTTCGCTAGAATTGTTCTGCTGTGTGAATTTGTTGGTAAAATTGTTGTAAGAATAGTTAATTCGATTTTAACCTATGGGATTTTTTATTGTGTTCAACGTCAATGATTAAAATGTAATCAATATAACTTATCTACCTTAAAAAAAACATTAGACCATCCAAAGGGACGGTCTAATGATTTCTTTAAGGTCTAATGGGAACCTTTAGTGTTAGTCTGTTTGTCCACTTGTCAGTTTGTCGGTCCATCTAACCTGTACATAATGATGTGCAACCTATCGTCAATGCCGAATCTGGCTTTTTCTATGGTGAGCATGGCTGGCGAAACTAAATTTACTTTTAAAGACTTACATTATAAAACAGGCAATCGTTAATAGCTTTCATCTTTCCCTGCAGATAACTTGTACTCTACTGAACTCACCTATGCATAATTTTTGGGAAACACAATACATTGTGTGATACTATGAAATTCTTGGCACACGAGTCTAATGTGATCAAATCAAAGCAGTCTGTCTTCTTAGTCGTGCACTCTTGTCAGAGTGGTCATGGTTGCGCCGATAATACACGGATAGTCCTTCCCCAGGGCTGTCACACGTCTCGCAACCTATATAAAATAATCTATATTTATTGATAAATTACTATGAATTAGGCCGGTTTTTGCCTGCCCTGCAGTAAAATTCAATGTACCTACTATGTTATCATCAATCATCTATGTTATCATCTACTAACCGTGTATCAGACAATCATCAAAACAAGTCTCCAAAGGAAGTCCATGAATTCAGTCAGTGAATAAAAGTCTCGTCTCAAAGGAGTAAAGATTGATTAGACAGGGCAAGTCCCATCAATCAACAACAAAGGGAATCTGAAAAATATTGCTTTCGACAAGCCTTTCAAACACATTGATTGAAGTTGCATTCATTGAAATTAGCTGAAGATTACAGCTTGGTGGAGGCAGATTTTGATCCAATTCAGAGATAAAATATAACCTAAGAGCCACTCATATATTTATTTTATTATTCAACTTCTATAATTGTGTGTCTCATATAATATAATATTATCTTATTATCTAAGATAATCATTACTTTAAATTTATGTTCAAAGTCAAACTAAACAACTTGATGAGATGCAAAACAGTGACAAATCTCTAGGTCACTGGAGGTCCCTAAATGATGTGTGAAATTAAGTATTATTTATTCTTAAATATTGGATTCTAGAGTATTGATTAAATCCTTTTATAAGTGTGCGACGTGGTAAAATATTTCGTATTCTCATTTCCTTTGTCGCCATAAGCTGGTGTTTATAAAGCCTAATTTCGTGATCACACTAATTTAAATCCCGAGACCACCAATGCTCAGGATTAGATTTGTATCCATTGTCTTGCCTTAATGCCATCTATTATGGCATGGGATTATTATACGTTGATTTCGACTAAACTGTGTGTCATTTTGAACAATTTCATTGTCTAAAAGTGGATTCGGGGTCATAATTTCCAAAAAAAAAATATTTTTTCAATTGTGTTTTATGTTCGTTTTTTCTATAGTTTTGATAATAAATGCTCATTGATCACATAATATGACCTCAATGTTCTAAAAATATACGGCTTTTGTAGCACAGCAATCCAAAATATGTCTTGGGATCTATTCTTTTTACTTTACATCAGACTTTAAAATCCTACTCTTGGCAATATTTTATCACGCTACTGACCCTTTGTGGGTAGAGGAATGACAATATACGCTTTTATTTTATTCTCCGGACATTTAGATTTCCTCACCATGTTTTCCTTCACACCTTACACAAATCTTCCTTTTTATTTTATTTTTTACCTTTCAAACCTTTGTATTCTGTGCTTTACCTACTAAATGTTTGCTTACTTTTAGTTTTGATTTTACTAGATATTAAAAATAGGTTTCTTTGAACAAAGAAAGCGATAAGAATATTTTGTCAGAACTTAAAAACATCCTTCGACCATACAAATATTTTTTTTGGAGTTTCTTAACAAAAAATTCTCATAAAATACATTAATATTTTGTGTATTTCCAACGTTCGATCGTTAAAAATCAGCCAAATTTAATATAGTGTGACCAGCTTATTCTCACAAACTTTTACAAGTGGCCATTGTCCGAGAAAACAGAACTTTCGTGATTGAGGCGACATTTTTTTAAACTCTTTTTTTATTATTTCGGGACGGTGCATGTTGCATCTGTTCAGCACATGTAACCGCCAACTCCATAATTTGGGAAGTTTGCAAAAACAATAGGGATGAGCAACAGGACGATTTATCGATTTCGATGCCTTTGCTTGACGATAACTTTGAATACGTCCAATAAAACAGTCATGAATACAAGTTTTAATGTCAAGTTAAGACAGTTCCTCTCTATTTATGATACAATTAATTTCAAAATGTCATGTATCACATATACGGGGCTAGTTCTAATCAGTTAGCATTCTTTTAAGGGCATATTCTGTACATCAATACAAACAAATTTTACTAAGAGGCCAACATTTAAATCGTGAAATTATTAGCTGTTCCATCCAAAAAAAAAACATCGACATTGGGTAAAATGTATGGAACAGCTGTTTTTTTTCAATTTCAATGTTGGCCCCATAGTAAAAGTTTTTTTTAAAGTACAGAATATGCTCTTAAAAGGATGCTAACTGATTAGAACTACCTAAAGTGAGTCATAATTATATAAAATTTTGGCTAACTATGTTGATAAGTAAACTGTTTGATCATTTTGCCAATCCCGCTTAGAAAAATAATTATTTAGCAATTACTATAATAATTATATTATAAAATGTGTTGATAAGCGACGCATTGTTTGTTACTAAAACTACAAAAAAGGACACTCACAGTATTCACTAATTCATTCTAATATTACCATAGATATATTATCAGAGGTACTATAGTATCTACTTAATTTTCATTATTAACCTATACCTTCATCAGCTTCTTCATCATCTTGCCTAAGCGTAGGTACAAATTTTCGTTGTGAGGAAGCATCTATTGTAGAATAACTGTAAGTTGCGAATACAAATAAATCGCTATCATCACTGGATGTCACAAGCACAACTTAAGTTTTCGATAAGTATCGATACTTTTAAATTCTCTTCCCTACTCAAACTCATAATTCACAGGTCACAAATCTCGACGACCGTTAAAATTTTAACTCGGCTCAAAAACAAAGAGCTGTTACTTTGTCCAAACTGTCTCGATGCAATAACAATGCATCCGATACTTCGAGCACATTGTCGTTCGAACAAATTGGTATTGAATTTTTAACAAGCGTCTTTTATTTCTCATTCGAACAAAGATTTCATTACTAAATACAAAATGTACGTTTATGTGTCGATTTATGAACTAGAATATAAATACTTGTTTGGGAGTCTATGCATCAACTCATTCACTCATTTTTGACACATTACATGTAGAAAGACAACGAACGTGGAGAACAACAGAAAGTGAGAGTTTTTCTTATTTGATACTTTTATCAAGCTATTAACTCAGATGTATTTCTCTCTCAGATTCACTCTCAATATTAAATAACGCTTATATTTTAATATCACTGGACATTTTCCACACAGCGCCCCTCTATAGCCCCAAACTAAGCAGAGCTTGTAATATGGAAACAGATATCTGATAGAATACTTATATATTCCTGTTGCCTGAAATAAACGATTTATTATATTATTATTATAACACATACTACACCCAGACACAGAACAAACATCTATGTTGGTCACATAAATGTTTGCCCTGTGTGCGGATCGAACCCACGTCCTACAGCTCTGAAGGCAGACATGCCACCATCTGAACTATAAGGCAGTCACTGAGCTGTATTGCTTTTGTCTATCAGCAGTCTAAACTGTTCATCGTTGTATAAGCCTTTTTTCCTATTATATTATATGCCTCTGACTATTTAATTCTGTAGCTTTACTTAGGTCGTCACTCCACCTGGCCGCACGGTTCTCGAATTTTCACTACCTCCGCGTTTCTTCCACGTGATCACCACTTTACAATTAGGTACTCGTCTACCTCTTAGTCATTGGAATTATTCTTTGGGATGAATGAATGTAGATGGTCTACTGCCATTAATGTTTCGTTTCCAGATTTATTTACTCTTAAACCTTGATAGTGACATTATGTCTTTTAAAATGGTTAAGCTTTTCGTAGTGTGGTAGTCACTATATAATTTGTTAGCCAAAACGTATTTCTGAATATTATAGCAAACCCAGATTATGATGGGGCTTTCTTAGACCTAATAACAACAGCTGCCTGTTGCAAATTGCACGCTACCTGACTCCTGAACGTCGAACCAGATTTGCTCAAAGCTGCCTAGAATAGCCCTTACTCCATGCTCCAGTAGGCGTTACAATAATATAGTAGATTTATGGAGTTCAGGTGTCTCGCGAAGTCACTATTTTTGGCTGAAACGTGATTTTAATGAGTTCGCAATGGGGTATTTTAAAACTTTCCAAGGGGAGCTTGCCATAACTCTGCTGTTATGATGGGGAGTGAAAAATACACATTCTGGTGCAATGTAAACATGTGAACAATACTTACTTCATCATCATCTACAGCCTCCTTTATCTGTATACTGGGACAAACCTAAATCTAGCTCTATCATATGACACGGTCCTGTGCTAATGGTACCTAGGTTTTGACAAACTGGAGAGGCATTCCTTTGAAAAACTTTCTGAAAAAGAACATTACAAATCAGTGCCAGTTTGCCGGTTATTCAACAGCCAAGCATTACTGTGTTTCGGTTTGCAAGGCAATGTTACCAGAGAAGTTACTGGGCATGAGGAGATTTGACATCTAATATCTCAGTGTTCTCAGGTTAGGTAAACCATCAGGCCAACGTTTTGCCCGTCTCGTTAATACATTACACAAAAAAAATGTGCGGAAGAAATGAGACCTTTCGCTTTGACGGTATAGCTAGCGGCACGTATCTTTAGCGCTGAGCGAGGGGTACCTCTTTTTCACTCACCCCACCCTTACCCTATGCGAGAAAGAGAGTCACCGCTCGCTCAGCGCTAAAGATACGTGCCGCTAGTAATACAGAGTTTGATTTCCAAATTTGCGGATGAGCCGTTACAATAGTGATAGACAGACAAGCAATATTGTGATGTTTTATAAGATTTAGGTAATGCTGTATGAAAACAGTTTTCAGTTTTCTTTTACACCGAGTCATGAATGATATCATAAAGATAAGTAAACAAATGTAACTGATGAGATGCCAAAATTATTACCAACGTAGAGTTTTAAGAAGTCGTGATGTCAAAGTAAAATGTGTTTTCCATTACCGTTAAAATCGTTTAGCATATCCTTACGATTTTAAAATTCGACCATAAATCAGAAAATATACCGTAAGCTTCCTGAGACTCCATGGAGTGACGATACATAATTATTATAATTATAAGATAGTTGTCAGCGACTGAAACAAAACGCGAAAGTCGGGATAAATGGCAGTAGTGAACTTAGCTAAATGTTCGTTATAAGTTTCTTTTAAAGGGACAGGGTTAGTTATCAGTTAGCATCCTTTTAAGAGCATATTCTGTACATCAAAACAAACAACTTGTACTATGGGGCTGCCATTAAAATCTTAGACCCTGTATAATAAACAAAAAGGGTTTCGGGCTCAGCAGCAGTGGACAATGATGACGATGATGTCTAAAACCAAACTTCTTAAGACTGAGCATACTCTTTTAGAATAACCCTACATTCGACCAACAAGCTTCTCAGCTAATAAACATAACTCTGAGTGCAGCATGAATACCGATGAGATGCACTCAGTTTTTTAAGCACCTCTCATCATTGTATGAAAATATGTTTCCATTTATTGCAAGTGGAAGATGCCTTGAAAGGTTTATGCAACTCAATTAAGTTTAGTGTTGAAATGAACAAAATATAAATACTTAATTATAATTTTACTTTATTGTAAAATCATAAAACATCCTTCGCATTATGGTACAAACAAGAAAGGGATGGCCTGGTTCACATGACCTAGAATGTGGTCAAAAGTTTTTTTATCAGGCACGAAGAGCTAGATTCTCCAAGGGCATAAATAATGAATTATAATATTATGGCTCACCTGAGAAAGTGTTGATTGGGTCAGGTGTAGTCCTGACCCAATCAACACTTTCTCAGGTCTTTTACTTTTACTAATAAATACTATTAGTTGGTATTCTTCATAAGTGTATGTAAAATATGAGTTCTTCTGAAAACGAACACAGTTTGTTAGTAGATCCATTTAGCAGAGATCAGTTAGTAGATCAATTTGAGTTTAGGTATGTACCGAAGTTTTTTTAATACCTAGGGCTATATTTAATCTTAGCGTTTCTTATTTTGGCAAAATAAAAACCAAACGACATTTTTGAAAAACACGAATAGCGAAGCCAGCCAGTAACAAAACTCTATGAATAAAGCGCGAGTGAAACAAGGCTTAGTTTAAAATTTTTCAGGACACAATTACCAATGCAAGCTTTGCTTAGTTTGGTTTTGGTTTGGTTTTGGGTTTTTGTTATGTCTGTGGCTAGATGGCACAGTGTGAAAAATGACCACCGGTATTTATTTATAATTGTTTAATGTAGATTAAAGTACGGATCCTAAAGATACAAAAATTCCCATCGAGTAACAGTGTGGTACTCGTTGGGAACAAACCACCAAATGGGTGTCATAATGTAGAGTGAATCAGTTATTTTTGGGCAAGCGTGCTCTATCGTAGACCACATCTTGAGATCAGGCGTGATGGTAGTCAAAGTAAAACTCATCACTTAATCCAAAAATGTATGAAGTGGAAAAGTAAATAGTAACGAAACCTTTTGTATTACAGATGACAACTACACAGTAATAGAAGCAGCGACGAGCGAGCGTCTGCGGCTGGTGTGCGGCCTCAAGCCCCGCAGCCAGTCGCCAGCGGTGCTGTGGTACAAGGACGGTCAGCTGGTGGACAACCAGTCGAAACGGATCATACAGCAGAGGCAATGGTCAGTCTTCTATCCAACTGGTTATATTTTAATATGGGTAATATATAAATGAAACTTTAGCGCCTTTAAATCGTTCTGGTACACGAGTAGAGCTGGTATGGCATCACAAGTCGTGTAAATACTCCAACTTCACCCAAATGGTTACATAATACATTTGAGTCGTTTGGTGTTATGAGATTGGGATGGGAAACATTTTCAAAAAAATATCTGGTTGACATGGAGCTAGTACATTGCCGACCCCTAGATACTTTTTTTTGGCAATTTACAGTTTTTATTTGAGGAAATTCGATGCCTTCTCAATTACACTGATATTTAATTCATCTTAAAGCACGTGTTAGTAAAGCAATTTTAGTGATTTAAATTAACAATATATTATTAGATATGTAATCTCCAATTACTGAATGGTTTACATAAAGTATTTAGATTATTTACATACCATTAATTATTACAAATAAACTACAAAGACTACTTAGCCTACTACACAACAAAAAACAAAACGATTGTATCCAGACCGATGAAAGTCTAGAGACAATCCAAATGCTCAAACCCACTACCAGTCGGCAGCGTACCCAGCATGCTGGCGGCATTGCCACGCTGGATGGCAATGCTTATGCGTTGAGCCAAATAAACGCCAGCATTTTGTATTTTTCCAATTACTTGAAGATTACATATAATATTACCTGACCTGGATATGTCCTAAAACTGCATCCATAACCACCGGAGGACGGGCAGCAGCACCCTCTCGTTTAACGATAGTAACCATTCTGCGATCCCCAAGCCGCCTGCCAAGCGTGGGGATTATGGCAACACCTCTCTTTAAGGGAGATGCCTTCGTCCAGCAGTGGACGTCTTCCTGCTGTTGATGTGATGTGTTGTGACATTTAATATTATTACAAATACGTAGAACGCAGATGTACTTTGTACGCTACGTAAATCATCTCTTGTAGATGGAAAAGGGCCAATGATGATGATGATGAATCTCCAATTAAAACACTATCATCTATTTCGTGACAAAACATCAAAGTTCTTAGAAAATAACGTAAACTTGTACAAGCTGTAATAGAATTCCCTGTCTTACGACTACGCTAGTAAAGTAAATGAAAAATGCTCAATAAACTTTCTTTTAGGGTCGGCGACTCGTGACTGAAATTGCAATTGTGTAGAGTAATAATAAGTAATATTCAAGTACTTATTTGTTAGTTAATTCCAAAGAACTTCCTTTCTTTCCAAGAAACCATTCCGATTGAGTTTAGAATATGGAATTATTCTGATTCTCCCAGAAACATTTCAATCACGTTATTCCAATGCATCGAATCCAGCCCACAGGGTTGTATGAATAATAGCTATCCCAGGATAGAACTGCGTAAATATCGCTTGGTTTATGTACCGTGGCATGTCTCTATTCTCGGGCTTCTCGGTAATATTGTTGATATCTCGTGTAACTATTTTGGGTTGTTGCTTTATTACTGTTTAGGTTTGCGCTTTCTAGTTCTGTAGAGGTGAGAGAGAACGGGCAGGTATAGTTCAAATCGTTGAGCGTACTGCATCAGCTTTCATTATTGCAAATCATAGGCACACTACTTTCTAGTGTATAGGCGTAGGACTCTAGAAGGGGGGGGGGGGGAATGTAATTATTGGCTATTATTTATTTATGCATGTTTGAACCTGAGTATGTCCTAAATATACATCCAGAACCACAGGAGGACGGGCAGCAGCGTCATCTCTGTTAACGGTAGTGAGCATTCTGCGATCCCCTAACCGCTTGCCAAGCGTGGTGATTACGGCAACCCCTCCCTATTAAGAGGGAGGAGGGGAAAAATGTTTCTTTTTCTCTGAAACTTCATCGTCTGTTCCAGTCCAAACCTACACTAAGTATTGTTCACTTTTTTTCTTAACTTCCTCGCTCAACATAGCTTGAAAAACCAGGCATTTAAAGGACAACTACAATTCCTGTAACTACGTTTTTATGATTAAATTTTGTAATATTTTCAGGTTGAGAATAAAGAGCTTCCGAGCAAAAGACGCCGGCGTGTATTCTTGTCAGTGCGACGAAGATCGGTCCAGGGAGATGAGGGTCACTATCAAGCAGAAGGAGCACGAACAAGACCTTGCAGGTAAAGCAGATCTTAATGTTAATAGGAAAACCATTGCAGAGCTGAAAATCAGACATGCACGTGTAGCGGAAAATGCAAATAAAACCAACAATTATTATCTGGAACGTGCCAAGAAATTCATCAGCAATCCCAAATTCCCTTGTTCAAACTATTCGTGCTCTTTAGAACATAGCTTAGCATCGCAAAGGTTTTTGAATACACTGAGGAGAGCGTGCTGCGGATCTACATTATTATCATTAAAATTTTAAAAGTTTCATCGTGTCATTTATTCAGGCTGATATTTCAAAAATCAGAACGAAGGCACAAAGCGCTTTGCACTCTAAAGTGTTAAGTAGGTACTAAACAGTGGGCTGTGTAGAAATTATATTTTTTCGCTTTGTTATAAGACATTGATACCAATCCAGAAGTTGCAGGTGCAATTTTAGATCTTAATGTAAATAGGAAGCGGATTGCGGAGCTGGAAGGCAGATGTGTATGCGTAGCGGAACATGTAAATAAAATCAATATTATACGTTCTCTGCCAATGTTGTATTATAGTTTGAAGTATTTGGTATTTACGAACTCAATGATTTTCTAGATAAATTTAGATTCCATCGATTATATTTTTATTGTTAAAGATATACATTTGAGTAATGTAGTAAAATACAATTAATAGTTATTTCTTGGATATTCACTTGGAAGATTTAGCTACGATGTTCAAGTTCAAGTTTCACCGACTATTTTTAAGCTGTCCATCATAACATTCAACTAAACGTTTAAATTAACAACAACATAATTCATCAGAGCGCCTGGTTCGCAATGGATACTTTTAATTAAAGTTGCCGTCGTAACATTATAAGGCAACAGACTTTAGGCACTATAACTATTCGATGATGAGGTCGACGCTATGATACTTGCCGCCCAAATACCGGTAAAATCAATTACATAAAAACGAATAAAATTCAACTAATTCATCCAATATAAGCCAATTAATACAGAATTCCGAAGAGAAAACAGACACATTAAAATAAATCTCAAATAAAATGAGACAGGAAACACCAGAAACTCTTTTGAAACTCGAATTTCCCAACCCACTCACGGGAAGTGATGCATTTAATTCAGCAAGCGCATCCCGGTGTCATCGAAAAACGCAAAATCATAAAATCGAAGAGAAGTTATTTCGACACGACACTGCTATCCCGGAATACGTTATCGGTCGTGTGTTTACACATGTGGAAGGGCATAAAGATGTTAATACTCATAAGTTATATTAAAATAGCCTGAGCTCGGCTTTGACCGTGCTGATACTGAGCTGAGCAATCTGGGTATTTCTTTGAACTTGATGGTTCTTGGCAGGACTTTCGTGGCAAAGGCATTTTAGTTGAAAGTGATCTACGAAAGACTTTGGCGTTTGGGCTATTATGATAAACAGGCTATTTAGTGCGCTAAATCACAACCTGTTGGTAAGTGATGATATCATTTAAAATAAGGCACGTATTAATAGAAATAAGAAATAATTTATTTACCTGGAAAATGACTAGACTACTTTAAAAAAAATTGAAAACTAAAAGTCAGCAGAGTTTATTATTGCGTTAAAGCATTTGGAGCAAAATCATTACTTATATGAAACAGCCTACCTAGTAACGATAGGAGTATGAATCGATGACTATAAAGAAAACAATGATCGATATACCTCGTTCTAACTTTACTTGATGAATCCTTTACTAATAAAATTAATGATTTTAAATTAAAGCATTTTACACGCAACACTTTTTTTGGGGTATTCTCGATTGAGCACATTTTTTTTTTGTAATATTATGAAATGAGCATCTAGCATATTCCCAATTTTAACAAATTGATATAACAATGAAATCATTAAAAAAGGACATTAGTGGACTCTGAAAGCAGCGGATCGTGGGCGCATCAATGCGTTTGAGATGTGGTGATAGAGGAGAATGCTCAGAATATCATGGAAACCACATCGGTCTAACGTATCTGTACTACAACAGCTCAAGGTCACGATAAGACTCTCTACCATTTATGTCTCGAACGTGTCCTTGAGTATTTTGGTCACATTGCCAGTAAATAAGAAGGCAATCTGGAGAAGTTGATGGTGCCATGGAAAGTCGGCGCGGCGGCAAAACATCGCAAGGGCGCAGTCCGATGTGTTGGTCCGATCAAATTTACGAATCTGATCCGACCAACGTATTGGGCTGCGGACATGCAGCGCGTCGCTGAATAGATGGATAGAAAATGATGGCAAAACATCATAAGAGAGACCAGACTAATGGGACGTGGTGATCACGACCTTCAGAAATGAGGAATGCGACTCAAGGAGAGATAAACATTATTACTATTTTGCGGATACTGTTACTGCTGGAATAAACACTTTGATTTCAAATACAAATAACGAAATCTGGGCTCTTTTTATTCTAGACTATGTTCATTGAAAATTAACCACGTTAAATAACTGCATCTTGTTTCAGGATATCAAGCTGACGTCGATATCGACAGACCGCTACCAGAAATACTCGCCCAGCACCAAGCTGCATCCTTAGTCGAAAACAACACAATAGAAGAACCCGAGAAACGAGTGCCAAAGAACGTTAAACTCAAAGAATACGAAAGCAAAGACGAAGATCTTGAAGACAAGATTGAGAAAGAGCACCCTAATTATGGACACGTGGATAATACGAAGACCAAGTTTGCGCCAAGGTTCAAACATCCAACGAAAATGTTCAATATGGATATGAAGCCAGCTGGCAGCTCTATCAGGCTACGATGTGCTGCTGAAGGTAATAGTTTCATACGTTCATAACTAGCAATAACTACTTTTATATATAAAGTTCCATATTTTCCTAAGCAAACATGGAAATATGGAACTTGGCTAGTGGACCAGTAATCTTTTGAAAAACTGACAACCTTAATAAAGCTAAACTTTTACTAAGAAATTATAATACGGTAACCTCTGTGGAGGTTGGCAGGTGCCGTTTTCCATTTTTCACAAAACCAGTGCCAGATTCGCATCAAATAGCCCGAAAACTTTCAATTTATATTATTCTAGTTTCACACTCCATTCACTAAAATTCAATTTCTCTGTATTTATCTAATAGCCTTATGATGTTGACTTCGAAGTTCAGTCCAGCAGGAATAAACACAGTTCTCAGGAAGGACAGTGAAAAACTAAACGAAATAGTAAAAATTTAAGAATTGTTTTAGTTTTCTTGCCAGCAGCTTTGATACTAAAGTATCAAATATGCGCATCAGAGAGCGCATTTTACTATCTGACACATTTACAAAGGATACAATGCTATTCCTATTCTTATATCATAAAGTGAGTCAGTATCTCATGGCTGAAGATAACCGTGGCATTGAGTTATGCTTGAGATTGAGTTATGCTATCTTTTTACGAGAGCCTGGGATTGCTCAATCATAACCTTGCGAAAATAATACTGTCCTTCTTTCAATATAAAGAGAGCAAGCCAACCGGGATGTATTTGATAAAATTGAAACGGACCACAATAATTTGTCCTATGCCAAAAAAAACAAATAAGTTATAACTATACCAACTAACAACAACGTCAAGTACCAATAAAATATATGACTTAAAATAAATAACTAGTAAAAGCAATTTCGGGTAATGATTGCATATGCTGATATTTTAGTTTAGGCATAAACTTATTAAATCTAATTTTAGGAAATATAAAAGCTCGTAGTTAAAACAAATACTGTCTGACTATTAAAATTTGCTTATGCTACTTCGGTCATAATATTAGTTATCTAATGGCATTACGAAATTTAAGGATCTGTCAATTCTTAGAACAAACAAATAATTATACATCTCACAATATTGTTTCTTCCTTACGGAGGCAGTCAAGTAAATAGTATTCGTAATAAATAGTATAAGTAAGTAGTATTGAATCCTTACAACAAAATTATCTAAAAAGACGAATCATTTCACACTGAAAAGTCTTCCGTAAACTAACATCCATCCTATCTGTTCTTTACTCATTCGACTCACCGATTATGGGCACGCTACAAAAATACCTCAACATTTATTACCTCGTAAACTTTGCAGGCAACCCGACACCGAATATAACGTGGTACAAAAATAAAGTCACCCCCATAATGAGGAGTTACTTCCAACCTTCGTATGGGAAATGGTCGATGGCACTAGACGAACTGACGAAGGCCGATAATGGAAACTATACCTGCATAGTCTGTAACGAGCTGGACTGCATAAACCACACGGTTGTGCTGCATGTTCAAGGTAAGAATGCCGTATTATAATTTTATAAGCTAGCTACATTGACATTTATTTTACGGTTGTAAGCGAGCATAGTATTAGTCGTTCAAAATTAGACAAGATTGGCGCGTGTCTGAAGCAGATTCTTCGGTAAACGAAAGGCCTATGTTATCCAATAAGGGAATAAAGAAGCTGTGGATAATAAACGCCATGATTTTAAAATAAACTGTTCATTTTGTTATGAGCAAGTGAGCAAGCGTGTCAGTACTGCCTATGGTTATTGTTTTAATGTTTTACAAATACGGTACGAGTAGGTTCTTAGCTTATTTTTCCTAGGTACGAATTAAATAACTCATTTCTGGAACATACTTAAGTATGTATTAGTGCTGATAGGTTCGTCTATGTTACGCAAAATCTCTACCATATTGAAAATTACCTGAATACAATTGGTTTTTTGATAGTGATTGGAGATCGTGCAATAAAACTGTCAGAAATTAAAGAAACAATTATTTTTTAATAGATGACGGATAGTAGTAATAACTACACAGTCAGCTTATAAGTATACTCATTGGTAGTGTTTTGATTGTTTGTGGAGTATCTTCGAACGGAATAAGTAATGCTTTTCATACAGGCAATAAAATTAAGTACCAATTCGTTGCGAACATAAATCTCTTTGACAATGACAAGTGTAGAGCTGCATACGGTCCATACAAATCAGATTCTTGATATTTGCCGAATGCAGTATATAATTTATGATTCTGCCACACAATGCAATCCAATCTTTGATTAATTTAAGTAAAAAGTCAAAGACTTCAACAAAGTTTTGTATTCTTATACTACCTTCAAGTAATTTTGTATGTTTTAGTATTATACAAAAAAAACTTTGCAATCCGCTATTACATTTGATGTTATTATGATGCGATTTACGATTAAATATGCTTGCCTAGAGGAATTTGAACCACTTGTGACTTGAAGTCATCTAGATGGTAAAAAAATACAATAAAATAACTCAAATAAAAAGTTGTATGTGTATACGAATTAGAAAAGGCCGTCAATTTTTCCCATGGTCATATGTCAAACTGAAACTACGTGATTTGAAAATGGTCATCAATTGTTTCATAGAGCGCTACCCTTCAAAGCCCTACATCAAAGAGGGATACCCTGGCAACATCACAGTAGTAGTCAACGATACGGTTCAGCTCTCTTGTCCTCCGGTATCCGACCTTGAGCCTTACCTCTACTGGATAAGACCTTCCAACTTCTCACTGAAAGATGCGGAGGTTGGCCCGAGCGATATGCCGATTCCAGTCGGAGACGTCATTGAGGTGGCTATTGATTTTCATTACGGTGAAGGTCTATGTCACTTAAAAAATATTAATTGCTCTAATATCTTGTGGTGAAGGTTTATGTAACATCTAAATGTTCTTGGTTTAGGAAGTCGTATCAGGTTCGGGATAGGTTCATCTTTGTTGGTTGTGGGATTGTCAATAACCAGGTCTTCGATATAGAATAGAACAAATATATAGTTTTGTAAGTTCTTCACCTTTCGACTAATGTTCATAACATTGTGTTTTATGTTTAATGTTGTAGCTATTTAATTATTTAGTACATTTGATCTTATGGGCGTCGCAGACGACAAAGATGCTATAATATTTCATGTTAAAATTAAATATAGCTCGCTTTAAAATTTTAAAATATATAATTATCTTCATCATTAGTTTCTTCAATTATGTATGAGTAGCGATATTGAAATAATGTTCTAAGATATTATAGCACCTTCAACGTATAGGACGTCTTTTAGTAAGAGTAAATATTTTATGCAATAATCACATTTTTCATCTTATTAATAACGTTGATGGAAAATGTAACCTAACA
The DNA here is from genome assembly GCA_905404285.2 of Erannis defoliaria. Lineage (NCBI taxonomy): Eukaryota > Metazoa > Arthropoda > Insecta > Lepidoptera > Geometridae > Erannis > Erannis defoliaria. Next base: position 14,121,074 of record FR990066.1, read on the forward strand.
CTAGAGGAACACAAGATTATTTTATGTGCTGTTTTCATCAGGGTTTATTATATTTTCTGTTATTATATTATCTGACAAAATTCGACCCTTTGGTTAGTTAAAAATAATTTTGTGTTAGACCTAAGTACTCATTACTTACTTTTATAATGATGATCACTAGCTGTTCCCCGCGATACCAACCGCGTGATAATGAAAAACGGCGAAGATAATAATAAAAAATTGCCTATACCTATGTTATTCTGGGATATAATCTATCTCCATTCCGAGTTTCAATAAAATCCGTTCAGCCATTCTGGCATGAAGAGGCAAACAATAACGCACAAACATACCGATAAACTTTCGTATTGTTAAATTAGTGTAATGTATCTCCATATAGGTACTTTACAGGTACAATTTTCATCACTATACCTTCAAAAACCAAGTTATTTCCATACAAAGTTTTATCCCCTTGTTTCACCTCCTTGAATAATCCCTGTCAAAAAATAAAACATCATATATTCTATTTTGAATCACCTATCCAAATATCAAACAAAATTGTAACGTAAAAAGATTATAATTATGTTTTATCATTATTTGTATTCGTTTTAACCACCTATTATAATTTATGTCTTTATAGAGCGTCTATATGCCAAGCCAGTGTTAACGAAAGGCGCGGTAAACCAAACCATTGTCATTGGACATACCGCTAAGTTCAACTGCGAATTTCTCTCCGATCTTCATCAGTACGTCTACTGGATGTACTTTAGCAAGGAAGACTACTTCAATGAGTTCTACAATGAGACCGAAGTGCTCGAAACTAAGGACTCTGTCGTCTATCTTGATCATAATAAGATAATTCTGGTGAGGGTCTGTGTCTAACGCATGTGTCTTTATGTTGCTTGGATGGGAATGTGTTGATACTAAAGCATGCATTTTTATTATTATATTACCACTATGCATGTTTGTACCTATTAGGACGGATACTTCAGTGATGCTTCAAAGCATGTATTCAAGTTTTTTTGAGTTTTAGGATTTTAATGTATTGTACTGTATTGTTGTTGTGTGTATTGTATTTTTATTGCGTTTGATTGCATGTCTAAATGATCTTAATAAATCTTTATCAATAAGGTAAGGTAGTGAGTTAATGGTATGTATTTAGATGCTTCTAAGCATGATTACAGGAATATTCTTTTAGTTATTTTAATGTCGTTTTTTTCTGTGTTTGGTTGCATGTCTAAATGATAAGTTTAATAAATCTGAATCAAAAGGTAACGTGGTGAATTGTACGTATTTATTAGAGAAAATCAAATGCCATCTAATCTTTTTATTAGCTTGCAACAAAATTACATCAGCACTGCATTAGAAGAAATAGAATTTTAATCATCGAGTAATACCTCAGTTTATGAAGTATGTTGAAAAGTTAACAAATTAGAGGTGAAAAAAAAAGCCAAACATTTAACAGCAAATGTCAATTCCAGAGCGAGAACCCGGCAGACAAGCCAGAACAGTTGACTTTATACAACGTGACAAAGGACCGGGAGGGCTGGTATGTCTGCGTGGCTCTCAACACTCTTGGAAACACCACGGCGAAGGGATACCTCTCTGTTGTGGATTGTAAGTACAAGTATATCAATATAGTATCTATGTTGTTCTTTATTGTTATTAACTATATTGATACACATAAGACTTCTTTTCTTCTATTTTCTGATCGGTATCACTAATCTAATCATCCGATTTCTAATCTCTTCCATTCTACCACTTCAATTTTTCCACCCACTAATCCGTCTCGGTCTTCTAGTCATGATCTAGGCCTTCATTTGTCTTTTGTACGCGGACGGGTGCTTGGTCTTCGCCCGCCGTTGCAAATCAAGGATGTTAATTTATAGCTTGGAGGATTGAGCTCCTTGGGTACTTAATCACTGATATATAGACACGAATAAGCAATCTCGCAAATAATGTATCTTCCGTTCGCGCAATGTAGTTTCAAATTCTTTGAAATTTTCCTCTTTTATTTGGTCTACGAAGACCGGACAGTCATGCATTTTGGCATGTTTCAGGTGCACTAAAGATGGCCAATAGTTATAATTTGGTCTATTATTATTATTAATGATATCTAAATAAGAGCTTGGGTTCCTTATTTTTATCACCATTCAAGTCTGTATAATCAGGTGTTAGGTATCTGTTTACCAATTAGTAAACCTCCACAATTTATTCAAACTCAATTAATGTAACATTTAAAGTAAGCAGTTATTATTCTTTAACCATTCTCACAACTTGCTGATAAACATTACCCGACATATAAATTTAAAACGAATAGCCACCACGACATCGTAACTGGTTTTCTTTTTCCACGAACTTAAATTGCTTACTTACTTCTCTTTTCTCAATTAGTTTTTTTTAATATTCAGAATTGGTTTGAAAATAGAAATATAAATAGAAAAGACTTTATTTGTGACAAAAACATAACACACGCAAAAACAAAAGAAATTCAGACAATCAGTTCAGTTTTCAGTTTGCGTTTGACCATACCCTGCCTGATGCAGCAGTGCGGCCTAGGGTGGAGCACACTTACCTAGTAGCAACTTATTTAGTTACACGCCTATAAAGAGTTAACTTTGACGTTAATTTGATTTCTGATCACAATGTAAAAATCAAATAGGTAGGCATTTCAGCAGCTATTACGAGTAGATTTTCACTAACACATTATTGTTTCACTATTTATCAGGTGTTTGGTGTAACTCGGCCTAGCCATTGAAACTCTATCTCCACTTTGACAGTTCCTTGATAATGACAATTAGCCCCATGTTAGCAGATAAGTGTAATGGTAGAAACCTGAAAGCCTAGCTACCGTTCTGCCTTACCATGCTTATCGTAATGTAAATGTGGTAGACTACAGTCGATTATACGCCTAGTCGTGAGGTGGATGCTACTAATTATTTAGTATCTTATTTGTGGTGAGATAAATTAAATTCAAATGAAATGCTGAGAAAGGTATTACTGCTTGCAATAATGAATGAAATTCTAAGAGTCGGAGTTGTAATGTCGAAAAAATCCGTCAGAATTTACGTTTTAATTAAGATTAGATTTTATTTTAATTAGTAGAAGCTCACTAAATGTAATAAAAAATATTTTGTTTCCTACCGGGCTTAGGGCACCTGTTTCAGTTTTTTTTTCCCAATTTGGTCTAAATAGAGTTAGCAACAAAGTGCACATAATTATCATGGAAATAATCAAAATAAAGTCAAATTGTTACCGAAATTCTATGACATTATTATTTTAATGGCTCATTGAAATGTTTGGATATAAATTATCAAACTGACGTTGTAAATGCAAGAAAACGTCTGCTGGACGAAGACCTCCCTCTTATTAGAAGGGTGTTGCCATAATCCCCACGCTTGGCAGGCGGCTTGGGGATCGCAGAATCGTCACCGCCGTTAACTAAGAGAACGCTGCTGCCCGTCCTCCGGTGGGTCTGGTTGCAGTTTAAGGACATACCCAGATCCTATATTTATTCCAATATTAATTTACTGCACGAAAAAAATATGCTTTCACGGCAAATAGACATTACTGAAATTAATTAGTTTTATCTCAGACTTTTATCAACTTCTGTATCATTATTTATTTTTATATGTCACTGAATTTAGCGTCGGTTCAAATTTTTCACGGTCATCCTTCAACTACCTTTTCTTCCACCGGGATTGAAGAGTAATTTTTATAATCTCACTTTCCTCTTTAGCACTCCCCGAAACAGAAGCCCTGGACCACGGTAAGCATACGGTGTTCATTAACATTGTGACCGCCGTCCTGGGAGCCATGTTCTTCATAGCGGCCATCATCGTCGTCATGATCTTCAAGAAACTCAAGCGGGAGAAGATAAAGAAACAGCTGGCGATCGAGACGGCGCGAGCTGTGATTGTGACGCACTGGACGAAGAAGATTGTGGTGGAGAAGCCGCAAATGAATGGAACTTCTAATGCTACGGAAGAAGGACTGGTAAGTAACCTTTGTCTGGAGACGCCTTATTGTGTTTAGTTTTAGGACTCCCGAGAAGAGATTGCTTTAAGAGAAAATTTGAAACAATAGAAAAGCTAAGCATGAAACCAACTAGTGATAATGACGACGATGGTGAACATGACGCAAACTGGACGAAGAACGTCGATGAGAAGCATTAGATGACTGAGATACCTTATTGCTTCTGATGAGTTTTTTCGTTATGATTTTTTTTTGCAGTAAACTTACGATGCGTGCGGGCGTTCGCCTGGTGGTAAGAGTCACATCTGCACATAGCAGTAGCAGTGCCAGAATTGTATACTTGCGAATACAATCCTACGCTGCACTGTACCTGTTGCGCTCGTCACCCTGAGATATTGGATGTTAAATCTCTTCATACCCAGTAATTTCTCTGGTTACATTGCCCTTCAAACCGAAACACAGTAATGCTTGCACACTACTGCTTGGCGAATGAATACCACATGAGTGCGTGTAGGTACCACTAACATGAGTCGAAACGTGTATTTGGGCCATTGCTACCATGCATTTGGTAATGTAAACTTATCTGTAACAATCAAATCAGAACACTCATTGCCATTCAAAAAAACTTTCAAAAAACAATAATATTAAAACATTTTAAAGTCCTACCAAATATAACATGCAACACGATTTTTCTCCAAGGCGCCTGATAAAAGTTTAGGAGCATTGAACATGAAAACATTACTGCCAATTTAATAAAATACAATAGCCAAGCGCAGTGGCCAAGCGTTTCTGCCTGCCAATGCCAAGGGCGTTGCATAAATAGACAGTTTTATTTTTATGGACTCATTATCAGATGAGCACATAATTACAACCCATGAAAAATCCACAAGACCAATCGCACTTGCGTGTTCACTTAGCTTGAATAAAGTACCTACCACCTGGGCCCTGTTTTATAAAGCTACAAGTCTTGTACTTGTAGTGAAAAACTGGCAACACCGCAAAAAATATTGAGTACGGCGTTTTCTAAAGCTACAACACAACCAGTGTAGAAACTACAAGTACAAGCACTTGTTAAAAGTTAAGACAAATCTACCTGTAACTGGTAACTTATAGTTACCGGAACAAGAAGCAAGTCCAATTGTAAGCTTGTAAGTAATTGTAGCTTTATAAAACAGGGCCCTGATGCTTGTAGATGCTTATTTGTTGTACTTAACTTTTTCTCACTTCTTGTCTTTTCTGTTCCAGTTGATGCCAGTAGTGAAAATTGAGAAGCAGAAGCTATCTCAAGTACAGAACCACACGAGCGACTCCATGATGATGTCGGAGTATGAACTACCCGTGGATATCGACTGGGAGATGCCGAGGGAGTCACTATGTCTCGGGAAGGTATGTATTATATCTGATTATACCAGTGAAATAAGATAGTATGGCTCATTAGCCTGTGTACAACTGTGTTTTTCTAATAATCTTTCTTGACTTTGTGTGTTCCAATGTAGATCTAAACTACTGTAATTTCTAATTTCGTGCAAATCCGATGAGTCGTTAGGACATGAAATATTAACAAAACATAGGTACACACTCATTCAGTCACAAACTTTCGCATTTAAGTATAAAATTTGTATTAGGCTTGTGGTTAGGTTGACAACTATATGTAAAAAAATTGCCTATACTCGTATGTTAAGCGTGTTTTATAGGCAAAAAGTAAAAAATATAATAACTTACACAAAAACAAAAGAACTGTATTCACACCTTTGAAAGCTATATCCTCCAAGATTCACACCGACGACAGTCTAGAGACGGTCCAAATGCCCCAACTATACCTATAAGGTAGGCGGCAGCGTACCCAGGATGCTGGCGGAGCTGCGCCCTTTTGTGGTATAATAACTTTATTAAGAAGCTCAGAACTCATAATAAAATATAATAATAATGTTTTGTTTTTTTATAGGCATAAGCCTTTATTAACTACAACAAACTACAAAGACTACTTAGCCTACTACACAACAAATAACAAAAGGATTGTATCCAGACCGATGAAAGTCTAGAGACAATCCAAATGCTCAAACCCACTACCAGTCGGCAGCGTATCCAGCATGCTGGCGGCATTAAAGGCATTATTAATAATGTTTTGTTTTAAAGGTGCTGGGCGAGGGAGAGTTTGGGAAGGTGGTGAAGGCAGAGTGCGTGGGGATCCTGAAACCCGGCCTGCAGTCTGTCGTGGCCGTCAAAATGTTGAAAGGTAACCATTAGTGCCAAGGTTTGAGATCCAGAATATCATCCGCCTCAATCTCACTTACGCTCATCATTTTCGTAAATAAAAAATCACTTAGTATCGCCATTAAAAATCTTGCGTATAAGCAAAGCAAAATCAACCTTTTAACCAGGCATCTTTTTACAGTGATAGACCTAGCGATTGGGCTTTATTTTCCATACTGGCCCAGTTGCGGGTAGGTGGATTCACATACAATTGAATTTATTCTCCGGACGTAAGCAGATTTCCTCATGATGTTTTGCTTCATCGAGAAGTCAATGACATGATAATTGCAATTAGTAAAATTGCTAAGAAGAATATTACAAAATTTCGTCAAAAATATTTGTTATTAATTTGAACTAGTTTAAGAACTCACCTTAGAGGATCGAGGACATTAGGAAGGCCCATCTTTAGACAAGATTTTAGGTATTAGTAGCACTTCTAACATTTCTCTAAATTAACTTCGACTAAACTTCTTCACACGTAATTTGAACCTTCTACTCTTTAAAACAAGGTTTGTCCAGTTTTTATGTTTATTATTAATTGTAATACATAACTCTCCCTGCAGAGGGCCACACGGACGCGGAGATGATGGCGCTGGTCTCCGAGATGGAGATGATGAAGATGATCGGGAAGCACGTGAACATCATCAACCTGCTGGGCTGCTGCACGCAGGACGGGCCACTCTACGTCATCGTGGAGTACGCGCCCAACGGGAACCTGCGCGAGTTCCTCAGGAACCACCGGCCCGGGAACAGGTACGTCACCACCAGCATTTTTTTATTCGAAATAGGTTTGTTATTTTGACGTTCGCCTGGTGGTAAGCATAACCAGCAGTGTCAGAATTTTTGGCCGAACAAATCCGGCACAGCACTACACTGCGCTCGTCACCCTGCGATAAATAAGATGTGAAATCTCTTCATGCCTAGTAATTTATCTGAAAACATTGCCCTTCAAACCCAAACACAGTAATGCTTGCATTGGAGATTAAATAACTTGCAAAGGTGTAGTAATTCCCTATAATAGGCGGACTCGCCAATAGAGTCTTTTACCAATCAATTCATCATCAGCCCGGAGACGTCCACTGCTGAACGAAGGCCTCCCCCTTAGACCGCCACACTGTACGACAACTTGCCATTTGCATCCACCGGTTGCCCGCGACTTTTACAATGTCGAACAATCCAACTCGGATAGGCAGCGTTCGGGAAATTACGTAATATCTTCTCGTCCAAAATTCCTCAGTGTCTGAAGACAAGGGTCTACGACCAGTGTGTGTTGCCAGTGATGACATATGGAACTGAAAATACATACCTACTTATAAAATATACCTACACCCAGACACAGAACAAATGTCTATCTTTGTCAAATCTATTTTCGTCACATAATTGTTTGGTCTGGGTGGGAATTGAACCCACGCCCTACAGCTATGAAGGCGGACATGCTACCAACTGATCTATAATGCAATCCACAACTCCACAAGGTCTTGAACCACATCTTGCATCTACGATGCGGTTTAGGATAAAGCTCGCTTACCTAGAAGAAACCTGTTTACATGGACTTGAAGTTAACCTTATTACAGGTACTTTTCGAAAAACACAGACTTCGGTACTTCGGCGAGTTCAAAATCCTCGCAGTGCGATACAAAAAAACAAAGCGCTTTGTCAGTACGTGGGGAATATTCACCATATAATTTAGGATGACCCTCTGGACTTGAGTCACGGATTGCACCGGAGCCCTTTAAACGGTGCTAACACTAATATCTAACTGTTATATTTTGTTTAGGTATGAATCGCCAAATGAAGACCTGAAGGAGAAGAAAGGACTGACGCAGAAAGATTTAGTGTCCTTCTCATATCAAGTAGCGAGGGGGATGGAGTATTTGGCGTCTAGAAGGGTAAGCAAGCCTCTAAACTATACATCTAACATATCATACTATTCGTTAACGATAGGTTAAATTTTGAGTAAGTAACACTAGCAACAATTGGTATTTTTTGTATTATTTTGAAAATTTTGTGCCACCATAATGAGTTTTTTTGCAATCTCTACACATAGACTCAATGCACTACATTCACACATTTCATCTTGCATTTGTACTTTTTCGATTCATATTATCCACACATGTACCTACATATTGGAGTATGATAGAAGAAAAGGTTTAATATTTTCTTCTGTTATTTTATCTAAGTATACTAGTTTATAGTTTATGGTAGTCAGTTCAAACTTAATTCACCATTTCCTTCAAAAATCTCTCAAAAAATGATGAAAATAGGGGACAGAGAACCAGAATGGATAGACGATAGATAAATCCACGCTAAGGCGCGAAAAGCCGCAGCGCATCGTTTGCGGAAAAAGTACGGTGCGTGGCCGCATGTAGTGTTCAATAGTCCACATAAAAGTAGGAGGATTTTAGTCATGCAATGCATTGCGGTGCGGTCCGCCAGAAATATGCCCGAGTAACTGCTCGCTCAGATCACATGCCTCTAATACAAATAATGACCGAAATATTCTCGTCCACGCAAGGATCCCATATCGGCCCAATTCTTTACAAAACGTTTCCTTCACGTACCTACAGTGCATTCACCGCGACCTGGCGGCACGTAACGTCCTGGTGACAGATGACTGCGTGCTGAAGATCGCGGACTTTGGCCTCGCGAAGGACGTCCACAGCAACGACTACTACAGAAAAAAGACTGAGGGAAGGTTGCCCGTGCGGTGGATGGCGCCCGAGAGCCTCTACCACAAGGTTTTCACCACGCAGACTGATGTGTGAGTATTTATTTTAAAAAACAAAAGAAGGCAGGGTTTCAGAGGTCAACTTTAGGCACGAGTTTTGGCGGGAACATGGAATTATCATGACACCGTATTGTATCATATAAAAAAAAACTATTTGTGTAATTAAATTGTTTTTATTTCACCTGTTACTTACAACTTGAACTTGAACTTACAAATACAATCCTGCGCCGCACGGTACTGCGTTGGTCACCTTAAGATATCTCTTTATACCCAGTAATTTATCTGGTAACATTGCCCTTCAAACCGAAACAAAGTAATGCTTGCCCACTACTGCTTGGCGGTTTAATAACTGGCGAAGATATGGTAGGTACTTCCCCAAGGGGACTCTGAAATCGAGGAGGGATCACTAGAAATACAGCGGACAGCCTTGCACAGCGGACGTCACACTAAGAAACCCCCACCACAAACTAGGAAAGGAATATTATAATTATATATATGATATTCGGGAATACCTGTGCACAATCACATGATGCACTCTTGTGGTCAATTAGAAATAAAGATAGAAAACAGATTAACCGACGAGATAACCGATTCTCGTGAATCATATAGCAGGCATAGAGTAAAACATTGCTGCAGCATTTTCCCTCTCGATGGTTGTGATTTCAAACGAGTACCTATTACGGTTCAGAACAGAAAATAGTATGTTAGAAAATTGTCCTCAGTTGGTCGTTTGGCGTGCTGCTGTGGGAGATCATGACGCTGGGAGGCACGCCGTACCCCACCGTGCCGGGCCAGTACATGTACCAGCACCTCAGCGCCGGGCACCGCATGGAGAAGCCGCCCTGCTGCACGCTCGAGATGTAAGTATAACTCAGCATACCTGGAACACGATGAAAGTTGTGATCGTATTAGGCAAATAAATAGGTTATAAATAAATTTTGGTCGACATATTTTTACACAGCGCCATCTAACCCCAATCATTAATCGTCACATAAATGTTTGTTCTGGTGGGGATCGAAACCACGCCCTACAACTCCTAAACAAAACAGAAAGATACTTGTTTTTTTTTTGACTCCGACATCTAACGAAGCTTTATTAGTTAATTTAAAAATATAAACTGTTTATAATATTTACATATGTACAAAACTTAAAATAAATATTTAAACTATATACTAAAAACTACTTATTTACAATAAAATATATAAATAAAAATAAAAATAAAATTTAAAAACCTTAGTTCCTATAAAACAAAAACGCCGTCTAGATCGCCACCATGCGGTAAGGTTCCCAGGATGCTGGCTGCATTACCCCGTTGAATGGCAATACTTAGCCTCTGGGCAAAGTATGCGCCAGCTCTGAGATCCCCTGAGGCGAGGACCAATCTCTTGGCCAAATCTTTACAAAATTTTTTACGAAGCTAGATTTTACTTTTGCTTAAATTTCGTAAGATTTGGTATCTGCTTACATCCATCATCTACCTAGATGATGCCATCGATGTAATGGGTAAAACCTTGTTGCAATGCAATACAGACAAAATCGATGCGATATTTTAATAAAACGGAATTTACACCAACTTGCTTATATCGTGAAAGTGAAACCTAATAAATCTTTATATCTTCCAGCTATATGCTAATGCGGGAATGCTGGTCCTTTTCGCCGGGCGACCGGCCTTCCTTCACCGAGCTGGTAGAAGACCTGGATAAGATCCTTACAGTGACCGCAAACCAAGAGTATTTGGACCTGGGGCTTCCCCAGCTGGACACTCCTCCCTCTAGCTACGACGGATCAGGAGATGAGAGTGACAGTGAATTCCCTTTCATAAAGTAGGTTTGATATCTTGAAAGTGTACGTGGTAAAACATAAATAAAATAAGGACTTGTAAAGTTTGTTGAAGACTTGGTTGCTTGGTCTTGGAGACTTGGTTTTCTTACGCTTCTAGAACACCTGCGAGTGAGAGAAGAGTCACAAACCATGTTTCAGATTTGGGATGGCCCAGGATGTCACTAGGTGCACATCTCCAAACGAGACTGTGCAGCATAGGTATGTGTTGTTTGGCCATTTACTATGGACTCTAAATATGATAAGAATTCAATCACAATGGCTGTTGATAGCAGAACTGAAGTGTAGGAGTGTGGAGACTTAGAAGTTTCTCAGTAAAGTTGATGAGTTTTAAATATAATGGCGATTAAGGAAAAGGTCCAGGCCTTTTTGGGTGTCTGTATTCAGAGTGAAAGTGTAAAGATGTTTAGACTAAATTTAGTATTGAAGGAGTGTGGAGGCAACTATAATGTCATCATGACTCTTCATTTTTAACAGAAGTAATCCCACCTAAGACTTTGAAGTTGAGATTTTTTACACCTGCCAGAACGAGTTGCTTCATGCGTTGAGTATTGAGAGGTGTTTAATTTTAGGATATTAAATATTATGTACCACATAAGTGCCTTCTTTTATTACGATGACTTGAAATTATATAGTAATTATATTATTAGGTAAATGAAAACTTTTTTATATATTAACCAAATAATAACTAATATGTTTATGATTTTTATTGAATAAGGAAATAATAATTTAATTGTACATAAAATTAGTTTACACCAAAGGATTATGTATCATACATATAGTTATTATTCTTTTAAATTAAGTATAATTATATTTTAATGAATGTTAAACCGAAGAGATGTTATCCATGACTCTTAGATACAATAAATTATTTTTTGTAGATAGTTATAGGTAGTAGGTACGTTATGGAAAAATAACTAAATGTAACGTCTAGTCTGCTATTTTGCATGTAAATTATATTTTTTTGTATGTGAATAAGTATCCAGATTAAAGCATGAGCTAAAACGGTGACAAGATCACGAGCATTCTTACCTAAGTAACCTTGGTGACTTTTTCCGTGACGTTATATGTCATGGCTACAATCTCGAGGAGTGGCGAGGGAAGATGGCAGCTACGCCTCGTGTCCGCATGACACGTCATGTCTCTGATGCCGCTCGCATACGCCTCACATTGGTCTATTCCACTATGGGTTCCTGGGCGATATCATAGGCGACTCTTTAGTGTCCTTTGATCACCTTGAATGTAATCACCTAGGTGGTCATGGTCATAGTGGACTCCATTCAAATTATTAATTCAGTATCCTTAAATTACCAGTAAAAGTAAAGAATAAATGGTTCGAATACATAACGTCAATGATATAAGCACAGTTTGTTTATTCCTTACAGAGTTGATAATAATGTTGCCCGCCTCTCCCCTATTTTGTTGGTTTTTAGGGCGCATTTTTTTTTCTTTTTACTATCAAGTGACGAGACGAGCTAGACGTTCGCCTGTTGGTAACCGTCACGCCTGCCACTAACAGAAGCAGTGCCAGAATTGTGAACTTGCGAACATTCTTGCGCTGCACTGCACTGCGTTCGTCACCCTGAGATATTATACGAGTATGTTAAATCTCCTCATACCCAGTAATTTCTCTGGTAACATTGCCCTTCAAACCGGAACACAGTAATGCTTGCATACTACTGCTTGTCGGTTGAAGAACTGGCAAAAGTGTGGTACTTCCCCAGACGGACTCTGCAGTAGAGTCCTACCACTACAAAAAGAACTGGGGGAGATAGATAGTTCAGATAGATGCAGATAGATATAGCGTGAGGAGAGGTGCAAACGTCTGTCTGCCTCGTAATATTCGTGACAGCGCGAGGGGTAACGATGTTTAGCTAGCTTGACCAGGTGGTGTAGGTACTCGGTATCTAAACGGTAACAACTACGTAATCGCCACTCGTCTATAGGTAAAGGCGATTGTAATCTCTTGTGTAGCACTTGCTCTATAGAATAGGTAGCGTGCATTTTACCACCAAAAATATATGTGTTTGTACTTAATTAGGAATTATTTAGTATCAGAATACCTATATTGTAATCCTATTAATTTTTACGTTTATAAATAATTTTGAAAGTATTCTATGAAATTATCGAGATTTTCTGTAAATAGGAACTTTACGATGTAAGTTTCGTGTGGTTGGATTAAATTGAGATTATACGTAATAATATTTTTTTTACATACTATTGTATTCCTTGTCATAATAATTAAGCTAAAGACATCGATTTGTAGTGTACCATTATTTGAATTTGTCAGATATTGAAATGGCACCAATTATACTTCTATTTTTTTTTTCTATAAATAGGTATATTCGCTTTGGGTAGGGTGGGACTTAGGTATAAACTTGTGTTATATACTTCACGAAAAGCCGGTGGTACGAAAATCCGTACGTAATCTCCAATGGGGTCTTTGGTACGGGCTCGAGATTAAAACCCGCGACTCACGATTTCAAGTCGAGCGGTTTCCCAAGTATACTGGCACTTATAAGGTGCCACAGCTTTGTGACTTGTAGTGTCTACAAATAACATACCTGCTAACCTAAAACTAAGATTTAAAATAAATTGTAACAGATAAATTTAACGCTCTCAAATTTAATAATGGTACTTACTGGAAACGATGTATTTTGTTCTATGATTCGTTTTGTGCATTTTGTTTAAAATAATGCGACTCTAGAACTTTTGCATTTATGTTGAAACAACTTTTATTGTTTTGGAGTGTGGTCATTGTTGGTCTGAAGAAGGTACTTTGTTCTCAGAAATTATGCGTTGTTCTATTATTGTTGGTTTAGCAATATTGTTTGTATATTTGATGGCTTTTAATGGAAATATTGTAATGAATGTGTCTAAAAATAAAGAATTAAATGTTTCTTCATAATACTTTATTTTATTTTAATGCTAGGTACTATCGTTCTTCTCTTCTAAGAGGATCTTGGCGTCGCAATTTGTGCATTTGCCAATGTTATAATTAATTCCAGTTAAATAAGTCTTAGTCACAGTCAGTCACAGTCAATCCCAAGCATTTCCTAGTAAAGTCGTGGCAACTTTGCTAAAAGCTTATTCGGTTTTTATTTTTATTTTTTTAGAATAACACGAAGTAGCCATGATTCTCCACATTATATCACATGCCCATACCTACTCGTGCGCGTAAATTGACACTTAATGAATAAACTGCCACCAAAATCGAAATGTCATTTTTTGGGTAAAATAGTACAATGGGACGTCATGATTTTTTTCGCGTTCCCGCCTAGAACTTCTGATATAAAATAAAATATTGGGGGAACATTTATTACACACAGCGTCATCTAGCCCCATGCTAAGCAAAGCTTGTATTATGGAAACCAGATACCTGATAGAATGTATCCCACCCAGAGACAGAACAAACATCGATGTACGTCACATAAATTTGCCCTGGGTGGGGATCGAACCCACGCCCTACAGCTCTGAAGGCAGTCATGCTACCAACTGAGCTATAAGGCTGTCATATACTATTTTGTGAATGATTAATAAAATTCGCTTCTTGTACCCAATTGTCTGCGATCTGATCTTTTGAACCGTAGGTATGAGATAGCTGCATGCGGCTTCTTATATCTCTTATTATCTTCTGTTATAGGCATCTTATAAGTATGGCTATCTATTACGACCCACGCACCAATCGCATTTGGTGTGATTAGGGAACGTACTCATACTACGCGAACCATTTTTGAAACAGTTTTGTTCCCCGTATTTATGGATCTGGAACTGAACCAAATAGGTACAGACTTTATTGCAGTCCACCTAGCCAAGCAGTAGAGTGCAAGCATTCGTGTTTCGGTTCGAAGGGCAATGTTAATCACTACAAAAAATACTGGGCATGAAGAGATTTGACATCTAATATCTCAGGATGACGATCGCAGTGCAGTGCGGCGCAGGATTTTGTTCGAAAGTTCACAGTTCTAGCACTGCTACCGTTACGGGAAGGCGTTTTGCTTACCACCAGGCGAACGTCTCACTCGTCTTGCATTGCATTAAAAAAACATTGTACTAGTGCAGGTTATATGAATGAAATACACATTTATTCGCCATTTGTTCTTTATTTTTGTCATTTTATTTTATGGCTTGGCCTTAATCATTATTAGGTACAAATGTTCATATAAAACTAAGCTAAGCTGAAGTAATTATATATTCTAAAGCCAATAAAATTAATACAATTTCATACTTAGTCTACATTAAAAGATATTTATTTAAAAGAACATGATATTGTTATAACAAAATAAAATCAATATTAAAACGACTCTTAAAAAAAATTACATATTTCGTTTCTAACGTATCGATTTATTAATAAGTAATACAGTGAACGAAGGACATATTCTAGGATATAATGTACTCATCATTATGAACAACTTTTACTATGATATCAACTGAAATCGAGTTTAAGAAATCAGCTGTTCACTGCATTTCGTTACGTCGTGAGTGAATGAAAATCGTCTATAGAATGACTGTTTTTTTCCCGTCCTATGGTATCCTAGAATATGTCCGCGTCGTTCACCGAAACACCTAGTATTTTTAAAGAACAACAATTTCGAGCCGTTACATCGTTCCTTTAGGAATTCATTAAAGAAACAAAAATAACATTTAACATTGAAACATTAGATAATCTTAGAAAATAACATAATAATTAATCACAATTCCTTAAAATTAAACAAGATTCAAATAATACTTCACAAGATTATTTATTATTTGGTATAATTCAGGAGAAAAAATAACCTATGGTTTTTTAAAGAGAGAAGAAAAATTATGACTACACAATTGTGGCCACAAAGTGTGGCACACAATTCTCTGGCATTTCGCAGATCACCGCGCACACAACGCACCAACGCTTTAGTTGTTAATTTGAAACAGTATCACAATTATGCCGAGTAAGGCAGATAATTCTGTAGCTTAATAATAATTGGCAAAGCAGTTGAGACGGATACCCAGAGATTGCTCGTATGCAGGTTCGAGTCATGCCAAAAGTCATAATTTTCTTACTGTTTAGAAAAATCCAAAGTGCAAACACTTCTTACAAAATATTCAAAAATAAACCTAGCTGCACAATCATGAAATCTATTACATGAATCTTAAATACAGTAAACAAGTAAAATCAATACAAAAATAAGTTATAATATCCTGTCCAGCAGCGAAATATTATAAAAGGAGTCAGTTGATGCATGTAAAATCATTTAAGTGGTATCGAGTCACAGTCATAAATACGAAAAACAACAGTTTCAACTGTTCATACAAAGGAACTATTGTAGTAACAAAATTATCACATAATATAAATGTCACGTACCTATATTTGTAAGTTGGTTAACTATCATGTCAGGTATAAACAGTGTAACAACGGTCAATCGGTCATCGATAAGCATTTACATTGCTTACTCAGGAAATATAATTCTGATCAACTAAAGGTTTACTTTGTCTAATGTTTAATGAACACAACATATGTATAATAATTTTAAAATTGCCAGTATTTTACCTTTGCATTTTTATAACATGCTTTTCGTCAATACTAAAGTTCAGTTCAGCTAGCTCCTGTATTGATTAAATTGTATTTTAGCTTCTGGTTTGTGATACTTCGTAAGTAATTAGATGCTTTTATTAAAGGTCTACTTACATCTCTACTATCTCAGCCTTCGTATCAGTTACCATAATACTTTATTACTATGGAATTCAATCATAATGGTCTCCGGTCATTTTGTATCACAAATTCAATTTAAAGTAATACAATTCTTTACATCAAAGTTCTGTCTGTCAATACTCTATCTTAATCATTTTAAAGTTCATTATCGTAAAAATATTCGTGGTCATCAATTTCATCGTCAAAGCAGAACAGATTTCAATTTTTTCAATTTTAAACTTCAAACGCAACGTAAATAACCGGTTCATCTAGTTTACAATATACTATACTTACTAAACATCATCCATAAGATCGCGTATCACATATTGACGCAACGAAGCTTCTTCTCAGGCACTCGTGACGCAAATTGGTAGCTAGGAACAACTGCTTTGACTTCTTGTTTCTCTTCTTCTTTGGCTTCCTCAGGGAGTGATCCCATTAGCGTATTCAAACAAATCTTCATATCAGCCGCAAATTTTCTAACTAACCTCTCTAGAGAGAATAAGTGATCGTCTAATGCTTCTGGTATCTCTTCTCTCATAAAATCTGCTAGTTTTAACAAATACTCAGCATTGGATCCGGAACATCCGTGGCATTCTAGGATTTGCTTAGCGATATCTGGTAAAGGAGCTGCACCTAGCCAATGCCTGTTTTCTGGTACCGCTATGTAAAGTAACGCGTCCTTTTTCTCACTGTTATGCAGAGGTGATAAACTGGTACTGCTAGAAGATCCAAATAAGCATGGTTGTGGATGGAAGTTGACCGTGTACGTTCGGTAGCCTCCTAGTTTGCATTCTCGTGTGCTGAGATATGGTAGTGCTGCGTTGTTATCCGCCGAGATCAAGAACGCTTTGCCCCATGTTATACCCTGAAACAAAAGAAAAGTATCTTAGAATGACTCAATAATTCACACTATTATCACAAATCTCCACTGTATTGGGGACGCCACAGAAAATATACAAATATACGGATAATTAATATCTATAGGTTACGAAGAGCATTTGCAGCAATTGGGTACATGGTAATTTTCTTTGTTAGAACATGAAATATCACAATGACTAGTCAGTGACTACTGTTATCATCAGACGTAGGATAAAGAAAATCGGGGGTATGTAGATATGATAGACAAGTTTTTTCCACTTTCTATCTTGGGACAAATGTCTGTTTATTGACAGAAGTATTGCATGATTAGCACTTGGCAATGATAAAGCATCAAAGTAAAGCATGCATAGGAGCATGCACACAAAACAAATCTTAAAAAATATGAATAAAAAGGTAAGCTATATTATCACTTTGGCACATTATTTACACTGCAAAGTTTCGTGTAAGAAATAAACACATGTGACATTGTAATGAAATTCCATCAAATTATTTGCGGATGAGTGTACGAATAATTCATAATAAAATAATGGTAATCATCAAAATACCAATGACAACATTGAAGCGTTGGATGATCTTTAACCTTGAGAAGCTCACGGCAGGAATGTGAACAAGTGCTAGGCACACGACGTACACGTGTGCCACGTGCTATATTTGGAACATTTCCATTAAAAAACTAGTCTACCACAAAATTATTAACAGTGAAGAAAAATATACATGGATATATGCCAAGTTTTACATGTCTAGTTTTTAAATTCATTGACATAAATTATTTGAATTTTGTTTTTTAAAAAAAAAGGATGGTGAGACTAGCACTAAGAAAAGTGTCGCGCTGTCTAAGGGATCCACATACATATCTTTTTATTTTGTATTTTATTATAGTATGTATTTATACTAAGCAGTGGATAGAAAATTAAAGATGATAAATGAATTAAAATATATTTTAATGAGGAATATAAATCTTTATAATAAAATAAACTTGTTGGCAATATGTATGTATGTACACAATAGCAATTTCTAAATGGAAACAAGTGAAAACAATCATAACGCATAAATACACAAACAACGATGACACAAAAACAAAGATTTATTTGAAGTTCGGGATTGGAAGCATACTCACAATGAAATAGAAAGTATAGAAATAATAACATTCAAGAAATACATAACAGTTTCTAATTATGTTTATAGCTATGACGAGCTTTATATAATGTTATAAATTAATTGGGGCTTGGACTCAAAACTTTTTAATATCATTAGAAATAAATTCTACAAAATCTGCCATGTGTCCATTATCTGTTGACATAATTCTCTTAACGTGCATTTCAACATAATGTGCTCCATCTGTATTGTGTTTTTGTTCTCTCTCAATAGTATTTTAGTTTTGTACAGCGTGTTATAGTTCTGTTATAAATGTTATGGATTTTGTCTCATTGACTGGTCGTTTGTTTTTGTGGTTCATAGGTCAGCTGTTTGTTGAAACAATGGTTTCTGTTTGTTCATCTTTATCATAACATGGCATAAAGTCTGCGGAAGAAGTTACGTAAGGATACGGTGATTAATTCAAGTAATATTTTAATTGATTTTCGAATTAGAGTAGATATCGCTTTTTATTGATTAGTAAAATTGTTTCACATGTTATAAATCTACTCAATTGGTATAATTTCGTATTTATTGATTTAGTCTATTTTGTCTAATTATAAAAATAATAAAATTCGTCGTCTATACTCTATACAATAAAATCCAATACACGGAGTCTTGTATCGTTATATTGTATTGTATTCTATTGTTGCTTTTGTTGTGCTTAAGTTTAAATGCTTGACGATTGGTTTACCACAATAATAAATAATGTTTTGAGTTTTGTTTTGTTTATTTTATTTAACCTAGTTCGTTCGTCGGAAATTAGTTCGTACTTATGACACATTATTTTAATGACGTAACTACATAATATATTTATTATATTTCATATGAAATGTTTTAGCTAAGTGTTTGTGAATCTCATCATTATGAACACTACGTAATAATTTATATTGCTAAAATCTCATAGCAACTGCCATGTTGTCAAGTACATGATTGAGTAGATAATAACACTTGCGTACGTGAATATTAACTAAATATAGAAACCATATCACGCATCAGACTAATGTTTTTTTATCAGAACCATAGATCAAAACTCAAGTTGTGCATTAAAAAGCCTATCACATCATTTGTCACGGCAAATTTATCGCAAAAAATATTGTTACCATAACAAACCCAGACATCTCATTTTTATCGCGCTTTCAAGTACAACATGACTGTCTACTTTGATCCGGCTATCGACAGTAAATATTTAACATCCTATGATAAGGATGTCAATATGTTGTTAATACTTTTAGCTTATTGCAATTTTCCTGTCTCGTTTCTGTAATGCGTAGTGAATTAGTATTCGATGTTAGTGGGCTTGCGAAAACATTTCAGATATGTTTGTAAATATTTGTTGAAGCTAATGAACCTATTGGTCTGGTATTATATTGTCAAAGGTTTTATCGGTCGATCGGACGTTAACATTAACATTTTTATAACAAACAATAACTAAAGTCAAAAGCACTTTTTTTAAATGCTAGATAGCGTTAATGCACCGACAATGCGTACGATACAATTTCATGGATGTATGTTTTTTCATAACCACCATTTTCAGGACCTGGGTATGTCCTTAAACTGCAACCAGACCCACCGGAGGATGGGCAGCAGCGTCCTCTTGGTTAAAGGTGGTGACCATTCTGCGATCCCCAAGCCGCCTGCCAAGCGTGGGGATTATGGCAACACCCCTCTATAAAGGGGGAGGCCTTCCGGAAGGCCTTCGTCCAGCAGTGGACGTTTTCTGGCTGACGACGATGTTTTTTCATAATACACTACTTACTATTTTTCCCCTGCAAGCGCGTTTTTGCGATGAGTGAGGTCAAATCAACCTATTCTGAGTGGAAATAAAAACATATGTACGAATATACCCGACTTTCGAACGATATCTTCTTTAAACCAAAGACAGTACTTTATCTCCGACTAAAAACAGCACCAGGGATGTTGTATACTACGTACTTGGTCTACGTATTTACGAGGGAAACCGGTCCAAGGGAAATAGCGAGGCCTTGCAAGTAGAGCGACAAAAAAACCTTTATAAAATATTTAAAAGATTCCTATCAAGTTCGTACAATTTTTGCTCTGATATTACTAAGAAAGATACAGAGAGCTCACGCGGTGTTACCTCCCTCGGACCACGTATTTCTTCAAATAATACAGTCTAATACCGACTCTACGACACGAAAGTTAAAGTTATGTAATTTACGATACTCGATTGCGCGACGAGCACAATCCGGGTAGGTACGTAGTTTACGACATCCTTGCATAGCTTTGACAAAGAGAGGCGCTAAATCCTCCAAGTTGCATCATCATCATCAGCTCGGAGACGTCCACTGCTGAACGAAGGCCTCCCCCTTAGACCGCCACACGTCTGTACGACAACCTGCCATTTGCATCCACCGGTTGCCCGCGACTTTAACAATGTCGTCGGTCCACCTAGTGGGAGGCCTTCCTTCGCTGCGTCTTCCGGTTCGCGGTAGCCACTCAAGAACCTTTCGTCCAAGTTGCATAGCACACATAAATAAAATAAATTAAGTATGACAGATGACATAGTTCCACATTGCAGAGAAAATGCTTTTGCCTTAGAAGTATTACCACGCGCGAGTATAATGTAATTTCTGTAGTAAAAAATACGACGGCTTATACAAAACATATCTTGAAGAGCATAAGGTATTGCAAAAAAAAAATTTACAACTAATTGTACCCTTACGGGCAGGCGTATAAGCTTACCATTCAGATGGTTGGATGAGCAGGTCGCTTGCAAAGGCACGCGAGCAAGAGCCTGAGCAAACGACCTGCAGGGCTAACATGCGCACCGCGAGAAAAAAATCTTGATTCTTAAAAACAGGACAAGGCTACGAATCTGTATAAGTTTGTCTCGTTTTCGCACGACAGAAAGACACGACAAAATTTACTCGCGGTGCGCATGTTAGCCCTGCAGGGGCCTTATTTTTGAATCGTGCGCAAAGTTGCGCATGCGAAAGGAGCCGACTTTCAAACGATATTGAACCTTATTCCAAACAGTATCGTTCGAAGGTCAGCTCCTTTCGCATGCGCTACGCTTGCGTACGATTAAAAAACAAGGCCCCTGCTCGTTGCATTCAGTTGCATACAAAAACCGGCAAGCAAACATTGTGGCTGTATCAAGATCATGTCAGTTCAATGATAACACAGAGAGAAACAAGCATGAATACTAGACTTCTGCATTAGCAGTTAATATAAGGTAACATGACTGACATCATAATATATTAGAGATAAAAGCTTTTATGAATAGAATTGACACTTGGGCCCATGTAAAATGAAAAGCAAATCAAGTGGCTGATCGGTCGCCATGCGTCAGTGCAGATTCGAAAATTACCGGATGTAATGTATATACCGAACGACGCTATACGAGTTGACTCAAAGACCAATCTTTGGACAATGCCATATTTGACTTTGACCTCACGAGTAAAGTCAATAACACTATGATATATTTGGTGGACAAAAAGGCGCACCTTAATGAGTACATTGTACATTCTTAATACCTACAACGATTATAAACAATTAGTCGAACAAAGACAAATGTACATTGAAATATAAACATAGATACAGCATAGATAATATATATATATGAAATATATATAGCATAGATAAACATAGATAAAGCATAGGTGTTACTTTGGTAACCAATTCGTCTAAAGGTAGGCAACGACAGCAATATACTCAAGAATAAGGCAAAAATCGAGTTGGGAGGTCTAACTAACTAACTGACTAGATTGTCGAACGTACCAGGAAAAAGGTGAGACCGTAAGGGTTCTAATAGATATATGCGGTGCATATATTTTATACGACGATGATAAGCACGATAAATTTGGAAGCAAAAACTTGTGTACGAAATGAACTAATTATAATTTGCAACACAAGGTTTTATTTTGCTCTTCACCTGGTGACTCATCCAGTAAACCCCAACGTTTCTTTGTCAGCACAACCAAGCCAAGGCGAAGCTAAAAGGGAACAGACTCATAAAGACGCTCTCGGAGGAATCTTTGACTTACTATTCAATTTATTTGCTGAAGCGTCAAATTCTAAAGTTGGCAAATTTCGATAAACGGGAACGGTGCCAAGATACATTTTTTTCTGGGATTTTGTAAAAAACAACGCTGTCAAACGGGCATTGACAGCGATTTCGCCTATATTGTAATGATACAAAATATCAGAAAAACTTGTTTATTTTGTAAAATATTGAATTAAATCTAAAAGATTGTGTCAAATTATAGCCCCTCGCCCAAACGTGCCCATTAGCTAACTTTTGCTTTTAAAAAAATAATAATTTGAGCAATTTAATTTTTTTTTGGTATTAATAGAAGTAAAGTTGAATTATGCAAGACCTATAGAAAATAGGAATGTATACTATGTCATCCACAGCATAGATTAAGTATATTATTGTTAGTATATTGTTAGTATACTTAATCTATGCCCACAGTGACGTAGGTTCAGTGTCTTATAATTTGTGAAGCAGTCGAATAGTACTACTACAAAATTGAAAAAGTGAATTACAAGTAAATCGATTTCTTCATGGCGAGCGTTTCTTTTAAAACAAGAAAGATGACAGACACGCAATTCTCCATAAAAATAAATTTAAAAAAGAATAAGAATTATAGCAGAAAAGACCATAACGCGATCAATGCAGAAGACAGTATGGAGTGGAGACTAATGATATTTTTACAAACAATATGACTTAAAAGACAAACTGGACTGATAAGCATAATAGTTTTTGTGCTATTGGATCACACTGACGTTGAAGCGTCAATAGCAAGCAAATGAAACGGTTACATAATACTCAACTCGTTATTCAACGAAGAAATGAATCAATGACACGTGTAGACTGAACACGTGTCTGCCACAAAATTAGACACAAAAGCGCAATAAGATGCAGAACACGTAGTTTTGTAAATTTGGTTTAAATTTCACCCTGGGCTATGTAAGCAAAGAATGGAATACGCTTTCATAGAAAGAATGTCACTTTTACAATGTTATCTTAGAGTCACTCGTATACACAAAAACACCCGGAAAAGGTAAAGGAAGTAGGTTACAATTTAGCAAGGCCGTACGAGCAAGGTGCATCACGTGGATTTTCGATAATGCCCCAGAAGATTCTGCAATCTTCAATCTTAAATCAACGATAGATACTGCTATCTATCGTTTGATAGTTGTGGGTAAACTGTGGTATGCAGTTCACTGATTTATGACCTATGAAGAAACTATATATTACTAACCTAACTAATCATAATACTACGCACTATATTTTCGTCCTCAGGGGAATATTAAATGACAAGGGAAAACACATTACGTAAGTACTAAAGCATCGACAGAGAAACCATTTTTTTTATGTAATTGAGTGACTAAACGAGCGAGACGGTCGCCTGGTGGTAAGCGTCACGCCTGCCCATAAAAGTAGCAGTGCCAGAATTAGGTACTTGATACAATCCCGCGCCGCACTGCACTGTGCTCGTCACCCTGAGATATTAGATGTGAACACTCGTAAAGATAAGATAATAATAACTTTATTGCCAAAAAATATAGACAAATGCTAGAAGAAGGACACAATAAAAGAGTAGGAGCTTGTTCCCTGTGTGCTTGTTCTTTATACCCAATAATTTCTCTGGTAACATTGCCCTGCAAACCGAAACACAGTAATGCTTGCACACTACTGCTTGGCGGTTGAATAACTGACAAATGTGTGGTACTTGGCGGACTCTGCAATAGAGTCCTACCACCACAATTCTAAGGGATAGTTATTGTATCTTTCCTACACTTCGGCTTGTGTAATAAGTATAATTACTTTGAAAGAAAAGCTTAATGTTTTTTTTTCCGTAGACTAAAATGAATATGGCGCCTTCATCAAGGACACAGAGGTATTTTTCTGCGCCCTATCTTTTGCTCAGTCGATTAGAAAAAGTAAGTTTTTCATATTACGTACTAGCTTCTCACTAGTGAGCTGTTGCCTTTATTATTGATGGAGCTATATTCAACTACCTGGACCGGTGCGGGTTGGTGGTTTCACATACGCGATTAAATTTCTTCTCCAGATATCAGGTTTCCTCACGCTATTTCTCGTCAACGGAAAGCTAATACTTGGTATACTTAATTACTAATACCCTACCCTTACGTTAATTTCGAAGAAATAATTTGTACATGCCAGTGATTGAATTCACAAAATGGCGAATATGTGAGGCGTGTTATCCCAACTATTCATTTTACTACTACCCCACTTTATAATAAGTATTTTTTTTAATTCCATGAGATCCGACTGAAATATATACACCGAATTTTTTGGAATCTTGTTAGGATGGCATCAGTATGTACTTCCTGTGCAAATCCACGAACAAAATGCCATTATGCCTACTCTTTGATAAATTATATGTCTAGATAGACTGATGGATCCTAAACGCGTCGAAAAAAATTGCGGTTAACTGTTAGCTTCTTATGCACGCACACTATAACAATGACAATGGTGCAACGCGAGTGTAAGACATGGCTGTCACGCACACTAGTATAATTATAAATCTAGAAATAAGTAATTTTGTATAAAAAGTACCCTGAATACTCTAAAAAGTATCACAAACCAACCTCGAAAATATCGGAGCTGGTTTAAACATAAATTAACCATACTAAAATCAAGATTAGAAATGAATAATAGTGGTCCTGATGCAATGGCTATTAAAATATTTAATAAATTAACTGACGACTGAAAGAGTGATGAAAACGAACATAGTTTTGCAAATAAATTAAAAACCTTGCTAATTCAAAAATGCTAACTTTATAAAGCCATCAAGTAAAAAACAGATCGGACCGCTCTACACTCTACATTGCCATACCCTCATTTGGGTTACCTATGTTATTAATGTTAGATACTTACATAAATAAACAACTTTTAATTTGACAATATTATTTTTTTACCGACTTCAAAAACTAATTAGGTTCTCAGTTCAGTAGTGTGTTTTTTTTTGTTTGTTCTCTCAGAATTACTTACTTTATAAGATTTAGAAAATTCTTTTTTCATTTGGAAGGACGTACCTACTTTCAGATTAGAACTGATAAAAAAAAATCGTATAGGGTGAGTGGCCAGCCCTAGTTATTAGAACTGGTAACCGATGGGGAATGGAAAGGATGGTCTTATAGAAATGTTATCAAAATCCAAACCCAAACTACTGAACCAGTTTGGGTTTTAAATTAAAATAACTAGATAAATATGTTATCTAAGTAAGCGAATTTGCGTATTTTGCTTTGAAGTAGGCTGTTTTTTTAAATATCTTGTTATAATATTATCATGTAGGTACTTAAGTAGATAATTTTATTTATGACGCTTGTTTTCATCTCTGCCTAAAATTGGTACAATGTAGTACGTCTAATAATATTATTACATCAGAGTGAAATGTTTGTCACGTTACCAAAACAAGTTTGATATAGAACATAATTATTTTATGAAGCAATGACAATAACATTGTTTACCGTTATGCTCGTGGCATGGCCGATCTCAACAATTAGAACATCAAGGAAGAGTTTTGGCGGGAACACGGAAAAATCATGTCTCTGCATTCTATTGTTTTTTCGCGAATTAATTATTTAAAATGGTGGTGTTTTATTCATTGAGTGTTGAATTACATGCACGAGTGTGGGCAAGTGATATAATGTGGTGAAACGTGTCTTTTCGTGTTGTTTTCAAAACTCCGTAGAAGCTCATAGTAAAGTCGCCACAACTTTACTAGGGCATGACTTGGACTCGACTATGACTAATTTCGTGTGACTGACTGGTGATTCAAAACATATTAGGCTTGATTTGAATAAAAAAAACTTGAAAATTCAGAAACTTGACACTGGCAGAATGCACAACGTGCGATGCCAATAACTAATATGTAAATAAATAAAAAAACATCAAGGAAGTGACTGAACGATTTGGACAGTTTTCAGTTGACATGACATGATCAGCCAGAAGTCGTCTGCTGCTGGACGAAGGCCTCCCCCTATAAGGAGGTGGATGGAGGGGGTTGCCATATTCCCCACGACTGGCATACGCGACTTGGGGATCGCAGAATCCTTACCAACGACAACCGAGAGGACGCTGCTACCCGTTCTCCGATATTTAGGATGGGTCTCCGTTAATTTCGTATAATGCATGCGGTCGGTCAGGGAGTCAAAAAGTACGACGTCACAGTTTGGAGCAAACAGCCATGTTGCCCAACGCAATGGTAATTCACTCAATCGATAAGGTCAAATTACCAAACCCACGATAATTCGATCAAAATTGACCAATTGTCCGAATCAGTAAACAATTTTTACTAATCGATGATAATGAAACAAAGGGTACCGCAATTTCGATTACTAATCGGTAATCGGAAAGCCATGGAGAAGAATTGCCAAACCGAAGTCGATTTCAGAGAATTTCGGTTGACGAGGTACTGATAGTTTTATTTTGGGAAACAGGGTCAGCGTGTTACAAGGTTAATGTCTTTTGATATAACTGCAGTGCTTATCCGACTGATATGCTTACTTATTACCTATAAAACATATTGCGGTGACACTTCGGGGCGAAGGAATATTGATTGATTGATTAATTGATTAACTCTTTATTTGTTATTAAAGCTTAAACAGGAAGAAAAGTTATGACCTCCGGCAGGACTCGAACCTGCATACGAGCAGTCTCTATGGGTTTCCGTACCAACTGCTTTGCCAATTAAGCTACAGAAGTCTCTGTTCCTCTCTGTGTTTTTTTTTCTTCCTGTTTAAGCTTAAAAAACATAGAAATACCGTAGGTGTGGAATCACTTCATACAAAAATATTCAATAACTCTTTATTGTTCACACCAAGAATTACACAGAAATAATTTAGTAAACTTAAATATTGGAACAAGTGGCGGCCTTATTGCTTAGAGTTAATCAATCAATCAATATACCTTCGCCCAGAAGTTTCACCCGCGTGGTGATGAAAAACGGGGATCATGATGATAAAATTTGTTGGGAAATAGGCTATAATATATCCATTCCGAGTTTCACTAAAATCCGTTTTGGCATGCAGAGGTAACAGACATACATACATACACACTCATACACACATAACGACCAACTTTATAATAATGTTAGTGTGATAAGTGTGATTTCACGCAGGTCTGGTATGAACTTTCTCGGGACGAAAATGGCATGAATAAAAAAAATCACATACGATACCTACTGAATTTCT
Source organism: Erannis defoliaria (assembly GCA_905404285.2). Lineage (NCBI taxonomy): Eukaryota > Metazoa > Arthropoda > Insecta > Lepidoptera > Geometridae > Erannis > Erannis defoliaria. Next base: position 14,148,721 of record FR990066.1, read on the forward strand.
TCTCCTGACACATGCAGGTTTTCCACGATGTTATTATTTTTTTAATACGTTTTTATATGTTTTTTAAGACGAGCAATACGTTCACCTGGTGGTAAGCGTCACGCCTGCCACTAACAGTAGTAGCAGTGCCAAAATTGTGACTTGCGAACACAATCCTACACCATTTTAGATTAGAGTTGATAATAATTCTCTAGGTAATACTTAAAAGAGAAGGAAATCGCCTCGCTGTGCTGGATGGCATAGCTTTAGGTCAGATCAGGAGCCATCATTCCGGTCGCCCGGATTTGCACAAGTCGAGTTTTAGATTATTTTAGGTCAATTTGTTGCCTATTTCCGTTCTATTCTCCCGCATACAACACCAGTTGTCAAGAATAATCATGGAATAATACAGTTTCGATAAAAGTTAACTGCCTACCTTGACGTTTATCCTCGTAACGACAACATTATCTTGCTCGAGCTTTGGACACGTACCGATATAAGGGTTATCAAGTTGGTGACTCTGTAAGTAATCCTGTGTGGCTCACGCCAGAATTTGTAACTTGGTACTTACACGTGTTAACAAATAGTAGGTAGGCTACTATTGGTAATATAATCTAGAAGAGAATGTGGTCTATCAGTTAAAGGTCTAGGCAGACGATGCACTTTACAGAGCTGCCACATAGCGGATAGTTTCTGATTCCGCTGAAGATCTTTAAAAACATACAACATACCAGCGACAATGATAAAATTAATGGACGGGAAATAGCGCACGGATTTTGAAGAGAAGAGATATATGTTGAGCGCAAGCTCTCCACTCGCGTCAGTCATACTCTGTCTTTGCGACATGCGAGCCGTACGATACAACAATAATACAAATTAATTCAAATAGGCATGATGACTACAATTTTTTTATTACCTGATAAAAAAGCTGATCATCAGTAGAGCCTATCAACGAAAACAAAATTTAAAATAATGCAAAAACAAATAAGTTCTAAGTATTTTAATTTCATGATAGACAGAGAGCGCGCTATACTGAGCTATGACGTCAAGCCTCAGGCGCGGCATACAAATGCTATACTAACACGTGCTTTGCGAGAAAGGGATAGAGCATCCCCTCTCTATCCCCACCTAAAACTTTAAACGCTCATATCTCAGAGATTTATCAGCCAATACAATTTATTTTTTCAGTATGTGTAATGTATTTAGTTATATTCATCACTAAGCCTGATATTTGTCATAAATTAAACATTAGGCCACACGCCTATTATGCTTTCGTGTAAATTCCCCAAGTGTAAGAAAACTACAAATATTCGCAATAAAAATTTGGGGATCACATTCCACAACTAAATACACATTAATCACTGTATTTTGTCACAATTGCATTTAATTTCAATAAATATGTAAGGTTAATCGCCATTTTGAGTGATCGTTATGTCACGAGACAGATAGACTTCGGAAATCCTTCGTCGATGCTCGTGATTCGAGAGCAATAGACAAATGCACGTTTTCTCTTTTTGTCATGCAGTAATTAGATTCGCTATCTCTATTTTCCGGCAAATGTAATATGCATACTTATTGCTAGGTATGCTTGATTGTGTGATTTGTTAATTTTGAACGATTTGCAAGCGCTAGGCCCGTCCATTCCATTATCATCGTCGCTGTAACATACATTAAAATCCACTGTGGAGTACTTTCAGTTATAATTATGGAAGCACGCTTGTGCACATGTGAGAATTAGAATTGAGTCGTAAGGTACTTATGACAATATTATGCTTATTTTTCCACAGTTATTATTTGTCCGTTAAAGCAGTTTAGACGCTTTCCTTTTATAATAGTGGAGTGTGAAGTTTGAAGAGCGCTAAAATTCAGTGATATACTATTTTCCGCAACTTTATTTTTGGGTTCTATTGAAAGACGCGGTTCAAACACGAGCCGATGAAAATAGTTTTAATAGGAAATATTTAGGTTATGTTTACTCACTTCTTTGTCTTCTATTAGCGTTGCTACTCGGCCAGGCTGTAACAAAGAAGAATTCAAATAAGTTATAATCATCTTGTACCATTCTAAAAAAGAAAAAGAAAATTCTGTCCATACAAATCTTTGCGTTTTTGCGGCGATACGTTAGTGTACCCAGACCTTTATACCCTTTTTACACTTATTCGAGGCTCGGGATTACTAGGGGCCTTACTTAGGAAGACTGGGTCAGTGTTACCTAATTAAATAACAAATAATTTAAAAATTCATACGTAAAATTAAAATAAATTGGGATGAACCAGGCGTTGAACCCGCGACCTCATGGTTAAGAGGCAAGTCTTCTTCCAATGGGCTACAGCATAGTTGCCAACTATACCATTTATTTTTTCTGTAAGTATTATAAACTAGCGTGTGTAGATATTTTAGTCGTGAGAAACAGCTATCTGCGTAAATCGCGCGTCTAGCCGACTCGATCACTGCACGATAACGTGAATGGTTTATTATTACACCTATTTGAATACTTACCTACCGAAATACGTCCTCGTTTCACGCGAGAGTTGAATGATAAACATATCTAAATAAAAAATCTAAGTACAGGTCGCGTCATGTAAAAAGAACGCTGGAAGAAAGTAGACGGGGTGTGTTTGCGCAAGTGTGCACTTGTGCACAAAAGTACTAGGCCTATTGTTTTAAATAATTATTAATAAGCCTTTTGCTCGCAGCTTCGTATATTGGTTATTGCTAGGTACATGGCAAAATATATTAGATATCGCCTAAATCGCCTACTGCGCAGCTTAACCGCCAGCGTTCTTTTTACATGACGCGACCTATATTAACCGTTTGGAGGATTACATGCCCTAGCTAAACTATATATCTATACCTAATACCTACTTATACTTATATAGGTAAGTCGGTGTATTTACAGATGTTATAAAATGATATAGTTTTGTCTAGACAGCATGCAGCCATAAGCCATAGCCGACTTACCGACATTCTAAAGTTTAGGCTGTGGTTTAGGGTAAGAAGAATGTTTTTTGGATTTTCGTTTGGAGCCAAAAACTTTCTAAGTATTATTAATTACCTTTACTGCTTAAAAATATTATCCTACTAACGAATATATATTTAAATAATAATAATTTAAACTAATCCAGTAAACCGCTACCGATGGGAATAGTTTCCAAAACGCTGGATTATTTTCAATTTTTAAGTATATTATTATTATTACCTACCTTTACTTGCCTAAAACAACCGGGCTATCAGCTATATTATAAAAAATATCTAGATCTATCCAAACAATAATCAGCATGTTTTTTTTTGTGTAGGTAGTTGGTGAATATTATATTAACTTTATTATCTTAGAGGAACATAGTAAATAATTAGTTTATCACTGTAAACGGGGTCAGCAGCCAAGCTAACTGTTAACTCTGGCAAAATAACGTTGATTAAAATGTTTTTGCTTTTTATCACAACTTCAAACCCAATTAGTCGTAGTAATTAGTTATATTAGTCAATATAATAATAGTTAAGGCGCGATTAGTTCACCGAAAAAATGGGCTTTAGAAAGTGAAGCTTAAAATGCTTTAAATCACGTTTTAAATGCGTGAGCGTTTTGTGTAAATCTATGTAAATATGAGGTGAGTAAACGGCTGGCCGATTTGGATGAAATTTTGTGTCTCTGGAGCGAACCCGAAACCCGAGCTCTACGCGCACGAAGTAGCAGGTATCAGCTAGTAAATTAATACAAAAGTAAATACAATTTATCTTTAAATGTAATATAAAATGATTAAAAAAAAAAATATATATAAAATGATTTAACCAAATCGTAGCAATGATACTAAATGAAACAAAAATTCTGAATAGCCTAAATTGAAATTTAAAAAAAACCTACTAAATTAAATAGAATGAGGTTTCTTTTGGTTTTTTACTGAGTGAAATAATTCAATTTCTGTACCTATTGGATACATTATTTTACTAATGAAGTAAAATGTTTGAGTTAGTATACCATATTTTATTATATTTTTCCGCTTGGTAACTATAATATAACAATTCTATTCATAAATAAAGTGTAAAAATCCAGAGCTTGTTATATAGGTATTATTATTTGTAATTAATTGGGTGAGTGTGTATATATTATGACAGTTGATCTACCGACATAAAGTTCTACAAATAAAAAATACTCCCATATTTTACATGTGCATTTACGAAAAATGTCTCTAGGTTTTCATCGGTATGGATAAAATCTTTTTGATTTGTGTAGTAGGTTAAGTAGTTAAGGCTAGTGTAAGTTGCAGTTTAATGAAAATAATATTGTAAATGACCTCTTAACTGTTGTTGAAAAATACCAAACCACTAAATAAAACTAATTAAGTATAGTTAAGAAGGTACTGCTTGTAATTTTCTTACCAACCATAGACTAATAGAATAGGATTACCAACCCTATATTTATTTATTACTTGGGTAGGTATTTAATTACAAAAGAAATTGCGAGTTAAATCTCTGTGATGAGCTGAATCAATGAAACTGTTGAATAATGAGGTTAGCCTATTAAGCTTCTAATAAAAACAAAAGGTCACCTGCAATCCACGTGGTTGAAAGAAAGCAGCGATGTTGCATCAGGCAATACACCTGTTACTGTTAGGTTCGACGTGTCGTTGACCTTAGTTTAGCTTCAGCTTTTTTGAATAAAGTTGAAAAGGCAAGTACAGATAATTACGAAAATTAAGTATATAGAAAACAGTAAGTAGATTAATAGATAGGGTAGGTACGCAATTTACACTCTTATGATTTGTAGGGCAACGTCGCGTCGGCGTCGTCGCGATCATATTTTTTTTGTAAAAATTACCTTGGTTTCTGTCCCGCGATGTGTGGTATTTCCCTGCCAAAATCTTCTTGAAAATCCTTTCACATATCCTGTAATAGATTGCTGGTATTCGAATCCAGGATTCCAGCACAGAGATCCGTATCCAAACACCCAAAGAGATTCATGTATTCGTTCAAACTCTTCTTTTTTCTCAGGTATATTTGTTGCGTTCTCCATGGTGACAATCACCTATTATTTTTTAATAAAAAAATAAATCGCTGTTTCGTTTTTGTTTCCTTTACGCAGATCACTGGACAACCCGCAATTTTTAATGAAAATAGAAAGTGTTGGAAGCGATTCGCGGTCTAATGGAGTTCACTTGGCACAGTTTTCACTTGATTTGCCTAATTTTCTACTTTAGTTCCATTGTGAGTATTTGATAAATACGGTATAACTAAATAATATTATTATTAAACGCTACGAATGTCTATAAAACCAGCTAACCACCCATTGCGACTTTCGATTGTTGACTGACATAATTAATTCCGCGAAAATCCATGATCACGGCCGTCAGCCCGTTCGTATTTTTTTTTCATTGATATTGGCATCGCACGTTGTGCATTCTGCCAGAGTCAAGTATATGAATGTTCAAGTTTATGTAGTATTATCAAAAACTCAGTCACATAAAATTAGTCAAAGTCGAGTCCAAGTTATGCCCTAGTAAAGTCATGGCGACTTTACTAGCTTTTAGGGAGTTTTGAAAATAACACAAAAAGACATGTTTCACCACATTATATCACTTGCCCACACTCGTGCATGTAATTCGACACTCAATGAATAAAAAATTTCACCAGCATTTTAAATCATTAATTCGCGAAAAAACACTAGTTTAAGAAAATAATAGAATGCAGTGACATGATTTTTCCGTGTTCCCGCCAAAATTCAGCTCGTGGCTCGTTCGTTTGACTTGACATCAGCTGTGAATGACGCATAGGATTGACGTTTCATTTCGTCAAACTTACCAGATATAAAACCAGCAAAGAGATTCACTTTGAAATTAATTAAAAATGTGGTGTTGATTAGACTAGTCAACTTACCACAAACTTAATATTTTTATCACTCTTTCACCATATATTTTACAACGATAAAAAGATACAGAATTTATTACTGAATTACGAAAAATATCTCGCAGTCAGACCATGGAGTCAGACGGAATGGAATGGAAAGGAACGGAACGTAATGATGATTAATCAGCCAATGGCGTGCCTCGTCAGGGATTCCCTCACATTATTGGTTAGCGGCTTGTTAGCGGGAATATGACGCAATTATTAGAAATATTTCTCAAGAGATATTCCCGGTTCCCCTGTATTTAATTTAGTCACTGTATTATTATTGATAGACCTCCAAATAATATTCCTTGGTCGTTTCTATACCCACAATAACAATATTATTGTTAAACCGATCTTTTGAAAATACTAAGCTGTTAAGAAATATGAATTTATAATAACGGAGTTTAAAAAAAAACTTACTTATAATATATATCGACATGACTGTATAGTATATATTGTCGTTGCTTATACTAAAAGTAAGTACTGATTTTGATTTTGATTTTCTTCTTTGTTACTTTTAGGTGCCTACCACACCAACTAAATTTATTTTTGGGTAAGGGTTTGAAATAAATCACCTGTATTATAATTTATAATAATGGTCCATATATTTTTATGTTCAGAGAATAGGTAGTAAATCACAATGCGTTAATAAACAGGTAGGTTTTAAACATTACAAGTAGTTTTGTCGAGATTGTGTATGTTAGGGAACATTCATTTAATTTACAATAATAGGTAAATAAAATAGGTAAGTACTTACCTACCGACTTGTCATAATAAATGGTCATAATATCTGGTTGGAGTATAATTTTTATCCAGTTACGGGTTATACCTTAAGTTTACCTAGGTATGTATAATCCACATGGGCCAATATCAATAAATATGTACATTTTTTTTAATTGTTGTCCGCAATATTAATCATGAAATTAAATTCGGAGTAGTGCTGTTTTTTATAACATCAATTATTTTTGTAAATAATGATATTTTCTCATCTACTTCTCCATTGAAATAATTGATTTATTAAATGGATTTTATACTAAAAACTACTTTCAGTTTTTGCTACCTACAATGGCCCTTTAAAACAAAAGTATCCTTTTTACATCTTAACAGAATCAAATAATTATTTTGGATCCAATATTTTTATTTCCAAAAAAAACTGTTACGAATTGTAAACGATAAATATATTTCCTGTTGTTTATTATAAATAATATTAATCTAGTGTTATATTTCTATAATAAAAAAATACTTTAATGTTTGTCCGAGATTTCAATCATGTGAGTCATTCAGGGTATGTCAAGGACGATTTTGTAATGCTTTATTGCAATTCTACTACTTTAGGCTCATTTTTCATGAAGCCAAACACTATACGTCAAACCATTCCCACCAGATCTCCGCCATTTTGTCAAGTTCCAGTTAAAATTTGTTGATATAGAACGACCAGTTTTTTTTTTCATAAAAATATCACGAGAGTCGCAGTATCGATATTTATGGAAGTAAGGTGTGTATTATTCGTAATTGTTTCCATAGCATAGACCTAACACATATCACTTTAATTTTGCGTTCCATTTATCTGTACTGCAAACTATTTTGTCATGCAAACTATTTTGCCATGGTAGCTTAGTGAGATTAATATATTTTTCACAAAATACTCTGTCATGTTAGTCACCTTTCGTGACTCACATGACGTGACTCAGATCTGCTTCAAAAATAAAGACAAGTTCACACTAGCAGAAAGTTAGAAAAAAAAATACTAATTGAGTTGTGGTCAAACGCCTAGCCTGTCAATCATTAAAAAATGCTGAATTTCATTGACTTTTTGAACTCTGCAAAGTCCTTGTAATAAAAGTTTGATTTGTATATAATAGTTTTGTTTATCTTATGTAAATCACATGGTAAACACTTCTTTACAATATATGTGACCCACATTTACTATAAAAAATCAGCAATGTCACAAAAAGTTTGGTCACAATTTTGATCATGTTAGTAACAATGTATATAATATTTTTTGATAATGGCCCACATTTGAATTAAGTAGGTACCTATGAGGTTTTTATATAGAGATCTTGAAACTACAAATTCTGCAATGGTCCCAAAAATGGCAAAATTTCACGAAAAAGGCTTACACAGACGGAAAGCAAAAAGTTGTATTAATAACATTTGCGAAATTAATTATTTTAACGGTAAGTACCTACGACCGATATGGTACGACCGACATAGTAAATTAAAAAAAATCTGCAATTTGGGTAGATAGGTTTGATAATGTCGAACCTAAGATCTTTTTATTACCTACACCTTAACCAAAAACACGACAGTGAATTGCTTTGAAAAGTTTAAGTTTGTCTAACACGTGGTTTGATCAATTTATTTTAAATAAACCATTATTCCTATTATTTGCACCAAAATTGTGATATTGAGGGTAACTAACATTTATAATATCGAGATTACAGATAACTATACTTAATAACATTTATTTACAATAAATATAAATATGATATAATTGTGATATTTGGCTTAATTTTTTCCTTTAATAGGAAAAATATTTCAAATCTAGGTACTGATTGAAGTGATTCAAAGTATTTATTATGTGTGTATTACACAGAGGCAAGTCCTTACTATTTAACTTATTACTAATGAATTTAACATATTTTTTTACCTTTCAAATTGAATAAGTTCGTGTGTAACATTAGTTAGGCATTCACAAATTATTTAGCTACACACAAGGACAATATACAACGGATGTTCCGAAAACATTTTTGCTTTTAACTTATGGTGTATTTCAATGTCCTTTCGCTGATCTTATGGTAACTAAATAATGTAAGAATAAATTGGATTTTTTTAATTACTATTGGCAGCTCCTCATGGAACGAGTTCCCAAATTGTACCTACATAATATAATCAATACTGCATACTGTCAACAAACACAACATCTTCGCAATGAAACACTTCAATCAGTAGGTAAAATCAAGCTAAAATACATAGTTTAAAATTGTGATGGTTGAGTTCCAAACTACTTACGGTCAGACTTTTAACAATAATTATTCAAAAATATCAGAAAATGTCAAACATTACACAACGCATTTTAGCTTATAGGAATTGGCTGAAGTGTCATATTGAATAATTTCAAAAAATGAGTACTTACTTACAATCTGCTTACAATATACTTATACTACATACTTATTACTTGTATTGTTGTAATATTAAAACGATTTCGTAAATGTTTGACAATTTTTGATAATCTAATTAAATTTATTTATACATTAGCGTTGCAATATTTCAAACTATTTAGCGTTTTAAAATAAAAACCCTTTTATTGATTATACAAATGTAATTTATCATAAATATATTAATTTAATACTATTCCTGAACACAGGACAGGTACGGTTAAAATATTATATGAATTATTTTTGAAAATATTATCTAAGTATATAATTTATTTACATGATGACTAGTGATATGTAATGATAACTTTACATAGTGTTATGGTAAAATATTGTTATTACAATTATATTATTGCTTTAATCTAAATAAGGTTTTTTAATTTATAAAACCAACATCCAGAATAGCGTTTTTATAAACGCTTTTTTAAAAATACATTTTGTATTTATACTCCATTTATTTGACTTCCAGCCTACCTTTTCACTATGTATATGAATAAACAATTTGTTTTCCACATTCTTATTTTATATAATATTAATAATAATATTATATATTTATTAATAGTCTATACTTATTTATAATTAATTCAATATATACAACGCACCACAGGGGAAAAATAATTATTTTACTTAGATTTAAAAAAATATTATAAAATACTTAAATATTATTTCAAAATTTTCAGGCTTTTTGGTAATTCCCATAGGGGTGTAACAAGGGTCAAAAATAACTTGTATTTATTAGAGGTAGGTAGTGTGTTTATATCTTATGCTACTTTATTATGCCTTTTGGAAGTTAATATTTTAAAAGAAATATAATTGGAATTTTAATTATCTATGCATAAATAATATCAGATCAAGGCTATTATAACATGTTGGTCAATAATATCCTTCATTTCAACTTTTAGAAATATTATCACTAAATTTCAGTATCATTAAATTTTATCAATAATTTCATTTCAACAGCACAAGTTACAACAATCATTTATTATTTATCAATTAATTAGATCTAAAAATCACCATTTATTTTAACTACACACCTCTTAAAATAGTAACACAGTGGAGTAATATGATGAGTTTCCATGACAATATTGTAATGCATAATACACTACTGTGTAGAAGTAATATTATACCATTTATACCTAAGCTGGTATTTAATATACTTTACTAATGTTATTATGTTATTAGAGCGCTTAATGCTGGTATTTTCCTAATGAGTGTAGTGTTACGCTCAGAAATTAATTAATTTACAGAATCATATGTTTTTAAGGTTTTGGAATATTTGAATACACACAATATTAGGTACACGAATAGAGTTACAGTTCAGACGTTATTTTAGGTGCATAAAATGCTTCTGAAAAATGTGTTAAAAAATGCCAATAAATGCTATATTATTGTAATCCACAATAATCCTTTCAAAAACAACAATATTACTCGCACAAGTACCAAGACTAAGACGTCTTACTATTTATAACATACACTCACGAAATGTCAGTTTGACGTTTATACGTCAACTTAAGCCGGATCCAATATGGCGCCGACTTAAGTGGAATGCTTGGATCATACGTTCGACTCAGGTCCTTCTGTGTTGTGCTTGAATGAAGCTCGAATCCTGGCCAAGTAGAGGGCGCAGATGTGCCCATAACACTTGTTGTACCATTCTGGAGTCCTGCCCCTGAAAATAAAATGATAAAATTTGAAGAAAATTGTGAAGAAGGTACAAGATAATCATCCAATTGTCAGCATTAAGACAACATTAGGCTGTGCTGAAGTTGACAGCGTTGAATTTTTAGAGCGGATACAGTTGTCTTTTACTTTTCAAAAACAATATATCAACTTGATTCAATAGGCTAGATGACTGGTTTTTTTATTGTTCTATTAATGTGGCCCATAAATATAGCTGATCAAATAAAAAGAAAATGAAAATCTGATCAAAAATAAGCAGCTTATAAGCATTTTAATATCATGCTAGACAGAGAGAAAAAACAGCAAATCATGACGTCACTTCTCTGTACGCCATATAAATTCTATTCTGACAAGTAAGGCGTGACGTCATTTTTTGTTTTGTGGGAAAGGGACAGAGTTGTCTCTAACAAAAACTTTAAACGCTCATATATCAGAACATTATTAACCGATTTAAATGTTTTTTTGAATAAACATACTATATTTACTTAAATTCTTCATCAAAGCTATTGGTTTCACCGATTTATACATCAGTCATCTACTCTATTCGACCATAAATAGTGCTTCTGGATTGTAGACACGACTCGCTTACTTGACGAGATTATGAAATAAATAAAAAACTAATGACACTCTTGATGCTTTACTTTCATTCAATTTTTACTTTTATTTAACAAATTATATAGTCGTTGGCGTCCTGTATTAGAGCCGCGTTTTTATGGAAAAGGGACATTGTGCGATACGTTGGGCACCACGTCTAACGTGGTATCTGTGCGTTTTAAATGCCTCTTTGTGATAGCCCTCATACAATGTTTGAATGAACCGCACGATGCGACGCACAACGCACTGCTAAACGCACCGCATCTTCATACACAAGCCCTGTCCAGTGGCTGTCTGGCACTTTACCCACATAGTTAAGTGTCCATCCGTGCCACATGCACTAACCGGGCCCGACTACTTTATAAGTTGCACCAGACTCATTCAACCATTCTTGAAACTTTTGAACAACGTTTCTAGGAGTGCGCATAAAGCCTTTCGTGATCTCACTTGAATCGGCCTCAACGGAAGATAAGCGCTGTTTGATAAGCAGCACTATACTGAGTTGAAACCATTTTTGTGACATCACCCCAGGATTGTTAATTAGTTATACTAAGTTATATTATCTTACTTGATGTTACAAAATTAAATATATTTTTTTTTTCTTTCTTTCTTTCTTTTATAACTAGGTACTAGATGGTTACTCACATTGTGTCGACTCTCGCTAGATGCACGAGCCGTGTGCGCCCCTTGCCGGCGGGCTGCGCGAGGTAGCGCGAGGCGAGCACGACGCCGCGCGCGTCGCCCGGCGGCGCCGTGCCATGCGCCACCGACGTCTCCGCCACCGCGCACCATCCACCCCCGCCCCCGCCCTGCTGCCACGACCTGCAACATTATAAAGGCTGCTTTATAACACTAAAGGCTTAAGACACTTCCCATAGGCCGGTGGCCTAGTGATACGAACTTCCCATACTTCCTTGTAGGAACTAGGCCAAAATGTCACATGCCTTTCCACGAAACCTCGGGCACCTCGGCATTGATAAACGAAGCATAAGACGCCCTAAAACTAGACGGACTGACGAAATATATAGCACATAGCTGGCAGTAGTTAGATGCGGAAAACCGAAGACTAGCCTGAGTGGCATGCCTTGGGAGAATGCCCAATGCCTGAAGAGCCTAAGTCCCACAATGGATTATGATGGTGATGACGACACTAAAATCATAGTCACTGGCACCAGCTTTGCTATCAAAGTGCTCTCTTCGTATCATTATCATAACCAGCCTATCGGAGTCCCATAACCATTGGACATAGGGCACTCCACTCAGCTCGATTATTAGCTTTTCACTTCCAGACACTGCCGGCTGCCTTACGTATAAATTATCTCTATCTTATTCTTCAGCAGTTGACAATAAAAGGCTCACAACCATGATGATGAATTATACTAGGCTACTCGTCTTCTCATTGTTCCAGCAATGGTATATAAAGCTACTAACCGTAAGATACAGTAGTCCCGTGGCGGCAGGTTGATGCTGGAAGCCGTGACGTATTGGAACACCTCCGCGCTGGCGCCGAGTTTCTCCGCCACTCGCCACTTCACCAGCGAGTCGTCCCAGATGTGCCGCTCGCGGAGTATCCTGGGGACGAACACACATTTAGTGAGTACTTTAGAGGACCGAATAAGGAAGGAGATTTCATTATAGCTTGGATCGGACTGCATTGGCACTCATTATTTTTAAGACATTCGATGTTGAGACACATTACCTACACTCACGTAGGTATCTAATTCGATCAATCGGAAGACATAAATTGTATATTATGCAAATCAATATTCGAGGTTCATATTCGAACAAATGACATCGACAAGCGAGACGTTCACCTGGTGGTAAGCATCACGCCTGCCCATAAGAATAGCAGTACCAGTGTTGCGAACTAGCGAACAAAATCCTTCGCCGTACTGCACTGCGCTCTTCACCCTAAGATATTAGTCAAATCTCTTCTCGGCCCTCTCTCTTCTGCCCGGTAATTTCTCTGGTAACATTGCCCTTCAAACCGAAACACAGTAATGCTTGCACAATACTGCTTGGCGTTTAAATAGCTGGCAAAGGTGTGGTACTTCCCCAGGCGGACTGCTATATAGTCCTACCACTACAAATAAGTGCCGTTCATTGGCAATAATTGATGTATTTAACTGACCTCTGCATGACCTCCTGGGGCGGTGCCTCCACGTCAGTGGTGGCTCTCCACAGCCGCAGCGGGTGCCCGTCTCCCACCTTCTTGCAGCACAGCTCTACGTGCGGCGCCGCGCCTGACACCGACATCCAGCCTCGAGTCCTGACGACACAGCATTATGATTTGTAAACAAGGAAGGGTAAAATAGAACTATAGCCCATATTCGCATTACCAAAATGGGTTTCTTGGTATCGTAAACTGCTGGACGAAGGCCTCCCCCTTAATTAGGGGAGCGGGATGACTTGACATAATCTCCACGCTTCGCAGGCGGCTTGGGGATCACAGAATGCTCACCACCGAGCTTGATCTATGATGCTTAACATTAAGGGAACAAAGAGGAAGCTGCTGCCCGTCCTATGGTGGCCAATAGAGGGTCTACAATGTTCTCGTTTCGGCTTAATATTCCTCAAGCATTATTAACACCGAGAACTTATTGGTATTAGTCGTTTAATTTGTTTTTGAGTGATTTATTCACTTATAACATTTACGAACATCAAACACAATTTAGTTGCATTATTTGAGCGTGATATTTTTTATTATTATTAAAAAATTAACTATTTCAATTATACTTATTATTTTATACCTAGAGATATTGTAAAGAATAACACCAAGACAAGTAAAATAGCACATAACACCTAGGTGACACGAAACTGCTAGGATGGCCGTGAAGTGAGGAGTTGAAATCATGAAATGTAAGTATTCGCAATCTTTTATCGTTCTTGCAAAAAAAGACCTATTGGGATAGGCATAAAATGGAGAACAATAGCAGAATGAGAACTCAAGTTATAAGAATGACGATAGATGAAGTGAAATGCCGTACGCGCTAACACCAAATCTCACCTTTTGCCCGACCGCCCACAGATTCTAAAAAAGCACGAAAACAGTTAGACGGTGTGGCATAGAGTATAAAAGTTGGACGCACCCGTGGCCAGGGAAAGATAAACGAGTTTCTTGAAAAATTCTCATTATATACAAATATAATTTTATTTCTTTATTTTAAGTTATAAGTAATATTAGATACACTTCAGCGGACCATCCGGCCTGATCAACAAGATCTTTATGGGCTTTCACAGAAACTGCCGTTTTTTACGGTTGTTCCATAGACAAGCATTATACAGAGTGATTCAAAATGGTACTTTGAGTCGAAAAGGACTCCAATGTGATCAGTTACTGTTCTGAAATCGCGGGACATACATGTGATTCTAAAATAGCAATATGAGTCAAAATGGGTTTCATTCAGATATAAAATTTGCGAGAAATAATGAATCATAAATAAATTAGGTTATTATTATTACATTACACAAATTGTGTCTTGTATGCCAAAGGTGGCAACTAGCAGACTATTGCAAACAAATTGCAACCCTATGCGTGATGGTAAGTAGAGTCACATCGAGGTCGCCTCTGAATATCATTTATCAGAGACGCTGATACGTTTCTTACTTTTCAACCCCTCTGACAAACGTGTTTGTCTTGTTAAAATTGAGACAACATGATAATTATAATTATGTATACTGTACATTAATAACCCCCTTTCTGTTTAGAATAACCCAAAGAAGTCTATCGTAATTTGTACCATAGGCAAAGGTGAGTACGACTTACTTTCCACTTGTCTATGGAATCATCTCGAAAAAGTAAAATCCAGACCACGGGTTTACAGATAGAAACAATGTTAGTAAAATCTATCTACAGTCAAGAGTAGGAATTAAGATCTCAAGAGTGGTAGAGGTAAAGCTTACTTTTCTTTGGCTTCTTTGAGTAAAGCTTTTATGCAAGCTTGTTGGAATCCTTTCCAGTCTTGATTGAAGTCTGCACCTAGCTCTTCTAGCGCCACCTGGAATTAAAACAGATAAAGTTAATTTTCCAACTCGAACCGGGTGGAATATAACCACAGCAAACTTAACATATTTATAAGATTAACTATAGGAACAAAAAATTCGCTCCCATATAAAATGCGCTAGACTAGGTGAACCACAAGATATCTATAACTACAATCATGGCATATCCAGTGCAAGCCAATTTGTTATTACCTAGGTACTCTTTTTGTATGGAACAGTATCGATATTCTGCCGTAGTGCTGAGGCGCGCGGACAGCTGGTGGGAGCAGCGTTCAAACAGCCAAGCGTTACGTTGGAAAAACAACTCACTGGCTTATTCAAATAAAGTTTGAACTACATTGACATTGTAGTTTTACGTATACGTTTGTACGATTAGACTTGTTTTCTATGGAAGTAAGCCCCATGCCCTGATATCATCATCAGCCAGAAGATGTTTACCGCTGGACGAATGCCTCCCCCGCAATAGGGAGGGGTTGCTATAATCCCCTCGCTTGTCAGGCGGCTTGGGGATAGCAGAATACTCACCCCCGTTTACCGAGAAGACGCTGCTGCCCGTCCTCCGGTGGTTGGTTCTCGATGCAGTTATAGGATATACTCAGGTCCCTTCCCTGATATAACCTAAACCTTAAAAGGCGTCTATGCTTTTGCCTAGTGTACTCGGACACTCTTACGGCTGTAGAGTATTGTGTGTACTCACCGGCACGGACTCCTCGAAGTAGTTGAACTTGCAGCGCGCCAGCATGTCGGCCGGCGCCAGGAACAGCTGCGCGTGCTTCTGTATGAGTAGCAGGAGGCACGCGTGCGCCGCCCGGCTCTCGCTGATCTGACGCTGGTCCGCCACGCTCTCTATCACCATCCTGGAAACGTAACGCACGGGAAGTCAATTATAATTTAGATCTAATGTATCTCGGATTTGAGAGTGTCATTCACCATTACCGTTTTTAATCATCGTTATAATGATTATACTTTTTCATCACCACCTTCAGCACCATCAACATCATCATATTATACAACTTCATCATTTCTTATTAAACATTTATATTTTCGATTAACTCTATTGTAAAAATCCGCAGAAAAGACATCAGACGTACATCATCGCTATCATCATCACTGTCACAGAAGACGTCAATTGCTAGTCGAAGGCCTCTCCTTATCAGATATATCTCCCCTCCTATAATAGGTAAGAGGCTAGAAATAAGTACTTATTATATATAACTCATGATCCAATAAAACAAAGGTCTGCTATTCCGGGAGTGACACTTGCTTACGTAACTTCAGTTGCCACTTTATGGCAACAAAATTGGAAAATTGGGAATCAAATCTGTTAATAATTTATTTATTAAATACACAAATCATTTCAATTATTATTTCGTATCCGCTCAAGCGAAATGATTCAAGTTAAACACAAATTTAACCAAAATCACATAGTTTTATGGGATTCCCACAGGTAATATAATATTATATTATTAATATTATATAATATAATGTAATATAATATAATATAAGGAGGATGGGGAGTTACGATTTTACGCTACTAGTAGATAGTAGGTAGTAGATTTCACGTCGATGACGTAGGCTTGTGTCACCCACGTGACCCTTTGTCACTCGGAATGGCATACCTGGCGGAGTATATTATTAAACCATGTTATAACTAACCTATTAGAATTCCCTTCCTTGGTGCTGCCGGTGGCGGGCGGCGCGTGGTGGAGCCGGAGCAACGTGGGCGCCAGGCAGACGGCCAGGTTAGACGCCGTCATCTGGTTCACAGCCGCGGTTTCGGCCACCTGAAATATGAGATAGAAAGCTATAAGATGAAAAAGTCGATCTCTCCATGGTAAGATGGTCCATGATACTGGCAGCGGTACCCTGAACTTCTTATACCTTCATTAACTTCTCCAAAATTCTCATTATTGCATGAAAAGTACTTTATTATTTGTAGGACTCTATTGTAGAATCCTCCTGGGTAAGTACTACACCTTTGCCATCCAATCGCCAAGCAGTAGGCTCCGTATCAGAAGGACTATCAGGGTAAATGACGATGTTTGTAGAACGTCGACATGGTGACAACGTCTTGAGTGGAAAACGACTTACTAGTAAAACGTCCAAAATGTGAAAACGTCCACTATACAAAAGGTCAGTAACAAAACAAAATCGCAAACATATCTTTAAACTAACTAAAATAAGAAACCAAAAAACATACTTCTTACAATGACAGAAATTTCATTCTTCCATTTTCCTCCATTGTTAAGCAAAAGCGTAATATAGTATGGCCCACTGCTGAACACGAACGTAAGCCTACCTTCAAATAACGATTGGGCTGTATCCATCACGCTGAACTTGTTACCAATCATCATCATCAACCAGAAGACATCCACTGCTGCTTAATGGGAGCCCACCCCACCCGGGTTACAATAACCACGCTTGGCAGGAGGCTTGGTGATCGCAGAATGCTCACCACCGTTAACCGAGAGGACGCTGCTGCCCGTCCTCTAGTGGTTTTTGATGCAGATTTACGACCTACCCAGGTTATAATAATAATAATAATGATTTATTTCAGGCAACAGGAGTTACAAAACACGGGCCCATTACCAACCCTCTGTGTTAAACCTGTAAGCCATACGGGTATACTTACATCTGCCAGGAAGATGAGCAAGGAATGCAGAGCTTCGAGGTGCTCCTCCGGTAGCAGCAGCAGCGCGCACTGCACCGCGTCCGGCCGGAGAGGCTCGGGGACATCTGGAAGTCAACCACATTTACCAGTTTAGACACAGAAAAAAAATACTACGTACATAT
This sequence comes from Erannis defoliaria, assembly GCA_905404285.2. Lineage (NCBI taxonomy): Eukaryota > Metazoa > Arthropoda > Insecta > Lepidoptera > Geometridae > Erannis > Erannis defoliaria. The sequence goes on from FR990066.1 coordinate 14,166,807, forward strand.
AGAAGACTACAAAAAACGCAGTAATACCTAATGAAATACAACCTACAATCAACGAACAAAATATACTTACATAGTCATAAAATAAAATAAAAAACAGATGTTCAGTCAGGGTTGCCCCCAGTGTTAAACTTGTTTACAATGTTTATGTAGATACAATTATGACCTTCTTAAGTTTAGTAATAGCATTCCGCTCAATTTTAAATAAACTTTGTATAAATTTACATACACATGTCGATTCGTCCAAGTAGGCTCGAATACAATGCAAGCGAATTATGGCAAAAGCTAAAATTGTTAAGAAAGTATTGCATGTTTCTGTGACTTACGTTGAAATATAGCAATGAACGTCTCACTAAGCTTATTAGTGAGCAGTGCGTCAGGCAGCTCCCTGAAGTACTGTTTCACCATGTCCGCTACGTCGTGCGCCTGCGCCCCGTCGAAACTCAAGCTGCTCTCCGCGGCATCCAGCGTGTTCAAGTTCTCTATAGCGAACGGGGCATTGGACGCGCCGGCTGCTTCCACCACTGCGCGCAGCTTGGCGATGCGCGACTTGACGCCGGCTTTGCGGAATATACCCATCTGGGGAGGAAGAACAATTTCCATTCCTCTTCTACGTTGAGTCGATGATCCATTATTCATATAACGGAGGCTACTGAAATTAAAATACTACAACTGGACTATAACTATACTATAGCAGGAATTTGGGCACCGACAAAACGACAGTAGGTGCGTGCATTTTTATTAAAATTGGCATTTTGTAGTGTAGGACTCTATTTCAGATTCCGCCTGGGGAAGTACCACAGCTTTGCCAGTTATTCGATAGCCGAGTAATAAGTGCAATCATTAATACTGTGTTTCGGTTTAAAGGGCAATGTTACCAGATAAATTACTGGGCATGAAAATATTTGACATCTAGTATATCAGAGTGACGAGCGCAGTGCAGTGCAAGTGTAAGTTATGCAAGTTCATAATTTTGGCACTGCTACATACCTACTATATTGGGCAAGCGAGGTGAACATCTCGCTCGACTCGGCGCTTCATTCCATAAAAAAGAAGGCATTACTATACTAAGTATACATTTGTTTGAATCAATAATTATAATATTCCAAATGATCAAAAACTAAATAAAACAAAACAACTTATTATTTTCTTCAAAGTAATTTTGGCGTTTCACGTCTTGAATTTTCCAACGAGAACACACTAGTGCAACATTGCTATAATACCTAAGTTCGGTCAGTGTTTTAATCAAGTAAAAAACTGCTCTCAGTCAAATGCCTTATACTACTCATACTGACTTGATCTAGCGCATTGTTTTTCAGCCAATTGAGCGCGCACTGTATTGGTTTAGGCAGTGCATGCCCTGTCCTCTGCAGCGAGACCGTTAGTGGCACGCCGAATACTGTCTTATCTGAAACGTGAAGTCAGACAGCGTTACATAATGAATCAGTAGGGTAGATAATGTGTTATTGCTGTGAAAAAAGTCCTTCGACCTGCTCCTTTCGGCTGTCAGGAAGTTGAGGGGAAAAGTTGTGATGGAAAATTCCCAGTTTACGGTAAGCTAGTAGAAATAAGCCGTGGCAGCTTAATGGGAGACAAGCCTTGATAAGGCTATCAAGGCTTCGACGGGAGCAATCTCGCAGTGCTACTGTGAGATTGCTCCCGTCGAAGTTACGGGATTGTGTGCTCATATTTCGTAAACCAATGGGCTCTTTGGAATTTGTTTAAGGATTGTCATGCCACTGGCTTTTAGGTGAAGGAGAACATTGTAAGGAAACCAGCATACGTCCACAGAAAAAAAAACAATGGCGTATGTGAATCAAACAACCCACAGCTGGGCCAGCGTGGTGGTTATGGCCCAATGGCTCTTCGAGGGAAGGCATAATGTCAACCAGTGGACTTTTAAAAGACTGATTATGCTAATAGAAAATTAAAATTTGGTATTTTGCCATCGACTGATTACACAGAAACTTTCCAGTTGTCAACCATACAAAAAAGACGTCATATACTGTTCAATTTATACCTTTATAGTCGGGAGTCTTAATCTTCCTGATAATTTTGGGCAGCTCCCAGTTCCAGCCAGACTTGTGCGAGGGACAATACCGCTCCATGCACGCCGTTAGTCGTAGGAGAGCCAGCTTCCTCAGGATGTGCAGCTGACCGCAGGATAGGGAAGACATGGGGCGGGATACTGGAATTAAATTAAATATATTTCATTAGAAATCAGTAGTCCTACCCCTAGGCAATAGCACTTATGATACCTATCATAGGTGCTGGATTGCCTCGCTGTAAAGCAGGGATCATCAACCAGAAGACGTCCACTACTGGACGGAGGCCTCTCATTTAATGGGGGGCGTTTCAATAATCCCCTCACGCGGCAGGCAGCTTGGGGATCGCAAAATGCTCACCACCGTTAACGGAGAGGACGCTGCTGCCCGTTATCCAGTGGTCCTGGATACAGTTTTACGACATACTCAGGCCCTCGGTCCACGGATATGATTATCTTAAAATGTAAATACTTACAATATGAATCAGGGTCTTTCTGACTAGGTTGTGGTTGTAACGTGTTATTCGCTTTGGGGCCTCCGTTGAGGATGGTCGTCCTGAATGAGTACCATCTTTGGATATTGTTTCTGCAAAAAGCAAATATGTTCAATTAGCATGACTAACATTATGGTACAGGCCTATAAAATAATAATGTAAAATGACGACCTCTAATAACTAGTTGGCAATTCGACCTAAAGGTCATGACACGTGACCTTTAGGACGAATTCACCACTGATTTATAATGTTTATACAATTATCGCTTTGATTATTAGTATTAGTAGTCTATAGTGTTTCATCGCAGACGACATCGTTGCTTAACAGACAAAGTGTGGACAAACGCGAATATGTTTGCGCACTTAGTTCTAATGACCAACGCGATGGATTTGCATACGGTTTTCATTATCATTTAGAGAATTATTTCTAAAAGGTTTTGTGTTACACGAATACTGTATCCGAGTAAGACCAGAGCTTGTTTAATTAACATAGCTGTCCTTGTATTTATGTGTGTTCCACAGCTTTTGATATTTCTTAGTATTTCCAAAGCTTTGTTGTTAAGTTTCCTTACTTTTTGCTTTTAATATCGACGCTGTCATCGTCGTCATCGTTGTCTCCATCTTGAGACTGGGAGCCGGCCGAGTTCGGACTGCTCTCTAGCTCGGAACTTCTGGACGCTGACTTATCCCTCTTGAGACTTCTGTCGCGAAACCTGGAACATGAGGTGATTTAAGATAAGAATAAATAAGGATATAAAGGGGTACTTTTGCCCTTTGAAGGTAAGCCTATGTTCAGAAGTAGGATATTATTATTAAAGTATCTACTAGCAACGTTACGGTCCTCGGTGTAACACGATATCCTATGCGAATCATAATACTTTTACGGGATAAAAAGTAGTCTATGCCAATCTAACTGTATATACAAGGTATAAGCTACCTCTATACCCAATTTCATCAAAATACCGTTCAGCCGTTTTAACGTGAAGAAGCAACAAACATACATACCGGACGGCACGGACCTGCAGTCCGTGGAGCTAATAAAGAATTATATTTTTTTTTAAATACATACACACCGACAAACTTTCGCATTTTATAATGTTAATACGATTGACGTGTACAGTTAATATACGTACACACATTATAACTATACCTATACTACATTATTCACTGAAGCATTTAGCTATCTTCAACAATAGATAGATAAAAACGACAAAACAGTAGCACGGTTTTAAGATGCATTTTTGGTGTGAACTATAAAAAGTTAAGCAATCAGTTTTGCTTTATTTTTTAGATTCATCTAAAGCTATGTCATACGATAATTTTAACAAAAACTTCACAGTATCCATAGCCAATATCAAAACAAAATAAATCTGCGTCCAGTGCAGCGGCTTAGACAGATATTAGCATGCCAATAAGTTATAAAGTTCCTATGCCCATTACCGAAGGGTCGTTAGTACTAATGGACCAGCTTACAGCAATTAGTCACTCGTAATGAGCCTTTTGAACCGAGCACTCCATTCGTTTGTTGAGTTATGGGTACTTGTTTGACGGACAATTGGTATGGCACAACGGTTTTTAGGTTTCCAGCGCGTACGGTTAAGAGCAATACCCATTTTGGCTTACAAGGCACAATAAACTGTAAGTTGGTATGTGTATGTTTCACCACTACGCGTCATGCGTGTTGTTGTTTGGTCTCAGTAGAGAGAACATACACTTTTATTCAAATATATAGTATAGATCCAGTATAACGTCCTCTTGGTTAACGGTGGTGAGCGTTCTGCGATCCCCAAGCTGCCTGCCAAGCGTGGGGATTATGGCATTACCCCTCTATTGGGAGGACTTCGTCCAGCAGTGGACGTCTTATGGCTGACGACGACAGTATAGATCTGGAGTACTGAGCATGAAGTCAGTGGCGTCAATGGCGTGGCGTAGGTATAGAATTGATCCAAGCGGTAGGTTTTAGGGCCTGGATGCCTAATTTCCTTCCAGTGCCAACCCACAATTTCTCGCCCCAAGTGCATGCTATGATCGTGCATTTCTACTGCAATTTTTGCAGATTAATTTTTAAATCAGATAGCTCGACGACGGACGACTCGATCCTTTAAAAACCAAGTTGCAAAAAAGGCTAAACAAACAAAATAGAATAGAAATTACTTACTTTATTTGTGGCAAAAACATTATCAGAAGCAAAAACAAAAGAAATTCAGACAATTAAACACAACATATTAAAGAAATTAAAAAAACTTAAGCACTAGGTGTTTGCCACAAAACAGCCCCAGCTCAGCATGATGTCGGCTGTACCCTACCGGCGCTGGTCTTCCGCTGGGACCAGCAGGTGATCGCATGTAGTATACACACTAGTAATACTTATACCAAACGTATAATTTTAGTATAAACTTACTTCTGTCCTTCTTTCCCTAGGTTCAAAGAACTCGTTCTGATGGCTTGTCGTCGATGTACCGTGTGTCCTGGAGACTTTTGTACTTCCCGCAATACTTCGGGGTCCGCTTTTAATTCTACTGGAGAAGGAGGTTTTACGTATACCTGGAATTAAACATTTTATCCTTTTAATTTCTTTATGTTAACTTACTGGATAGGTTCTGCGTGATATTATGATAGTCGCAAAACGTATACAAATTTTGGGAAAAGAATTAACAGGTGCTCTTTCCCTGCGTACGAAATCACAAACCTTTTTTCCTCAAACAACAAAAGTCTCTGCCCACCCAGAGCCATAACTTATCATCAAACCAAGTAACACAAACAGGCAAAACAAATGAAAATCAAATTACCTCCGTCTGATGAGTGTTATGGGTATTATGCTCCTTATAGTAATTGTGTCTCCAACTCGCTGGCTGACATTCCGAATCGCTCAGCGCGCTGGAATCTTCATTCTTCACTCCTCTATGGAACATCCTTTTCGCTCTCCCCAGTTTGGATTTAGAACTTTTATTACTCGACCCCATGCTTCCATCTGAGGCATAACTTGAGCTATCATCTCCAAAAGGAGGATGCAAAACAAAAGAAGGTTCTAAAGGAGCTATAGGGGACGGAGGCATCACAGTCATCGGCGAAGGAGGTTGTGTTCTAATGCCTGACGCGTGATCAGGAGAGTTACGGGAATGAAAGTCGGAGAAAGGGAACGCCGTAGGTGTTGTAGGGGTCATATCTATGTAGCTAAGATCGGCGTATTTGTCCTGACTGACGTCGAGGAAGCCAGGGGATGAAACTATAACTTCTGTGCGGTTTTGACGTTTTCTTCTTCTGGTTTTAAGGGATTCCACTCTTCTGAGGAGCGCTTTAGCACCATCTCGCAGTCGTTCGGAGCCCGTTCTTCTGAATCGAGTGCCAGTCTCTTCTTCGTCTTCTTTGTCACTCTGTAACTGGATCATTGGTTGACCAGGTACTGTTAATCTGGAACAAACAAATTCTAGATTACATTTTCAAATATTTTTTGCCGTGTTCATATTTTGGTCATTTTGTTACCCATCTGCCCCAAGCAAAAGAACAAGACAAGAACCTGCACAATAGTAAAGGTTTTTTTGTAAAATGTTAATTTGTCAGTATTAAGATATTAAAACTGCGTTCAGTTGAACTCAGAAATGACTTTCTGTGGCTTAAATTTCACCTGCACCCTACCATGGAACAACGGAAGAAAATCGTCGGTTTCTGTTATTTATGCAATAAAGCCTACAACCATGCCTTCGTGGGGTGCTAATCCAGATAGCCCTAATTAATAATTAAAGGGGGTAATGGAGAACAGTTATTATAAAAATATTTTTGATTACTGGCGTGTTTTGGCAGCACTCCATTTTGTCATTATGAGAACGAAACAATTTAAAATTTGCATCCATCTTCCAAACTGTCTGACTAACAAAAACTGATTTTGCTTAATGTATTTTTGTGATACTCCCTAATTATATCATTACAAATTACCATTTTGCATTACTTAAAACTTATTCCAAACAAAGTGCTCAACAGTGAAGTTAAACATAGATCCTTCAAAGTTAGTCAAACTTGCATAATATTTGGGGGAATGAACGTTTCGAAGTGGGAAGTTTGGGATTAGACTACAGAGTAAGGTAAATTACCTACATTTATAGAGCGACTAAGAGAATTATGATATTTTATCCTAATAGTTACAATTATGTGAAATTCTTGCCACTATGGGCTGTCTTGGGATAATATTGTGTAGCTTTACTCCCTTTAAACTTACCCCATTCACGTCCCGATCCCACCTTGACTCTATGAATGTCCCGAGCAAAGAGAAAATATTATTAAAGAGATAGGCCATCTATCCAATGAAAAACTTAATTAGGTACTTAACTTAACTTCACTCTTTTTACCACAAGCCAAACAAGTAACGCCTGAATCAATCACTTTTTACCACAATTATATGTAAATAAAATGTAAGTAAGTATACTTCGGTTTGTAGGGCTGTACAATTCAAATTTAACTTTAATGTATGTACTTAACATAAAACACTGTTTTAAACTATCACGGTTGTTTACTAAAGTTATATTGTTATTGTTATGTACTTAACATACTTATAATATTTTATATTATACAGGTTTAAAAAAAAAGCCTTATTTTTAAAGATAGCTATTAAAGATAATCGGCTTTTTTAGTAAAATTTGATCGTTTCCATCTATCTACCAGTACCAACCCGTGGTTAGGCCATTGAGGTGGATATGGCCTAATCGCCCTTCGAGGCTACCGGTGGTGGTGGTGAGGGGTCACCACCCTCAGCCTTGAGGGCTTACGCTTAAGTCCAGAAATAGGCTGATTATGCTATTAAGCATGAACGTTTACACGTTTACTAAAGTTCTATTATTATTAACGGGATATTTACCGTGATTATCCCGTTAATAATAATAGAACTTTAGTAAACGACCGTGATAGTTTAAAACAGTGGTTTACACGTTTATCGAAGATAAATTGCGACTGTGATGATTTTGCTGTTGCTTGACCTGTAACATGATCTAGTTGATTCACGGGCTAAATCTTTTGAGTCAGTTTAAAATACTGTGTTCTACATACCTACTTGTACAACGTAGTTTTAACACTTGAAGATGTACCACAAAGACAAGATATTATGTATGGCAAGATCCATAATCTTTTATTGCGGGAAAACAATGCAGTGGGCGTGAAGACTCCGTTTCACTATTCACACGGCAACGTTACAGATAACGTTGTTTTATAACGGATATGTTAATTGCAGTAATTGTAGCTTTATTTGCGGTTATTTTAAGGTGCAATTTATGTTTATCTGTTAAAAATAGTCAAAGAGACATTTCGTTTTTTTTTCAACAAACTAATAGGTATACTTTATATTATGCATATATATTATTTGATTTAATATCAAACCCCCGAGCCCCGTGGTTTAACGCGAGTGATTAAAAAGTGAAAAGTTGTTATTATTAGTCTATATGTATATTCAAAAGGTTCATCCAAATCCGTTCAGCCAATTTTGGCGTGAAGAGGTAACAAACAAACACACACACATACCGACAAACTCTCGCATTCATAATATTAGTTTGAAGTGTGATTTCTTAATTAATATTTATATTTATTTAATATTTGAAGCAATTCAATGGTTTATTTGAATTTGCCTTGCCGCACCATACAATGAGAAACCGATGTCTGTCTGTCTATCGATGTAAATTTTCTCAGGGCTTAGAACCTCTGGAAGACGGGCAGCAGCGTCCTCTCGGTTAACGGTGGTGAACATTCTGCGATCCCCAAGACACCTTCCAAGCGTGGGGATTATGGCAACCCTCCCTCAGGAGGACGGGCAGCAGCGTCCTCTCGGTTAACGGTGGTGAGCATTCTGCGATCCCCGAGCCGCCTTCCAAGCGTGGGGATTATGGCAATCCCTCCCCATTAAGGGGAGGCCTTCGTCCAACAGTGGACGTCTCTTGGCTGATAACGATAATGATGATAATGATTAATTATTAAACCTCAGTAATCTCAGTTGCGAAAATTCGCTGCCGATTCCAGATGTTTTATGCAGCTTGTCAGTTCGAAATACTGTCATGCCTTGCACAATACCTTTGATTATATAGAGAGAGAGCGCTAGATTCTTCAAGCACAATACACACCACTGTTTGGCACCTGATTAACTGGCAGAATCATGGTACTTTCCCAGGACGATACGAAAGAGTCCTACTACCATCATTTGGGTGTACTATCAAACTAACACCCATTCGATTTTGGCTTACGTTCTAAGCTTCGAGCTCAAAATTGGTTTTTCATGTGCAATTAAATCATTTCCAGTAAAACGGTACACTATTTAAAAATCATCTACGTCAATAGCTTAATTACTTTCCCATCGGCTTTCCTCAGGCCGAAGTAAACAATGACATTCCATACATCGCGTCCGTAGAACGTACAATGACTATAATTAAGCGGTCTAACGTTTTGTTCTACTTACCGTTCAGTACTAAGCCCTTCACCGATCACGGTGCATTGCCAAACCTTAATGATAGGCGTGGGTATAAGGGCGTGGTGCGTCTGCAAGCAATGAGCTGACTGCTTTTACCTGACTACGCAAAAAGGAATTTTATGGTTTTAACAGTTTATTTATCATAGTCAGTAAGTTCACGTATTTACTCTAATCTCTTTAACCACTATCATATTTTTAGCCAACTACGAAGATATGAGATTGAATGTAACGAGTTGATGTGTTCCTTCTAATCTAACTTAAATATAATAAGATATTTTGACTAACAGAGTGTTTATATACCTACTGTTTTTTACTCCGTGGTTCTTTATGATGTCACAGTAATTTGTATGGCGAATTCAATAACCTAAGGTCGCGGCTTAAAAAAAAATTATGAGCCAATCAACAAAACATGTCGTATTTGATATTAAAAGGAAGGACCCAATAAGCAAATTCAAACGCCTGATATTAAGCAACATTACGATCTAGTATATAGAAAACGTTTATCTACAAGGAACTTCTTTATTTACTTTGAATCTGTAGATTTATTATATTCTACTTTTTGTGGAACATAAACTACGTTAGAGTTCCATAGAAAAACTTCTCTCACTTAGAACAAAATATGGTTCCAAATTTTGATTGACACTGAACTGTTACGGACAACCGAGACGATTACCATCAGGCAAGCGACTAATTCGGCTCAGTTGTAAAACCTAGCTAGAATTAGCTTACAATCGCACCACGCCTCAAGCAGTGCATGACTTTGGCCCCGATAGCCCAAATAAAGGGCGGCAGGTTTTTTGGAGCGGAATGCTTTTAGTGCAAGATTAATTGGATTCACGAGAAACTAAGTGGAAACTGTGGAATAACTGGAGTTTCAACACTAATAAGAACCTATTTAGGCTGCTGAAATCGGTGAACATACTAACATGCGTACATGAAAATATACGTATAACACAAGAGAAAGTCAGAGAGCAGTGTAGAGTCAATATGTTTGACTCTACACTGCTCTCCTCTCCTCGCTCAAACCGTCTCCTTGTTTGAAGTCGGTTAAAAACAGTTCATGATAAAAAGGTGCGACTTTCAAAAATGCTGACAAAACGAAACTAACTAAAAGATATTGAACGATGCCATCTGTCGCCGTAAACTTATCTCTTAAGTTAAAGGGAAAGGAAGGGATAAAATATTCTTTCCTAAACTTTTTAAGAAATTGAATAGTTAAGAAAATCGCTGCATCAACAAATTCTTGATGGCGGGCAAAGGCAAAGCGATGGTCAATCGTAGACTTATTAGTAAAGTTAAAAACATTAACAGCCCTACTATAAAAGCCGCTCAAACCTTAGTCACTGTTTAAGTTGCTCTGACAACATCTCGCTGTGACGTGAAAAGTCACGTGCGAGAACAAGACAGAGAAGCTTAAGCTAAGTTTAAACGGCGTTTTGTAGTAAGGCCGTATACATTTTTGGGTTTTTCTTGGAGCACCTAAGAATGCGTGCATTTGGTTAAACTTTAAGTTCAGATTAGCATAAGTGTAGTTTCTGGTTCATCATTCGCTAAACTAACGTTAACGACGGTGAGCATTCTGCAATCCCCACGCCGCCTGCCAAGCGTAGGGATTATGGCAAACCCTACCATATCAAGCAAAATGAGGGCCTTCGCCCAGCAGTGGACGTATTTTAGCTGATTATGATTCGTTAAACTAAACTGACAGGAGTAAAACTATGTGCGTCTAAATTCACTTCAATTATGTAAGAAAGTAAACATAATATTGGCGGGAATGCATTCTAATCAATTCTAGCTTGTTTGCATTTTAAAGTTAAGTAAGTCATTAATAATTTTATATTCACCTACATAGTTTATAGAACAGTTTCTCATCTGTAAATTTCCTAATCCACTAAAACAGACAGTCGAATGGTGTCTGTGTCAGTCGAAATGCTAACAAGCCAAACAAACGAACAAAAGGTCTTAATTTCATTCCAATAGTAGATATCTATCATCTTCATAGCGCCTCCGCTAGACAATCGGAATCAGAATCAATCCACTTAAAATTCCTATCGATCAATATATTGACGACTGTCGGTTTTGGGGACCAGTGTTGCCAGGTGGATACCAAAAAATTCTAAGAAATAAATAATTTATTTTACGAGATGATGTTTTTCGTCAAAAAAAATTTACCGGCTGTTTTTGTAGCAGGATCAAATTTACTGGAACGAAAAGTTGACGATTTTACCTAACAAAAGAGACCTCGAATATTAGAGACTTCTTTTCCAAGGACTTTTTTTAATAATTAAAACGTTTTATAAATGTAGGAATACTTTACAAAATAATTATACCTGTTTAGTGAGAAAACCACCTTCATCATCAGCCAAAAACGTCCACTGCTGGACGACGTCCCTTAATAGGGAGGGCTTGCAATAATCCGCACGCTTGGCAGACGGCTTGGGAATCGCAGAAAGTTCACCACCCATAACCAAGAGGACGCTGCTGCCCGTCCTGCGGTGGTTCTGGATGCAGTTTTAGGACATACCCAGGTCCCACCTAATATGAATCAATTTCAACTCCTATTAGGGGCGAAAGAAATAATATTTGGCTGATATATTTTGTAAATGCTACATGGTAGTAAGTATACTATTGCAAATACACTTACAATTGCATTACAAAAACGTATGAATTATAAACACCATGTTATAATTATTTCACTGGATTTTACCACCTCGTTAGAAACGCAACCTTCCAAGAATTTTCCATTAATTTTCTTAAAATTCCCCTTACCAAAAGTAAATTTCAGGCTGGCGACACCGCCGTATATCAATATTATTCAGACCGAGTTATTAATAAGACGCGGCCGTGTCAAGACACAGGCCTTCAAATGAATGCTTGAAGGGCTCAAAGGGAAGTAATTGGCTTTTGATTGCGTAATTCATAATCAGTCTTTAAGCCTGTGCTAGACGGTGTGGTTGCAGGCGTCTTCACGGAGGCCATGGTGGTGTTTTTTTTACCAAGGCGTGAACACGTCATGGTACCTAATTCCGTAACGCCGCGGCAAAAGACAGTCAAATTTTGTAACAAAGTAACTTTTCGAGTAGCATAATCAGCTGGTCAATAGTCCGCTGCTGAACGTAGGCCTACCCTGCAAGGGCGGTTGGACCATATCCACCACGCTGATCCAGCTGCGGGAGAGGATTCACTTACGCCATTGATTTTCTTCTCCGGAGAAATTCAATTCCAGGTGGTACGGAGGTTCTTCAGTGTTTTTCTTCACTGAAAAGCCAGTTGTATGAAATATAAAGATATAAAGACCACAACAAAACCTTGGGGAAGAAAGGTTCTTGAGTGGCGACCGCAAACCAGAAGACGCAGCGTAGGAAGGCCTCCCACTAGGCGGACCGACGACATTGTAAAAGTCGCGGGCAACCGGTGGATGCAAATAGCAGGTTGTCGTACAGTGTTGCGGTCTAAGGGGGAGGCCTTCGTTCAGCAGTGGTCGTCTCCGGGCTGATGATGATGATGATGAAAGACCACAACTGATTCGGATACTAGCGTGTACTTACCGTGTAGACAGTGGTTAATGAAATACAGCTTTACTACTGTCTACTTGGTAAAATAATACAATGGTCACATTAGTAAACCATTCTGTCTACATTCGAGAATATCAGGAATATCACCAAATTTTCTGGTGCATGGCAACGATGCTACAAAAGTGACTGTCTAGCACAGTTTATTAAGTAGTTTTTGTTATTTACAATCCTCTGGCTTTCAGTGAAGTAGAACATCTTGAGGAACTTGAAGAAGAAATTGAGCTAAAGTGGTGAAGTGTGGCTTAATCCTGTCGAAGATCTCTACCCAGTTGTAGGATGCAATGATACTGTTTAGAGACTGGCCAATTATCTAACAGCCTGTTATTCGTAGTTCAGAAATCCACTTTTCCAGCAATGATATTTTGTAACAGCTTGTTTAGAAACCATGATAAACAAAAATATACCTCTGACAGCTCTCGATAAATTTCATATTTTTATTGGCCGAGCTCTAATGGCCGACGCCTCCATATACGGTAAAGTATTTAGATTGCATTGTGGCGCAGTTAACGTCTATCATATTTAATGGACTGCCTCTCATTGTTTGATTGTTTAATGGTATTGGATGGAAGCCCGATTGTAAGACATTTATTGAATAGTAGCGCGATCATGGAGCATTGACTGATATGAGTGACAAAGAGAAATCAAATAGTGCGTTTGCTCTGATGTCGGGGCAATAGAATACGAGTAAGACATCGGTATCCCCTGCCGATAGCAAGAAACTGCTGAAAGGAACTTCTATGCTCGGGATGGTAGGAGTTGGAGCATCTAAAAAACCCGGGGAGGACAACGACGTTGTGAGGCTCACGTCGTCGTGGATGTTTTATAGAAAGAAGCGTTTATTTGGCGCCCAACACGTTACATTTTTAAATTAACATCAAAAGAGCAGAGTGTATTAAGGGTATGTACTCACAGGTCGGGTTCCACATCGGTGTAGTGCCCATCTGCGTCCACCAGCCCAACCCTGATGGTCGGTAGTGTCTCGTCTTCGTCATCTTCCACCTCCCCTCTCGCCTCCCGCGCCTCCCGCTCGGCTAGTGCTCTGGCTGCTATCACCTGTGAACATTAATGTCATTTGTTAGATTTATTCTGTCCTTACTCTCAAAATTATGACGCTGAACTGAAAAGACGAAGATCGAGTCTTGTTCTTGGGTTCAAAAGGTATAATTAGTCGATTTTTCCAGGAGTCATTTCTATTTTTTTATTTGCCATGATCCCTACGCTTGGCTGGTGGCTTGTGGGTCGCAGAATGCTCACCACTGTTAGCCGAGAGGATACTGCTGCTCATATTCCGGTGGCTTAGGACGCAGTTTTAGGATATTTCCAGGACCAAGGTAACAGCAATGGTGTAAAAAGGATATACCTGAAGTCTTCTTTGCGCTTGTGGCGTGATCTCCACGACCCTGGACCATCTCCTGGACTTCCTCTCGTACTGCCATTTGTCGCTCAGCGCGCATTGCTCGTCGTCAGAATCGTTCTGTGGACCAAACGAATTGCAATTTTAGAGCCTAAATCAAGCCAGGCTTACTGTAAAGTTGTAAAGACACTAACTCCATTATTTCACTCTCGCCTCGACTTGGATAAGTTCCGATTCGATTTTTGCACCCGAATCAAAGGAATAGTCGAACTTTTCGCAAGGTTTACAAATAAAACCAGGCATTAATAAACATTCAACTGAATCAGCCTACTTTAGATGAGAATGAACTTATTTGTCCCAATGATTATTTTGTTAAACTGGGGAAAAACTTCCACTAGTTCAACAATTGAACTAATCGGTTGTACTAGTGGTAATGAGCCTACTGTGACTGTGTATATAGTCACGTACTTGGCATTACGATCAACTTAGACAAAAACTTTGTCGGGGCTACTTTACGAGTCAGTGTAGAGAAAATGTTAAGGGTGATAGTGGTATATAACCAGGCACTAGAAATAGCCTAACCACGCCATGATTATATTATTATGTTTTTATTCATCAAAAACGCAAGTCCACCTAGTAGGTACTACAAATTGCTTACAAATCCCAGAAGATTTTGAAACAATTACGGGAAGTAAAATGGAAACGTTGAAACTCCCAGGAGTGCGATTCGGTAGGGTTCAGTGAATTTTGTGAGAAGATTGCCATCTTCTATATATGACACTCGGAAGTACTTGAAACAACTGAATTTCACTAAATATACGCGAAAGTTTGTAAGTTTATATGATTGTTACTTCTTCATCCTGTGATAACTCAATTGATTTAAGTTAATTTCAAAATAAAGTGCCTATATAATATTAGATTTTATATTATAGATAGATTAATAATATATAATAAGTCAGGATATTATAGAGTTTAAGAAAAGCTACTACTTTTGTCCCAGGAAAAAATACGTTTATCTATAATTTGCCCAGTGGACAAAACCGCGGGCGCAGATGGTATAATTAGATGGTTAATGTTATTACCCCATGCTTGCAGGCAGGATATAATAATGTATTCTAAGTATTATAATGTAATTTACATTACTCAATTATTATTTTTCTTCCATGTTAATTGGTCTAAAATAAAATTAAACTCAATAAAGGCACGTAAGTTTCTTGTTTAAATTTAATTCACTTGGAGTGAATAGGTGTAGAACGTTATAGCTTAGGAGCTGAAGACAACTTACTATTACTAGCTTACGATAAAATAAGATAAAAGCTAAAAATGTTAAGTGCGTCTATTACATACAGTTTTTTGATATTTATTTTTG
The DNA here is from genome assembly GCA_905404285.2 of Erannis defoliaria. Classification (NCBI taxonomy): domain Eukaryota; kingdom Metazoa; phylum Arthropoda; class Insecta; order Lepidoptera; family Geometridae; genus Erannis; species Erannis defoliaria. Next base: position 14,182,081 of record FR990066.1, read on the forward strand.
CAAGTCCTTGATAATGGTACAAGTTATGCAAAAAGTCTGGCAACTAATTACGCAAAGTTGAATCCCAAATATACAGACATGGATACACGACGGCTTAGGTCTCCGTTGGAACTCTTTATCTCATTGACTTTCTCTATGCATGTCCCTCACCTTAAAACAGTTTAGGTCCAAATAAATAATCTACAATTATTCGTTTTTGGCCACCGATGCAAACAGACAGTTTATAAGTTTAATCTGTGTGTATCTATGTATCTGTCTGTGGCATCGTAGCTCCAAAAAGTATAAACCGACTTTTATTTAGTTTTTTTTTGTTTAAATGTTGACTTTTTCGATAGTACTCTTAGCTGAAATTCAGTTTTATCGGCAGTTTTAATTTTTAATTTATTATGATTCATTTCAGGTCATCAACTTAAGTCAGGTTCTCACGTAACAAAACCTACCACCGTCTCCCGAACTGTCATCTTGTTCAAAATGTTCGTGGATTCGGCTTTAAGTCTTAATTGAAATGGTTTGTCATGGAATGAAGTAATTTGTTTCGGATTAAGTAGAATCAGAGGCACCTGCGGCTTCACAACCAAATTATTTAATTGAAAGCACTTCAGTATCTATTATGTAGTTTGTTCAATAGAATGCTTACGTATTTGATAGAAACAGTCATTATATCTCGAAAAGAAATAGAGAGAGACTTCTAAGACTATACACTGATTACTTTATATTCACTCTATATTTTTATTCTATACTGATTACTAATAAACTAAGCAAGTAGCGTTTGTGGCGTCGCTTAGTTATACTGCAACTATTGTAGGTACCTATCTAAAAGATTATCAAAGTTAAGCATTGGACGATTCAACCTATCTTCGAATGACCACAAGTGGTTTAATTGACCTGTAAGAATTTGTTCATCATCATCATCAGCCCGGAGACGTCAACTGCTGAACGAAGGCTTCTCCCTTAAACCGCCACAGTGTACGACAACCTGCCATTTTCATCCACCGGTTGACTACGACTTTACAATGTCGTCGGTCTACCTTGTTCCCACAAGGTTGACCGACGACATTGTACACACAAGCGTACATTGGACACAGCGTAGGAAGGCCTCCCGGCCTTCCTACGCTGTGTCTTCCGGTTCTTGAGTGGCAATTCCACTCAAGAACCTTTCTTCCCCATCGGTTATCAGTTCTTCAAGCGATGTGAACAATTTATTATTAATAAATTATGATTATAATTACAACTGCCAAGCCGCCTGCCAAGCGTGGGGATTATGGCAACACCCCTCTATTAAGGGTTTGTGGCGTGTTAGGGTTTGTGGCGTGTTGTGGCGTAAGGGTGGATGTTTTATGGCGACAATAATTACAACTGAGCGATACCTAGGTTGAGTCTTAATATAAATGGCAAATTCTTGTAGTGGTAGGACTCTACTGCAGAGTCCGCCTGGGAAAGTACGATATCTTTGCTAGTTATTCAACCATCAAGCAGTAGTGTGCAAGCATTTCTGTGTTCCGGTTTGAAGGGCAATGTTACCAGAGAAATTACTGGGTATGAAGAGCTTTAACATCCAATATCTCAGGGTGACGAGCGCGGTGCCATGCGGCGCAGGATTGTGTTCGCAAGTTCACAATTCTGGCACTGCTACTGTTAGTGGCAGACGTGAAGGTTACCACCAGGCGAACGTCTACCTCGCCTCGTCACTTAGATGTATAAAAAAAGAAAAAAAAGAAAGTAATTGCAAGTTTTTAGGAGTAATAATGGCTTTGGCATTATAGTCTGAGAGAAGAGCAACCAAAAAACTGCAAGCATTTTCTAAAGGTTTTTTTTAAATATTACGTTACATTGGGGGGGGGGGGGGGGGTAGTGAAATAGCCTGCTGTCAGTCATCCGGTTTCGGTAGCGTTCGTTTGGCGCGGGGGCGGCTTTGACCATATACCTCGCAACTACTTTCTAAAGCCAGAAAATTAATTTGCGAGCAGTATATTAACTAAAACTAAGTTTTACGATCCTTAGTCATGGAAATCCTGTAATCGGGCGCGTCAGTTACGCGGCTGTAAAACATCGGTACCTACATCGCGCAAGTACTTTCTTAAATCTGAAATTTCGTATACAGGTGAAGAATATTATCATAATCACAAAAAAATTGACAGTCGGTATAAAAAAGTTTCGTCGGTTGTCGTAGTGTGGCGTTCTAAGGGGGAGGACTGCGTTCAGCAGTGGACGTCTCCGGGCTGATGATGATAATGATGATAAAAAAGTTTCGCGCTAAATGCTAATGAAACCAGATGACTGATGTACCTACATAATATTATAAAATCTGCCTTTAGAAAATGGTTGCAATTTTTGGTCGCTCGCCTCTCGGACTATTTAGTCAGTTTTTCCAAATTAAGTAAGTACAAGTTTATAAAATCCTTTACAGTGTTCAAGTTGCAAGTAAATTGTCTTCTTTTAGGTAAGCGTGCTAGACCAAATCTTGGCAGCCATTTTCCAAGGTCGAAAGTGTTTACGTTATTTTAGAATTAAATAACAGAAAATATTATCTCGAACAAACTTCGTCCCACTTTCTCTGAACACCAAAAAGCTATTGGGAAACATAAAATTGTTAGGTACTCAATTTCCGACAGAACCTTTCAAAACCACCCGGTCCAATTTTACATTAACGTTTGATGAATTTAAATCGACTGTTATTGTTATGAATGGATTGAACAAATTTACCCGCGGGAAATTCGACGGAAACTGAAGTAGAATTGCCGAAATTGGCTTTTATGTGGGAAAGTCGACAACATGTACTAAACAATTAAATCTGTTCGATGATAAACAAACTCGTAACTGTAACTTATACAGGGTTATCATTATGAGCAACTTTTACAATGGTTTCAACTCTGAAATCATGAAAGAAAGTTCAGCACAAGAACTAGAACAAGTGCCTACCTACACAAGTTTACAATCCATTTTTTTGTGTAGTAGGCTAAGTAGTCGATGTAGTTTGTTGTAGTTTATTAATTAAAGACCTAACTATTTAAGTGAAATAGTAAAAACTTTTTTTTTTAAAACCGACTTCTAACATTTATAGGACCACCTCGAAAGTACACGCTTTGAAAGAAAAAATAGTTTGTATTGTTGAAGAAATCGGTGCAAATACAATTAAAAAAATCATTACTATTACGCTGAAAAAGATGATCACACTATCACACTAATAATTATAAAAAAATGAAAGTTTGTCACACACTCGTGCACGGGCAGCAGCGTCCTCTCAGTTAACGGTGGTAACCATTCTGCGATCCCCAAGCCGCCTGTCAAGCGTGGGGATTATGGCAACACCTCCCTTTAAGGGAGAGGCCTTCGTCCAGCAGTGGACGTCTTTCGGCTGTTGATGTGTATGTGATGTGAAAGTTTGTCGGCCTATGCGTGTATGCGTGTGTGCGCGCGTATGTTTGTTAGCTCTTCACGCCAAAACGGCCGAACGGATTTGGATGAAACTCGGAATTAAGATATTTTTCGGAATAACATTTGTATTATCATCATCACCGTTTTTCATCATCACGCGGATGAAACCGCGGTACGCAGCAAGCCATAGTGCAATATGAACGTACAGGCTTCTAAACTATATACTTAGTATAGTTACTTAGTTAGTAGTTATAAAGTTTTTTTTTTGTTTGAGTCTTTGGGTGTTTTGTGTTATGGGGAGGTTCGATGCTTTCGGTTTACTTCTTGCCCCCACATTAAGTGTTTAGAAATTGATTTTTATGAGCAAGTGTAGTGAGTGTGTGTTATTGATGATATATTGATGGTGTGATGGTTGATGACATATTGAGTGTATGTTCTAGTGATGGTATTATGATGTGATACTGTAGATATATTGAGTGTTGATTATCTTGTGATGATATGATGATATAATTAGTGTTGATTATCTATTGAGGGTATTATGATGTAGTATTGATGACATATTGAATGTTTAATATCTGGTGATGATATTATGATGTGATAATGATGTTGTTTTGAGTATTGATTGTTTAGTGATGTTTTTATGTTGTGATATTGATGCTAATATTGAGTGTTGTTTATCTAGTGATGATATGATGATGTGATATTGATAACATGTTGAGTGTTGATTATCTAGTGAAGATAATTGATGTGATGTTGATGATATATTGAGTGTTGATTATGTATTTATATATCTAGATCTAGTTATATAGTTTAAAACTGTATTTCAGGAACCGAAAGTATCTCCTAATTATTTATTTATGTTTATTTATTTATTTATTAGTAAGTCATCTTCCTGCCCTTATCCCACTAGGTGGGGTCGGCACAGCATGTTTCCTTTCTCCACTTCACTCTATCATTTGTCATGTCTGCATGCACTCCCTTTACACGCATATCATCTTTTACACAGCTCATCCATTCCTTTTTAGGGCGTTTCCTTCCGGTTTTACCACTTACCACCATTTTCAGGCTTTTTTTGTTATATGGCTCTCCTCTCTTCTCATAACATGTCAATACCACGCTAGTCTTCCGCTCCTTAATTTTTCGGCCACCGGTGCTACTTTTTGACTTCCTCTTACATACTCATTTCTAATCTTGTCCATCCTAGTCACTCCACACATCCATCTCAGCATTCACTGTGGTGTGCTAGTTACTATGTAAGTAGATGTATGAAAATCCGTAGGCCAAACTCAGCTATAAATACCTGATATAGAGGGCTAATCCTATTATAGAGTTACAAACAAAGCCTACAGGGAAATCACAGCGGATGACAACCTAACATTTTGATAATAAGCTTAATGATACAGAATCAGAACACAAGACTGAAATAATTGGACAAACTCTATTGGATGTGTGTAGTGTAATTTTATGTAGTACGTTATCTCTGGTAGTATATCAAGAATCTAATCTTATATTGATAGTTATTTACTACAATTTAATGACAAGCTCCATTATGGATGCACCGCCCGACGGCTCGAACTCATTGGTGGGCGTGGCTAAAAAGCGTGCTCTCTTCATCAAATAAAGTGTGGGAAAAGGAGAAAGAAAGAGAAATGAGCACGCATTTTTTTTTGTTGTCGGCCTTTAGCTGCATGTTTGTGTTGAAAAAACTACTGGTTGAATTTCTTCCAAACAAAAGTTATTTTAAATGTTGATGAACTAAACTATGCCGCTAGATAAGATAAATTATTTTAGAGTTTTCATACTCCTTATGTTTATAATTTAAGTCCACAGTGGCGTCAAAATTGAGCTAAAATACGAGATGTTTCCTCATAACTTTCGTGCTTAGTAAGTTTTTACTTTCATACTTTGGTAATAATACAATCCTAGACAATGAAGAGACAAATCGAAATATTAAACTTCCCCGTTTCTTGGCGAAGTGACCGGCTTGTTTACTCTTATAACTTGATATTTGAATGAGACCACAAATTTTCAATCACGTAAATCAGTTAGTACATGGCATTTAACAGCTCGTAAAAAGGCTGGACTGGGTATGTCCTAAAACTGCATCCAGAACCACCGGAGGATGGGCAGCAGCATCCTCAAGCCGCCTACCAAGCTTGGCAATTGTTGAGGGGAGCCCTTCGACCAGCAGTGGACGTCTTCGGGCTGAACTATGTAAGTGCTACTCCTCATCTAGAAGGATCAGAATGTGATATTTTTATTATTTATTTATTATATATATACCTATTATTATTATCATTTATAAAATCAAATGACTAGACGAGCAAGACGTTCGTCTGGTGGTAAGCGTCACACAATCCTGCGCGCACTGCATTGCGCTCGTCACCCTGAGATATTGGATGTTAAATCTCTTCATACCCAGTAATTTCTCTGCTAACATTACCCTTCAAACCGGAACACAGTAATGCTTGCACACTACTGCTTGGCGATTGAATAACTGGCAAAGGTGTACTTCCCCAGGCAACTCTGCAGTAGTCTTTTTATACTTACTGAGGTGATAGTAAGCGAACCCAAAGATAAGTACTTAGTACCTAATCATTTATCATCTCTCTCATTAATCATCGGTAATCTCTCTCTGACATGTTACCAAAGCACGCATATCAAACCGTTGAATAAACTCAATCCCGCCTCGTCATACTCTCGTCAACACGGTCTAAACTTTCAATAGAACCAAATTATTAATATTAACTAGCTGTTTGACCATAATTATAACATTCGTTTACACGCAGTGACTGTTATCTAATCTATAACAAAATTTTAGGTACACCACGATTTTCTCCGTGAGGTAACACGGAGATAAAATTACTTGTTTTCATTGACAATACAGAAGAAATGTACTCGCGCTGCTGATGGAATACACGGAGAAAAAAACTATTTTTATCTTATTGTTATTGTCAATGAAAACAAGTTAATAACATATGTTTTTAAAGCTTAAACAGGAAGAAAAATTATGACCTCCGGCAGGACTCGAACCTGCATACGAGCAGTTATTAGTTGGTAGCTTGGAACACGTTGAGAAATTGGGCATCCAGGCAGAGACTTCTGTAGCCTAATGGGCAAAGCAGTTGGGACGGAAACCCATAGAGACTGCTCGTATGCAGGTTCGAGTCCTGCCGGAGGTCATATTTTTTCTTCCTGTTTAAGCTTTAAAAACATAGAAATACCAAAAGTGTGGAAACACTTCATACAAAAATAGTCTAAAAGTTAATAACCGTTCTATGACGCTAAATTTGACGTGTCGGTATAGCAGATTTACTTAGACGAATTTGAGAATATACCGAATTTTATCGAATTATACCAAATTAAATGTCAAATATACGATTTAAATGTCAAATATAACGATCGTAGCTACGGCTAGTTTTATGCAAGGTATGCACTACGTAGAACGATCTATCTAAGTCGAAAGAAGGTCATGTACTCATCATTACGAACAACTATAAGGAACCAATCCTGTAATCTCTAATTGTACAACAACTATATCTCTTCGCGATTTTAGGGTTGGTCCCGTAGTCAAAGTAATTGTTCATAATGATGAGTATATTAACCTTCTATCCGCTTAGCCCCGTAGAAGAACACGTCACGTCACGTCACGTCACGTCATCAGCCATAAAACGTCCACTGCTGGACGAAGGCCTCCCCCTGAATAGAGGGGTGTTGCCATAATCCCCACGCTTGGCAGGCGGCTTGGGGATCGCAGAATGCTCACCACCGTTGCCCGTCCTCCGGTGGGTCTGGGTGCAGTTTAAGGACATACCCAGGTCCCGTAGAAGAACAAACAATATAAAATTTTCTATACTCTAGCCAATTTTTTTCCTGTGTCTAAAGTCTTGAGTTAATTTTTATTTGTTACAATTTTTATAACTACATATAACATCAATTTGGTAAGATGATACGCGGAAATCGAAAGATCATAATCAAATAATCGGACACTCGTTAACACAAGTGATTTATCGTTTTCGACAACTAACACATTGTAAGACGATATCTAGCTATTGACAGTGACAAGTGACGAGCGAGTGACATTACAACAAACCAATGTGGCTTCGTTTGTAACAATAATAAAAATATTTTTAAATAACGCCGGTAAAGTGAGAGTCAGACTCGTGAAACAACCAGCTTTTAAAGATCACAAGTAGTTTCGTAAATGGTATTTCGCTATCTATTTTGATTAGAGTAAACGATGTCACATCTGCTGGACTGTGCGGCGTGCCCTGAAACCTGCTCCCTTAACGACCTACACGAAGGCATGGAGAGTACCTACCTACGTTGGAAGCATCTGTTAAAGGTACAAGTAACGAAACAGCGACACAAAAAGAAAAATTGGACTAATTTGCCTTTTAGAACCTACTTACAATTTTATCTCACTTTAATCATAAGCTGCAAACAAATGTTATGCTCTTAGATCTCAGAGGTCAAACCAATTACGTTTATGAGGAGCAAGATAATATGAGACCTTCGCACGTGTATTCTGTAATGTGATGGTACACAGAGCCGGCGTAAGGCAAGTGTGACGTGGGCCATCGCTTCAAGCAGCCAGGGCGAAAGTGGTTCTTTAGGCAGCTTTCTTCAACTGAAGAAAACTATAATATTTTGATGGTGACATGTAATGAGACAAGCTTGGCGCTCTCCTTAATGTAAAAGATTCCTGCCTATCACCAATACTATACCGACCCACCCAGAACTTTGAGTTCTATCTAACAAAACATTTCCTAAGACATTGTATGTACAAGACATAAATAATTTGGCGCTCGTTACTTTTAAATGTTCGGTGACGAGTCATTATTCTAAAATTATCCCTGTAATTTGCGACTTATTAATTTCGGTAAGGGCATTGTACGCGAATAAACATCTGGTTTTATCTACCACCATAGTTATTTCTTAAATTATTTGAGAAACGTTTGTTAGCGGTCTACCGTTTCGCATAACTTTTTTTACTATAAATTAAACTTGAACCAGTAGATAGGTCTTACAAAATGTATGTTGCCCACATCAAACGGCCTTGCTCCGCATTGGTGATGACGGAACTAAAAATAGACAGGTGTTGGTCTGAGGCAATACAAGGTTAGTAAATACCATGAATGACATGATAATTGGAGTTGTTGGCTGTTTTTCGGTAAAATTGCGTATTATTTATCTTTGTGAACTGGGCAAAATGTTTGGTCTTACCTACTTCATTCACGCGTGATGGGAAAACTACAGATGAAAACATTTATGCTCGCAGAATGAAAACCAAATGTTAACTTGAGATATTGTCAGAGTGAAACGAAGGTCTTAAAGTCTTCTATAGGTGGTAGCTCACGAGGCATAGCTATGGGCAAGGGTGGGAAATACCCACTCTAGAAACTGCCCACTACAACAATTTAGTAGTCAAGTAGTAGTGCTTATACTATTTATATAGATTTACCTGCACCATACTTTCAACGTGACTACCAGCATTAAGGTAAAAAGGAGATTGACTGAATTGCATAATTTTGTATTACTAATTTTTATGATATCTCATTAGGCTACTGTGCTTAGTTTAGCTGGACGGCTGCCCCCTCTATACAAAATTTCTAGCTACGCCAATGGACGTATATAGTCACTCCGTTGAGTTTTAATGCGTCCTATCCTAATACACTACGAAAACGATTAAACGTAGGTGGATTTGTATTCAATAAAATTGGGACTTATTAATATATGATACAGTTAATTTTAACAATAGACTTCCGTTTGTCTATCAACTCACCTGATGTTAAGCGAAGATGCAGTCTACGATGGAGCACGCTTGCCTAGAAGAAACCGATTCGCACGCTACTTGAAGACATCCAGATCACTATTGGAAAACACCTACTCAGGCAGCGCATTCCACTGTTTAGCAGTACGCACAAAGAAAGTGGAACCAAACCACTTCGCACGAAATCGAATGAAACGCAAGCATGCATTTTTTTTGCAATAGGTACTACTAGAGTTGAGAACCGTAAACTAAAAGAAAGGTTTTATAGTTCGACTCTATGCGGCCATCCCAATAATTCAACTATATTACACAGCGATGGCACATATTGTAAGCCATTGTAGGCGCTCGGTAGTGCTTGAAATTGGTCAGTAATTGAAATATTGTACAATGTGCTGTTGTGCCCGGATTATGCACGGATTTGCGTAACAATTGAGGCCTCTTACGTAATTAACTGCGACTTATTTGTAACTGATTTCAATTGTAGGGTTCAGTATCCAAAATTTATCCAACGAGACCTTATCACTAAGTTATATATCGTGTGTCTGTCAGTCTGTAACTTTTTCCCTGTAATAAAAACGGGAATATATAGAAGCAATATTGAATCTGAATCTAAATAAATAACAAGTTTGTTATAAACACAAATAATTTCAAATAGCTTAAAAAAATACTACCGCCTTCAAATTAATATGAAAGCAGATTTTTTTTCGGTTATAATATATCTATTTCGGTCCATAATTGACGGAGAAATCGGTGAACATACATTATAAAAAAACATACATGCCGTCGAACATAGAACCTACTCCTATTCTGAAGTCGGTTAAAAAGCGGCTAATTGTGCGACACCCAGACTCTCGCGGCGCTCAGTACGGATTCCAAACAAAACCAAAGAAAAGACAATTTTATAGTAAGCTCTGTTCGCCCGCAGCACAGAAAGCCATCTCGCACTTGACCGATATGATACGATTTTTTAGGTGTTTTCTTCTCAATTCGAATTAGGTTTACGTTTGACCACACTCTTCCTAGGTCACCCTTCCTAGATTTAAAGATGTCGATGTTGTACATTACAGGGAATACAGACTCTGCCAGAGATTTCGTTCCACTGCATCGCTATACGAATAACAAGCCTTCGCTTCGGTTTTCGCATCTTCGCTTAACATCAGACGAGATGGCAGTCAAATGCAAGCCTGTAAATAATATTAAAAAAGAAAAGGATGTTTAGTTATAGCCTTCATTGACTCAACCATTCGGGCCCTCTTCATTCAGTTTTAACCCCTCAAAGCAACTCACCTGAAAGGGTCCTATTGAGTTAGGTTAGGTACCTAACTAATCTTAACGTACCAACAAGTGAAGTTATTGTTTGAGTTACGTACTATTGCTCATATGTATGGCTTTGATCCATTGTATTATATGTACACCTAGGTGACCTAGGTTGTTTTTGGCATCGCACGTTGTGCATTCTGCCAGTGTCAAGTTTATGAATTTTCAAGTTTTTATATTAAAATCAAGTCAAATATGTCATGAAATCACAGTTAGTCACACGAAATTAGTCATAGTCGAGTTCAAGTCATGCCCTAGTAAAGTTGTGGCGACTTTACTATGAGCTTCTACGGAGTTTTGAAAACAACACGAATTACACGAAAAGACATTTGTTTCACCAAATTATATCACTTGCCAAATCTCGTGCATGTAATTCAACACTCAATGTATAAAACCCCACCATTTTTAATCATTAATTCGCGAAAAAACACACGCTTAAGAAAATAATAGAATGCAGCGACATGATTTTCTTGCGTTCCCGCCAAAAGTCACGTAAATTTATTTGTTTTGTTGTTTCTAATAGTTCCTGGCCATGGATACTAGTCCTTCAGCCGAATACATATTTCTTCATCGATCCTTCTTTCTGCAGTTAAATGAGTCGTAGTCACAGTCCAAGTCACACACAGTAAGTCACAGTCAAGTCTAATCATGCCCTAGTAAAGTCGTGGCAACTTTACTACGAGCTTCTTCGGAGTTTTGGAAACAACACGAAAAGACACGTTTCACTACGTTATATCACTTGCCCACACTCTTGCCCGTAAATCAGCACTTAATGATTAAAACGCCACTATTTTTATGCATTAACACTCGAAAAAACACAAGTTTTGGAAAATAATACAATGCAGCGACATGATTTTCTCGCGTTCCCGCCAAAACTCCACGTTAATTTATTATTATCCAGTGCTGCCAAGCGAGAAAAAAAGATTCAGTTTGCAATTTTTTTATTGCCAAGCAATATTTTACAAAAAATATATATATATTAAAAATTGTAAAGGCTTACTGTCATATACGCATAAACCGTAAAAAAGTATTTCAAACCTATTTTAGTTAAAAAGTGTTTTGTTTTCTTTTTTCAAAGTAAAATCGAAAATCGAATTTTTATTTATTTATTTATACCAGAAGTTTCGACGAACAACATTTACCAGGCATTCCATAAGAAAACGTTTACGGCTAGTGTCGAGATCGGATTTGATTGCTCCACAGCAATTATCAAGAAATCAGATAAATCATACATTACACTGAGTTTAATGAGAGCAACTATTTCCCGGGAAAACTTAACGTTTACGTAAGATCTTTAGTGGTTATTGAAGCAGTTAGAAGTATTCATAACTTTATTAGTTATTACGAATATACATTTCCTTCGTCATGATCATCAGCCATAAAACGTCCACTGCTGGACGAAGGCCTCCCCCTTAATAGAGGGGTGTTGCTATAAATCTTGCTTGGCAGGAGGCTTGGGGATCATAGAATGCTCACCACCGTTAACCAAGAGGACGCTGCTGCCCGTCCTCCGGTGGTTTTGGATGCAGTTTAGGACATACCCAGGTCCAAAAAAAGTAAATTTCTTTGTATATAAAAACTTACTTTAGTACAAAAGCAAAACCTGTAATCTGTAATACAAAAAACTCATCAACAGGCAAACCTTAAAACCTGAATTAAAGCAATTAAAATTAAAATTTTGAATGACTAGCGAATATTTCTTTAGATATTGGATCTTCCAATAAAATTATTTATTAATTTTATAAATTCATCCTTTTTCAACTTTCTCTCTATTTTAATTTATATCGGTCTAATTGGATTCAATAATAAACAAGTTTACAAAATTAAAGTTTTACTCAAAACTCAATTTAAGATTGTAAAACGTTTAAGGATTTTAATGAAAAGTTCATAATTATTGGCTTTGATTGGCATCAATTAATGCAAAAACGTCTGAATATTTTCTATTCTTTTTCTTAATGCCTAGTCCACACAGGGGACAAATCTATAATTAAGTAAGTACATTAGTCACTGAAGCACTAAAGGCAAGAAAAAGAGGTTGGGCCAACCGGCATTTTTTTTTGTATCCTGTTTATGACTATAAATTGCCGTTGTCGGCTCAATTGGTGTATTATGGACCGGGCTCTATTACATCTCGACAGAACATTGTTGAAAATTTTAATAAACATTTTTATACAATTAAGTGACGAGATGAGCAAGACGTTCGCCTGGTGGCAAGCGTCACGCCTGCCACTAACAGTAGCAGTGCCGGAATTGTGAACTTGCGAAAACAATCCTGCGCTGCACTGCACTGCGCTCGTCATCCTGAGATATTAGATGTAAAATCTCTTCATACCTAGTATTTTTTCTGGTAACATTGCCCTTCAAACCAGAATACAGTAATGCATGCTTGCATAATACTGTTTGGCGCTTGAATAACTGGCAAAGGAGCTCTGCAGTAGAGTCCTACCACTACAGAAACAAATTACTGTACCAGATGCTAACAGTTGTGAAGGAACATGATTAGATCAACTAGGTATAATTATCTAGATAAGGAAAATGCGAATGCTTTTCCAGTTATTGTAGGAATATGGTTAAGCTTGCATGTTATGAAATAATAAATACTAGTATCAACATCAACTGCGGTCTAATAAGAATTAACTTGGCTCAAGTAATTTTTGCGTGTCATGTTGGTTTCACTATAGCTCTGTTGACGTTGTGGGCGCTGTTGAAGTATTTCAGGCCTCTTTGGAGCTGTAATAGATGCTTTATTTGACAACTACTCAATACTCACCGATCGTTTCTGATGATGATGATGCTCTAGCTTCATGTTGGCGCATCGATTCAGCGCCGTGAGCCGCCGGTACAGCGACTGCAGGGAATCCTCGTCCAAGAATGGATGGTCGTTCTGGACTCCTGATACGTCGATAGGGAACTGAAGGTCTGGAACAAGAGAACATGAACATTACTACAGGTGTTTAAGACGTCGCGGTAGCGCTGGAGAAGATGCTTCTTTGCTGGAGGTTATGAGCTCGTTCCAGTTACAATTGGTTCTTAACAATTTAACAACAAAATGTAAAAAACATGCTACTGGCTTTTTGCTGAAGGAAAACATCGTTATGGAACCTTTATTATGTACGGAGAAGAAATTCAATGTCGTAAGTCACCGATACAACTCAGCGTGTTAGTAAGCTGAACTGGCAGTGTGGTCAATTGGTCATGTCTGTCGCAAAACCGATAGCGGCTGGGGTTGACGTCTTTTTTAGTGGAAATCAAAATCAGCAAACATAGCGTAGAACACTATGAGATTTGATGCAGTGACGATATACGTAGGACAGCTAGCAGTGGTTAGGAGTTTATGATCATGTTGATGATGTGAGTTTTTCAACATACACCGGGTCACTGTTGTGAATTATGGCCCAATCTCCCTTCAACCTTATAATCAGCAGGGGAACATACGGCCGGAGAAGACATTCAATGGCGTATGTGAATTCACCAACCCGCAACATTCCTTGCGTGGTGAATATGGCCCATTCGCCTTTTGAGGGCAGGACTAAGTCCAGCAGTGGACAATAAAAAAAGCTGGTGAAGTAAAGTGGTGAATTTTGGGAGCGGGCCGATTTTTTTCCGTACGCGGACGTAGTCGCTGGTGACCTCTAGTATTATATATAATGATATAAGTCTATATACAATACAAACGTATTTCAAATAAAATAGAAAACTAAATGTTTAGCTCATTCCAATTGGACACATAAACTTAACAATACTGTTATGCTTATGTTTCTGTGGGCAAAACTTTAAAAAACGACACATAATCTCCATAAAAACACACCAGTGGCGTCTAACTTCATCCGGGTACGTTCAAAAACTTCACTATTATTTCCTTACGAAAAACTTTCGGAACACAATATGATCACCACACAGACACATCACACACTGAGTAAAAAACACGCATATCTAGATCAGGTGATAAGATTCACGGCAACCGACGTCCTCCTCAAATCGTGATAATGATTCCACTAAATAGTAAACAGCGTGTGAGTCGACTGTTCAGTTTCACCTTTGTTTACATTGATTCATTCAATATCATATCTGTCGTCATCGTGACGTAACTTAACGTCACCGTATAATCGATTAATTTATTAATATCTGCGACCATGAATAAATCTCAGATTGTATAGTTCTGCCTAAAAAAGTTGAAATGAAATGTTTATGATATTATACCCATTTATTTACTGGCAATATTCAATTACCAACTGTCCTGTTGCGTCAGGCGCAATGTAGTGGACTGACGACATTGTTAAAGTCCCGGGCTGGTGGATGCAAATGGCAGGTTGTCGTATCATAGTGTGCCGGTGTATGGGGGAGGCCTTTGTTCAACAGTGGACGACTGCGAGCTGATAATGTATTTTTTTTATTCAATGAAGTGATGAGACGAGCAAGACGTTCGCCTGGTGGTTAGCATCACGCCTGCCACTAACAGTAGCATTGCCAGAATCGTGTGCTTGCAAACACAATCCTGCGCTCGTCACCCTGATATATTAGATGTTAAATCTCTTCATACCCAGTAATTCATCTGGTAACAGTGCCTTTCAAAACGGAACACAGTGATGCTTGCACACTACTGCTTGGTGGTTGAATAACTGGCAAAGGTGTGGTACTTCCCCAGATGGACTATGCAGTAGAACCATACCACTACAAAAAAAAAAAAAAAAATTGCGTCAAAAAAAACCCGCTAGATTTTTTATTTATTTTTAAGTTTTCGCGGTAATTATAGTGATTACAAAAATATATATTTTTTTTACTTCATTCTAATTTTATTGCGATAAAATTTTACTTGTATGCTCTAGAATTTGGTTTTTAAAATATGACAATCTTAATACAATAAAGCTGATCAATATAATATTCGTTCGAATGAATTTTCCTTACCCGCAAGCATACTAAGAAATAAGCGATAAACACACCTTTCTAGCTTACGAAGGGACGCGTCTATAATCCTCTGTGGGTTGGCTTAGCCCAACCCTGTAGAGATAATACCTATTAGTTTGAACACTATTCAGTATTCACTACTCGGATAGAAAATAAGTAGGAGTCCAAAACCTTTAGCAATTTATGTTAAATTGCTAAAATTTGTACTAGACGTTGAGATTACGAGCGTCTTTTTGCAAATTGACAGTGGTTTAGATAGTCGGTCCACGTACCACGGACACTTGGTTCAAAGTTAATTGGAACTTATGGACAATGGTGTAGCTGGTAAATCCTTCTACCGGCTAGCGTGCGCTCCCGACCACGATCGGACACTGTTCGACCAAGTGACCTTGGTTGGTCGTCCGAACATGAAACTGTGTGGGACGGACTATGCAGAATATACAGAAGTCAAGCAAACACATTTTGAAATGCCACGGTAAAGAACGCCAAGGTCACCAAGTCAAGTTAAAATGATATTTGGAATTATGTAGGTACTAATATTTTGCTGGGCGAGTAAAAACGATTCTGAAATACGACCATAGCCGATAAAAAAAGAGCAATGGGAACGTTCTCCTAAGGATCATTGCGCAGGGGATCGTTTTCATTTTAATGATTTTGTATGATATAAAAGTAAACTTGGCAAGGACGCTCGTTATCTAACCGTATAGCACATAGTTTAGGACGGAAATAATATTTTTTTATAGAAACCGCAGTGTCTGCTTTAAGCATTGATTATCAGGATGCATCATTTCTGATGTAATCTAAAGCCGAATTGTAGCTAAAGTTCCTCGCAAAGAGCATCGATCTATAGTAGAATAACCTTTTGTTGACAATCGATTCCAGTAGAATTACTTGAAAGTTATGCTTGGAGTTACTTTGCGCAATAAAATCCGAGACAAGGGTATTCGCCAAAGAACCAAAGTCCGACATAGCTCGCAGTGTTTGCAAGTTGAAGTGGCAATGGGTAGGCTACATCGCTCGAAGAACTGATAGTGATAACCGATGGGGAAGAAAGGTTCTTGAGTGGTGACCGGGAACCGGAAGACGCAGCGTAAGAAGGCGTCTCACTAGGTGGGCCTACAACATTGTGAAAGTCGCGGGCGACCGGTGGATGCATATGGCAGGTTATCCAACAATGTGGCGGTCTAAAGGGGAGGCATTCGTTCAGCAGTGGACGTCTTCGGGCTGAGGATGATGACTTGAAAGAGTCATATCCCAAACTTTTTGGCATGACAAAAATGTTCCTACTTCTAGTTGAGCTATTGTATAATTATATAAACTATATGCAGTACGCTTATCGATTGTACTTGATTGATTCTAGGGTATTCAGACGATTCTTGGAATATTTTCGAACTAGTATAATATCACATTCGTCCCCACAGGTAGGATACCCAATTCTTCTGAAGAAGACATCCAGTCCCATAAATGGCACTCGGAACCTCTCCAAAAGGAAGGCACATCTAAAACGAGAGGAAACGTCACTCTATCGTGAATGAACGCATCGCCGCCAACTCGAATAGTCTTACGACATCAAAAGCATGTGATCTCACTGAAGTGGGAAAATGGAAGAGGCAGCTATATTAATAGACGAGAAATACTGAATGATCGTTTAAATTAGATGATCGTCATAATTATGTAGAATATGTTACTGTCTCAAAACTATGCACATTTTTACTAGGACCAACCCTGGAAACGCGAAAGTTTTTTCTAATAATTATTTGAATTTATTTTTAAATTACATTTTCTATGAAACTATACCTAAGTAGTTTAATATTGATGTTTTACTTACCGCTGAAAATTGAAATTTTGCCAAAAAGTATTGCAAATTCCACATTGCTATGACAATAGCAACATTAGGTTGAAATTAGCCTAACCATAGAAAAGAGAAAAGCCTACTTTACTAAAGCTTTTACGAGTCTAATAATTCCTAATACTGGGTGTTAGTTTGAAAACCGTTATCCTTCTAGGATATCACTGTACTCATCATTATTAACAAATTTTACTATGGGGCCAAACCTGAAATCACGAAAAAAATACAGCTTTTCCATACATTTTGTCCAAGATCGATGAACCTTTGTGTATGGAACACCTGTTATTTTTCGTGATTTCAGGGTTAGCCCATAGTAAAAGTTGTTCTAATGATATCTTAGAAGGATAACGGTGTTCAAACTAACACCCTGTATAATAATCCATCCTATTCCCAGGATACTTTTTTCATGACTTAAATACCAGAGTCAATAAACTCCTTTTTTTATCTATTTTATTTTTTATCGCATAGGTTTTTGATACGTTTGTCAGTGATTTTTCACTTATGTTCAAACAGAAACCTAGAGTATACATAAGCTCTCTTTGATAGCTTTTATCTTTTCAAAGAAGGTAGGGAACCGTAGGCATGAGGCAGGTGGGTAGATAATAAAGATAACGCCTGACAGTATACCTATCTTAAAAGTGACGTCACTTAACGGAATCACGTCAGTAATGGCATTATCAGCTTTGCATTTTATGGTGGTCCCGGTCCGGAAGCAAGATTTGGAATTTGGGACGTTGAGATTTGGTGAAACAATAAAGATTATTGTGTAGATTTTATTGGAGTGAAGGTTCCGATTCCACGTGTATTCATAATTTTCAACGTAGACAGAACTTTTAGCTTTCTGTACAGCTCGTATTTACATTTAGAATAAAAGAGAGATTCTTCATTTTCTTTTTCTTGTTTTGCTTTGTATTTTAAACCTCTAACTTGACATCTGGCTTTCATCTCATTCCTGCCCGTGGTCCACCTCATTTCACTTGACTGTGTATACCAAGAGGACTTTTAAGCATGTAGTTCACTTACATAAAAATATAAAGACTATCCAAATGCTCAAACCCACTAGCAGTCGGTAGCAAGGAAGCTGCAAGCAAGCTTGTGGCATTGCCATGTCCAAATTTATGCAGTGGACCAAATAAACGCCAGCATTTTGATCAGACGTCACGCCGAATAGACGGTGAGATAATTTTAAGAAAAATTATCACAGCATCTATTCGTATAGTAAAATAAATGTCTGCCTTCTTCAGATGTGAGTAAATTTCTGTGCGAACCTAAATAATAATGCCCCACATATTCGTAAAAAAATTGTAAATCTCCTAAAGGATAAAAATGAAAGGATAAATGTTGAATAAAAATGCTGAGCGCAACATAACATAAGGTGTAAATTGTTTTCCTGTTACCAAAGGATCTATTGATTAAGCGAAAACGTATTATTGATCTTCCAAAGTACCTTTTTCTGGGTCAAGATTCAAGGAAGCTTGAACAAAGAGAAACGCTTAGGTTTATGTTAGTTGAATTGGAAAAACTTTCGTTTCACGTCTTCAAAGAGGAAGTGAGAGCTTTTGCAAATAACAAAGAAACAAGAAGCTTCAAATTTCAATTTTACTATATTACTAACCTTATTCACTTGATTTTACTTGAGTGGAGAAAAAAAAAATACAAATGAAATCGTTAGGTTTCTTCGTTTTCATTTGTAAGCCTTACGGCCGGAGAGTATAAAAACCTAAGAGTAGGTGAGTAAGAGTAAGGTAAGAGAGCCTTCGCTTTTCTGTGATAAAAACGGAGGTTAACTGGAAAAATATTGGATATAGCTTTTTAATTTATTTGAAGAGTCTTTCAATACCTACTCTGTGGTAGCAGTATTTATTGTGTATTTCTTTAGTTTGAATATTGTTTCTTAAATGTTCAGAATGAAGCCGAATAAAAAGTTATTTTATGCGTTACTTCTTTGTTTTACACGAATTACCTTGCTTTAAATGAACAGAAAACTTATCTTAAGTTGCCGTCATTTCGTAAGAAAACCTGGATCTAGGTATGTCTTAAAACTGCATCCACAACCACCGGAGCATGGACAGCAGCGTTCTCTCGGTTAAAAGCATTCTGTGATCCCCAAGCCACCTGCAAAGCGTGGAGATTATGGCAACACCCCTCTATTAAGGGGGAGGTCTGCGTCCAGCAGTGGAAGTCTTCTGGTTGATGCTGCTGAAGTGCAGGCAAAACCAGCGCGCAGTGCAGTGCGGCGCAGGATTTTGTTCGTAAATTCACATTTCTGGCTCTGCTTCTGTTATGGGCAGGAGGGATGCTTACGACTAGGCGAAGAGCAGTGGACGTCACAATAAAAAAATATGCCGCAGTAACAACTTAGTACTTAATAAAATGGATATGAAATTAGAAAACAAATAAAATACAATTCCCAGTTATTGCGGGGAAAATAGGTCTCCAGTTTGTGTCACAGTATTGCGGTTGACAACTTCCGGTCAGGAGGCATTGCGCCGGAAGTAGAGCGATGTTCCGACGTAAACAAGCTGTCCAACATGTAGGAAGTTTCAAGCTGCTAAGGTACCTTTGAATTTTATATTACTTCGGGAGGATTGGTTGATGGAACAATCTCTTTAGTAGGTATGTGATATTGTGTATGCTCGATTATAATTGATGACTTCCGATCCACCCCTACAAAACAAGTTCTTTATTTATTCATACGAGATTCATTAATAGCAACAAGACGTCCACTACTGGGGCCTTATTTTTGAATCGTGCGCAAAGTTGCGCATGCGAAAGGAGCCGACTTTCAAACGATATTGAACCTTATTCCAAACAGTATCGTTCGAAGGTCAGCACCTTTCGCATGCGCTACGCTTGCGTATGATTTAAAAATAAGGACTCTGGACGAATGCCTCCCCGTTAATAGGGGGGCGGGATGGGCAGGCGGCTTGGGGATCGCAGAATGCTCACCACCCGAGAGGACGCTGATGCCTGTCGCCCGGTGGTTCTGGATGCAGTTCTAGGACATGCCCAGGTCTGATTATACGAGATTACTCATGTTTAATTATGCCGGGTACTCCAACTATAGTTTCGATCACATCCCAAATGTATAATATATATTTTGTGTTTTTGAATCAGCCGGGGATATCGGAAAAATACCAAGATGAAAATAAGCCGAACACTGAAAGCAGTAGGTATATTAGGATAGGTACGGTATATCTATACTATATATCTCTGTTTAATCTACTAATAATGACCCACAATGCTTACAAACAACACCTCGTAATACATAATAGTGTCAGTGAAACAATTGGATACCCTCTTCAAAGTGTTTTTCATCAAGTACTTACAGTAACATCATATATCTAACTCACAATAATTGCTTTTCAGTCATCTTTCAGTAATCTTCACTAGATGGCGTTGCTATGCACTACACAATATTCGCGCGCTAAAGCAAGGGCGTGACATAAAAAAGCGAACACCCTATTTGTCAGTTTTTTTTCTCTTCCAAGATCAATGACGCTTTATTTTTAACCCCCGGTCCATACAGAGAGGTGTTATAAGTTTAACGTAGATATGTCCGCGTGTGTGGGTATGGAGTATGGTAGCTCCCAAACGAATTAATCGATTTTGATTTAGTTTTTGTTTGCTAGAAAAGGTGGATTAATCGATTGTGTTCCTAGATTCAGCTCAAAAAAAAGTAAACTTAATAAAAAATAAAAAAAAATCTTCTAACAAAAAAGCAAACGCCAACCTCGGTGAATAGCACGATTTTCATTGAAGACATTTAAGTTTTAGACATCTTGTTTTCCATTAGAAAGTTCAAGACTTTAGTACTATTATTATTCATGTAACCTAGAACTCTAGAAATCCTAAACATTTATGTGTACCTGCTAAATCATAATTTCGAATGATTTTAAGTAAAAGCCTCTATAGTTCTTTCTTTTAAAGTAGATAACATTGACGGCAATGAGCGATTTTCTGACAGCCAATAAAAAATATATATATAGTTCATAAAAATCCGTTAGACGGCTATGAAGAGAATTGGCCCCGAACAGTTTCACTATCTAATCTGTGGTTCTGAAGATTTTGAACGTATGAAGCAAGGTAAAAATAAAAAGTAACCTTATTTAATTTATAAAAGATCTGTTATGCGTTTTTTGTGGTTATTGTTTGTCTAACAAAGTACTTGCCCATAGTATTTCTTAAGCTTTCGTTATTCCACGCAAATTAGAGAGTGCGCCTTGCCAATTAATTAATTACTGTTAATAAAAGTAACAGTAACTATCAACAAAAATAATAACAATAACGTAACGTAACAATAACAATTAATCAGAATTTCAACAAAATGATACATGAAAACTTGGAAAGACACTTCACCGAGAACGCGAACTGTGAAGTAAAGCAGTGAAGGTGAGTGAACTGCTTTTTCACAAGAAAAATGCGAAAAAAGTGGGCCATATCTCGCCAGCGCCGTCTATCCTTTGGCTGTAGAACTAACTACGTTCTGACAGCTGTCAGAAAACTTGCCATTGGCTTTTATGTGTTTAGGTTTCGAACCAATAGAACCAACTACAAAAAAGATATTGAGTCTGAGTCTAGGACGTAGTTTATACAACATCCTTGGTCTGAATAAACAGCTCCTACTGCGTTGTCATCTAGCGAATACGCCGGAACAAAGTTTTCTGCGTCTCTCATTTATATGACGATACTAGATGTCAAGTTGACAGTTTATCCAGGACTGACAGGGGTTTGCTATTGTTGTGTTGCGACATGTAGACGTCCAAGATAATGATTTTAGGCCGAAAACTCCCGGACAGGCTGGGACATTGGCTGGGAGGCTGGTGGAGTATGTAAAATTTCACTGAATAGGTGTTATTATTGCGAATCAAATATCAATATAAATCAACACTATTATTATTATAAAATAAAGAGTCAAAGAGGTTTGAGAGTTTGTACATTTGTTTCAGGTTCGCTGTGAAATTGTGCTAAGCTATATACTACGCTACTGCAGTGCGTCGACGATGTTCGCGTGCCTACGTGTGGATTGTTTCTACACCACAATGCGCAAGCGAGCAATGTCACTGGTGCGGCGCGTGCGGGAGAGCCACAACAGCATGCTGGCCGTGATAGCAGGTAGGTTAGATTGCCCATACATTAACCATTGTTGCGGCCTGCACACTGCACACTGCACACTGTAGAAGCTCAAATGTAGTGGAGGTAGGTAATATTAATTTTAATTATAATTTTAATTTTATTAATATGTTTATTGCGTTGACATCATACAATTGAATTGTCATTTTTATATTTTGATTATTTTAAGTTCATAATTTTAATTTCAAATTCAATTTTCATTACAAACTCAATTTTAATTCCAAATTCAATTTTTAATTTCAAATTTAATTTCAATTTCACAATTAATTGCAAATTTAATTTCAGTTTCAAAATTAATTGCAAATTTAATTTCAATTTCAATTGTGTGTATGGTACTTATTAATGTGACTGCTAAATTGATGATTTATAATATGAATCTATGATACTTGAAATAAATGATTATTTAATTTAATTTATATACCAACAATTCAATTCAGTGACAAGTTTTTTTTTAAATACTTCGGAACTACACTGATCTTATTTACATAAGGCTTGCACCAATAGAAAGATACACTATTCCTGAGTGCTACCAGATGTATTTTATTTAAGTGAGGGATGAAATACAAGTGAAATAATAATTAAATTGGAAGTGAATGTACCTCCGTTTAGGATTTTCCCGTCCTTGTAGCACATTAATATTTGATGAGCATAATGCGCTTTTTGAGAAGGTGCTGCTCATGTTTTATACCTACTCAAATATGTCGTAAACAAACTGATGGTAAATGGCTATTTTAATTTTTTACTTAAAAAAAATATGAAATGGCACCGTAAAAATGCATAATTATTAAGATATTTTGGCCTATTTATAAAAAAAATAGTGCCTACCACTAGTCATGCTGTCCTGGATTAGGACAGCCCGTTATCTTCCCGCGAGTAAAGTAAGAACCATCAAATGGTAGAGTCAAGCATTTTGGTCAGTCAACCTTTGAACCTCTAACCTTTAGTTGGAGGTGTATTGATACTGACCTATTGACTAAGTACGAGGAGGCACATACCATCTTATATCATCCCGAATGGAGGCGGATGAAATTTCTACCAAAACCACCGCATTCCCAAACGGGGGCGTTCTAATAATGCCGTTGTGCCCCCCCCACCTGGTGGGAAGATGAAGATATACCTACCTACCACTAGGCCACATGCGCATGGGATACGTCGTAACCTAACTCTCTACGTTCGAGTCTCGGCAATACAAAACAAATGAACCTAAGTTTTAAAGCATATACAGTAAGAGAAAAATTATGACCTCTGGCAGGACTTGAACCTGCATACGAGCAATCTCTGGGTTTCCGTCCCAACTGCTTTGCCAATGTATGATGAGTAAGGCAGAGACTTCTGTATCTTAATTGGCAAAGCAGTTGGGACGAAAACCCAGAAATTTCTCGTATGCAGTTTCATGTCCTGCCAGAGGTCATAATTTTTCTTACTGTTTATGCTTTAAAACACAGAAATAACCAGTGTGGAAACAAATCATACAAAAATATTCAGTAAATGAACCTAAGCTCCAAATCTCAGATGTCCCTTGTCACAATATCAACGATGGTAGCACATCTCTAACTTGTAGATACGCTTCTTCAGGCATAACATGAAGTTTAAGTAAATTTAATTTCATCAAACGCATGTTACTACTAATGTTTTGCAAATAAATAAATGTACTTTATCTTTATTATTTAATTTGCGGTACTACTGTCCACAGGAACATAAGTGTCCTTTTAAAGCGTCAGGCATGTCTCCATGGTTTATATACTCAGTGGCTTTATACGTCACCCATAGAAATCATCACAATCAGCCTATAAGCCATTAGTGGACATAGATAGCTCCTAAGTAATATCACGTAGCCCGGTATTCGGACACTCACATCTAGTCTCAGGCCTACACGTAAGCCGGTTCACGGTATTCTCTCTCTAGAACTACGTCTACCTCAATGGTTATTGAATCTGTGACAGTTATGACAGCTCACTAGCTTGGAGAATTTAGCTTCTCTTTCTCCTAGGTACCACTTCAGCTTACTTCAGAGAAACACCAAGCATAGCTCTTTATATGATACAACTGTAAGCGCCTCGTTTGAGCACCGTAGGTCATCAGTTAGAACGCTCTGACTGATAACTTTCACCCTGAGATTTTGCTGGATGGGTGTCGACTAGAGACAAGATTGTAATTATTGCCGACTAATTTCGCTAACTGAATTAGGTCACCCAAAGCAAATATAATAAAACAGGCACTCGGGTACGTTTAGGCTCAACGATTTACTAGAAAGGCGGGCGCAGTAGGGCGTACCCTCGCGGTTGGCTGCCCGTCGCTAATTATAAACCTTCCAATGGAGACTACCAGTGAGTGAACGTTATTGGATTATGGAAAACTCGGTGTGATGTGAACGGTGGTGAGGAAATGAGAAAATTGTAGGCATTTTGAAGTGCGACGACTGACTGATTAAACGGCTAATGAGTCAACTCACCATATTAATGTCTCAATGTAAAGAGCGTCAATGCAGCAAAGAGTGATGGTACCCATGTATTAGGTACATTTGAATGTTCTTACGAGGTCCTAAGTTAAAAAAGCGCAACCAAACAAATCATACCTTAACTTGGTTTTGTTTACTCACCCTTTATTTTCTTTCTTTCTTTTGTCACAGAATAAACAATAGTTGCGTTTCTGCTGTTTTTAGGGTTCCGTAACCTTAAAGAAAAAAAGGAATCCTTATAGGATCACTTCGTTGTCCGTCTGATTAATATCAAATACGTGGGTCTCTAAAGCTTTTAAACCAACGCTATAAAAAAAATTGATACCATAAAATAAATCAATATTTATAGCGTAGGCGTAGGTAGGTACTTCCCGTTGACCTAGAATCATGAAATTTATCAGGAACCCTCGTGAGTCAGATTCGAACTTGACGGCTTTATTTTGTGGAATTACACGCATCATTTTAAAAATAATAATTTTAATGGGGCTTAAGTATTTTTGATGAGCTACTTCATATTTAATTTTCCCATTCCTAAGAAGGTTGCATGTTAGAAAATAATTTTATTTAGCTACCAGGAAAATTCAAGTTTCTGTTTACAAGACAAGGAAAATTTATTATTTCTAGTGTATATTTTAGCTACAGAATAATATTAATATTTGACACCGAACAAGAGTTCTCGTCACTTTGACGCAAGAGGGCGGACAGAGCGAAATACATTATTTATTTTGCCCTTCATTTATTTGGTTCAAAACCTTTTATAACGAGACAAAATTTGCATGCAATAAAAACTTGGGCGTTGAAGTATGGAGATTTCTTAAAATGTTCTATCTTTTTCACCTTTTTTTTATCATCATTATCATCATTATTTGGAGGCCGATGGCCATCACGCACTAAGTTGTCATTGCTGTACATAGATGTTTCCGCGACATCATGCCCTTAACGACATAGTCCATAGAGCCCTTGTGTCGGCGAACATCCCCTGGGTGTGAGCCTCCGGGTCTATGCAGGTCTGACGGTAAGAGCTGAGAGCCGATAGGCTGACTTTTGTGCCCTGGAAGAACGGCAGTAACTGGTTTGGGACGCTACTTGCATCAGCACTGTTGCCGCCAGCCACCTCAGTCGCACTTTACACTCTCCGTCAGCTGCAGCTGAGGATACCAGTTTAAAAAAGAGTCTAAAATACGCTGCTACGGAACCGCTTTACCACTTCGTGCCGATAGCTGTGAGACCCTTGGTTGTTGGAGCATTGAAGCTAAGGAGCTTATCAGGGAAATAGGCAAAGGCTCCTAATTAAGACAGGTGACTTCCGTTCCGGTTCGTTCCTGGTGCAGAGGATGACCATTGCCATTCAACGGGAACGCGGCGAGTGTGATGAGCTTCTTTGAACCGGGTACGGTTTGGGGCGGATTATTTGATTAGTTATTAGATTACTTTTTAGGATTTTGTGTAGACGAAATTGACATATGTAATATTTAATGAAATTATCATACTAAATACGTTTGTCATGTCTATCCAAAGATTGCCTAATAGAATTAGCTTGGTGATAAGGCAACATTTGTTCTGCGGACGTGTATAGCAATATCTGCAATATCTACTTATAGTGTACACATTTATATTGTTCTGTAAGTCTTAAAAGTAAGTATAACCTAATATAGTATTATCTTTGGTATATAACAACGTGTTGTAAGTACAGTATCTTATTGAATTTTTCAATAAATAAAAATTAACTTATTTTCGACTGGGTAAAGAGGATTTCATCTTCACAATAAACATTTGTGTTGTTTATTTCAATAGCAAATCTAATTACGCAGTGTTATAAAAAAAGTTTTAAAGATTAAATACGATATCATACAACGTTTTTCGTTTTGTTTTTTCAATGAGTCGAAATAGATTTCTTTTAATCGGTAACCCTTTCCCCAGCGTAATTTGTTCTTCTGTGAAAAGAGTCTTGGAAAACGTTATTTATTTTATTTTAGAATATAATTTTAGGAGTATCTTAATTTTTTGATTGTGTCTTAATTAAGCGGCGAAAATGGAAAAGTACGTGCATAAATAGTTCAATCATAATAATTATAAGTAGTCCTATGTTGTACGACACAGGGATTCAAACCCACGATCTCATGATTAAAGTCAAGCTGTCTCCCAATAGCCTATCACGGCATTTACACTACGCAACAAAATATGTAACTAACGTTTCCCCACTAAAATAAAAGCACAGTGAGCAAAAACTCAACCACGAGTGGTGTACCCGGTTTATGTCCCATTTATAGTCCGCGATTTGTCCACAAATAGCCGAGCGTGGAGTTGGGACGAACAAAGGGTCGGGCGCAGTCAACCGTGCATTCGATTAGCCTATAACGGACCATGCCCTATACTTACTACCTTACTGTTGACATTGCGGATTTGTATTTTTTTCAATGTAAAAAGGGTTTTGAGTTACAGAATTACTAAACTGAAAGGACATCTCATCTTTGTGAATAACTTTTCCTTTGGGGCATCATCAGATCAGAGATGTCCACCACTGAACAGCAACATGAGCTCGTCACCAAAAATTGCTAACAAAAATATTTAAGTCAGGTTGAAGGACAAGCTTAACATTGTAGCTAGATAAATCTTCGTCCATACATGGATATACCGCATGGTAGATTCCCTAACTGGAAACGTAAGTTAGTATCGCAAAAATATGTTTTAATGTGGTTTTACAAAAAATAAAAATACAATGTTCACATATTTCACTTAATTTGTGCTATAAGACCTTGCTGCTTGCTAAAATTTATGTTTTTAACTCAACTGGAAGTGCCCTATGAATTTAGATTTACTTAGAATTATCAAACATTTGAGCAAAAATGATTGTATTTATCCTGCATTTTATTACTGTTGAGTTAGAAGCTTCATTTTTTTACAGCTTTAATGGACCGTAGAGCTACGAATCTGATATTATTTTAACTTGATATCTCCAAGAATTCTTGAGAAAAAGGGCATTTATATGATAAACAGACGGACAGCGAAGTGATCCTATAGGGGTTCCTTTTTTATGTTATGGTTCGGGACCCTAAAAACGTAGAGTGAAAGTAATTTGTACGCAAAAGAAAGTGGAAATAAAATCAAAATAGGCTCAAACATCGGGAACAGTGAAATTCAATCGAGATCGAAAGCAGAATGCAGTTGAAAATAGTAAAAGAGCTCGCGTCCAGTTGAGCCGCTAATCGAATGCACGGCCCGCTGACCGCGGCCCTTTGTCCGGACTTTATATTACACTGGGCATTTGTTAAGTTAAGGCTGTGTCCACACTGGACACAGTTTGATAAAGTTCTTATTTTTTTTTATCTTCTTATCTTTCTGATATTTGATAAGCTATCTGATACTTCACGTCATTTCTTATCTCAAATTTGGCAAAGGCCAGTTCTATAGCAAAGATAACACTGGTAACACTAAATAACGGCCTTGCCCGAAGATGTTATTAATGATGGATGTTGATTCTATCTTAAGCTTGTCGATCAGAAACAAAACTTTGAAATATTAATTAATTAAAATGGAATAAGTGCCCAACCGCTCTGTGAAGGTAGACTTATGTCCAGCCGGCGAAATTTAAAAGGCTGATTATGCTAAGCTAAATTAATTGGACCAGGTTATGTGGGTATGTCCTAAAATTGCGTCCAGATCCACCGGAGGACAGGTAACAGAGCAGCGTCCTCTCGTTTATCGGTGATGAGCAATCTTCGATCCCCAAGCCGCCTGCCGAGCTTGGGGATCATGGCAACCACCCTATTGAGGGGGAGGCCATCGTCCATCAGTGGAAAAAAAAATACAGTTTGAAATTAATTAAATTCCAATAATGCTAAATTAGTCAATTCCTAATTTTGTTGCAACACTAAACTTGCAATACTAAAACTAAAACAGCTAACTTTTTTTCGGTATTGACCAGAAATCCACACCTTTTAATATCTTTGGTCTTGCTCTATTAACTGACGGAAGTGACGTCATCATTACCTAGTTGAATAGAAATGGGGCAAAAAATGTGGCGTCATTTCCTCATTGTAGGTTTTGTTGACTTTTTTTTCAGTATTTTCCGTTGTTTTGCTAAAGGCTTTTCCGTGTCTGCAATATGGATACAACGCGTTCTCGCTTTTATTATTTGGCAAAAATATTTGATGAAAATATGTAGGAGTAAGCAGTACCGATTATTACAGAGTTATTTTTTCTAGATAAAGCTAAATGTTAGGTAAAGATTTTATCAATATGTGTATACGAGGTTACTATGACAGAAAATATATTACAACTACGTACACTCACTCCCATAGACAACGCGTTTGTTTCTTTCCTTTCTTATTTTCATGTCATATTAAAATAACAGCTGTCCTATACATTTTGCCCAAGGTCGATGAACTTTTTGTATGGAACAGCCGATATTTTTTAGCGATTTCAATGTTGGTCCCATAGTAAAAGTTGTATGTTTTGATGTACAGAATATGCCCTTAAAAGGATGTTAACTGATTAGAGCTAACGCTGTATATAAGTATTCTATCAGTTATCTGGTTTCCATAGTACAAGAATTGCTTAGTTTAGGGCTAGATGGCGCTGTGTGAAATCTCTACCGATATTTATTTATTTATGCACTAAACCTAAAAAGCAAACTATTTCACAAGCGGCTTATTAACAACGCTAATTAATGTCAGACACCACAAATTTACCAACTACCGCGTATATAACAGAATATTATAAACGTTTACGTCCAAAGTAGTAAGCCCTTTGACCGCAACTTAGTCTTAACCACAACAATGGCCGCCGACATTAATTTGTGCAGTAAAACTTAACCACGCTATTCTAGGTTAAGTTGGTGGTAAGTAAAATTTATGTTGAAGAAGTTAATTGAAGTCGACACGAGATGTTATGCTTATAGTGTTTAGTCTTTATGGACTTGAGTAGAGATAATGTAAGGAATTTTTGGAGACCCCTGATATCCCGGACCCTCCTTATTCCTTAAAAATAGTAGATTACTCACCTAGGGGGCAAAAGTAAAGAATGTCTCAGATCTCACGTATATTGTCTCCCGAGGCGAAGCGGAAGGTGATAAACATGAGATCTGAGGCTTCTTTACTTGCTCCCGTGGTGTGTATACGATTTTACGTGCCGCTGCGGGGAGGAAATGGTTCCGCTCCGCGTAGCGGGGCTAGAGTAGTCACTTCAGCCCCGCAGGCACGTAAATATAATTATCTCTACTTCTTCTCTCCGTTATAGAAAAGAAAAGTTTAAACAATTTTCCACTTATTCGTCTAAATGTCCAGTAAGTAAGTGATAAACTAATAAGTTTCAAGGTCCGTAACAGTGTTGGAATCACCGCCGCATGTTTTCTTTTTTACTTTTCTAGGTAACAATAGAACTCTGAAAAACAGAAGAACATTATCGAAAACAAAAACAATAACGTGAACCTGAAACTGGAATGAAAAACTAGTTTTACAAATAACACTATTATTTTTTAGGGTTTCGTACCTGATACATGAGATCCTATTACTAAGCCTACGTCGTGTCTTTGTCTGCCCGTAGGCTGAATCTATATCCGTATGTAACTAAATATAATAGGAAGCAGCTAAAAATGTTCATAGAATTTGGGTTTTCAGATTTCCTAACGAGTCGTAAAAAATAAATATCTAATTTAAATGACAGTAATAATATACGCGAATTTATTTTTCATCAATCGTATAAACAGTAAAACACAAGCGTCAAACGGTGAACATACGGTCATATGGTGTGATCCCATAAACTGATAATAAGAACGGGTCAGATGATCGGGCTCGTAACAAAATTTCAGTACAAAACCTAAGATTTGCTGAATGTAATTATGAACATTAAGAGACTTTATACAAATATTTTTTAGTAAACACATTTTGTGCCGCGGGGTGGAACTAAATTGTCCCAGTTCATCTTGATTTTGCAAAGCCATCCTTGTTTGTAAGACACCATCTAAACTTTTGAGTAAAATATATCTATAGCCAAAAACATTTATAGAAATTCATCTCACTCAAGTCAACTCAAAACAAACTTACCTTATATTTTGACATCCCAATTAACGTCAAGCAAAGTGAAGCCGGCAGGAAGTTGGACGAAAACTTAGGAGAGGGTTCGGAGACTCGATTTCGATTTAATGGAGCTCTGTTGAGACGCATTACAAACAAGGGTTTGTTGTCTAAAATACAGATTCAAAGAACACTATTTGTGTCATAATAACCTAGATTATGTTGTGTAAAGCTATCTTCCAATATTTCGACGCAGTTGCATAGACGGTACATAATTATCCCGTCAATATACATAGGATTGTAGAGGAAAACTAGTTACAAAGTATAAGACATAAGACGCTATATAGGTTGGCATAT
This sequence comes from Erannis defoliaria, assembly GCA_905404285.2. Taxonomy (NCBI): domain Eukaryota; kingdom Metazoa; phylum Arthropoda; class Insecta; order Lepidoptera; family Geometridae; genus Erannis; species Erannis defoliaria. The sequence continues at coordinate 14,213,262 of FR990066.1, forward strand.
ATTGAGCTCGTTATAATATAATTCAAAGTTAATTAAACCAAACATCAGGCAAGATCAAAATGAAATTAAACTACGCTTGAGAGCACATCAACAATCAAGATGTAACCTTGCCTCGGGAATGAAATGCCATTGTCTGTTCTTCTGTTGCAGCGGAAACCGGCGGTTCTTAAAATTGCTTGCATTTTCTAGTAGATATTTTTCAGTATAAATACACACACCCTCCACTTGTCTTAACTTCCACAACAAAGCCAATTCTTGAAGCCTTAGTTCATAGTTCTAAATTTACTAAAACACAGCTATATTTTTCATTGAAGTCTATTAGATAAGCGTTGCAACATTTTTAGTAAGTTTAAATCTGTCAAGTAGAGCCTAAACAATATTTTGATTGTAATGTCATATTTTTATACATTTCTTTATTGGATGCATTTTTACAATGAAAGATATACAGAAGTTAAAGATTTACAACAGCTTCACATTTTGATTTTGATTTGCTAAAAGTATAAACTTAAAGATAGTATGTGGAGTCGATAAAAAAATGAAGTCTCGGAATACGAGATGAAGACTTGTAGACCGCCATGCATTTCACTCGTGTCGTGCACGGCATCATCAAAGCGAACCAAACAAAGTTCCTTGCCTGACCTTGGTCCGGTACATAATAAATTCATTGTTGGTTCTCTGCAGTTCCACGCGCCAATTGGAAGCAGATGGTGAGGCTAGCGGGTCACTGCGCGGCCTGAGTATGGAATATAGCAGTTGGTGTGTACTATGGACTTCGAGAGATTTGATATTGATAAAAAATACTGTGTTTTTTGTGCAATAGAGTAACGAGACTAGCAAGGCGTTCGCCTGGTAACTGGTTATGGAACAGTGAATAAAAGTCTTTATTCGTAGCTGGTCAGAGCAATGAAAATGGATGGATTCTTAAATATGAAAACGGAAAAAGAGTCCTGTTTTAATAACTGGTTATGAAAAGCGAAGATAATATTTTTTTCGTTGCTGGTTACGTATTTTTGGTTATGAATGTGGATGAAAGGTAAGATCACGTCTGCCTGTAACAGTAGCAGTGCCAGAGTTGTAAATTTGCGAACAAAATCTTACGCCGCACTACACTGCGCTCGTCACCCTAAGATTTAGCGCGCTGGCTGCGCGCGCGCCTCAGCACTAAAGTGGAATATCTATACTGTTATATACAAATTGCTTGTACAGTAGCCGCCAAATAAGTTGTCAAATTTTTGGCATGAAAAAGGTGAGCCTACGCAGGTACATCGTGTACACCACTGAAGAGAGAAGAGGTAGGGCCTTCGCTTTTCTGTGGTGTACGCTTCCGTGTAGTATATTTGGCAAGTTTAATGACATTTCTGTGCATCCCCAGTTTTTGACAACTTGCGTGGCGATTACTATACCGAATATGACATAATTGTAGTATTATAGTCATGCCGTGGTTTAACAATGTTTAGTCGCGTTTTCTATGGAAGTGAGCCTGCCCTGGTACAGCAACTTCCACCGCTGCCGCTTCTAATTCACACCCGACCCAGAAGTTCCCGTGAATCGGCCAAGGTTAATCCACACATGCCTTGCGCTATACAAATAAACTATAAAGTGTTGATCGATGGACTTACACCCACATTTACTTAGGACGGGCGAAATTGATCTATGAATATGTATGAGACGTTGACCGAAATACCACGCGACACGATACCTAATGAACGTGGTTAAAAGTGGAACTATAATAGTTGGCGTCTTATTTCTAGACTGCCCAAGTTGGATTTTAGAGTGTATTGTTATTATTGGCCCGTTTCTATCTACAAGAGATGATTCATGTAGAGTCCAAAGTACATCTGCGCTCGTGGCTAAATAAGCCTATTTGGGAGCATTTTCTGCAGACGCATATAATATTTCTTCAATATGTATGTATGTGTATTGTGTATAGCTAGTAAATATGTGATTGTAGGTTTTTGTACTTGGAGGAGGACTCTTCCAAACCCTAAGCAAAGTTCCTGCATTACCTTATTTTGACAGTTCAGCTAGGAGTGACAACTAGAAGTTTTGAAGTGCAATATTTTAAGATCAGCTTTGTAAGGAGGCATTAAAAATACCCAGTTTGTCTTGGTTATTCAAATTTTTGTTTGTAAGATAGTGTGATGTATTTAAAAATATCGCAACAGTTGATTTACGGTAAAGGAAAAAATCGTGAGAAAACCTGCATAATTAGGTCCAAGAAGAATTTGAAAGGAGTATGTGAGTCCAATGGTAAAAGGCTGATGCGGTAAAATAATATTATAACTATTGCAATCTCTGGAATTACTGAAGAAATTGTATAAATTATATTGGACTAATTTACAAAAATTATTCTACTGACAAAGTTACGTTTTCCTTTATTTGCTAAGAGCGCGAACAATGTCGCGGAAAAAACCTAGTTTATTAGAAGCTGTGTCGTCCTATAAGTGGACGGTGCTAGTAGAATTTGGAATTGCTTGAGTATTGTTTGAGTTGAAGCGTTGGTATGCGATGGTTAGCCTGGGGTCTGAGACTAGAATTCGAAATTTAGACCTCGAACTTTGAGTTGTTTTCATCGATCAATATCATCAACCTATGTAAACGTAGGTTGGATAAATTCTGGAAGGTGCAGCGGTACTGCGTTGGAACAGTTGATCGTCATCAGTCTTTTGAACGACGCAAACAGAGAGGTCTTATACAATTAAGTATAATATAATACATAAAAATATGTATCTGTGTAGGTATCTCTGTAGGTAGGATGTTTTTGGCATCGTAGGTAGCTCCCAAATGCATTTTTTGCCGTGGGAGTAAAGAGACGAGCGTGATGTTTGCCTGGTGGTAATCACACCTGCCCATAACAGTAGCAGTGCCAGAATTGTGAACTTTCCTACAAAATCCTGCGCCGCACTGTACTTACTGCGATCGTCACTCTCGTGTAGTTTTAGGTGTTACCAGCGAAATTCAGGCACCAAGGAAGCTTCATCTATTTACTGCGCAACATTAAATCTGTTCGACTTTTTCATATCTACTGTCTCCTACATAAACTTGATAATGTCCTTTTAATGCTACTTGTAGTTAAACCTAAAGGCTAAGTAACGGCTAGGTCTCCATTTAATGCTACTTGGAGTTAAACCTAAAGGCTAAGTAATGGATAAATATTTCTGCAACCTGATATTAAACGATCATTAAAATTGGAGGCTACTGAAGTTAAATCTCTAGGTTTTGTGCATATTAAGAATGTTTAACGTAATAAGGTTAATTAAATCTCCACTTAAACTAGTTTAACAAGTATTATTATTATTTTATGACCTGAATCTGCTCATTATAGGGACATATTGTATGACAAGCGGATTAAAGGCAAAAAAAACTAAAATCAAAAGCTAAAAGGGACCCGCACCGACGTATACTGTACCACTACAGTATAATACTATTAAATATAATCCTTTTGTTTTTTTGTTATAGTCTTTGTAGTTTGTTGTAGTTAATAAAGGCTTATGGAATTAATAATTTTATGGAATGTTAAAGTTATGATACAATTGTCATTATCATCATCATCCGCGGCCTTGGTTGTCTCGCTGCTGGGTATAACAGGCGTCTGTGTTGCTATATCATCTGCCTTAGGCTATATCATCTGCCTTAGGCTATATCATCTGCCTTAGGCTATATCATCTGCCTTAGTCAGTCCCACCAGTCACATGTCAATCTTGTCGGTTCTAGACACGCGTTCGCATGTTTTTAAGCCTCGACGCAGAAAGGTATTATAAGTTAAATGTCTGTCTATATGTGTGTGTTTGTGGCATCGTATCTCCCAAACGAATGAACTGATTATGATTTAGTTTTTTAAATAAATCTCGAGTGAGTAAAGGGGTTATTTAAAATCTAGTCAGTACGATTTATAGTCTCTATGCGATTTGTGCTACCATCCATCGGGTACGTAACCCTAAAACCAGTTTTTTTTTAATCTTTCGTAAACTTTTGAGTATGTGTGTTCTATGATTTTACAGTTCTAATCTTATTTAAGTATATTTTTCGTAAATCAGAATAGGACTGCAATGAACCATGACAATTTGGAACTGTGATCCATGATTTTGTTTTTTGGGCTACGGTATTTTCAAGCGATAAAAATCATACAGCCATTCGCAAAGAAAACTGAGCCAGGGCTGATTTTGAACCGTACAAAGTTGTGCATGTGAGCGGAGCCGACTTTCGAACGCTATTGTTTGAAATAAAGTTCAATATAGTTTTTTATGCATAAGCCTTTATTAACTACAACAAACTACAAAGACTACTTATCCTACTACACAAAAAAAACAAAGAATTGTATCCAGACCGATGAAATTCTAGAGACAATCCAAATGCTCAAACCCACTACCAGTCGGCAGCGTACCCAGCATGCTGACGGCATTGCCACGCTGAATGGCAACGCTTTATAATATCGTTTGAAAGTCGCCTCCGCTCGCATTCACAACTTTGCATTCGATTCAAAAATAAGGCTCCTGAAACATCAAATCAACGAACGTTTCGTCTCACATCGAAAGAATCAGTTCATTAGGCTAGGAATGGGGTAATTTCGTTAGGTATTGAAGATTGGAAAATATTTTTACAATTTAAATTTTCATCTCTTGGAATAAATATGAGAAAATGTTTGAGCGAGCGGAGTGAAGGGCTCAAAGTCTACGAGAATAAAACGACAAATAAGATATCAAAACGTAAAAAACGATAGCAAGGAATATAAATTAAAAGCATACACAGAAATCTGCAGTGCACGTTAAGTAAAAAAAAAACGAAACTGGTATACTTAATTATAATAGCGACGATGAAGTAGTTAACGCAGATGTAATTCATTTTAGTTTAATTAAGATAACTATACACTAAACTATACAAACTATATATGTCACAATATAGAGTTCACGAGACCGTAGTTTGAGGAAAAAAGACGTAAAATTGATATTAATTAAGATACTTTTCTGTTTGGAAAATTACACATGATTCAGAAGGCTGCATGTAGTACGAGCATGTAGTAGTAAGAGCACGAGAGCATGTAGTTAAAATACTGATAGTTCATTACATTCAGTATAATAAGTAGTAATTTACTATTGTGTGATGGCTTTAAAAGTTATTGCAAAATGATAAAACCAAATAGTCACAAATAGTAGATTGTTTACCAAAGGAGGAAACATCTTTTTTTAAGGGGAGAGTGTTTCTTTGAATCCAGAGCGTAGCGAAGGATTCTAGAGTAAAATCCTGAGCGCAGCGAGGTTTTCAAAGTACTCGAGCTTAAAAGTTATGTTGATCCCGAGGTGGACACTCTACTTTTTATCACCCTCTATGAGAAAATAAGTAAGTGCAACTTATGAATAAGTATAGTACCTACGTTTATTTCATTCTTACTCACACTCACTTCTCACTGTTTATTGAGGAAGATACACTGAGTTAAAATAAAACAAAGTAAAATCTGAATTTGAGTATCCAATTACGAACGAAGGTGGAATGCATTTGGCGTGTTTTTGTTTTTTTTACAAACAATTTTTTTTTTTTTCGCGTGCCTTCCTTTTTCAAACAGCCTGTTACTTGTTCATACAATGTCCGTGGTTGATCTCTTTGGTGATTGGAACTTTTACTAACAATATCCACATTCCAAATTCAAATCACCGCCCGGAGGTAGGAAAAGTTATTTTCCTCACTAGGGAGGAAAATAGCTCATTTCTGCACTGTTTGCGAGGAACAAAGTAGGTCTTTTTGAATAGATGTGATAAAAAGATTATTTTGCAAGCCCTTACCAGCTTACCACATTTAATCGCCCCATGAAAATCCATCCCACAAACTTGTGCCATAAAAAGTCACTTAGAAGTTTATTTCCTACTTTGCAGCCTGAAGGCACATGCTTATGCGTACCTAAATGCGAGTTTTATGAATGTCGTGAAAGTTTGTTCCTAGCAAGTTTGGCTAGTTACTATAAGAACGTAACGTACGATTTAATGTACCTACTTATAAGTACATTTTTAAATAATAATTTGATAATAATAGTACATTATAATACAAGTGTGCTATGTTGGTCATTAGACTAGAGGCGGTATTATGCGCGCGAGCCGTAGGCGAGCGCGATAAGGAAACCGAGAGTGTATTGAAACATAGCACAAGAGTTTCATACGACTGTTTTCATCACACTTGCGAGGAAAAAACAAACTTTTTTTGATAATAATCAACCACACAGAGAAAACGTCAACAAACATTTGCGGAAAATAGCGCCCAAACCAGCAATGCGCGCGCAGGTTGACATTAACTTCAGCGGCATAAGAACTCTTTGTTGGTATTACAAAAAAAACTGTAAGTATTACCCGGCTATATTAAGAGTGCTTCGTATACATACGTCTAATTGCAGTCACATACAAACTTGACTTTACCGGGTTATACCTATTATAGCACAAGTGCCGTAATGTAAAGTAAAAAGCACGCGTGCGTAATAGCTTGGATTATGAGCCTAAAACCGATGCAATAAGATCCACTTTACGAGCAAGTGTGATGAAAAAGTATATGGTTAACGAATGTGATAGAATACATTTTAGATTAGCATAAACAGCCTTTTTTAATTGTCCTCTGCTGGACTTAGGCCTACCCTCGAAGGGAATGGGCCATGTTCGTGGCCCATTCCCCATTTCGCCGGCCCAGTTGCGGGTTGGTGAATTCACATACGCCACTGAATTTCTTCTCCGGACGTAAGCAGGTTTCCTCACGATGTTTTCCTTTACCAAAAAGCGAGTGGTATGAGTATCCGTGCATAAACTCCAAAGAGCTCATTGGTACGGGCCTGGGTTTGAACCCGCGACCTCACGATTGCAAGTCTAGCGGTCTCCCGACTAGGCTACCACGGCTTCTAGGCTACCATGGCTTACTAGACTACCACGGCTAATTAGGCTACCACGACTTACTAGGCTACCACGGCTTATTAGGCTACCACGGCTTTTAGATGTTTAACTTTCAAAAACTCACCACTCCAAATCACAAGGAAGAAAAAACTGAAAACGTTTGTGTCGCTAAAAACGAATAACCACAAACAAAACTGCACATTGCAACACACTGTCGCAGACTGACAGCCCAAATCTACCTGAACTAATCGGAAAAAAATGTTTTGATGGATATTTCAAAAACTGTCAAGCATTCCGACCCCCTGTCGCCCTTGTGATCATTTAAATCACTTTAAAATAATGCCACCACTAAACATTAAAACATATTCAGAGGTAAATAGAGTTTGAAGTTGAATGAGTATTGATTTTAGTAACAACGCTTCTCTCACGGTTGCCAACTACGCGAAATTAGGGTGGTTTCGATCCTTATTGAATTGACTTACGACATCGTTTGCAATGGTTTCCTAAGGTATTTAGTCGTTTAGATAAATGTTTACCTGTGTCACAGATAAGAGTAATCGGTTATGTTTTGTTTGGCCGGGGGATGACGTAAACGACGATTTGGTTACCTTCTTGGTTACGATAGTTTTGTGGGTGGACACTTTCGCTCGGTCCCTTTAAATTTATTCAAGCAAAAACTGGATTATGTCATTCGAAACCGATAAAACCTATTACAATTTAGTGCTGTTTTTTGGAGGCATTCTTTTGTTCGGTAAAAGGTAATATTTTAAAATACGGTTGTTATGGTGTTGCTTAAATTATATATGGTATAATATGGTATAACGGTGGATAATTTACGGGATCTAAATTTTCAAAATTTAATTATTAACATTTAACTTCCCAAAGTTCTTAAAAAAAATATGCAAAACGTAGCTGAAGGTTTTGTTATTTTTAACCGACTTCTAAAAAGGAGGTTCTATGATCGAATGTATGTTTTTTTTAAATCTATGTTCGCCGATTTCTCCGTCAATTGCAGACCGAAATAAAAAATCTTTTTTTACTTGAAAGTGTATACTCTCGAGGTGGTCCTATATTAATTTGAAGTAGATTGTTTTTATTTGAAAAAGTAACTTATTTTTATTTTACTAAAACTTTTAGTTTAGTGTTAGTTAATACTAAAATATAAGTTTTATAAAGAAATCTAACAGTGGTAACTGTTTTAACTTTAATTATATTGAGATAGCGAAATTAATATATTTAAATAATTATGCTAATTTAAAAGTTGATAAAACTCATCAGTACGAAATTTGACACTGAACTCTAAAAACCTTTAACGGAATCGAGTAGAGGTTTTATGTGATATTATGTAAATTGTGCATAGCGACCATTGAGCACAGTAAATATGATAATTTTATTGGCCTCAAATATTTACAGTGGGTATATTTGTGTCGAATTATATTGGCGCAGCTTTAAATCTTGCTTAGAAAATGTAAAGGCTTTATTGTGTCGGCATTTATTGGTCACTTATGTTACGCCACTTAAGTAACGGAAAGTACTCGGGTTTTGCTATGTCAATATTAATATTTATGTCAGCCATAAATTGTCGTCAATACATAACCGCTTCATACATTATTAAATAATATATCGATACTTTATAGTACTGGCAAACTGAGTAGTTAGAACTAGTACCTAAGACAAGACAAGAAAAACAAATAATGTTAGTAGGTATTCTTATATTTTATTACTAGAGGTCGCCCGCGACTTCGTCCGCGTACGGAAGAAATTCGGCCCGCTCCCAAAATGCACCACTTTAAATCATCCCGAGCAATTTTTTACGCCCCCCCCCCCCCCCCCGCCCCCTCAACTCCCCCAACTCTACCAACTCTACCAACCCCGCCCCCCCCCCCCTCCAACTTCCCTCCTTTGAATGAACTACCCAAATATCAATTTTCATCCTATAACTTCAAAAACTTTCCATACAACATTCCTTGGAGATTCATGGGAAGTCCTTTCCCCCTCATAAATCGTCCCTGAAAAATATATTGAAATAGCATTTTTTTTTATGAACTATCTAAATCCAAATTTTCGTGACTAAAAGTCTGGACTAAAACAAAGGACTTTCATACAAACGTTTCCCCCTCTTTTTCCCTCTTAGGGGTCGAATTTCGTAAAATCTTTTCTTAGTACACCCCTACGCATCGAGGCGGATACACCCTCCAAATTTCAAGTCTGTACGACCAGCGGTTTGGACTGTGCGTTGTCTGTCAGTCAGTCAGTCAATCAGTCAGGACAGAGCCTTTTATATAGATAGATTATTTTTATATTATTATTATTTTATTAGATTATTATTGTAATCTTTTTTTCCTCTTGTATTTAGTGATGTATTTTTATAATATTTTATTGTAGGTTTTTTAGTCTAATGTTATTACATTCTGTTTTATATGTTCACTAAATACATTATAGACGAAATTATAAATTTAATGTAAATCTTAAAATGCACTAAGTCTGTTTCGTTTTTGTTATTTTTTTATTTTATTTCTTAAGGTTGACAGATACTTGACTAAGACGTAGCAGTGGTCAATGATCGGAAGGATCTGACTCTCTTGAACTCGTTTACGTTTCTAAATAATAATAAAAAAACACATTCATAATATTTAAAATCTCAAAGTAAGTTTTTCTCTGTGTCAATATATCTGTCAAGTGTTACATTTTAACTGCATGCAATAAAACCGCAATAAGTACTGATTTAATTGATATTGTCGATTTTAATATCGAGCGATTTTGTATCGGCAAAATGTTTATAGATATCAATAAATTGGTTTTAATAGTTTCCCTGTCTTACAAAGTAAGAAGTTGCAAAATGTTGCATTGATTATGTTTTTCCGCGAAGCGATGAGAATGATAAAAAAAAACGGGACTATTTCAAGTGGTGAATTTTGGAAGCGGGCCGAATTTCTTTCGTACGCGGACGAAGTTGCGGGACCTCTAGTTTGACATAATTTTTTATATTCTATGTAAATATTTTTGAAAACAAATTTTACAATTTTATTGATTTATAAAAAAATGTACTCGAATTAAGCAAGTATCTAGTTTACATATAAATTAAAACGTTGTAACACAATACAATTAAGCGATTTAAGCATTAGCATGAAAACAGATAAAATATTCGAATTATAATTAAATGTTCTAAATAAATTACCCCATCCCAATGCATCCAAGTAAAACTTACTTACAAGATTTCGAATTTCCTTATTAACTAACTCATACCTAATAAACTAAAACAACTAAAAAAAAATACTTAATGCAATATTTTATTTTAAATGCAAAAGTAGCTCTGTCCTTTTCTTGACGAAACTTGTCGTGGAATCCAAAAAAAAGTGGAATTATATGAAAATGTAAAACCGTCTCAGCTATACCTACCTTTTTATTATATTTCTGCCTACTTAACATGTAGATATAGGTACATGATTATTTTAGGATAGCATCCTTTTAGATGTGCTTGTACCTTCGAAATCTGTCTCAAAAAATATTTTTCAAAAATACACCCATTGAAGGAGCATTCAATCATTCCAATCAACCCAGTGAATGGATTCGTTGGTCGATCTAATGGAATGTTTACTGTCATAGAAAGTGAATGCTTAAGGCCTTTGCCGCTTGTTAAGGATAATTTAGTTTATATTGTCGTCTGCGATGTAAGATCATTATTGATACGACTGTAGCTTTAAACTATCAGGCATCTATTAATGTTTCGGTTTTTGTAAAACCGTCGTATGTCTTAACTATTTCCAGTGTAATACAATTACAAATGGTTTATTTGATTTAAGTAGGTACATACAAAAACTCCCCGCTACCAATAATAAAAAAATTACATATCTTATCCACATTAACATGACGTTGAAACATGTAAGAATAGCGGTCAATTGAAAGGATCATCTCTACATATCCAGCTTCGTTACCATCTCTACAATGTAAAGGATGTATCACAGAACTTGATTTGGTTGATATTCGAACTTGCAACCTCACGATTTCAACTTGCAACCTCACAATTTCAAGAACGAACGGTCGAACGGTCTCCTGATTGGGCAACCACAGCTTGCCAACACCACTAAGAATTATTTTATTTCCGCTTTTTGCCCGTGGTCCGGTTCAGTTGTCCGGTCGACCGGACTACGAAAAAAACATATTTTCCGTAGTACAGTTACCGGACTTTTTTTTTTTTTTTCTTCTGTAGGCCGGTTGACCGGACCACGGAATCTAATGTAAAAATTTTGTTAGTTTGAATTTATGTTCAATTAATTGTCAAGTAACTATCATCATTATCATAACTATCATTTGGCACCTGCCCGTTAAATAAATATTAAAAATAAAAACACCAATTCCTAAAACTTTATTCTGTCCAGCTGTTCTTATTTCACCTGTGTCCCAGAAACTCAATTTATTATAAATTGTACTTATCCCAGAGCACCCTGTATCCCACAAGTGATATGTGGGACACAGTGGACAGCGCAAGCATGATTAATCGATTGCTGGGACAGGTCGCGAGTGTTCCGGGAGCATGGCCTTAATAGGGCGTTATCCCGGTTTCTTTTACTTTATTTTGAGGGTAAATGTTGTACAACAAACTTAAGAAACGTAAGCCTAGCATCGCAATTTGTCCCTTCTGCCTGTGTTGAGTATTTGAATGTTTACAAATTTTGGATGATTACCAGAAAAATAAGCTTAGTCACAAAGCAAGTCAGAGTAAAGTCCAGGGCATGCCCTAATAAAGTAGTGGTGACTTCACTAGAGGCTTCTATAGAGTTTTGAAAACAACAGAAAAAAACCGTGTTACACCACATTAGATATCGCTTGCCCCCATACTTATAATATATACACGCATCAGCCGAGAGAGAGCCGATCAGAGTTAATCTATCTATCTATCTAACAGTCTGAAGACGTCCGCTGCTAGACGAAGCCATCCACCTTATTAGGGAGGTTGCCGTAACGCCGCACGTTTGGCAGGCATGGGGATCGCAGAATGCTCACCACCGTTAACCGAGTACTAAAACTACATCCAGAACCACCGGAGGACAGGAGCAGCATAAATAATATATAGTGCGTGTTAAATAAACACCATCTATATTAAAAATAGACATTAATATAAACAACTTTATCAATGTAATAAATGTTTAAATCTAAAGGTATTTAGAGCAACTAGTTTTTCAAATAAATTTATGGCGTTGTGCATTGTGAATTTGCTGTTGTCTGTGGCTTCCTATGACCCTACGATCAATGTCTAGTAAGAGGTTTTTAGTTTTAAAGGAATAAAAAAGACTCTTACCTTCGTACATCTGTGCATATTGAGGGAAGCCGGCAGCTCTCAGCCATTTGCAAGCCTCTGCCGCTTCGATTTCTGGAACAAAGAAAAAAAAACATTAAGATGAGGATGCCATCTCTTGACTCTACATTTAGCAAACTACCGTCCTATCAAATTCCGTCTCAAAGAGTAACGTAACAGAAACAGAATTAATGTCTACAAGCTCAGAATACGATCTCCTATCGGTAAAGATTCAGACTAATAACACAAATTGTGTCCGTGGTTTTACCCTTGTAGTGCTGAAAAATTATAATAATGACAACAAAGTATGAATTAGTCTTTTGCGAGTTTCAACTACTTCTATACCAAATTTCATCAAGATCGGTTGAGCTAGATCCTCCAAGGGTTTTTCATCATCGGTAACTTCAGAATTTGCAATAATATATTAGCCAAGACTTGCTAGTGATGCTTGTAATTTACTACGAACTCTAACAATTTAATCGAGTTTTCGTATAATTCTATTTTTTGTTAAACTTATTAAAATTATAATTAAAATGCTTGCCAGGAAAATGTTTTGAACATCAAATCAATGTTTTTTACGTCGTCCAACAAATACAAACAAACATACATAAAAGTCTGCCGCTAAATGCGTGTTCCAGCAGCCTCACTTGAAAGCCCGTTACCATTCTAGGGTAGTTAGTGTTTAGTCACACAATCATTTAATATCAGGTGACCTGTGGTCAAACACTGAGACTCTCGAGCATAAAAAGATACCAATTGACTACTAATCGACCCTGACATCTCCGTTCACTTGGCTAAAAATTTATGAGTCAGTGGAAATTCGTAAAATTGAGTGTTAATCAAGTTACGAAGGCATTAAATTAAAAGAAACAAGTTTTATCACGTCTATCTCTACGGCGTCACAGCACGTCGCCTTTTAATTCCGTCAATATTTTCCTACTCATAATATAATTCGAACCAAGCCAATAAAAATATAATATCAATAAAATAAATGTTATCTTTGGCAATATCGATGTAAAGAAAATCAACTTTCCAAAACGATCAAAGCGAATGACGTAAGTATTAAACAAGATGTTCAAAACTTATTGACCGATGAACCTAATGAAAAAGAAGTTAAAATAGTGCAGTCTATTAAAAAGCAATTGATATGTCTAATAGAAAACATAATAGAAAATGTTGCATTAGTAAAACTTAACAATCATGCCGTTTTTAAGAGGTAAACTAATAGGGTAACAGGCGAAACTTTTACTTAACAATGGGCATTGAGGGAAGTATATTCGAAATTCGAAATAGTTATAATTTGATAAGCTTAGCGTTGGACCAAAGCTCACCCTATTAAATGATCTCACATCTACAGCCAGAAGACGTGCACTGCTGAACGCAGTTCTCCTCCTCAAAATAGGGCCATGCTTTGCAGGCGGCTTGGGGATCGCAGAATGCACACCACCGTTAACCGAGAGGAACGCTGCTGCCCGTCCTTGGTCGTCGTTGGTTCTTGATGCAGATTTAGGATATACCCAGCCAGGTCCATCAAATAATCTTACTACCTCCAGCGCCCAATCGAAACGGATTCAATTCGTAAACTGCTCTCACCACCTCCGCCTGAGACCGATACAAAGTTTCCTACCCTTTGCAGGAACTGGGAATCGATGTTTGGGATAAACTAAGGCAGGAAGATAGAGTTATTCATAAAAACGCAAATTTGTCTAGGTAAGCTCTGAAGTCTTAGCTTTGCTTGATTAAAAGTCATCGTTAATGATGTCGGTTAACTTGACTAACTGGTTCAATTTAACATGTTTTAGTTATTTATTGGCTTGATAAGTGACGAGAGGTTTCAAGTTACAACACGATGTTTAATGACTGACTGATACTGACTTCTGAACTTAGCTTTAAGTAGATAAGTAGAGTAGACGTGATACATCTATTATTTTTAGATAAACGGAAGTATAAACATTGAATCACGCTGAGAAAACAATAAATTACGATTGTAAGTTTTAAGCGTAAGACATTCGTCTATTAGTAGGAGATCTTAGGTACATCACCTTATAGGTTTAGAAAAGGTCTAATTTATAAATTCCTAAAGATATTGTATGTTTTTGGGATAATGAAATTATAGGTTACCCGTTTTTAGACTCCTAAATATTTTGGCATTCTCAAAATATAAGGTATAAATATAATATATCGTAAGTTTTTTTCTAATATTGTAATTTATTATTTTGTAATGTAATTTAAATTAATGTTGTTATATAGCTGTTATAGACTCCTGAAGATAATGTATTCTTAAGGAGAATTTTCCGGAAGTAGTTATAATCTGGGTGTCCTCAAGTCGCGAGTGAATCGGTTTCTTCTAGGCAAGCGAGCTCCATCGTACACTGCATCTTCGTTTATCATCAGAGACGAGATGGCAGTTAAACGCAAGCCTATAAATAAAAAAAATTAAAAAACAAAATAAAATCTTTTGTTAACAAAAACTCAAAATACATTAATTTCTAGCACATTTCCCCGAACAAGTTACTTATGAAGAAAAACAACCGAGTTCTAAGCAAAATACGCGATTTCGTTTACTCGAATGAAATATTTTTAATCCAGATATTTTAATTTAAAAACTAAAACACTAAACCGATTAAGATGAAATTTATGTGGAACTAACTGAAAGTATGTCCGTTCAATAAAAAAAAATTGCCATTCGGTTTATAAATATCTGAGTTATGACGTAAAACATGAAAAAATACAACTGACTTGACAACCTCCTACATTTTTTTATCGTTTAGAAGTACAAATGCATTCAAGTTCCTATTTTTGACCATTCAAATAATTATTTCAATCTAAAAAAATAAAATGTTACACAAAATTCTGATGAAGCTCATGTGTAATAATTATTATATTTTAGCATAAATCTAGTCTAGATCTATGTATTTCCGATTTCGATTTCATTCCTACGAGTATTTAGCATGTAGCGATTCCCATGAAGTTTACGAAAAACAAAACTTTAAAGCCATAATAAATGTTGTGTTGTTTCTAAGGCGATCCAACAAAATCCATAAGTAACCCTTCAAAGAACAATTTTCGTGAAGCTGATACAATAGAGTTATTTCGCCGAAACACCTTCAAAAGTTTCTCAGATCTATTGACTAGATCAACAAGGTTTACCGCGAAACAACCGTTTGATGTAGTGGCCGAGTTCATACAAGTACACAATTAGTTATTCATTGTATTTTTAAGGGACAGTACTTTGTATTAAGGTAGCGAAGTATACAAGGGTTATTATGTTAACCAGCCAAACAAACCCAACAACAAAACCTTGGACAAATCTACCTAGCCTGAACTGAAGCTGTGTAGATACGTGGCGAGATGAAATGCGCAAAGGAGCAGAAGCAGCAGAAGATAATACCCTAGTTTTTTTAAAGCACTTAAGTAATAATTTAAAAACTAGGATGTCGCCGGCAGCGGACCTAGCTTAAGCTGCTATGCCGCTAGTTAGGGCGGCAGAGTAAGGACCTTCCTGGCAATTCGTGTTATGTTATGTTTTTAATTACTAGCAGATAAAATAAGAACGAGGTTGACCTGGGTATGTCCTAAAACTGCATCCAGAACCACTGGATGACGAGCAGCAGCGTCCTCTCGGTTAACGGTGGTTTGCATTCGGCGATTCCTGCAAGCCGCCTGCCAAGCGTGGGGATTACGGCGATCCATCCCTATTGAGGGGGAGGTCTTCGTCCATCAACTGACGCTTTCTGACTGATGATGATGATGAAAGTTTGTATAGGCATAGTGGTCAGACCTAGTGATAGAGTTATTGTGCAGCCCGAAGGTCTCTAGCATGGCTTGAAAGTTGTTGTTATACTGATATTGCTTAGAATTTTAAAACACTATTTAAATATTTTTTTACTTATACAATTGTTACTACAACAAAAATATACAACGGAAAAATCTAATCTATCGTTGTTCTGTTGCTGCTTGAAAGGACAAACAAACAAGTTTGTTGCTATAAACATACTTTCACATCCATAATATAAGTACGGATTTGCTTTTCTCATAGATTGAGGAAAACTACCTACTTTTACCAAGCAAATTGTAAGTACTCAAACAGTTTGTAGAAAGCGAAATTGACCCTAGAATTTTGCAACTAAATTGATCTATTTGCTGTTGACAGCAATCAAGGCCTATAAACCAAGCTTAGTGGTTCAAGAATTACTGGACAATGTTCAGCTTTAATCCAGAATGATTAATTGTGACCCACTATCTGACTCGTAGAAGTTTGTTTGTGATTGTTTGGTAAAACAAAACAATAGAGAAACAAGACATAATTAAAAAAGTAAAATAACACGACTGTCCTGCCAAAAAAATACTATTTCAATAAAATATAGGTCACTCGGGATAATCTGGACATCCAAATCTGTTTGATAAGGCATTTAGAAGCTATGGTGGTATAAAAAAACTCACATTTATACATGAACCCTGAAAACATTACACTACTATTTTAGGGCAGTTGTGTAAAACACACTTAAAATCAGTGGTAAATGATAATGTTCATTACCGAGACTTAAGCTCGACTTAATGTTGAAGTCCATAATCAGCCTGTTCAATGTCCACCCACTTAAAAAAAACTGTTAGACTAAACCTCTCATAAAGAACGTCACGTGGCAAGATATTCTGCTTCACGCCATCTGTATTTTTTTCATCCTCTTTGCTACGTACTAAAAAAAAGAGAGACTATAAAGAAGGTAAAGATGACTGCTCAAGTCGTAGCTATACGCCCTCAGATTGAAACCTGAGAAGTATTTTAGAGAAAACATAATATAATTGGCACTTATCATTTATTTTTGTTTAATTCCCATTAATAATTTAGTGCCATTAGAGTATAAACATTATATATTTTCTCATGTTATTCATAAGGTTTCGTTTTTTTTATCAAAACAAAATAGAGCACAACGCAGCAGTGGGCAAAGAATGTATAAAAATAACACTAAACATCGGAATGTCACACTTATATCCGCGTTATTAGGTTTATTGTAGTTTTATTTATCTAATAAAATGTATGTCAACTCCACCGTCAAATTGTATGGCAATAAAATATTATCTGTCCCAAGATCAAGACAAAGTTAAATACGCATTCAAAAGCCATACAAAATTAAACACATGGATAACCATAAGTTTGCGATCGTTATGGATGTTGGGTTGAGTCAAAGATCATTGAAAATGACTGAAAGCGTACCATGGCTACTGAAAGCAAAGGGTTTTTCTTACCCTTACGCAAGGGAATATGCACGTGTTTTTTTTTTTTTTTTTTTTACTAGTACAGAATTTGTTAGGAACCGTAGACTTTGACGTCATTTGCTAGTATAGTGGCCTCCGTGTCTAATATGAAACTAAAATGTTATTTAACATATTTATTTAACTTTTATTTTCGATGTGTTGTTTTGTTGCGAGTCAGCTTTTTTGAGAGTCATAAAAAAAACCATGCATATTCATATTATCTGATCTACAAATATAATAATAAGATATTATAATATGCTACAACCTAGAAATGTAACTAGTAACTACACGGTAGGACTGGAACCTCCCTTTGTTTCTGGCGATATCGCCACACTTCGCTTAAGGATCGACAAGTTGACGGCTCGAACCCATCGGTGGGCGCGGCTAAAAAGCATACTCTCTTCATCAAACAAACTGTGGGAAAGGGAGAAAGAAAGATAAATGAGCGCGCAAATATTTTTTTGTCGACCTTTGGCTGCAGTAATGTGGTTGAATAAACTCTGAGTTAATTTATTCCAACTTAAGTTATTTGAAATGTTTATGGCCTAAACTATGCCGCTTGATAAATTATTTTAGAGTTTTCGTATTCCTTATGTTATTTATTTACGTCCAATGTGGCGTTAAAATTGAGCTAAAATACAAGATGTTTCCTGGCTCATAATTTTCATGTTTATTAAGTTTTTACTTTCGTAATAATTTACAATCCTAGATAATGAAGAGATTAATCGATATAACACTTAGTCTTGGACCTACAAAATTACATAGTGGAGTAGTAATACTACCGCGTTTCTATGGAGAAGTGACCAACTTGTTTACTCTTAAGCCGTTTTGGCGTGAAGTGGTAACAAACATCCCTACACACGTAACGACAAACTTTAGTATTTAAAATATTGTCTTATATTAGTACCTTGTCTGCAACTTTTCTAATGTACTTAGTCAGCGGAAAACAAAATTACTCTAGAGGCTATACTAGCATACAATTTTGCGTACGATACTTAGTACGTATACTATGCTTATTTTCTAAATTTTGAAATTATAAACTGATATAGCGCTTTCCACCTATCGGGCATAAATGGAAATTATCTACCATTGTTTATATACCTACTATAATTATATCACACTTAATTAACTTGATATTAAGTATAAATGCGATAGTTTCTCGGCGTTTGTTTGTGTTACTTCTTTACGCTGAAACGGCTGAACGGGTCTGGATGAAATTGGATGATGAAACATAGGCTACTTTTTATTCCAGGTATCGCGGGTAAAACCGCGGGGCGCAGCTATAGTTTTCCATTAAGTTAGAGCCTCTAATACACGGGACGTTAGTCATTTACTAAGTAGGTATTCCCTGCTGAGTATGAAAAAACAACCAACTTAATAGAGCTCACGTTTAGACTGTAAACTCACAATACCTAAGCCTCTCACCATGATTCTAATTTCATTTCTTTACCAACTTCTTTAGAAATGAACGTTCCTAATTAGCTAAGTATACAAAATGGCTGGTTTGTTATCTGTCAAGCTAATTGTCGAGAGCAATTATGTGTTCTGTGAACAAAGAGTTCGGTAGTGACCGTTAGGACGTTGCAAATGAGCGATTAGAGCGATGAATATCGTCCAACAAGTCTTGTCAGAAAAATCTGAGCCACTTTAGATTTAACATTTTTGCACACTGTTACTAAATTCATCAAGTCACCTCTCACTCATCAGATCAATCTCGTCAAGACATCACGAGATAAGCTAGTATTAGTTGTCTTCGTATTAGACTTACCTGATAAGTCTAATATGGAAGACACCTAATATCAGAACACAGAAGAAGTATCAGAAGATCCTAATAGAATTTCCTAATAGTTTTTTCAACCATTTGTTATTTTTTGCTGACATGAAGTATTAGTATATTTGCTAGATTTTAGAGTGATGAGTGGAGGGCCTCTTTTTTATTTAATTTATTTATCTACGTTTACAATCTATTAAAACAATGTGCGTTGATGTAGTTATTACCTACATTATCAACGGCTATATCTAAAATTATAACACTGACTTTTAACTGTTAGTTTTTACAGCAAAAAAAAAACATATTGGTGGACATTTCACATAGGGCCATCTAGCCCCAAACAAAGCAAAGCTTGTAATATAGAAACCAGATAGCTCATAGAATACTTGTATACTTTTTTTATCGGGGATCGAACCTACGCCCTACACGCTCTGAAGGCAGACAAGCTACCAACTGAGCTATGAGACAGTCAGTAACTATATTAAAAGTCGCCCGCTTTAAAGTTGCCCTCATTAAAATCGCCCGTCTGCCTTGGCATCCTGACCGAGTATTCACCATTGTGTACCATATTAGTAAGTAAACATTTTCATCGACGTTTTCACATGTAGACTTATATTTTGCAGTCCTTTACATTGTAGCTTATTGATGTTCACCGAAGATGGGGTTTACAAAAACGTTTGCATTCGATACTGACGCAATCCGTTTTAAAAAACATTGTAAGTACCTAGGGCCGTACCGTGAATCGCTTATAGCGGCACCGAATAGGTTCAGCTGCCGACATTGCGCGACCGTGAAACTTATTGCGAGGCGATAAAATTCACAGCCGCAGCGTCGACAGCTGAGCGTATTCGCTCCCGGAATAAGCGTTCATGGTACGGCCTTACTGTACTTTGACAGATGTTTAAATTTATCGCGGTTTCAGACCGGAATCGTCAATTAGGTAGAAGAGAGAGAGAGAGCTAGATCCTCCAAGGGTAGGGATGAGACCGGAAATTTACATTAATTACATTAAAATATGTAGGCAGTGGAAAAATCAGTCAATACTTAGCTGTGATTTGTAACTTTTGCCTTAAACGTCAAAAAAGCGTATAAATACTTAATTTTATTTTTGTTCGAAGTTTATAAATTAAATGAGTTACAGCGGTACGAATATTGTTAGGCCGCTGATAAGATTCCAGTAATATCTAGGTAGGTACAGTTAAACGATTTTAAAGCAAGCGTTGAAAATGCCCCCTAAAAAGGCTTCGTCCAGTAGTGAACGTCTTCTGGTTGAAGATATTAAAAACGCGTGAATTTCATGAGGTTCAAGATGAATTTGATGAGTTAGAAAATGTTTATCCCAATAAAATTTACATTTTTTGACACCGCAGGGGGTCTACACCAAATATTTTGACTAGATGTATCGCCTTTGGGAGGCACATTGACTCTGACAGCAGGTTGAGCACTCAGCCTACGAACTTACTTACTAGGAGTATGCCTTTGCTGGACTAGGCGCATGGTCCCCGTCCTTCTAGATTGTTTTGTCTTTAGTTCTAATGGTCAGTATCTGTCGTTAGAGTTCAGGTTAATATGATCATCTGGATCGATCCTCAGTTGCTTTTTGAACTTTTTATTTTTATGGAGTTGTGTAACGTGACGTGTGAGACGGTCGCACGGTGGCAAGCGTCACGCCTGCCCATAATAGTAGCAGTGCCAGAATTCTGAACTTGCGAGTACAATCCTGCGCCGCACTGCACTGCGCTCGTCACCCTTAGATATTAGATGTCAAATCTCTTTATGTCCAGTCATTTCTCTGGTAAAATTGCCCTTCAAACCGAAACACAGTAATGCTTGCACACAGCTGCTTGGCGCTTGAATAACTGACAAAGGCGTGGTACTTCTCCAGACGGTGCAATAGAGTCCTACCACTAAGAAAAAAACTCAATATAAACCTCAGCCGTATAAGCCAAATTATTATTAAAACTAAAGCGTGTTCATCTATTCATCAAACTCAAAAACTTACAAACTAATAATACTAACCTAGAAAACTAATTTGCTAAAATCGATATTGGTAATTTTGATTGAGGAAACATGTTCGTTCTCAAAAGTAAACTACCGTTCTAAAGTAGCTCACATTGATACGAAGATCAACCTTAAGTATTGCAACAATTGTATAAAAAAGTCATAAAATACCTGTTATTTGGTCAGCACTCAAATTAGGAACACTCATTATTACACTTCACTTAACACACTCGAACACTAAGCATGGACGCGGGCAGACTCACGCGCATCATAACAACCACTGATTCACTTTTAACGTAAATTCGATCACATTAGCATGCTATTTATTGTTAACTTAAGAGGGCGTATAAAAAAGTTGAAATTCCATAAAAATCAAGGCTACAGCGATCAAACAAAATGACGTAAATGCACATTTATGACACGAAAAGGATGCTGTTGAATTGCATACCAAAAAATAATTCACTCGAGACCAGAAAACTTGTTATTACGTAGTATTTTGTTATTGAGTAAATTCATCAAAATATGCACGTGTAAAAAAATTGATGTGGTAAGAACTATGAAAAATAAATCAAAATATTAGTCAAAATATCTTGGTCTAAAAAGTTATGATTCTTATACGGTTTACGCTACATTCGATTGGTTAGATATGGGCTTCTCCCAAGATACGCTCGATTTGGTCTAGGATCTTAGTCTTATCTTGTATATCTTATATTGATCCTCAGCCTATGCTGAGTGCTATGCCAACAGCAGACTATGATAGCTATCATGATCATGATGATGAAGACTGGTTAGAAATCTCCCTGATTTTTCAAACAGAGTAGAACAAAGATGTGTTGATGCGCGTTAAATGATTCTGATGTGACATTAATTATTAATTTGGTTAATGCAATAATATTAAGCCATATTTGTTTAGGTCCATAATTAAAAAAACAATGCATAATTATAAATAATCAATAACCGAAGCAATTTATTAAATGTCAATACATAAATTTCGTATAATTAAGTGCTTTCTAAACCAGAAAAGGCAGGGCATAAAATTAATTGACTGACTTCATAGGGTCCCTTAAATAACAGTTTTCTAACGCTTACGTAATAACCTGTTACAGAAAACTCGAGACACACTCACAAACTAACATTTTATTGGTTAACACTTGTTATTTTATGCATAAAAACGCTATTTTCATTTAAATTTCGTTAACGGTACAGATGTTAGGTTGTAAAACTATCGGTAACTTATTTTAACACTGCCCACTACGTATTCAAATTAAAAAATGTTAAGACTCTGTTTTTTAATTTCCATGTTGGTCACTGGCCAAAATTAAATTAAGTAGAAAATAAATCTGACGTAAGCTAGGGCGTTTTGACTCAATAATAAAAATAAATAATAATCACAGTCTATTTAATTTCGCTTTATTATCACTCACAAAGTCCAACCTCACCGCAAACACAATTTAATTCGCTCATCCATTAATTTTACTGTCCACTTCACACATTTTAAAAGGTTCGCTCACAAAATAAGAAAAACAATTCTCTATTTGAAATTTTCGCTCAACGATCTGAGCGCTATCCACTGAATGTTAAAACAATTCTTTATTTGTATTTTAGTTAAATACTCTATGGTACCATGTCCACAGAATGTAAGAAACAAACAAGTGCGCTAGAAACCGGCCAAGAGAGAGATTAGGCTGTTATCAGTTCTTATCGTGGTCGTTTACCGTCCTTTAATACGCCGGACGCGTCACCGATAGCAAGCGCTGTGATTGAAGAAAACATTCGTTACAGATGTGGTAACTTTAGTTTTCAGTCTTAGAACAATAGTTGTTAACCGTTCAGGCCTTTGAGCGGAGTAAAAATTGGTCACGTGCAAATTAGATGAGTATCGACGGTTCTGCAACTCAAAACATAGGTTATAACTATCCTGGGATGGGGACTGAAAACAAGTGCTTAATGCTTGATCTATGCCTATCCTCGAAATGTGAATAGGATGATATTTTTAGATTCGCTTTCGCCATTATTCTTTTTTACTGTACAGTATTCTCGCAATGTTTTCCATCATTAAAAAGCTAATGTGTTTTGTTTGAAGTACTGAAAAATCCATCGGTGCGGAAATCAAACCTACAACTTTATGAATGTATTTTTTTGTTTCTTTGAGAAGTCGTTTTTCCTAGAGTTTGTACATTGATTGATACATGGGTATGTTCAAAAACTGCATACATCACCAGAGGACGGGCAGCAGCGTCCTCTCAGTTACGGTGGTGGGCATTCTGCGATCCCCAAGCCGCCTGCCAAGCGGAATTTTGGCAACCAGCTATTAAGAGGGAAACCGGTCTGCGATTCTTCATACAAATGTATTCCCCGATTTTTTCTTCCTGGTTAAACCTCCAGTCAGAGCAGCCTGCTAAAGAGAAATAACCCTCCAAAAAATTAAGAAGAATGAAGATTTTTAAAGAGTGAAATATTTTTTACAATTGGTTGCTGAAAAAAGGAAATAAATAAATAATAAATAAATAAATATTGGGGGAGATTTTACACACAGCGCCATCTAGACCCATACTAAGCAAAGCTTATATTATGTAAACCAGCAGGGCTAACATGCGCACCACGAGACATTTTTATCGTGTCTTTATGTCGTGCAAACTTATACAGATTCGTAGCCTTGTCCTGTTTTGTAGAATCGAGAAAATTTTCTCTCGGTGCGCATGTTAGGCCTGCAGATAGCTGATAGAACACTTACATACCTTTTTTTTCGTAAATACATACTTATAATATATACTACACCCATACACAGAACAAACATCTATGTTCGTCACATAATTTTTTGTCCTGGGTGGGGATCGAGCCCACGCCCTACAGCACTGAAGGCAGAGAGATTCCCTCTAACATCCAGCAGTCGATGTCTTCTGGATGATGATGTGCATGAAGAGAGTTGTGGTAGGATTTGAGGGCGTTCCGAATTGTCTACGGTTTCATAGCTCAACGTCACAGCGTCTGAATGACTTTAAAAATTAAGGAAAATATTTGGAGCTTATCAGAGCTGTCATTCACACACTTGTTAGTGTGTTATCACACAGTTACATAAAATACTACGAGTTGTTTGTGTGTGTGTGACGCTTGATTTTGTGTGTGTTAAACGAATGTAATTATTGTTACATTGGATCACCATGAAACCATGAACAATCAAACAGGACCACCATGAAACAGGATGTAGGACCTATTCGCATAAATACATAATTTATCACATAGGTATCCCCTTATACTTTATGCGAACAATTACATTAATTAATTTGGAACGTTCTCATAATATATTTTAAAAGACAGTTATATGCGGCAATCATCATCATCAGCAAGAAGACGTCCACGGCTGAACGAACGTTTCTCTCTCAGACCACCACATTATACGACAACCTGCCATTTGCATCCACCGGTTGCCCACGACTTTCATAATGTCGTCAGCTATGCTATGCAATGTTTTTTTTTATACAATCGAGTGACGAAACGAGCAAGACGTTCGCCTGGTGGTAAGCGTCACGCCTGGCACTAACAGTAGCAGTGCCAGAATTGTGAATTTGCGAACACAACCCACTGCACTGCGCTCGTCACCCTGAGATATTTGATGTTAAATCTCTTCATTCCCAGTAATACTAGGTGCGCCGCATTACCTAGCGAACATTGCATTGCATAACATCATTTAATTTCGACCATTTCCCTTTACCATCAAAACCTGTAAAGCCTGGTATTTTTTTTTTAGTAATTCTTCATAAATAAGTCAGGCTCTCATTTTTTATTTTTGTCGCATAATATTTCAGCTCAAAATGTACCATTTCTCTTGGTTTCGATGTCAAAATAATAATTTATTTAAATCGATAATTTGTTGTTCTAAAACCTATATTTAATATGTCCTAAATAATAAGTTAATTGGAATCTCATGTTTTCTTCTTACATTTTCTTCGCATAATCTTTTAGCAACAACATCTCGTATCTACGTAATGTAAATAATGTAACCAATCTTACGCCAGTCGAAATGAGATACTTTTCCCCTATTTCTGATATTTAAATGTTTATTCGCTCTGATACTATACTGGATTATTACACTAAGCTCATGTCCTTGCAAAAGTGTATCTGGTACTTTAGACCTCTATTTACAATTTACATAATGGTATTATATCGTAAATGACATGGGTTTGCGATCGAGAGTGAATTTTAAACTGTTTTCGAGCTTTTCATATCGAAATGTTATTTAAAATGTACACCATTTTGCAATGTGATCACGTCTTTTATTTTTCTAGATTGGATATACAAATTGAATTTGAATTCAATAGAGCTTATTTATAAATGGAAATATATTATAGTATAACACTGTTTTAAGCTATTAAAGTTGTTCATAACACTATCACGGTAAATATCCCATTACCAATCATAAAACTGTATATATTTTAGTATTTTTAGCTTAATAATACGCTTACAGAGTGGCAAAAAATAGTTACTAGGGGCGCCATTATCGCAAATTGTTCCAATACTAGCAACCCCATAGTATGACAGAGGAAGACGATTGGATAAAATTCGCTCACTGACGTATTTTTAGGACGGCAAAAATATTCCGTTTCAAGACAATAGTCTTGCCAAGCCAAGCTTTGCTTAGTCACTTAAACACAACTAAAAATCCATAACAAAAGAACTGTTTACAAACCTGACATAACATAAAATCGATAAAAAGCTGTTATCGATTCGACCTTCAAAGAACAATCGATAATCGTAATCAATGCATTCGTAACCACTCGAGCGTAAACGATTCGAGATAATGCAGTAGTAAACCGAAGTCGATTCCTCGTATAGTATCGATGTATCGGTGTATGAGTCAGCTCTACCTGTAATGCTTAGTCATTTTGGTGTAAATAATAAATATTCCGTGAAATAGACGCAATGGATGGATCCGGAATCTCAAAATAGCTTTCTTTTAGTTCCGATCTTCCGATTATGCGAATTTCTTATGATT
Source organism: Erannis defoliaria (assembly GCA_905404285.2). NCBI lineage: Eukaryota > Metazoa > Arthropoda > Insecta > Lepidoptera > Geometridae > Erannis > Erannis defoliaria. The sequence continues at coordinate 14,239,442 of FR990066.1, forward strand.
CATGATTTTTGCAAGTTACGGTTATGTTACTTTCACGTTAACCCGAATATCTATATCCTAAGGTATCATACGCCTATGCAACCGTTTTAATAAGTCCACTGAGGACTTGGAAATATCCACCACGCTGGCCCAGTCGCAGATTAATGGAAAGAAAAAAATATCTCGGTGTTTTCCTTCCTCTAAAAGCCAGTGGTACGAAAATCCGTACATACACTCCAAAGAGCGTATTATTGCGGGCCTGGGTTCAAACCCGCGACCTCACAATTTCAAGTCGAGCGGTGTCCCATAGGTTTAATCCCTTTTTATATCCCTGGGTGAAATCACCCAGGTGAACAAAGTGGAAATTAAAGTATCTTCATTTCACCTTGGACTTATTGCACCTAGGTGATATGTTTCGAAATTATTATATTATGCTACCACAGCTACGGGAAAAACGATCACACTTCATCAGCCATAAACGTCCACTGCTGGACGAAGGCCTCCCCCTTAATATAGGGGTGAAAAAAAATAAAAAAAATAAACAATACAAGGTATGATTTTCTTTTCAGATATCTTTCAGTTATTTTAGGAGTAAACTGTCATGAAACGGCCCAATCGGCCCAGATCCAATATTTACCACCACCACTCTACAATAAAAAAAAAATGGCTGTCTTGTTTTCTGAGACGATCCGGTCAGTCTTCGAATGAGTGATCGTGAATAATATTTCAGTCCGAGCGCTACAGCAGTAAGTCGGTCGACACGACAAATTGGGGGTCCCGGTGGTTTTTCTTATATATTTCTATAAAAACATCGGTAGAGCCATGTCAGAGGCTTTCGGGCGGCACATTGACGCTGACACTAGGGCTGGCCACTCAGCCTTTATGAACTTTTTTGTCTGGCCTCTGACACCATAATAATTATGTAAAAATGTAGATAAAATTACGTTTCGTAACGCAAAAATCTTTTCTTATCAAATTCACGCAACGAGTAGTAATTGTCAAATGTTAACGATAAACCTTTATCTTAATATGCTTGTTGACAATGTTTATCATTACAAACATGAGTTTAATACTTTTGAACACATCCGACAACATAGCAATAAAGTACTCCATTAAAATGATAAGTCAAGAGGTCAACTTGAATTGTGAATTAAGAGTACATGTTGTTGAAATTGTATTTCGGGCCTCCGTTTCTATTTACACGACTGCGCAAAAAAAACTGTGTCAATGTTTTCAGGGTTTATGTATGTATGTATGTATGTGAGTTTCTTTATTCCAGCATAACTTCTAAATGCCTGAACAGCAGCGCGAGTACCGTTCTATGTCGCTAAATTTGACGTGTCGGTATAGCAGATTTCAATAGACGATTTTGAGAATTTATCGATTTTTATCGTATTTTACCGATTTAAATGTCAAATATACAATTTAGATTTGATTAGATTGACAATCGTTAAAGAACGGTACTCGTGCTGCAGATTTGGATGTAGGGATATCGTTAGAATCCTTACATCATACCGAGTGAAACAAATATTTTTTTGGTAACAAAAAAAAACGTGTTCGTGTGTATCGTGTTTTTTTTAATAAGGGTTTTTCATTACACGACTGAAATTTCATTTCATTTCATCATGAATAAAAGGAGTGTTATGTTTTCAGGGTTCATGTATGGTATCTATGTATGTATGTGAGTTTCTTTATTTTTATGCAATAGTTTGACGAGACAGGTAACACGTTCGCCTGGTGGTAAGTGTCACGTCTGCCCATAAAAGTAGCAGTGCAAGAATTGTGAACTTGCGATTTTTTAATTTTTTTTATATGTTGTAGGCTTGCGTTTGACTGCCATCTCGTCTGATGATAAACGAAGGTGCAGTCAGTGCTGTCCTGCACCGCACAGCACTGCGCTCGTCACCCTAAGATATTAGATGCCAAAAAATATTTTCATGCCCAGTATCTCTAGTAACGCGGTTTGATAATGGTTGAATAACTGGCAAAGGTGTGGTACTTCCCCAGATAGACTCTGCAATAGAGTCCTACCGCAACTAGTTTAATTATAACTAAAGGTACGAGTTTATTGTATCTATAAATCTATCATGAACATTTTAAAATCCCCCAATAAAAGTATTTTTTTTTTGACAAAGTATAAAAAAACTAAATTTTTGATTGCAGGGTTTGCTCCATGCTCTTTAAGCTCCAAAATTTAGAGCTTTTATTTATTTTTTATCGATCGAATCCGCTAGGAAACTCTAATGCAATCCCTGGTTTTTTCCTTATAGAACCTTAATGTTTCCAAGAATCATGCGAGCAACAGGAAAAAATATTCCTCTATATGGAAATTCACTTGACATTAATTTCTTCGACCAGTTTTTCTTATTCTACTACTTGTACTTAACCGAACTTTTGGTACCAATTTTTGGTGAAAAGCGGAAAAATTATGTCACTGCATTGTATTTTTTTCCAAAATTTGTACTGTAGATTTTTTATACCCATCAATGTGCCGAATGATGTGCACAAGTGTAGGCAAGTGATTATATCACTTTGGAATCGCTGAAAATACTGGTGAAACCTTCAAATTAATATTAACTTGAACGGTTAACTAATATATATAATTATATATTAATAATCACTGGACTTGTTGTGGTACTGTATTACCACACAAATATTAGGAACTCAAGTTATTGGTACCTAGTACCACAGAATAAATAATAGTACTCCGCTAGTACATAATTAATGTCTATCTATCAATTGCCAGCCTGTTCCCAGCAACCATTGCTATAGGCCTGGGTATGGACAAGCTCTCGTTTAAGCAACCCTTTCCGACCCTGTGCGAGACTCATCCAGTGGATGAGGCTCCAATGAGCTTTATGTATGTAGGCTATGAAATATAGAGGATATTTAAATCATTTAAGTACAATTTATTTGTGTGAAACAGCAACAGTGCACTTATTACACATTCTTAAATTTCTAAATAATGCAATACAACACAAGATTACTACATAATTCTTACATAAATATCGTCACTCTGCCTAGTCTCAAGGCGTCCTAAGCTGCGTAATACAAATTGCATTAATTTATTTTTAATATAAAAGAACCAATATCCATAATACTTAATACGACAATGTACTATCGGTCCATTATTACACGTTATAACTGTGTGGGCCCGCGCCGATAAGCTGTTGACGTAAAAATCGTTATAGCATGAAGTTAGTGAGCACATTAAGACCGCCGACTTACAAGTACGAACGAGGTATTAAGAGTTTAAGCGATAATCCTCCAATTTAAAACAGTGGTTGACGTAATCTTGTAAGCGAAATTGGGTGTGTGCTGAGTGCAGCGCTTAGCGAGGAGTATCATGAAATAATTAGTATTATGTTATTGTCGATCCGCAGAAGTCGATAGTAGCAATGAGACTCCTTTTGTTTAAATCAAGTGTAATAACCTTTTCTACAATATTATTTACTTAGCACAGTACACTTCTTGAATTCGCCTTCATAACCACGTCGCTCGTAGTAATGTTCCATGCGCGGAGATCGCGCAAGTGCGGAGCCAATTATTGTTAATCAGCTCGCTGTTCAGACGAGAAATTGGCAAACATTAGGTAGTATTAGTAAATATGAAATAGACAGATTTAGAGCAGTCTGAGTTTGAATTCGTAACTGGTTACGGAACTACAGTTACGTGAACTGAAAATCAGCTCTTCCATAGAAAATGTAATTCCTCTTCAACAAAATGTATGAAATAGTAAATGTTTTCCTCGATTTTAGGTTTGACTGGGTAGTAAAAGTGGTTCATAATGATGTTATTGTTTTTTTTAAAACCAATTCCTTCCGACCCTGATCGAGACTCATCCAGTGGATGAGGCTCCAACGAGCTTTATGTTTGTAGGCTATGAAATATAGATGATACTTAAATCATTTAAGTAAAATTTATTTGTGTGAAACAGCAACAGTGCACTTATTACACATTCTTAAATTTCTAAATAATGCAATACAACACAAGATTACTACATATGTTTATGTGTATAAATTTATTATGTGGGACGAACATGGCATAAATCCGAAAAGATAATGCATGGTCATGATAATGGAGCAGATTGCAAAACAACACAAACTCCGGGGCATCACCGATAACCATTGTTCTAGAATCTAGAGTAAAGAATAGAACACAAACAGCATATGTATGCTATATTTTAAGACGGCAGTGACTAGAAGCGAAATGCCAAAGATCGAGTTGAGTGGCGTGCCTTGGAATATGCTTATGACTTATACCTACAGATCATAATTATAGCCTGGTTCATAGTCTTAGCTTAGACCTCAAAGGTTTGAATTTGAAGTTGGAACACGGTAGCCCAATGACGGCGAGGAATCGCCTCTAGAATTTAAATTACATACAAATTTTACAATTTCATACCTCTGGGTTTTCGGTGAAGGAAAACATCGTGAGGAAACATAATTGTTAGGGCTGGCGCACTGTGCACAGTTTAAGTATTTACATGTTTGTATGAACCTTGTATGTGTGTATGTTTTTATGACTCTTTATGGCCAGTCGGGATCTTTTTACGGGAGTCTTATGTACCTACGTAGTATTTTTATTTCTTGACAAAAGATCTTGTGTCCGGAAAAGAAATCCAGTTGAGTATGTGCCCATCAACTCGCACCGGGCCGGTGTTGTGGAGAAACTCACAGCCGCCTTCAAGGGCAGGTCTATGATTTTGATGTATAATTATGTTGTAATTGGAAGAGAAGACTCATACGCAGTAGTGAAAATGGCTGATGACGATGATTTTGTAATTGTTTCTATCGCAACTTATGTTTGAAATACAAACTCTAAAATCGCTCCTCCTATGCATTGTGTCCACGCCCCGCGTCCACTTCGATCCCCGCGCTTGTAGAGATTATAACACGGTGGGCCGGAACACTGCACTGACCTGTTTGCATAATCGTGATGAGTCAAACATTTTGCTTCTCATTACCCAAGTACAGTCAGAGACGAATTGACGATAATAAAGTTTTGATAAAATCTATTATAAACCGACTTCAAAAAAGGAGGAAGTTCTACATAACAAAACAAGACCTAACAGTCGAACATAATACAATATTATGTTCGACTGTTAGGTATGGCATGTATGTTTTTTCAATCAACAATTGTGGACCGATTAAGGTTTTTTTTTTTTGGTATAATAATACTAATAATAATAAATATGTGAATAATAATAAGAGCGAGAGCCTTCGAGATAACCGCCATGTGGGTTGTTGACTCGACGATCATTGTCCCGATAGTCGTTTCGGCAAACGGTCTTATAGCGAAGAGCCTCGACCAATACCTCAAGAGGCTCTCGCTGGGCGGATGGGTCAAGGGTCTGATACAGCTTGAGCCCTGCCCCGTTGCTGGCGGCACCCTAGTTTTAAAGTTTTTTAATATTTGAATTTTTATTTTTCTATATTGATTGCAATTGTTGGTATAAAAATTTACATTGTCAGGAATATCTAATGACTCTTAAACATAAGTCAAATTAAATGTTACATCTGCACTAAGACTTAAGGTATCTGCGTATCTTCACAAATATTATTTGCAGCGAAGTGCCAAGTGCTATCTACTTCACAATTGGCAAGTATCTTATTATGTAATAATTTATTTAATAATTAATAATTTAAGTTATATTAATAATTAATAATATTAATAATGACAGAAACGGTATCGAGGTTGTCCCGCAATAGCTTGGAGTCTTTTGTTTTAAAAGTAAAAAAAAAAAACTTGTAAAAAACGTGCGCAGGCGCTCAATGCTTTGAGTCATTTTATGGTGAGTCACATAAGCCATGTAATGTCGCTAGCTAAATACCCTTCAAACAGGAACACAGAAATGTTTAGACACTACTGTTTGGCAGCCTGATCTGGTACTACGGTGGCGCCTAATGACCACCTGCAGAGAACGCCAGCCTTACAACGTAACATTAAGAATCGAGTAAGTATACTGTATTGCTAGCAAGCTAGTACTTTGTTTACCTACGCGATTTCTGTAAGATTGCGTTGCATTGTTTTATTGACTAGGCTAGACTAGACACGAATACCAATACAAAACGTTTTAAAGTAAACACGTCTAGACGTCGTCGTATTTGGACGTTAAGTAGACTTAAGATGTCTAGCTCAGATCCTCAAGGACCGTTTAGATAGAAGTGGATTGGGTTTGGAACGGAGAATTCTATTTATGTTTAGTGGTTTTGCTATTTTGCCAATCCAGGCTCTAAACAACTGAATATCTTTCTATTAAAATAAGATAGTAAATTGACGTTTACGCCGGAGTATAGATTTTATCTTCGACAAAATGCAGTAAAAATGAAACACAGTGTGTAAAATCTTGTTACAAGTTAACAAAAAGAAACAATAATACAAAGTTTTCATACGCGGCTTCAAGTTACCCGTAAAGTTTACGAACTCTGTCCCATCCCAATAAAAGCTAACAGACTCTTCATACAAATGCATGGGACCTCAGGGGGGTAAACCGTAAACCATGGGCCCCATGCCATTTTTACGACTTGTACTAGTTGAGAGGCTATTTTATGTGTCTTTAAAATTCTTATGTTGGAGATGAAATGTTTAGAGCCCTAAGTGATGATGCGGTGTCCGGAGACTCAATACCCACTGCACTGTTTCATTATTATATCCTATACAAATGATAATGGTACTATGAAAACTGACGTGGTTTTGACACATTTTTGTTTTATTTATACGGGAATACTCACGTTTAATTAAATCGGATACTCCAAATATAGTTTCGATCACATCCGGTGACCTTTTTCAAAGAGTGAAAACAGAGCCCGACGCGCGTGCAGCTGCGTCCTGCTTAGCACTGCGGGCCGCTGCGCGTCGCGCGCGTGGTCACCGGATGTGATCGAAACTATAGTCGGAGTATCCGATTTAATTAAACGTGAGTATTCCCGTATAAATAAAACAACAATGATAATGGTACTCTTGGGCAAAATATTTGTCATTGACATGATACTGTAATAGTTTGGCCAAAAACGTAAAACTTACGTTATGGTATCCCTGGTTCCGTTAGTATAAGCGTTGTTTTACTTGGGGTAGGTGATCCTTTGTGGATCTGGCTGGGTATGTCCTATCACTGCATCTAGAACCACCGGAGGGCGGGCAGTGGCGTCCTATGGGTAAACGGTGGTGAACATTCTGCCCTGCTGCGAAGCGTGGGGATTATGGCAACCCTTCCCTATTAAGGGGGAAGCCTTCATCCAGTAGTGGACAGTACTTCTGGCTGATGATGATGGAAATTCCACCATACCACCACACACCATACCATTTCCACTGTGTGGAATGTCCACCATAGATTATTTACTATTTAGTTATTAATAATACCTGGTGTTAGTTTGAACACCGTTATCCTTCTAGGATATCATTGTACTCATCATTATGAACAACTTTTACTACAGGGCCTGGGTTGAACCCCATAAGGGTAACCAAACCAGGTAACAAAAAGGTTCATCGATCTTGGACAAAATGAATGGAACAGCTGTTATTTTTTTCGTGATTTCAGGGTGGGCCCCATATTAAAAGTTGTTCATAATGATGAGTACAATGATATCCTAGAAGGATAACGCTGTTCAAACTAACATCCTGTATTAGTGTAGATGGTAACGGTTTGCGTTAGAGCCGCAATAAAAACAAAAATTAATTCTTCTTTATTTAAAACAAATTCGGGGTAGTTACACCATTTATAACTCAAGAACGGCTGGACCGATTTTAATGATCTTTAATTTGCTGTATTTGTCTTCTCTCCGAACAGCAGAAAAACAATAAAAACACAAAAAAATAGGCGTTACGAAGTTCGCCGGGTCAGTAGTATTGTATAAAAAAAACTCATAGTTATTGTCATTGGGCTTGATGCGTTTTCATCCTATTTAACGTGTTGGTTGGTCTTTAGGTTGATCCTGTATGAATTGTCCTTTATGACACTGTTGAGGAACTATTTAATAGCACCACTGGCTGTTACTGTAAATATTATGTTAGGGTTGTTATCAAAGGATGGTAGAGCTCTTTCTAAAGAGTTACAACGACACGTTTGTTATTCCGTTCCCTTTTAATAAGTTAATTTATAAGCAAAGCTTTTTATCCGTTACAGTTAATTGATTAAGTATTTTATCTCTGCTTTTAATCGAAGCACAAAATTTTTCTACGATTTCTAGTGCTTTCCCGGGACCTTTTTTTCATATCGAAGTGTTTATAATGACAAATTGCGAGCAGGATTGGTGGATTATGATGAATGGAGTGACGATGTTAGCGAGACGTTCGCCTGTAGGTTGTAAGCATCACGCCTACCCGTAATAGCAGCAGTGCCAGAGTTATGAACTTGCAAACAAAATCCTGCTGCACTGTGCTCATCACCATGAGATGTTTTATGATTGCAAATCTCTTCGTGCCCAGTAAACTTTAAATTTGAAAAGGCCAAGTTTGAGTAGGCTTATAATACTTACTACTTGTGAGTTGGAGTTGCACACTACATGTTATTAAGAGAAAATAAACATTAACACATTTCTAGAGTTTTGCCTACGTCATCGTCATAATCAAAATCCCATCATAATCAACTGCTGGAAACAGGCCTACTACAGCAGGCCAAGAACGCCATTCAACCCGATCTTCTTTACGCTTCTAACCACTGCCGAAACTACTTACTTATTTAGTACCTGATTGCGAATGTAGAGATGGAAAAGGTTAAAAGAAAGTAACGTATTTACCTATGTTAAATGTAGACAACCAAGCTTAGCATATTTATCAAATTACTTTTAATCAAGTTCGAAACATTGTGGGCGTGTTTCAATGTTATTTAGCGAAAACAAAACGTAAACTGAGACATAAATTCAATTTCAAATACCGAAGAAAGTGACAGCTTCGCCGTAGCACCGGCAGGCGGGTTTTATAGCCGACTAGCTGAAACACGCGGGTTCTGACGTATTTTTTTTTATAGCTGTTCTGTTTTTTTGGATCAATAGAACGATTGGTAGACCACTATCCGGAGGTCTTTCTCTATATTTATATCTTTCGTCTATCTTTATCTTTCATTACTTACTTCTATACAACTAAATAGCTACATGGCTTGTACAACCAATCTACTACCGCAAATGTTACGAACGTCGTACAACCAAGCCGTTACCTACTTTTTATCTGTAAAACTTAGCTACTATGTTCTTTGGCCTGTATAGCTATAATAACTTTTATGCTAGTTAAACCAAGCTACTACCTTGTATGGCCTTTATAGCTATACTATCTTTTATGGTTTGTGCCGTCAAAGGGAGTAAGGTAGCCTACCTTACTCCCTTTGACGGCACAAACAACCCAGCCACTGCTTTCAATGATATGTACAACTGAACCACTAGATTAAAAATCTTAAAGGTGCACATAAAATCTTAAACCTAATAATAATAATGCTTAAAAGTTTTAATGGTAGTGGTGGTGGTATTCCTTTGTTGAAATTTATAAAGAAATCAGCCGCTCAAATGAAAGAAAACAAACAGAAAGACAGGCTTACATTCGCATTTATTTATAAATGTAAAAAGCGATTATCTCTTAGAAGATGGTCACCTCTTTATGGGCTATTTTAACGACGTCCCAGTCATATCCACACGTTGGCCGAATACGGCAAATGTTTGTTATTGAAAAATGCCATATTTGGGCAGTATGCGAATTATAAATGATTGCCGGCCAATTATACTTCGTTTTGTTTGTGTGAATTACCTATAACTTGTGTTAGAAAACTTTTAGTGAAAGCCAAGTTTAATTAATATTCGAGAAATCGACAACACTTCAGTTAAAGATTTTCAAATTATTTGATTCGTTTATCGGGTAGAAATTATATTGTTCGGTATAATACGCACTACGCTACGTAGTTTTCGATACTTTCCTTGGTAGATCACGGCTTTGAAGTATGATTATTTATAATCGACATGTTTGTGCTAAAAAGCCGATACTGTGGGTAATGCTGTCTGTTATTATATAATAATGGCTGAGACATCCCCGGGCTGATGATGATGATGATGACGATGATGATGATGATGATGACTGAGACATAAATCCAGCGGGGTCACAAATGGGACATTTCGAAATGCGGCTTTTTAATTTTAGCTCTACAACGGTCGGGGAAATGAAATGGGTGATGAGATGGTCTGGAGAAGAGCTATTAAATCTCGAAGAATTCATATATAATCACGTACTTATTATAGTTAAGAGAAAAAAATACATTTACGAATAAGTTTTACGTCCATCGCAAATGCAACGAGTTTTCGCTTAGTAATTTGCATTTTTACATTTACGAATGCATAGTACATCATTGTGTTATTTATTACAAGGCTATATTATACAAAAACTAAAAGTCAAAAGGCATGTTACCTTTTGGCCTAGTTCATACAAGGACGTACGGAAAAGTACCACTAGGCCACCCGCGTGCAGGAAATGTCCTAAGCCTTTAAACAGAAAAAAAGAGCTGAATCCTCCAAGCAGAAAAATAAATCTATATCTTCTATAATTAAAATATACATACGTGGTGCATAGCACACCTAGATACAGCACAAAACATCAAAAGGGATCATTAAATTGCAACATTATAGACACCTACGATTTCGAAACGGTATTCCGAATAACAGGCTCCAAAAAAATTTACTGTCTTAAAAAATGTTCTTATCTTTAAAACAACTTTTTTCAGTATCAGGGACAAAATCAAAGTAAAGATGGCCTGATTCAATCGCTTACTGTTTATTTACCTATAATTAAAAACATAAAAATAAACTGACCGGTAAATTTCGAGCCTACGCAACGTAATTGGTTTATGTAAGATCAGTCTTCCGCAGTCTTCCTCCAAACTTCTTTATTATATTTCTTTATGATTCGTTTTCAATTTACTTCCTTTGTATTTATTCAGAAACTGACCCAGTGACAAAAATACCTAAGTATCATTTCCTCAAAACTTAAATTAAAAAGTGGGTGAAATTCAAAGCGTTCCGATGCTGAAAAAACCGGCCAAGTGCAAGTCAGACACGCAAGAAGCGAAGGTTTCATACATTGTTAAACTTCCACAGGCAATATGAAAATAATGAAAAGAAATAAAATAAATAAATATTGTCAATAAACTTTAACTTCATTACTATGCAAGAGTGATTGATAAGGTTAAATTAATAAGTAGTGTTTACCATTAAAATAAACTTATTTTAAGATTCTATGATTATTTACGCGATATTTACAGTGACTATGTTATGCAATGAGCTTCTAATTTCACGATCCCAGAGAGTCTTAAGCAACAGGACCCGCAACAGGGCCCAGTTGGATACCCGTCGGTTACGGAACCCTAATTATCGTTCTTATTACGATATTGATGCCGTCAATTTACTCGTTTAATCAATTAATAAAATCCTTATTTGGTAACAAATTCGCGGTCACAACTTTTCGTTGGCCGTAATGTGACCAATACGGAACACGGACATTGGCCATTTGTCCCAACACCGTGCTTTCGCTTCTCAGAAAGTATTGCTTTTACATTTTAATACGATATCTGGAAATGTACGCGTGATATTTATTATTTAAAGCGAACTTTTTAATTCTGTGAACGTCTGCTTAGACGATGAATTATAGAATGTTAGCTGGAAGGGGTGTCGTAAGTCTTGATTTTCTCGGATGAATATCGAGTTACTAAGGTCTCTTCGGACTGTGATATCGTCATTGGTCCGTTTCCGTCTACTAGAGATCATTTATAAAACGTCTAAAGTACATCTGCGCTATAACTTTTTGTAGTGGTAGGACTCTACTGCAGAGTCCGCCTGGGGAAGTACTACACCTTTGCCAGTTATTCAACCGCCAATCAGTAGTGTGCATGCATTACTGTGTTCCGGTTTGAAGGGCAATGTTACCAGAGAAATTACTGGTTATGAAGAGATTTAACATCTAATATCTAAGGGCGAGCGCAGTGCAGTGCGGCGCTTGACTTGACAGTATAAAAAAAAAAAAACTATAATAAGCATATTTGGAAGCCACATTCACAAACCAATATTGCGTTTCTGGTATTTTTCGATTTCGTTTTCTTTACTCTCGAAAAATGAGCCATATTCAACCACGAAGGTGCGGCCACTCGTTGCGTTGTCAGCCAGTGTTTGTTTCAAAATGTGATGCTATTACTATAAAATGATGATTATTGCAATATTATACACTGCACCAGCTTTTAGTATTCCACTGCTAGACAGGCCTATCCGCGAAGGGGGATTGGACAATATTCCATCACGCTGGAAAACTCATATAGGTACGCCTCTTCTCCAGATATAATAATAGCCAGGTATACATTTTGAACCGCATAAAAATTGAATTGACTAAGTATGCAGGTTTTTTCACGATGTTTTACTTCACTTAAAAGCCAGTGGTATATTTTTAATATGATACTGTAACGCCATATCATAATATTAAATACAGCAAATTGTAGCTTAGTCTGCAACGGACTTAATACGAGTACATATAAGCTTACGCAAGTTGACTCACTGAAGTGTTATTTGATATGAGAGATATGCGACTCTGATTGTGTGTGATAAGTGTTTACACTAGTTTTAGTAATAAAATGGTTTTTATGTCTTTAGTAACCATAGTGTACCATAGTCAACCTTGGTGTATAGATAAACATTATAAAAAAAACTAAATATTAATTACATCACACTTATCCCCAAATAAGTCATCGAAATAATATTTTTTTCTTAACTTTCGTAATGTTTCAGCAACTCTATCGATTACGAATTTATCTGAGGCCTAAAGACTTTTCCATACAGGTAGGGATCATAATTTCAGAGAAAATCAAATATTTTTCCTCGATATTCTAATTTCGTATTTCACGTAATCAGAATAAATCTCATATCTCTATGTACGCTATTTACTTTTCCAAATTGCTTTCCACCTCCAACGAAGTCAGTTAATTAAATAAGAATACAAAACGTTTTTGTGGCCATTAAAGGCTCGTATCATTTGCATCTTTATAGTCATAAATTATGAATATATTATATTTTTTATAAACTTTATCTATTCGATAATAGGTTTGAAATTAGTTTGGACTTCTTCATTTGGTTGATGAAACTGATAAAAATTAAAAATGTATCGAGTCCATATTAAGTAGATGCATAATTTAATTAAAATGTCTTCATTCTATTTCACTAATTAGTAGAAAATGATAAGTTTTCTAAATAATACGGGGTTTTTATTTATTCATAACGACCATTTTTCTCGGCTCAACGGCTAATTAGTTTCTAAAATTATGTCTCCATCAAAGACAGTTTTTTTATGGTATAAATATCTTTTTAAAGATAACAACATAGAAGAACTTAGACGATAAGAAGATTTTTAGTATCAAGAGAAATGCTTATCACTAAATGCATTTTGTTTCTAATGAAGAGCTTAGTAGTTTTTATTTTAGTAACAGGAAATACCTGATAAAGTTTTATTATGAGATGATTTAATACTGTTAGGACCAAATTTGTCTCTTCTAAAGTTCATTCCGTAATATACTAAAAAAACCTTATATATATAGATAATATTATCCATATTATGCAGGTTGCCTGGTTTATAATTATAAACGTGAACGTAACCTTTTTGTTTTATATCGACCATTGTGGCGGTCAAAAAGTTTAATAATATCGATATTATTTTTATAATAAGATCCTCAATTCCCCAAATATATCGTAACTTGTATTTACTTCTACCACACGATTTTGTATAATAAACAGTTTGCTTATAATAGGTATAACAATAATAATATAATTTAATATACAAAAAATGGTAATTTATCTTTACTTTTTCAAATTCGTATTATTTATTCAATAAGTATAAATCTTGTTCTTGTTTGTTTTTCTGCAGACTGTACAGAAAAGACTAGTGTGGCAGGTTTACAGTAGTTGAAAATAATTGTGGTGAATTAACTATTTAAAAAAAATTACTGGGAAGAGTTTACACTCGAGACTACGAGTTTTTTTGTCGGTGGTGAATTATTTGGGGCGAGTTTACAATGAGCCTACCTCATATTAAAAGGTTTTTTCTTTTTTATATATTATAGGCTTGCGTATGACTGCCATCCCGCCTGATGTTAAACGAAGATGCAGTCTACGATGGAGCACGCTTACCTAGAAGAAACCGATTCACTCGGGGTTTGAAGACACCCAGATTGTAAATATCGGGAAACACCCACTCGGGCAAAGCATTCCACTGTTTAGCAGTTCGAGCAAATAAAGTAGAGTCATACCGTTTCGTTTGAGTTTTTTTAATATCAACCATGAAAAAGTGATGCTTTTTCGATGTCCTGGCCGTCCGATAGCAGAATAGGCAGGGGGACATAAAAGCTTGTGCAAATCGTAGAGATGAGAGTTGTAGAGCAATCATTTACTGTTCTGGAAAATTAGAATAATCTTTGCAAGTAAATATCCACACTTTTGGTCTGAGCAAATATAATATAAGTACGTTTTTTTATAAAAAAAAGCAATTTACTTCAGTTTTGACTACCTCGATGACATCTTCATATTATTTTCCAGTTCTTCTGATTTATTCCAGTAATTTTAATTTAAAAACCAAACTGTTGAACCGATTTGGATAAAATTTATATGGGACCACCTCTGAAGCATTACCGGTCAGTCAAAAAAAAAAACATCAAAATCAATTCATAATTGGCGGAGTAATCGCGTAACATACATACAAAAACATACAGTCGAATTGAGAACCTCCTTTTTTGAAGACGGTTGAAAAACAATTAAGTGTATGTGTGTTTGTTCTTGCTTAGATACGTATATAATATATATAATTACAATCACTCATATTAGTATTTCAAAACAATCAACAAAATCAATACATAAAAGCGCTTATCCGTGAAATAAGCTACGCTAATACTGTTTAGTATGAACGATTAGTTTCAAAACTACAAGCCCTGTCCATTGTTACGATCCGTGATGAAATCGCACATCTGTTGGCAGATTAGCATCTGCCTACATGACTTCCTACGGACGATGCTAACACGATTGTGAATGGAGTACTCCTAGTCGAACTTATCTATTCACTGATAGCTTTTATAGCTTTTGTTATTTGGTTGTCTCGGGAACTTGATTAGAATTAATATACGGAAATCAGAATACTAACCGAGCAGCAGGCAGGACTTCATGAGACGGTTCTGGGTTTTGTAGGAGTCAACTCCTGACAGGGTTGTTGGATGCTCTTTATTTTTATTACTCCGCATATTTAACAGTGATTTAATATAATCTTCGAAACATTTTGAAATGCGCGAACTAGATAGCGGCGCATGGTGGTCTAGGGCGGAGTATTCCACTCAATCTAACTCAATCGGAATGGTTCCCGTTCGGATCCACATTGTCATATGTTGGAATGTTTGCATTTGGTGAACAGGGCTACCTGGTAAACGAGCTAACACGGCAAAGGCAGTAGGAAGTCTCCTGAAGAGCTTCACGGATGAGACGTCCTGAACCCCACATTTGATGCGTATCGCTTCTTCAAGGCAAAAGCCCTCTTAAGATCAGAAAACCAACTTCCATGTTGGTTTTCTGTTTTCCATATAATCAAAATAAATAGAATTGTCTGTCTTAAATATACATCACATTCGCTAGGATGACTAAGAACTGCTTAGAATATTGAAAGGTAATTTACAAGTGACGTGTCAAGGAAAATTCAAATTATCGACGGAAATAGAAGGTAATTATCGATATACGCGATTTATGCGATTTACTGCTAAAGATTCATACCCACGCGTTGTAATATTGTAATAGAAACTTAGAATATAACTGTTAATGTATGGTCAAAAGTTAATAGATTTCAAGACATTTAAATTAAACTATTTTTATTTTATGATTTTTACAGAAAAAAAATGTTTATTGCTTTGCGGGAAAAGGACCGATCAACCCCTTCCAGGCCCCACGAAAAACTTTTGTCAAAACTTTCGGGTTCAGGATACTTTTATCTACCCCTATCTATCCTTTTATCCCTATTTGAGTTTTGTTGTGAGTTGATCTTTATTTGGAAAGTAATTTGACGCTTGGTTATTATTATGATACATATTGTTGGGACAACGAAGGCTGACAATGATTTTTAGCAATGTGCTGTGATATTTTTGAAAAAGACCTATAAGCTCGCCTATAAAGAATGTTACCAACTCCAACCAATACCAAGAAGATTATATAAAAAAGAAAAACACTTTAGAAATCCTTGTATTTTGTTTTTAGTGTAGGTTTCGTAACTCCTACGGTGTGGACACCTCTAGAGTGGTTAATACCAGTTTTACAAACATCAAACCTTATCCAAACACTCGTGTGAAGATGAGTGACATCATCGCTAGGAAGATACTCCTGTGCGAATAGCGATGCTGTTAGCTATAAGATATATAGTAAACACCTACAAAATCATGTATGTAAAAACAAAACAAAATAAGAATAGCAATTTGAGTAACATCATTGTGTTTTTTTATTTATTTTTAACATTATTTTGTCCTAAGAATCTGTTAATTTATATTTATTATTCTTAAAATCTATACACAAACAACACAATTTTTGAGTGAAAATAAAAAAGAATATCAACAAAGTGCTTTAAAAGCCTCACTCTAGAAAACCGTTTTGTTTTACAGTAACTCTTTATAGTAAGAAAAATTTTGGTGGACATTTTATATAGCGCCATCTAGCCCCACGCTAAGCAAAGCTTGTATTATGGGAACCAGATAGCTGATAGAATACTTATTTATATATACTTTTTTATATAATAGTTATAGTTATCGGGCAATGGAGAGAGCTAAGCTCGGAGATACTTTGCTCGATAAAATCCGGAACGAGGATATTCGCCAAAGAACCAAAGTCACCGACATAGCTATAAGGCAGTCGATATAATGAATGAATTAATATTTCAGAATATTAATACAGATTACTATTTTCAACTACAGTGACTTAACTTTAAGTGAGCTATGTACCCACCCATATTCAAATGTTTAGGCCGACAATCATTGAAAGTCTGAAATCCTTCTATTGCCTCTACACGCTTAAACCCAAAGACTATAAACCCTGTTGACTGAACGTCCGACTACCTCTCATACGAAAATTAGTAGTTTAAAACCACTTCTAGCCACTGCGAGTATGTTAGAATTTCATTGCATTTCATAACTCAGATTGCGTCATCCCAGTGATTGGCCAATCGCAAGCATGGAACGTTACCTCGCTCCCTGCCCGCAACGGTGAGTCGTGTTTGTAGGAGAAATTAGGTTCACGAGCCATCAACAGGCTATATGAACTGTGCTTAAACCCTTGCAGTGGTACGCTACATTTATTCAAAGCTCGGTATTACAGGTAGAAGAACATTTCATAACTACATAATTATCTGTAATAACAAACTCACTTATCTGCTATCTCAATTCACATCCAAAAGCTCTTGTTCTAATAATATCACTCAACGTTTATCATCTTGCAACACAATCAGTGCGGTATGCACTGAACCAACATCTCTTCAGATTCGCTCGACGTTTCGTAAGCTTACTGTAATAAGCAAACAAAACGTAACATATTTGCGTTTCGTTACGTTTAGAATTTATGATGGTTAGGTTATGACTAGAGAATTATACGTATAAGGATGTAAGCGTTCATACAAAAGGTCTAGACTGATACTTACACAAAAGGTCATCAGATTTTGACTATTTTATGTACTTTTCGACACAGTAAAATTGTTGTAAAATAAACTATGTAATGTCTATAGTAATGGCAACTATGAAATATTAGCCCCTTATTCGTATTAGTACTAGATACAATAGTACAGCGGAAATACACTGGACATAGGATTAAGATGAGCTTTTGCAAAGGAACGCCTGATTCAATCACATATATGTTTTTTTTTAAACTTCCTCTAGTCAAGTTCGTCGAACATCATGTGTTTTATGCTTAAATTTTCTTGACGTCAAGTACTGTTTATCACAACAAAGACGAGTAGGTAGAGTTTGATAGAGAGATATTAACATTCTCATAGAAGGCCTATTATACACTATACGGCAATTAGGAAGCATTATCCCGATTAAAAAACGTGTACGAGTGCTTGATAGACAATTTATTTCTTCCGTGGTTTGCACTGCCACCTTGACTATCGGGCCAACAACAAATGAATTGTGTGTACAAGGATTTTATGGTCTGATTTGCTTACCTTAATTATATGGACAAAACAGTAAGTATGAATAAAAAAATCACACATCATCATCATCATCAGCCCGGAGACGTCCACTGCTGAACGAAGGCCTCCCCCTTAGACCGCCACACTGTACGACAACCTGCCATTTGCATCCACCGGTTGCCCGCGACACAAAAATCACACACTTCTTCATATACATGAATATAAATGCATACAGTTGATTAATTATCCATTGAAAAGACAATAGAATATCCACACTATCAAATTGTATGTCAAATCGAATCAGAATTATTCGATAGCATTAAAAATTGATGACTGCAGCGTATCAACACAGAAAGCAATTACGATGACAACAAAATCGAAAAATGTTGATTCCCACTATTGTCCTATGGTTTCTCACGGAAATTGTCTTAGGAATGATATATTGGTAGAGTCGTATCATAGAATTCCTGCGATTCTTTACGGAGTTTCTAAAGTAACTACCCTGTTGTTTTTGATAACGCCACACTTTATTACCCCAGAATAAAAAATGGCGCTAGCATTGTAAAGGCGAACAAGTCAATTGTTTGATGGTAAAGCCGTGCTTTTCCGCAGTAATTTAGTTTGGTTTAGAACTTTAAAGTTTGATTTAATATCCTGCCTGAGGTATTCAGTTTATGACTGATAACTTTTGTTTTTTTTTTTAAATTCGTATCATTATCATCACCATCTACAGTCTTCCTTATCCCTCTATTTGGTATGGACCTCTCTCTTACTACGCCATCTGCCTCATTCTGTGCTACAGCAGGCCAATTCAGCTAACCAAAGTCAAACCGCTTCCCATGCGTTTCCGCTTCGTTTCCCGTCTGACAGCTACTAACGATCCTGGTCCGGCCAAGCTTACCTAAAGTTCATCAAAACCACAGACAAACTGCTCATCGACATAGAAATCGCACGTTTATAAAGCTTTAGGTATGCTTGGCCGGACCACGACCGTTAGTCGGCCGCTGTCAGAGAGGAAGAGTAGCGGAAACGCATCAGAAGTGGTTCGGCTTTGGTTAGCTGAATCGGAGGGTCCAGGTTCGATCCGCGATGGTGACGACATCTACCCATATTGCAGCTGGACGAAGAACGCTTCGCTTACCTAGCCTGGAACACCACTCTGTCACACCTTTACTATACCTGTCATCACTACGCCTATTAGCAACGGCGTAATGATGACAGGCGATTGGCGATTAATAAATTTTTTTTTTTTTTTTTTTTCTTAGTTCTTGGCATCGCACGTTGTGCATTCTGCCAGTGTCAAGATTATGATTTTTTCAAGTATTTATACGAAAATCAAGTCAAATATGTAATGATATCACAGTCAGTCACACGAAATTAGTCATAGTCGAGTCCAAGTCATGCCCTAGTAAAGTTGTGGCGACTTTACTATGAGCTTTTACCGAGTTTTGAAAACAACACAAAAAGACATGTTTCACCACATTATATCACTTGCCCACACTCGTGCATGTAATTCAACACTCAGTTAATAAAACACCACCATTTTTAATCATTAATTCGCGAAAATACACAAGTTTAAGAAAATAATAGAATGCAACGACATGATTTTTCCGTGTTCCCGCCAAAACTCCTAATTAAATCTTGTAAAGTGGAGACAACTCTAACACGCCTTTTTGGTCCAAAAAAGTGACGAAAACCAAATCTACCATTTTCCCACCGATCGATCGAGAGTTTACAGAAGCACAATAAATATTTTTGACCAACCAAAACAATGACAACCAAAACAATGCCAGCAAACGGTCAGCGGCGCAATTTGTCAACAATGTATGTGATTTGTCAAATACCGTCAGATAATTCAGATAAACCTGACGGCTGACCACCGGGCTTGACAGTGGAGATGAATGCAGTCAGGTATCTTGCGCGTTTATCATACATTCTTAAAACAGCATACCTTTGGATAAATGGCGACGCAAAATCAGAAGTGTTACTTTGATGTAGTTGTCAAGAAGATGAATATTTTGACAAGAATTACATGAAAGCTTTTATCAATAGGAGTTTTCGCGTAACGGTATTACTAAGCCAAGAGGAGGTCACCGAATGAATAATTGTAAATAAGTTTTACTATGGGGCAACCATGAATATCCCTCCCCCAAAATCCCTCAGTGTCTGAAGACAAGGGTCTACGATCAGTGTGTGTTGCCAGTGATGACATATGGAACTGAAACGTGGTCTTTAACTGCCGGCCTTTTGGAGAAACTCAGAGTCACGCAACGGGCAATGGAGAGAGCTATGCTCGGAGTTACTTTGCGCTATAGAATCCGGAACGAGGATATTCGCCAAAGAACCAAAGTTACCGACATAGCTCGCAGGGTTTGCAAGTTGAAGTGGCAATGGGCAGGCCACATCGCTCGAAGAACTGACAACCGATGGGGAAGAAAGGTTCTTGAGTGGCAACCGCGAACAGGAAGACGCAGCGTAGGTAGGCCTCCCACTAGGTGGACCGACGACATTGTAAAGGTCGCGAGCAACCGGTGGATGCAAGTGGCAGGTTGTCGTACAGTGTGGCGGTTTAAGGGGGAGGCCTTCGTTCAGCAGTGGACGTCTCCGGGCTGATGATGATAATGATGATGAACCATGAATAAACAAAAATATTACCTGCGGTATATTATAATTATACAATGGCAATATAATACCACAATGGCAGCAATTAACTAGACAGCACTTTACACCCCAGCCTTAAGCTGATATCTAGGCGAAATGCAGTTGGGTCTAAAAGGTCCCCGAAAGGCTGAAGTGTTAAAGAAGGGAATAGTCTTCAACTAAAGATCTGATTCCTATCACATCAACAGCCGGAAGTGCTGGACGAAGGCCTCTCCCTTAAAGAGAGGTGTTGCCATAATCCCCACGCTTGGCCGATTCCTATACAGAGACAGTATTAATACGAGCACGTTCTGGTGAAGCTAGTACACGTATCTAGAAAATATGACCATGCTAGTTCACAGCTCGGCCGATCCCACAGTCTCTGCGACGACAAAGTTCTCGGTATATCAGTATTTGGATAGCCTCTCTCCAAAAGTGTTTGTTTTAATTCAAACAAGCTACTACTAAATAGGAATGGTCTAAAGAGGGTGCAAATTTTCAATTCACCATCATCATCATCAGCCCGGAGACGTCCACTAATGAAGGCCTCCCCTTAGACCGCCACACTGTACAAATTTTCAATTAAATTATGTGTATAACTGAGGATAAAATACGCTTTTTGAAATAAATACCACCGACTTCAACTTCGAATACCTGGATGGCATCTTCATATTTTCTAGTAATTTTGATTTAAAAACCAAACTACTGAACCATTTATATGGAACTACATCTGAAGTATTACCTACAAAACAAAAAAAGAATCATCAAATTCAGTTCATAATTGGCGGAGTAATCGCGTAACATACATACAAAACAAAACATACAGTCGAATTGAGAACCTCCTTTTTTGATGTCTGTTGAAAAGAAAGCTGTGAAAAGTTTTTCTGAACATTGATAGTCGAAGTCGAGTTATTTTATGAATCTCAAAAGTTTCATCACTGTAGACAACAATGTGAACCTACTTGACATGTATTGGTTTTCCCGTGGCAACCCCAAAGCAATTTATCAGAGTAAAGAGATTGCCAAGCCTTTGATTTTATTAACCCGCTTTTGACACGTCAAGGGGAAGATTCAGAACTCATCTGTACAGTATATTATGTATTTATAATAAATATTGTATTTTACCGCAAATGGCTTTGATCTTTATTCAAAGGGGAAATATGGGCTTAGTGTAGTAAGAAGTTTGCTATTTTGTCATGTAAGTTTCTTAAAATAATCACGTAATTTTAAGGGTGGAGCACAAAAAAAAGTGTTGCTAAGTATTCTTATTGATTTGTAAGAAAGTAAAAGTACATAACTATATTAAAATATACAATGTGGTCGATTCTGACGGTTTTAGTTGACAGTTCTAAACTAATTAAAATATTGCTGTCACTTTTTTACTAGGCATGTTAGCTAAGGACAGCAATACTTTAGTTAGTTTAGTTCTGTCAACTTAAAACTTCAGAATTTATCACAATAGGTACTTTAGTTGACAGATAGAAACCTTCTAAAACGTGGCAGTCTTTTTCACTGTCTTAAACTAAGTATCACGGTTGTACACTACACGGCAGGGGATTCTGGTTTAATTATTATTTACTGGCAATAAAGCTAATTTTAAAGGCTATGTCTGACAGATCTAAATAAAAAAAAACTAAGTTTACTAAAAATGTGTAAGTCTTTATCAAATAGTCTGCAATGAAAAAGACTACAGTTCTATTATTATTTACGGGATATTTACCGTGATTATGTTGTGAAATTAGCTCCCGATATTTCGGTGCAGTTGCATGTACCATGTTCACGGGCAGACATCCGTGAACATATGTGTCTACCCGTGAACATGGTGTATGCAACTGCGCCTTATTATATACAATAAAGAGTGCTTAGTTGAATAATGTTGGAATTATATAATACTGTTACAAAAGGTGTCAAAATAAATATTTATTGAACCGTCACCCACGCATAAAGAACTACACCATTACAAATACCTAGACATATACCTACCTACAAAGACCATTGCATAAAAACGTAATGGAACCAATAGCTTTTATACATTATTCATAGCAAAATTGAATGCGTATTCCATTGTATTCATATTAGCTGGGAACTTTCGCCAATTATAATCCTACAAATTTATATTGACATGCAATTTAAAGGATCAGATTATCTACAGCACAATTTGATCTTTAAACCTTAAAGGATAAGGCAGAAGAAATTATATAGAAAGAAATGTGATGCGTCAAATATAATTTGGTTGTGAGTATGTAAGTGCTTTCACAAGCAAACCCTGGATTTGTCACTAGTGGGTGTGGTGGAATCTTATATTATGATGAAACTAAAGCTGCTAAATTTTAGTAAAAGACTTGTATGAAAATAAGTATTATAACTTCACCCTTTAAATATACTTTTCAGGATCTAATGATCTATTAGACCTAGACTAAAAAACTCAGTTAAACAGCGTAGGTAGAAGTTTCCATCGAACAAAAAATTGCGTAGTGATTTTGTTTGTACAGGCTAAACGTACCTAGCAAGTTCTTATAATACCTACACATGTACATAAATTAATATAACTTTGTATTTTTATTGAAAAAAAGCCATATTAGCACAGATCGCAGAACCTGCGCTTACAATTCATAAGCTTATGGATTCGAAACCAAGCCCGTAACAGAGATCTTTAAAATAGGCATAATGGATTTTTAAAATCATACCTATGGCATTCAGATGGATGAAAAAATATCACCCATGAAACATTGCATAATGTTCGTACAAAATGTGAATTAGACTGGGCAAGCGTGGTGGCATATGAGCCAATCGCCAATCAAGTAGCAGCAAAATAATAATAAATAAATTAAATTAATATTGGAGGACATTTCAAACAACGCCATGCAGCCCCAAATTAAGCAAAGCTTATAAATTATGGGTACCAGATAAAAGATAGAAGAATACTTAATTAAATATTTTATTCATATCAATATACATAGTCATATAAGAATAGTCACATAAAAAACCAAGGCAATCAGATAAAATATTAAAAAATACAGTACAGAAACACAGGCACACGTCAAATAACTTAAAAACTAAACAAAAGGCCTACCACGAGCGACCCCGTTGCTAAAAGTGCCCATCAAACCGGCGGCATTTCCCCGCTGAATCGCAAGCGAGATACGTTGGGCTAAACACTGTCCCGACCGGGGGTCCCTGCCCTTCTCTCTCCGCCGACGCCTTAACTCGGCCAAATATATGTTTGTAAATACATACTTATAACACCCGTAATCTGTGGTCTAAAATGAAACTGGGCAGGATCTAACTGTAAACTGGAAAACACTAGATGGACATAAAAAGTCACGGAATGGATCCCACGTCATGGAAAGGCCAAGAAAGAGATGGAGAGATAAATATTCAGAGAGAGAGTTGGACCTGGATAAAGAGAGCAAGAGACAGAGATGAGTGGAGAAAACTAGGGGAGG
Organism: Erannis defoliaria; assembly: GCA_905404285.2. NCBI lineage: Eukaryota > Metazoa > Arthropoda > Insecta > Lepidoptera > Geometridae > Erannis > Erannis defoliaria. The sequence continues at coordinate 14,263,657 of FR990066.1, forward strand.
CCTATGCCGAAGAGGCAACTTCTACAGGTTTTTTTTGTAAAATGTGTAAGCTACAAGGTACCTGTAGTATAAATAAAGGCATTTTTATATATAAAAAAAAACTGTGGTCAACGGTTAATCTGTGGTCAACGTTGCTGGTGCACCAGCTACCTAGCTTGCCTAGCTTCTTAGCAATACTACTTTAATGTTAAGTTTTGCTGTGCATTGTTTAGTAATTCTAAAATAAATAAAAATTAGAAACACACACAGATACAGAACAAAAATCTATTGTCAGTTTAATTATTTTTTCCTATGTGAAAATCTAACCCCCAACGCAAATACTACCAACTGAGCTCTATGCAGGCAAGAATGTTAAAGGCTAACGCATCAATATATTATAAAACGACAGGCGAGCGAAAAAAAAGGCATTTGCACTTTTATAAAAGTTTATTATAATATAAAATTATCATTTCAAACACGTTTTACAAAAACTAGTTCCACCCATCATTCACAACTAAATGCAAACAAAATACTGAATTCCTATTTAATTTATCGAGTTTGTACATTAAATAAAAACTAAACATTTTAACAGCACCAATTAGGTTGTTATTATTGCATTTAATTGTAAAAAAAGTTGATGAAAACTGCTATGAACCTGTTTTGTAAAAGTCAAAACGCCTAGTTGTCATTACTTTGCGCTGTTTTTATTTGTCGCATTGCAGTGTCAGACGCAACAATGTTGTTCCTCTGGAAAACTTTCATTTGAAATAAACTTTAGTCGAAGAGCGATTAAAGTTTCACTTCGAATAACCGAAATAAATAATAATTCCGCTGCTTACCTATTTCTTGGTGTATAGTTGAAAGTTTTTAAAAAAAATTAAGCCTACAATGTATCCATGTTATCACAATATCATCAGCCAGAAGATGTACACTACAGGGGCCGTACCATGAGCGCTTATTCCGGGACCGAATACGCTCAGTTGCCGACGCTGCGCGACTGTGAATTTTATCGCCTCGCAATAAGGTTCGCGGTCGCGCAGTGTCGGCAGCTGAACCTGTTCGGTCCCGCTATAAGCAGTTCACGGTACGGCCCCTGGACGAAGGGCTCCACCTTAATAGGCGGGCCTAAGAGCATAATAGTGTTCATAATAGTGTAGACGATAAGACGACCGATATTAATGGAATGTTTCAGTTATGTTTCTTTCTTTCTTATGTTAATTCTAAGCATGCGTTTGACCATAATCGCACCTGATGAGAAGTGACAATGTGATCGAAGATGGAACACGCTTGCCTAGGAGATACCTATTCACGTTTTTTTTTAACAAACCCCAGGTTGTACTTGGTAGGATACAGACGCTCGGGTAAGGAATCCCACACCTCCGCTGTACTATGTAATGTAAACCATTGTTTCGTTTCTTGTGCTGTAGGTATTGATAACTGTTACTCTATTAACTACAAAACGACACGAAATTTTCCACAAAACATTCTCGCAACTCCATGTAGGGATTAAAAAGGCAAGTGCGTTCGCCATTATGAATCTAATCGTCTCACACCTAGTGAAAATTTTACTGATACCGTCCTAGTCTAATTTCTCCTAGTTTAACTGATTTAGCGTTACCAATGCCATGCTTTGCTTACAACTCATCCAGCAAATGTTGTATTCTATATAATTATGTCCCTTAACATAATGTAAATCAAAGGACAAAAACAAACTTATCTGCTTGCATCAATACGACATTCAGTAAATCGAAATGTTTCCAAAAAGCATTGAATTGAATGCGGCTACTGCTTAAAAGACGATCCACGTTTCGTCCTTAAAAAACAGAATAAAATTCAAAATTGTTTATGTATAAACAGTATGGAAACCAAATAACACTACGTGATGGAGACAACAAAGTGACATCCTGCATTGAGAATGTCACTGCAGTAATCACCCTGAAATATTTAAGAAGTAAGTATTTTCACATCAAAAATTGGCAACATCTACAAAAAAAATAAGCTGAAATGGTTTTATAAGCCAAATTTGCATTTTTAAAATTTTTAAGGTTTCATATTATCAATTAAGGCACTAAGTCATACGAGAAGTTTATTTACTTTCTAACTAAATAATTTGTATCAATTTTTGAGTGCTACTCAAAACAAAAACCAGAAGCATTTCAGTAAATATATTAATGTACTAAAACCGTTCTTTCAGATATTGTTTCCTCAATATCTTGGCAATCGAATTAGTTTATTGATTATAAGATGATTCATGAATGTAAAACTGAGTGTCTTCTTCTACTGTACTTAATCTATACTGTGACGAGTACTTGAATGGGACCCAAAAAAACTCAAGCCTTCCCGTTTTAAACGTTTAAGTATGTGAATGAAAAATGCATTAAACATTTTCCACGGACTCCGAATTCGGCAGAGATATTACATGGTCTTTAAACGGTTCACGATTCTGAATGGACTCTGCTTTTTGGGGTCATTGTTTTTGACTTCCGCATGTTTCGCGAAGATTCATGAGGCTGGGTGTATGGACATTGGACGTTTGTGTGTGGGAATATAAAGATAGAGCTGTTAAACGACTTCACTGAATCGGCTTCGACGGAAGATCAGTGCTGTTCGTTGGCATTTTGCTGAGTTAAGGCATCACTCCAGGACGGGTTGATAAGTTATGCTTCACACTGACTGCTGATGTTATAACATTACTTATTTCCTCTTTTATTATTTCTATATGACCAGGGTTAGCCAAGTGAGTTTTTATAAACTGACAGTTTTATTCTCGAAGAGCGATTGGACCAGTTTACGGGTTGATAAATTCTCATGTGTCATAAAATTTCTTCTCCGTCATTTTGTACGTATGCACAGTATTGCACAGATTTCCTAACGACATTTTCCTTCACCGAAAAGCTTCCAAAGAGCTTATTGTTATGGGTCCGGGCTTTTAACCTACAACTTCATGAATTCGAGTCTAGCGGTCTTTCTATTACAATAGCACGGCATTTTAGTTCTATAATAACACCTGCAAAATAAAAATACCATAATATAAGAAAAATACTTAATACTCCAAAATATAAGAGAAATACTTTTAGGTAAGCATGCTTACGACTCTAAAAATTGACAAAGACCTTTTATAAGCTTTTTTTTCGATTCAATTTCAACAATGGCGACTGCACTGCAAGTCAAGTACCTCTTTGAATAATGTATTGCCAGTCGCAAAAACCTTGCCCATTAATACGGGTTCGTTTCGTTTATTTAACCACTTGATGTGGAATTCGTAAGTTGAATCGAATTAATAATTTTTTTGGCTTGTGGAATATTTTAAAGGTGTCTGTAAATAGGGTTACCATTTAAACAATCCGTTTTTATACTTTTTCTATTAGGAGAGCGCAAATTTTTAAAATTGTAACAATAAATTGGCACGAATTTTATATTGCGATCAAAGATGTATTATTTACTAACATAGCAACAGTTTACTGTGATTTAACATCAGTGATTAGTGAGTGATTACCAGAGATCAGTAATATACTGCTTTCAAGTAAAGTAGAATATATTTGATTTATTAACTCGGTTGGTTAGTCCTTATTACAACCTCTGAGTGTGGAAAATAGAAAAATATAAACTGTTAATCAATAAGTACGTACTTAAATTACTTTTAGGAACTATATAAAAGAAAACGAAAAAGTATCTTGTTCTCTACCTAAGGTTTTAATAGTAGGTATATAGCTTAATTTTTAACTAAACGCCACCGTGCATCGGATGACTGGTTCTCGTTATATTATCCGTCCCGGAGGCATCGGATGGCATTTGAATTCTAACATTAAGTCTTGCCACACTATACTGAATTACTTTTACTTACATACGTATGAACACATCGTAAAACACTAGTTTCTTTAATAGTCCATGCAAGTCAAAAATGGACTTCAGTAACCACCCAGTGTACACTAACCTATTTCAATCGAAACAAAAAGTATTGCGCGGTTTTGCTATTAAAAATTAATTGTGAATTTATATGCGTGTGAGCACATTGTGGTCTTTGTTCACAGGTTTAAGTACTTCTTCCATACTCGGGAAACTAAAAATACATGGAGTCCAAAAAGAGCAGGACAATGTTTGGAGTTATTCATTTACAAGGTCTGCATCTCCAGCCGATGAGTAAGTTGACCATTTTTATCAAGCTTTTTTTGTTGTTGTATTTGTATTAAATGAGTAGGTATCAGAGAAATGGTAGGTATAATATATACTTTGTGCATTCTGCCAGTGTCAAGTATAATGCATTTACAAGATTGTAAAGTATCAAGTCAATTATTTATGACATAAAATCACAACAAAGCTAGTCACACGAAATTAGTCACTGTCAATAAAAAAAATCCTCTTAGTTATTGGCATCGAACTTTGTGCATTCTGCCAGTGTCATGTTTATGAATTTTCAAATTTATTTAGTATAATAATTAAGTCAAATAAGTCATGAAATCACAATTGGTCACACGAAATTAGTCATAGTCGAGTCCAAGTCATGCCCTAGTAAAGTTGTGGCGACTTTACTATAGGCTTTACAAAGTTTTGAAAACAACACGAAAAGACAAGTATCAACACATTATATCACTTGCCCACACTTGTGCATGTAACACACTCAATGAATAAAACACCATCATTTTAAATCATTAATTCGCGAATAAACACATCTTCAAGAAAATAATAGAAAATAAATAAATAAAACTAAATAAAGAGCATTTGTAAATACGAAAATGCGTATTATTGAGGCCAAAAACCATTACGTTCTCGATTAACCCTTTATTATGAATTCATTGCTTTTTAGGATTGCGTAGGAACTAGAGGGGTGTCCACTGTCTAAGGCAATCTTTCTGATGATGCACTTGCCCCTTTATCTTATTAATAAACTGTCTGTACTATTTAAGCGCATAAGGATTTAATACTTTTTTATTTACTATATTTAATGGAATAAGTAAGATGGGTGTATTGTACCGTCCATGCGTAAGGATTTGAATAACTTGAATATTTATTTGAATAATCCTCTTAGAAGACACTACAGGTAACTTTATGGGGAAAAGCTCTGTTTTATAGGATGCTTTTAAAAACGGTAGTAAATGTAATGGTTTTTAAGTAGCAGAGTGAATGTGGGCAAGTAAAAGTAAAGTTTTATTTCAGGCTTATTTTTACGAGTTTTGACCGTTTTTAAATAAAAACAAAAATTGAATACTTAGTTGGTCTTATTTTTACCCGCAGTCGAGAAAATGGTAGGTAAAAGTTTTTAATCTGCCATCAAATTGTAGTTGTGATTTCGAATAGCTGCTCTTTTTACTGCCCCTACAGATAACTTCTTCTGCAGCGGCGACGCAGGCGCACTTTCCGGAGTTTTAGCGCCGACCCGGTGCGAGAGACCGGGTCACCGTTTACGTTAGTAAAATGGTCATACTATTATTTGTATGGTGATATTTTTTTACTACATAAATTAATACTGATGTTGAAATTAGTATTTTTACTACTACCCATATCGTACAACTACTTTTTAATAGAATGAGCGGCAAATAATCCGGCATTTCGCTGATAGTAAGCTTATAGCCGCTTATGGAAAACCCGTAATATTTGCGAAATAAATAATTACGTTAAAAGAATTAATTTTTCCTTAACGCTTATTGATATGGATTTTTTGGCTTTTACTATTAAAAGTACAAGACAAACAAAAAGTGTAAATAAATGCACATCCACCGTTCCTACTTAATAATTTCACATTTTTTCAGCTTATTTCTATTTATCCAAGGGTTGTCTGGAAGAGCTTTTAGCGATAAAACCTTTTGTGTCTATCTGTAGTGTGTTTGTAATGTTCTTTCTGTGTTGTCAATAAAGTGTTATTGTATTGTATTATATTGTTTAAAAGGCTAAAAGTTATAAGTATCAGTTCAATGTGTTCAGTATAAAAGTAGTTTTACTCTGTTTCACAATACGTGCTAAAGTTTTACTAAGCGCTGAAGACCACTGAAAGCAATTGAAAGGGAAAGTTATCTTGTTAGTCAGTCCACAGACAATGATCCGTAATTCTGGCAATACTACGTAGTACTATTATTTGTTCTGGGGTAATACTTATTCCTTCTGTGGTAATACTTATATTTTCTGTGGTAATACTATAAAATAAAAAAAGTTAATCCTACTCTCTCTCTCTTTCTCTCTCTCTCTCTCTCTCTCTCTCTCTCTCTCTCTCTCACACACACACACACACACACACACGCACACACGCACGCACACACACGCACACATCAAACAACATCCACAACAACAACAGCAATGCTGAAGGAAGAACCCCCCCCCCCCCCACCCCCTTAATAGAGAGGGGTTGCTATGTTACTCTAATAAGAAATATTACAACATGCTTTATAAAACGCCTTAGGCCATAAAATAGTTTTAACTCTAACTCTTTAAGCAATCTTTATTACGCTTAAAAGGATTTTGATGAAGACCTTATATAAGCACGTAAGAACCATTTTGTCCTTAATGGATAGGAAAACTTGGAACTAAACATTTTCTATGGAAGATTCTAAACTTTCGTTTAAATTGCGATGGTGGCTCCACCTCTCAACTCTAAGAAACCACATCTTAGCAGTGAGTATATGAAAGCCATTTGTCGGCAGGTAAACCGGCCATTGTGGTAGCTAAGCTGATGGGGTGAAATATTTTAATCTGATAACTCACGAGGGACCGAATAACCTAATTTCGACACTAAGCTCTTGTTTTCCTTTTGTGAGTCTTCCTGTTTTACCTGGAGAATATTATACATCAGAATTGGATAATTTAGTCGAACATGAAACCTATGGTTTTAGAAAATAATTCAATTTCTTATAAGTGCAACTATATAAGCAAGTATATAATTATGTACGTGTGTGTGTGTGTGTGTATGTTACTTATAAGAAGTTATTATTCTTATTATTATTAGTCGACCCCAAGAATAGACGAGGGTGAGGTGACAAAATACCTCTGGAAACTTGGACTCGATATACTTGGCATGAACTGGTGCAAGTATTAAAGATGGTGCCTTTATGATGATGATGGTGGTTTAATATAGGAGGGCAAGGCACACTTTGGGTCGCTGCGCTAGGAAAGTAATAGTAGTAGAAGTACTTAAAAATATATTATTTCATTACTATAATACTAACCATTGATCCGTGTATCGTAGCCAAGTAGCTCATACAATGATGTTTCTTTAATAACAATATAGTTAAGCAAAAAAAAAAAAAATGTCAGGTCGCAAGGTCGCATATTAGAGTAAATTAGTAATAATTTACATTTGACTCACAAATTCATGCCTCTATTTATTTTGGTGAATTTCTTGTAAATAACGTTAAAAGGACTTTTTCTAGAAATGAAAGCGCCGTGAAAAACGTTATACATTATAGCGACTGAGTAAACTGAAATCTGAAAATACCGGTATATTTTTGTACAATACTGTTATTTTCTCCTTACTGTCCTTACTAATTTATGACTCATAAGCTTATTTCAAAGATTTATAGTAGGAAGATATTTGGGTTTTATGAACCAAAACGGAGAATAATATAGGGGCTTAAGTGATAGATAAAGTTTTGGTGTATCCCTTATAATATAGATTACCTACCATTATATAAATATAAGAAGGCATTTGGATTGTCTCTAGACTTTCATCGGTCTGGATACAATCCTTTTGTTTTTTGTTGTGTAGTAGGCTAAGTAGTCTTTGTAGTTTGTTTTAGTTAATAAAGGAAAAAAAAAACAATGCTAGGAGAAACGATAATAATGAATAAAAGATAACGATTTAATGATACCTTCCATCACAAGCAATACAAATGTAAATTTGCAAGAATACATGATAAAATGAGACTTATGGACAAGATAACAATATAAGATCCATACTTAACTATGAAGAACGATAAGAGTCTTGGATTCAAGTTGCTATGGATTGCATTCGTAGGAGATACCCGAATGATTTTGTATTATCATTATTATTAAAATATATTGCATGATCTATGCCTGTTATATCCCACTGCCTAGATAATGTGCTATCTTCGAAGGATGATTCGAACATATTTATTCCACCACATTGCCATTGGCTACGTCGCGTTAGCACGTTGGTGCGGATACATGGGTTCACATAATGCAGATGAATTGCTTCTTCTGACATTTGCTGGACTCCACACGATATTTATATTCACCATGTAGAAAATAGAATATAGAAAATCCGTGAAGTCATCGCAGAATCTATTGGTTTCCGAATAAGTCAAAGTCGAAGATGTCGAAGGTTGATGCAGAAGTAAATGGCAAAAAATAATGTTTTAAATGATTGTCAAAACTATTTCATCGAAGACCACTTTTTCATTGGGACTAGAAATTAATTACGATAATAAACGAATACCACGTGGTATTCGTTTTTGGTATTAGAAGGGAATAGATCCTTTAAAACATCTTCAATGTCTTCATAATTATTATTATAATGATCGAAGTGTGTAAGTGTCTTCTGGTAAGTACTCCCTAAATACCATACTAGTATAGCAACTCAACTTATAATCTAAACTACTTCTTTACCATAGATATGCCAATGGGAAAGGCAGTAAGATATACAAATTTAATTAAACTCGTATTTAATCTATGCAAAGTGTTATTGTGATAAACGTTATAATACGTTACATTTTTATTTCGAATTTTACTTAATATTAAGAATGGAAAAAATATTAATTATAAAACACTTACCTACTCCAAAATCTCATCCAATTTCGTAATAAAAGTATGATTCACTAAAAGAAATACTTGGTTAGATAATGGCCAGTGTAAAAGTTGACATTGTTTCTGCCGTACCTGAAACAAAAAATGTTACTGTGAATTTGAAATATTATGTAGCAACAGGTTGTGACTGGATCAGTTGGTAATATTTATATTTATGATGCCAATACTTCGAATATTATACGGGACTATTATAAGAATCCTCTATGTTAGCCGGATTTGAAGAACGAACCGAACGACCTAACTACGATCCTCAACGTTTAGTAATGAAAAGGTTGTCCAGTAATCGAAGGATATCCCTGTAACTGGAGATAGGTCAAATCATGTATTTTCATTTATAAAACGTTATTGTTGTAAAAGTCCCTAAAATGTCTATATATTATGACGTTTTGAACCCTAACATCAACAGCCAGAACTCTTCCACTGCTAGTCGAAGGTTTTTCCCTTAATAAGGGGTTTTAAACCCTGTTTTCTTTTCAAAAAAACTTATGGATGTTAGAATCACCTAAAGCCATGTTCTCTTGTTCTTAAAATTTTAGGAAATTCTTTTAAAATAACTCATTTTACAAAAAATTCAAGAAACTAATTTAAAAATGTGATACATATACGGCTGAATCTAATATCTCGCTAATGGCGGAACTTTTACAAAAATAAAATATTTTTATTTTTAATTAGTAGGGCTAAATAAATCCTTCTTTTACTGGGCACCCTGTATTTTATACTCTTGGTTTATTTACAGATTGCCCGCAACTGACAGCACAAAAATTAAAATAACTTCGACAAAAACTCAACCAACAAGTAAAAAATAGATTGAAAAGGGTTACAGAAACTTTTACCAGAGTAAATTAAATAAGGGATGTAGAAATCGTTTATAACCTGGTGAATACCACCATTTAAAAATTGAATAGAACAAAACACAATGGAGCGTCTGTCTGTAACACAATAACGTTATAATAAAGCTATAATGGTTTTAAAATATCTCATGGGAGGATAATGTTTTTAGCTCTTTTGTAGAGTTTTTCCTAAACAAAATAACAAATAAAACGCAGAGGCTCGTACGTGATTTTTTAAGGAACAAAGAGAATTATCTGCGTACAGAGTTTACTCAAACGACTACGCATATGTGTATATTTGTTTATTCATTTGTTTATCAGGTCTGCATACATTTTGGAGACAAGTAGTTTACGCAAACCATAGATATTTTAAAAAGATATAATTTTTAGTTAGAATCTATAAACGGGTTGTGAAAATATAACTCAAACCTCCAGCTCCTCTCGGAGCAAAGAGAGATTGATGGATTTTTAAGATAACACCAGGCAGTTTAGTTATAAAGAGAGTTCATTATAATAACTAATAATTTCTAAGAATTTGACATAAATATAATATTTATTTTCAACTTACGAAAAAAGAGGTTCTCAATTCGACTGTATGTATTTTTTGTAATTTTTTTTGTATGTATGTTACGCGATTACTCCGCCAATTATTAACTGATTTTGATGTTTTTTTTTGTTATGTAAGTAATACTTCAGAGGTAGTCCCATATAAATTTTATCGAAATCGGTTCAGTAGTTTGATTTTTAAATGAAAATTACGACATAAACAATAGCCATAAACAATAGACGGCCAGTGCTAGTGCGGCTTGACGAGTTTTGTCTTATTGATGAGGTGCCTAGTTACGTGTCATTAGATTGGAGTTAGTATAATAAAATATAATAAATAAATAAATATTGGGGGACATGTTACAAACATCCCAGCACCATCTAGCACCATACTAAGCAAAGCTTGTATTATGGAAACCAGATAACTGATAGAATACTAAGCAAAGCTTGTATTATGGAAACCAGATAACTGATAGAATACTAAGCAAAGCTTGTATTATGGAAACCAGATAACTGATAGAATACTTATACGTATCCTTTTTTTGGCAAATACGTACTTGTAATACAAACTACACCCAGACACAGAACAAACATCTATTTTCGTCACATCAATTTTTGTCCTGGGTGGGGATCAAACCTACGCCCTACAACTCTGAAGGCAGAAATGCTACCGACTGAGCTATAAGGATGTCTAAACTAAAACTACTGAAATGAAAATACAAAATACTGAAATAACTATAACAAAAAACTATAATTAATGTAATACTGAAATGATGACAAAAACTGAGGTGTTTCCTCACCGTCCCCACGGACGTTCCCTATGAGTTGCCGAAGCTAGTAGGGCCGTTGAGATTTCAATATTTCAACGTCCCCCCAGCTCTTTTTCTGGTGAGGACGTTCGGGTAAAGCATAAGTGCTAATACAAAAAGCTGGGTGTAAAATACCTCACTTGAGTCAATAACTACTGTTTTCAACATCCTCAATCGTTACCTATCATCCTACAATTTATTCAAAAGATAAATCTTGGTAATTGGATATACTTAAGGGTATATCTCACTTGTAATTGATACAATTTTAAATGCACCTTTGTTTACTTAGTAAAAAAACCTGTTAAGTGTGAGTGAATATCTCACATCGGTGTGTTCCGTATACCAATTCGACTTTTTCTAAATCAAAGTAAATTAGACAACAATAACTATAACGGTTTTCAGTGAGAAATAAGCTGTGTTGGATAAGTATTTTGTTTATCATAAGCATGTACAAGGAAGCCTTTTTTCGTTGATGAAACCTGACTAAAACACTTTGATTCCAGATCTGGTTTAGATAGATAAGTAGAAACTCTTTTTATAAGCACATCAGAAATAAAAAACTAACAATAGAAACAAGAACCTTGGGAACCATTGCTTGAAGTGGTGGCCTTATCGCTAATAGTAGCTTACTCACCCAGGGGGCAAAAGTAAAGAATGTCTCAGATCTCATGTATATTACAAACAAAATAAACATATATATATAAACGTGTATATATAAACATGAAATCTGAGGCGTCTTTACTTGCTCCTGTGGTGTGTATACGATTTTACGTGCTGCTGCGGGGAGGTAGTGGTAGCTGAGCTAAAGCAGCCACTTTAGCCCCGCAGGCACGTAAAAGCGATTTCTTCTAAGCAACCGTTTTGTGAATGCAGCTCGACAGTGATAAGCGCTGTCTGTATGAATGTTTCCCTTTAGATACAATCTAAGTGTCTTCTTGGGAGAATCGGTTTCTTCTAGGATAGCTTGTTCGACTGAAGACTGTATGGTCAGGGGAGAACGTCCCGTGACCTGACCAAACATCCAAAAAATTTCAGATTGCTACGTTTATTTTTACGGAAGCCACGGAACCCCAAAATCAAATATGGTCTATGTTTTTATAGAGAGTACAGTGATGGATTTATGCGATGCCCAGTTGATTTATGCGTTGGGTATAGTCAGATATTTGGTAATTATGTTTATCTTTTTATTAGAGGACTTAAAAACGGATCCAATGGATGTATGGCGTTCAATGGATATTTTGTTGGTTTTGATTTCAGTGGGTTAGCTGGTTAGTTAAACTAAAAAAAAAATTTAAAAAAATTGTATTGTTTGTATTTCTCGTGTAATATTTAAGTATAAGTGTCCGTTTTCCTAAAATGTACGATTTAATGATAGAAAATGAATTAGGGAAACATTATCGGTTCACAATTATTAAATCGAAGTAATTATCCATGTATCAAGTTAAATACGTAATACAGGGAGAATTCAAACCTTCCCTAAAGAGCTTTTCGTTCAAGAATAGTGAAAATATAATAGGTATACTTATGCACAATAGACATTCTTATCGCGAGTTTTGCTACTAGCGATCTGAATCGCCGACACCGGATCCACCGGGGATGAAACACTTTTTCCCATCTGTCCCTGTACCGGGGCAATAGCACGGGGGGGACCCACTCTCTTTTTCAGATAGCCTTTGGATTTCTATGCAGATTTTTGTGAAATAGAGAAGATGGCTTTAATTTTTTAATTTTTGGTGTTAAATTAATATGGAATGGAATGCGAAATATGATCTCATTTTGACCAGGAGCTACATTGTTAACATAATAATTCCATTAATACCTGAAGTCGATTGAGCCAAACCCTCGTCAAGAATTTCTACCGGCTCCGTGAAACCTTGTCATAATATATTATTGCCCATTTTAATCACTTTTCGGAGTAACTTAGGCCCTTAAGTAGGTACTTCGGGATAAATATAAAGACACGCTTCCGCGTGTAAACGAGAAAGGGCTTTTTCAGTTTCATGCGGATTGGTTACGCGGGATTGTCCCTAAAGCGTTTCATCATCCGCAATCCTTCTTTTCAAACGTGTGTAGTGTGATGTGTGATACACGCACGCGGAACACACGAGGCGATGTGGGACGATAGCGCGAAGCGCGGGAGAGATAAGCAAGCGTGACCAATTCCACATGACACTAAAAACGCCCAAAAAAATATTAATAAATATAAATTTAGCGCCCACAAGAAAGAGTTATACTATGAAATAAGTAGCTGGCTCGTAACAGATCCCTATTTATTGCATTGCAAACATAAAAAAAAAATGAATTTATCTATGTTAACAATTCAATCGCAACATGAAGGTACCTTATTGTATCTATTTTTATTTGATTGCATCTATCGGAAAATACCCACTCGGACAGCTTTTCATCAGATTGAAATGGAATCAAACCATTTCGTTCGAGTGTTTGAATTAAGTCGATAGTGCGATGATGTCGCTTTTCTAAGCCTATCGAACGACTTTATAAATAGCGTCGTCGACGTAGACTGGACTCAGGGAATAGGCTAGATGACTTGGTATTTTTTTGTTGCCCTATTAAAATGTGGCCCATAAATATAGCTGATTAATGAAAACAACATTAAAATCTGATCAAAAATAAGCATTTTAATATCATGCTAGACATAGAAGAAATCGTCACTTGTATGTACGCCATGTATATTCTATTCTGACAAGTATGGCGCACAGAGGCGTGACGCAATTTTTTATTTTGTGGGAAAGGGACAGAGTTTTCTCTACCAAAAACCTTAACCGCTTATATATCACAAAACATTAATAAACTATTTAAATTATTTTTTAAATAAACATATTATATTTACTTTAATTCAATTCTTCATTAAAGCTATTGGTTTCAACGATATAAACATCAGTCATCAACCGTATTAGATCTTGCAGATCCTAAGTACACTCTCCGTAATGTACTTATACGTTACAAAATCTATATACTTACCTACTAACTACATACTAGGCTTCTTTGTGTTTATGTTCAACACTTTCTTCAATAAGTTGGCTTTGTAAACAAATAGTCTTACTGGGACAAGGTTTCCGGGACAGCTCGCTGTTTGATCGAACCCTCATCAAATTGCTTGTTAATTGCTTTCAGATGAACTTTCGGAAATTGACCTCGTGTTGCATGAAACATCAGAAACATGTTTCGGGAAAGTTGTGAGGTGTTTCCGGGAAAGTTGTGAGGTGTTACCGTGAAAATGTAGCCATCATATGACCTTAGCTCTTTAATTTTTTTTTTTTTTTTTTTTTTTTTTTTTAATGAATGACTATGCTGTTGGCCTCAGATGGCCTCTACAGCGTCACCGGACTTTAGGCAAGCGCAAACGGCGCTCGGCCTAGGTCTAGGTTAAAGGCGACTAGCTCAAGGGCACCTCAGACGGTACGAACCTCGGCTTGGCCGTCGCCGGGAGTGGGGTCAGACTTGCCCTGGCACCCCAGAAGGGGTATGCCCTGGGGCCCTAGTAGATTGATCTGGTTGACTACTTGGAGAGAATCTAACAGATCTTCTGACAGATCTGGGGAGACCTCGACCTCGCCGGCGAGGTCGGTGCGTGTTTGTGTGCCTTTGGTAACCGGCGCCTATACCAAAGACGGAATACTTCTTGTTGCTAGGAGTGGTCGGATCAGGCGAGCCCAGCGCCGCCGAGGTGATGACGGCTATGGGGTCGTCCGGGTCGCCCAAGACGTGTCTGGGGCGTCTACGGAAGGGGGATGGGTCTGTCGTGTCTGTCGTATAGTTCGAGGCTTGGACTATGAGTGGATTGGGATGGTGGGGGGTCGCATCGAAATAGCGGCGCGAAGCGTACTTAATGTACTGACGGATGGAGGGGAGTTCGAGATCGCAGTGCAGGTCGGAGTTTCGCATGAACCAGCTAGCACCGACTGCTCTGCGGATGAATCTATTTTGTATGACTTGGAGTTTCTCTAGATCTATGCTGGAGGCATGAGCGAACGCCACGGAGGCGTACGTCATGACGGGGCGAATACAAGTTTTGTAAATTGTAACCTTATTTCTAAGGGACAATTTACTACGCTCGTTGAGAAGGGGAGTGAGCCGGCCTAAGAAGAAGGCTGCTCGGTTGCGAACTAACTGGATATGCTTAGAGAACGTGAGTCGACGATCAAGGGTCACACCGAGATACTTGGTCTCGGTAGCCCATGGGATGGGCTGGCCGTTGAGCGTGATATGCTTAGAAGGAGGTCTTTTGAACGGATGAAAGTACACGGCTGCACTTTTATCGGGGTTAACGGTGATAGCCCACTTCTTGAACCAGTCTCCGAGGAGATTGAGGGCTCGTTGAAGGTGGGCTAGCTGAATGACCTTGTTCCACCCTCTGGTGTAGAGGGCGGTGTCATCGGCAAAGAGAGCAAGCTCCACTTTGGGGGTGCGGGGGATGTCACAGGTGAAAAGCGAGAAGAGAATCGGGGCCACAGCGGAGCCCTGAGGGACTCCGGAGCCGATGTCGTGGGGGGAGGAGCGTTGTCCCTCGACGCGGTATCGAAAGCTTCGAGCCCTGAGAAAGTCTTGTATTATGAGTACAAGACGGTCTGGCAGCCCGAGCTGATACAGCTTGTATATCAGCCCGTTGTGCCAGACTTTATCGAAAGCTTTCGCGACGTCGAGGAACACCGCTACAGTCCCTTGGGGGAACGGCTTGTGGGTGTAACCATGGCCGGGTTTCTTGTTGAAGCCTTCTAGGACGTACTCCGTGATGCGGTGTACTTGTTGGACGCAAGAGTGTCTGGCTCTAAAGCCGAACTGTTCATCAGGGAGGAGGTTGTTGTCTTTGACACAGGACCAGATGCGCTTCAGAAGGACGCGCTCGTAGACCTTGCCCAGGGTACTGAGGAGACTAATGGGACGGTAGCTAGAGGGCTCGGAAGCCTTCTTGCCGGGTTTGTGGATGCCGATGACGTCGGCGGATTTCCACGCGTCGGGGAAAATGCAATTGGCGATGGCCGCATTGAAGATGCTAACTAGAAGGTGAACTAGCGTAATGGAGAAGTGCTTGAGCACTTTGTTACTGATGCCGTCCGCACCTGGAGCTTTCCTGGTGTGGAGGCCTTTAATAATCGACTCAACCTCGGAAGCTGTGACAGGCTCGAGTTCATCAAAGGGGGGAAGTGAGGATCTGTATTCGACTTCACTGTTCACCTTATCGAGGTGAGCAGGGTCGACATGTTCTAAACTGGGGCTGCACTGCGTTTCGAGGCTGTCGGCCAGGCATTGCAGTGAGAGGGGGCATAGTCGTAACAGAGTCTGATTTCAGGGATCTAGTCAGCCGCCAGAATGCCAGGTGGGATGGCTCGATCCCCGAGAGTAAGTCATCCCACCGTTGATTACGGAGTTCACTCATGCGGTTTTTTACGGCACGTTCGTAATACCGCAGAGTGGCTCTGTTATCCTCGGTGCGAGCTCGATCGAATGCCCTAGTGGCAGCGTGTTTCGCTCTCAGTAGGTCCCTCGCGTCCTCAGGCAGGGCCCAGCGTTGGTCTCCCTCGGCTGGAACCTGCTTTGAGGCCTCACCAACGGTGGTGCGGAGGTGGCTAGTGAGAGCGTCAATGGAGGTAGAGATGTCGTCAGGGGTAACAATGTCGTCAGGGATTCTGTCCAAGTCAGGGGAACTACAAGCTTTCAGGGCATCGCCTAAGTGCTTCCAGTTGACCACGGTCTTAGTCAGAGGAGGTCTGTCAGTCGGATCGGGGCCTAAATGCATGAGGACGGGTCGGTGGTCAGAGTCGAGTTCGTGTAGTACTTCCAATGAGCGTAACTGGAGGGTCACGCCCTTTAGAAGCGCTAAGTCAAGTACGTCAGGTCTGTAGTTCAAGTTCAGGGGAAAGTGGGTCGGAGTACTGGGAGGAACTATGTCAAAGTTGAGGTCGTCAGAGAGGGAGTTCAGAATGTTTCCCTTCGTATTGGTCGTGTTGCAGCCCCATAAAATGTGCTTGCTGTTGAAGTCGCCAGCCAGAATGACTGCGCTTCCAAGAGAGAGAAGAGCCTCGAGGTCACTCCTGAGGAGAGTCTTATTACCGGAGAGGTAGCAGGATACTAGGGTAATGGGTTGATGACCGGTCATCGAAAGGCGGCAACAGGAAGCTTCCATTGCTGAGAGAGAAGGGGTGTCGATGGGAATGCAGTGAAGGGACCTTTTGTAATAGATGAGAGTACCGCCTTTTATGGTGGTAGTCCTATCATTACGAACGAGCGAGTAGTTTGCGATCCTGGGATCCCTCTTGCTAGGTTTTAGAAAGGTCTCGTTCACTAGCATAACATCGGCCTGGTGGGTTGAGAGGAAGTGCCGAATCAAGGGACGCTGGTCCCTTGATTCGGTGGTGATGCCGTTGGCATTAAACCATGCCAACGAAAGGGAGCGGGGTCTAACACGTTTAGGTGTACTATGCATGTTGGTTCCTAAGGACGTTGGGGGCGAAGCGCTGTAGTGCACCGAAGAGCCTATAATGCTCATCGAGGATGTCGATGAGATTATGGTTCTCCCGGACCTTCTGGGCTACATGTCGAACCTCGTCGAGGTTAACCGACATCGCAATTTCAGCGAGGAGGAGTAGATCCGCTTTCGGGCTGGAGGAGCCAGAGGCGGATCGTTTGGAGGTGGAGGGCTTGGGCGGAAGGGCAGGGCGGGCCTGGGTCTTGGCATGAGCGGGAGATGGTGCAGGGGCGGGTGGGAGCGGTTGAGTCGCCTGAGGAGTGCTGGGCGGATTTGACCATGCATTAGTCAGTGGGACAGGGGCGTCAACGAATTTTGACACCTGGCGGGGTTGGGCAGGTTTTGGCTTAGGGCCAGCTGCTTTTGGGCGAGACGGTAAGGGTTTCTTGGCCTTAGGGGCCTTGGGACAGCCGCGATAATTCGCGGTATGGCCCTGAGTGCCACAGAGGACACAACTGGGGAGAGTAGGGTCGTCCTTCTTACGAAGGCACTCCGCGGTGCTATGATCGCCCGCGCACTTCACGCACCTGAAGGGTGCGTAGCAGTAGCGGGCAGAGTGTCCGTATAGCTGGCAACGATGACACTGTCCTGGAATGGACTTTTTGTGAGGGACTTGGAAGTCGAGGCCGGAGAGATGGAGAATAGATTTGGTAGTCCAAATTTTCTTCCCTTCCTGGGTATTCGTAAGGGTGACCAGCACCATGTCGTAGGGTTCTTTGGTCCTGCCGTTGTAAATCCGGCTGACCGAAAGAACAGGGAGGTCTTGGGTGAGGAGGTCGTTATGGATTGCCAGGAAGGGAATCTCCTTGGGGATGCCCTTTACGACAACTCGGATGTCTTTCTCCTCATCGAGAGCGTATCTATGAAAGTGAATATTCGCGTCGCGGAGGTAGGTAGTGGCTTTGCGGTAGTCGTCGGGGGAGGCTAGACGGACCATAATGCCGTCTTTGTTTGGTTTGGCGGAAAACTGGATCTGTAGATCCGAGAGGTTACGCGAGACGAGTTCCCATAGTTCCCGGTTGCGGACAACTATGGTACCGGTCTTAGGATGGGGAGCAGGGTCGACAATCGGAGCGTCCGATTCCGAACGGAGCGGAGAGTCCGATTGGGCGGAGTCGGAGGCAGGTTTAGTCCCTGAAGTGGGGCAAGGGGCCTTGGGGGGAGGAGGGAGGGAAGCAGTGGTAGCGGGACGCTTTTTACCCTTCTTGGAGGCGACGACTGTGAAGCCGTCGTCCTGGGTAGAAGTGTCCATTTCTGGAGAATCGGGGCTGTCCGAAATGGACGGACGGAGTGGACGGGGGGTAGGGGAGCACGAGCGGCGTCCGTGGCGGGAGCGACTTCGCGACCGGGATCGGCTCCTTGCTGGAGCGCGACCCCTAGGCCGAGAGTGGCTCCCGTCACGGGCGGAGGCTTTCGGAGGAGGTGGAGGATTGGGAACTGAGGGGCCTGGCGCCGAAAAATTCGGCGTCAGTTTGCAGGCAGAAGCTGCCTGCCCTCGTGGAGTCTTGGGACGGGCGAGAGACTTTTGAGCGTATGTCTGGGGAGCGCGAACGAATTCCTCTATTTCGGAGGGGTTGGCCTTCAGGTGGTCCAACAAAGTTTTCGCGACGAAGCTGATGGCTTCGTCGAGATCCTTTTGGGAGACCATCCTAAGGCGGGAGAGTTGCGGGGGTTGGGGGAGGAGGTCCCCAACAGGAGAAGAAAGTGTGTGGTCCCTCTGCCGGGGGTAGACAGGGGGCTGCGTACCTAATGTATTACCTAGAGGGTGTACCAGCTGCCAGTGTTATTTTATTGTGCAGCTGGTTGTGTGCCTGCGATATCTGGTGTCGACTAGGGGTGACCCCAAGGCCGGTGGTTCCAGACCCAGCCGGATTCTGTTGTTCCCCAGACGGGGGAAAAACAGGCGCTCCGGGGCAACGCCCGATCGGTTTCGTTGTCACCGTTAGAAGTGTCAGCCGATCGACCACCCACGTGGATTTTATGAAAACACTAAGAGTGGTTCGCTCTGAAAAGAGCGGTTTGGACGAAGGCAGCAGGCCCGGAAGCCCGGCTGCGAAGCGGTGAGAGCCCTGCACTCACAATCACACTCGACTCGTTAGAGTTTACGCTAATAAATTAACGCAAACACCACGTGGCCGAGGTAACGGGTGCTAGGACTCGAAGCTGCGCGGCGGCGGCTTCGGAGGCGGAGGCGTCCGAGCGGCGCGGTTGCGCCGAGCGGAGTGAGTCCGGCGGCGGGGCAGAGCCTCCGGCGGACAGGAGTGGACAGCGAGCAGCGAGTAGCGGGCGGAAACGTCCGTACAGCGCGGCAATGCGGAGCGAAGTGCAACATTTTTTACATTTTATTTTTATTTTTATAGAGTGACCTCACTGCATTGCGTCATCCTGAGGTATTAGATGTCGAACTCCTTATGTCCAGTATTCCAGTTCACAGTACACAGTAAAGATTGCACACTACTGCTTGGCGTTTGAATAACTAGCAAATGAGTAGTTCTTCACCAGGCGGACTCTGCAATAGAGTCTTACCACTACAGAACTGTTATATGTTTTACGGAATCGCCACAACTTTACTAGGGCATGACTTGGACTCGACTATGACTAATTTTGTGTGACTAACTGTGATTTCATGACTTATTTGACTTCATGATACTATATAAATATGAAAATTAATAAACATGATTCTGGCAGAATGCACAAAGTGCGATGCCAATAACTAAGAGAAATAAATATTGTTTATTAATAACACTAAATGAAGTCAATTCCCAAATTCTATTATGTATTTGAGTACTATCACAAAAAATTATCAAAAAAAAAAAAAAAATAATAATACCGCATTAATCTCTTATTTAAAAATAAGCTTAAACGTCATAAAAAGCAGCAATGCATTCTATTAATAAGCACAACCTGGGACTCTTCAAGACATGAGTGAATTACCACGGCATAAGCAAATGTGCTCCATCGTAGATCACGTCCTCACATATCATCAAGTGAGCTGTATTCAAAAGGTAGCCTATTTTATCGTAAAATCGAAGAGAATAATTAAAAAAAATCTGTTTGTAATAATTATTATCACTTAATATTATATCAACACTCCAACAAACATAATTTAAAGTTAAATAACGTACGGTAAATTATCGACCGAGGCCTATAAATTTATATAACTCATCTTTTAGAGCGATTATGGCTTTCTAATAAGAGTTTTATCAATATTTAAGCCATTTATTGGAAATCTCATTAAGATCTCATCAAATTTATGTTAATTACGTGACCTCCCTTCATAGTGTCAAAAGCTTTACAGCCTCTACCTATCTGTATGGGCATTATGTTATGATATAGGGAGATACTTACGATGCAAGAGTTTGCTCAACATTTTTAGATCAACTAAAGTGAAAATGAAACCGGTTTTGTTTTCCAAAGTACACTATTATTTTGATAAGAATCCCATATATATAGCTTTTAAAAACAATTAACTTCAAATATAATGGGGCCACATGGAAAGAGTATTTTACCCACAAAAATCATTCAATATCGGTCAACAATTGACGGAGAAATCGGTAAACATATATAAAAAAATACATGCAGTCAAACATAGAACCTCCTTCATTTTTAAAGTCAGTTCATAATATAGCTCGAGTATATCCATACCTCTCACTAAAATCAGCCAAGTTGTAAAAATCTAAAACGCGTAAATCAGATCACGTTAAAACATTCATCGTAGGTCTTAACAGTCGTAAGGTCGTAGGTTCATTCTTGATTAATGTATTTCACATAATATACTAGGTCTAGCGCTATTTGCACTTCCTTAAGTCCGGTGACGCTGTAGAGGCCGTCTGAGGACGACAGCAGCACTGCAGAATTCATTAGTAAGAAATGAATATAAAAGGTTATCGAACAAAAAAGATTTACATGCAGCATAGGTACTTGCGTGCCTTTTTTTTATTTATTTTCTTATTCAGAAGAATCACGTTTAATTTCTGAAAAAAATGGATCTGATTCTTTATGGTTATTTTTCATAAAGGTTTTCTATACGGCCTCACCGTGTGTCTCAATGCACCGTATTCGTGACCATTTAAGACTACGTTATTTAGGGCAATCGAGATAAATACGGTTTAAGAAGTGCACCGACAAATTAACAAGTGATAACACACTGTAACTTAACTTTAAACTTAGTTTCATACTAGAATAGAGTTTACACTCGAATGAAAAATATTCTAGGTTTAAAGAAGATTCTCAGCTGCATAAATAACTTTATCTTGGAGTAAGGCACTTTCGTTTAAGATTAATTGATGGTTTATGTTTTTTATTGTTTGGAAATGCATCGGACGTAGCTTGCGCCTTTTGCTTTGTTTACAATGTCTTTAACAATGGTTTGGTTATATTCTTAGTCATCTTCCTTACTTAGTTTCAAAACTCTGATCTCAATAAATTCTCTTCGGAATAGTTTATACGCATGTCTTTAGTTTTTATCCACCGAGTTACTTTGGAGTAAGTAGAAGAAAACACAATAGAGATATTGTGTTGACTTTTCCGAGGTTAAATTATTATTCACGTTCATTAATTACGAAATTAATGGGTATGAAGAGATTTAACATCTAATATCTCAGGGTGACGAGCGCAGTGCAGTGCGGCGCAGGATTGTGTTCGCAAGTTCGCAATTCTGGTACTGCTACTGTTAGTGGCAGAAGTGACGCTTACTACCAGACTAAAAAAATATTATAAAACTTTAAATATAAGTTCTAAAGAGTAAGAATGTCTGTTTGCCTTACAAAGTGTTTTAAAGATCGGTTTTATACTTTGGGAAAGCTTATTAATCGAATCTGAATTTTAGAAGAATTCGAAGTAGGATATTGACATTTTTGTATTGTTTCAACATGATTACGAAGGCTACATCAAACAGTACATACACACAAACAGAACCCCAACTATAGTTTCTATCACACCCAATAGACCTTTTTCAATAAGAGAAAACAAAGCCCGAGGCGCGTACGGCCGCGTCCTTCTTCGGACTCAGTGTGACGATGATGATGATATGTGATGGATGTGATCGTAACTGTAGCAGGCAGAACTAGAGTCGTGAGCATTATCGTATAAATAAAACAGAAAACCCCAACCTTCCAAATGGAACTTATTTTATACGACCGGAAATTCAAGCACAACAATCAACACACGACACTAATGAATAAATTAATCTCTTATTCATTCATGGTTCTTATTCGTTTATTGACCTCTAATTAAAACGATTACAAGTAAAACAACAACTGTGGGAACGGCTCGAGGCGAAGATGTGTGATAGGAGTAACATCGGACCTGTTATCATACCTTGTGGAACGCCGGCGGAAACGTGGTGAAATTGACACTTTAAACGATGTTCGAATCAGATTTGGGCATAACAGAATTGATGATAAACGTCTGTCATACAGTGTGAAAAAGAACAGTAAATAATTGGGAACTTAGTGGATATCAAGTTGAGAAAGCTGATAAGCGTTGGTTGTTCAGTTCGTAGAAATATTATAGCTCAGTGATTGGCGAGTTTTGTTAACATGCCGCCGGAAAGATTCCAACTTAATCTGCACTTGAAGGAAAATATATTTATGAGATCAAAAGATGTTTGTAGGGTACTTTATAGTACACGACCTAACGATGTGTTCCGACAGTTGAACATACCATCCGACTTACGGTAGAGATCAGATATAAATGCCGGTAAATCGAAGACTTTGGTGATCTTAGTAATTTTGTCGAGCTTTTCAATTTTAATGAGCTACAATCAAGACACAGTATACCTGCAGATAAAAGAAATACTCAATAGGATAGAATAATTATGATGGAGAATAGAGATGGTAAGCAAACCTCCAACATTAGTGTTATCGATCAACCTAGATTGAGATATGCGTACTTCATGTTACGCTTCATGTTTTATCTAAATATGGAAAGCTGTTGGAGCTGAAAGCTCACAACAGTTCCGTCTTTTCTCTTCTAAAAATTTCAAAGCGTTTTGCAAAATAAACCTGGATTGTTCGAGGGCGCTATTCATTTTCATTTTCTATGCTAATTGTTTCGCGCCAAATTCGTACGCTGAGCGCGTAGCGAAGCCTCTAAGCCCTTTATTTATGCTTAAAATTGAGGGAAATATGGCGGTAGTTTGGAGTTATGGTAATTTTTTTAAGTCTGCCTTCACAATGTTTGGTGTATGATAGGAATATAAATGATAAATTTTTGATTATGTATGGAAATAACGAGTAAGGTAATGTACTTGTGAAATATACCGAATTAAAAAAGAAACTTGTGGCATCACTTGTAAAAATACAGCAAAAAAGGAAAGTTCTAATTTATATTATTGAATAACTGATTAATGTAAGTATCTCACTCAATCATGGCATAACCTCGATGAATAAGGCTACTGAAAGCTAGGCTAGTTCTATCTCTTTCAAATTAAGAAAATTTCTGGGAGAAGAAAAAATCAGAAAATAATGAGGAAATATAGTTCCGGATGATATATGTCGAACCAGAGAGTTGGGGTCAAACGCAAACATATATTAGAAAGAAAAAAAACCGCTACCTATGTTGGTTTAATACGAAAAGAGGTCATCACAAAATCGTTAAGATTAGTTCAGCCTGTTCAGCTTTATTCTTCCTTCGCCAATCTTCCCTGCTTAGCGCCAACCTTGTCCAGAAGCTTCCAAAGTACTTCTCGATATTATCACGAAACAATTATGATAGTTTGAATGCTATATGGCACAAGGGATAGATCTATTGAAATTTATCAAAAGTTAGCTCTTCGAAAAGCTCTTACTCGTATTAGGTAAACATTAAAACTTTAGTTCTGCTACATAATTTTCAAACAATGTGTGAGTGCCAAAACCCCTCATAACGGGTCTAATGGCCCCGAAGATTGAAATAAAGTTTTAATTTAGGATAATGTTAGGGACAAGGGTCTAATGAAGGGATGAGGAGAGAAAATGAGAGTGACAGCTGAGGACGAGACAAGCAGACTAATAGAATTAGATTTACGATTTAGTTATAATTATAACTGACCTCAATGCTTTCGTCACAGAGTGGATGAATTCATAATTATTAAAATGAATGAACAGAATTTTACCCTATGCCTGTAAAGAGTAGGTACTAACCTAATTCGATCAATTTTGTTTTTGATACACTTAGCAAAACTGTAGAACTCTATAATGGGATTTGTGTCAGTGGAGAGAACACATCAATTGGTACAATACTGCTTGGCGGTATGACTGCCAAAAGTTTAATCATTCATGACCCGTATGATCAACCTTGTATTTTACTTGTATTTTAAACCCAGTCGAATCGGATTAAATTCGAAAACTACTCTTACCGTATCGAAATCGGTAGCTGAACTGAAACAACAAGTATAATATTAATAGTATTAGCCAACTTCAGTAAGCCAGCTGATTAATTTCCCAAATTGCATCGCTTCCTGTCTACACAAGGGTCTCACCCAAACTCTTCTCAAAAACAAAGTAAACCTTGCAATCCATTCACGTTCACAACTCAAAACCTGCCTAATTTAAACTATGTTCCATTAGCACAAGGGCCAATTTAACTCGGAGAAGTTAGTAAACTGTGTTATTATGTTGGTTCCACTCTGGGATATTACCAACTAAGTTTGTAGATTGTTAACACTTTATGTGGCATTTTAAACCTTATTTCAAATGCAAAATAGTAAATAAATTTAGTTAAGAGTTATTGAACTGCAGCTGTAAGTTTGTTTTTACTTAATTCTGACAGGCCGGATTTGGTCGAAAGCCTTTGATGTGAGAGCGGTGCATACAGTAGCTCAATTCCAGGTGCTTCTGGTGTCAGTTATTGTATAAATGTATATCGGAAACTTAATTCGCTTATCATTATTTTTAGTTTTAAGTAAAGGGATGACAGACTCATCAGCATATTCTACACTAAAGAGCTTTTAGTGTTAGTTATTCAAACCTTTATTTCTATGTTCTTACAGTGAAATAAACAGACATAGAAAAGTAATATCCACACCCAAAGCAAATTTAAATCCACCACATAAATATCGTCCAGCCGAGAATCGAACCAGCAATCTTACACCGCTACCACTGAGCTGCAGAGGCATTTAAACTTTGTCATAGCGGATAAACCTTTATGTACACTAATTAGGCAGCCTTTATTTGGCTTCGATCAAAGAGCATCCTAATCTCTTCTAACGGGAGAACGGGAAACCCGGAATAGTGATGTCGTGGGTTCTAATCCCGGTCCCATACTAATGAGCTTATTGGAGTTTATGTAACACTGGCCTTTCGGTGTATGAATACCGACATACATTTAAAACCTACATACCTACATGCATTTGCACAATACATACATTAAATGGAAACCTACATACATTTAATGGCGTATCTAAATCCACCCACCCGCAACTGGGCCAGCGTGGTGGATATGGTCCATTCAACCTCCTATGTCCAGCAGTGGACTATAATTAAAAAACTGATTATGTAAATATCATAATAATAACATATTGGTCTTAATACCTAAACCGTACACGTACTCGTATGTATGAAGGTCTACAGCCACTTTATCTCGAATGATTTTCTTTCTGATGCTTGAAAATCTATGAACAAATTTGTAGAGTATCGATGATCAACGACAGAGTTTCGGTGGAATATTAAATTGGAAGTTTTAAAGCTAAAACTTCTAACAATTTGTGGTTTGACCTCTTTTAACTTTTGATTTGGTAATTTTCAGCTCAATTCTCTTACTCTTGGAAATTCTTCAGTCAACTTTTCAAATTAGTTTAAGGTTGTGGCTGCACTGGCTAAAATAAATAGCTTATTGTTACGCGTTTACTTCAAAGGTCATTACGTAGGTCGAAGGCAGGTGAAATATAATTTGTAATCTAACCGTCATTATGCATAAAACGCTAAAACGTATTTCAAACCTATTTTATTTAAAAAGTGTTTTGTCTTTCTTTCGAATCACGATTCGAGTTAGAAAAAAAAACAAATAAACACTTTTGAATTAAAATAGGTTTGAAATACTTTTTAGTGTTTTTTGCTTAAGACGGTTACTATGTACTTATCTAATTTATTTAACCATATCATCATCAGCCAGAAGATTTCCACTGCTGAACTAAGGTCTTGCCCTTTATAGGGGGAGGTAGCTTAGGGGATATGTAAGTAGGGGATAGAGGGCTTCTTCATAATCACCACGCTTGGCGCGGTTTGGGGATCGCAAAATGATTAGCACCGTTAACCGAGAGGACGCTACTGCCCGTCTTGCGGTAAATCTGGATGCAGTTTTAGGACATACCTAGGTCCACCTACGTTGCGGAAAACTGAAAAGAAATCAGCGGAACAAGTTGCCACAACCAAGTTGACAAGACCTTTTTCAGGTAAGTATGGTAATCGGATATTTGATTGTCTATAGGTAATATGGCAATTTAAACAATAAAATATTGATAAAAATACACGATCTCTCTTTACCTCTTTAGAATATACTAGTAATTAGATCTTATAGAAATAATAAGGTCACATTTCTATAGCAATTTTTACTACAGATTCTGAAAACAAGCAAGAATCGGCCAAGGCAGGTCATATAAAGGGTTTTGACCTATATTGTAGTGAATCTTGAATACAGACTTGGCATCGCATTTTGTGCATTCTTCCAGTGACTGCTTTTGCACTTAAACTCGAAATAAAGTATTACCTCATTCAAACATTTCTCCACCTGTCTCATTCTGTCAACAGGAAGCTCACTCCGTGAGTAATTACATAGAGCGGATATTACCATTGAGGCTCAACCATCCGTCATGGATTTGCATTGAATGGTTGCGCCGAGTCACGGCTAAAGGGTGACCTCCCTTATCTTTCCTCACGCCAGTGTGTGGAAAAAAATAACGATTTATCTTTCATATGATGGGTTGGTTTAGATGAATGTGTGTGATAAATGGGCTATTGTTTGTTTTTTGGGCGTCGGACGGAGCTGTTGTCGCCGTTGGGGGTATTAACAGCTCTTGCTGTTTACTTTGTTTATATTGTTAGCCTAAATGTTATCAAAGTTTTTGGTGAAACATCTTCGTAGCCCATCAATAGATTTTGGTTATTAGAGACAATTAGAATTGATCACATAGTCATAAGTATACATGTCAAATTAAAAAAAAATTAGTTACTGTAAAATGCTAGTCAAATAACCCACCCCTGACTATACACGGAGCGGGAGTCACCAGTCGTCTCCTTGATACGGCCGATTAGAGTTTTGGCTTCCGCACCCCAACAATCTATGGCCTGCACGGCGATGGCAACAATTCAATAATTTGGTTCCATCACCGCGCATTTTTGCCGCTTTCTGTTACCGGCATCTTCTGCAGCTGCTCCCGGTGGGTGGATTGAGCGACTTAGATGGTAGCGCACTATTTATGGATTAAAGGAATCCATAGTTTGCAGTAAGCGCGATTTATCAGGTTCCTGGTGCATAACAAAAAAAACTGCATAACATTTTTGATCTGCGGCACTAAAATAAAAAAACTTTAGTTGACAATGACAGCCACGTCTGGTCAGCGCAAGGTAAGCGCCATCTACAATGAGCTTTTTTTTAATTGCCTGTCAGATAATCTCCCATTCACCCATTCACCTATCAAACAAAAAAAAAACCGTTTCATTAATGTTTGGGAACTTCGATGCCACAGCCGTTTGCGTTGTCGGGAGTTAAAAAGGTCCAACCTAGCCAGCCTACCCTGTGAGCCATGACCGGTTTTATTACAAAAACAACGGAACAACTATAAATTCTCGTGCTAAATTGCTAAGTGTAGCAACGTTTTGTAAACTATTCAGTTACCAATAGAGCTACTGAATTGAAGGAAATCCCAATCTAGCCATAAATCCTGGCTCGTATCTGCCATTATTTATGAATGGACTCAGCATTGCCTTGTTTAGCAATGCGAGTATTAGTTCGAGACAATAACCCGTGGGCGCATTCTAGGGTCACGATCTGTTAGGCCGGGAGTTGCGGGGAGATGTTATTACTTGAGGTAAAAGTTGTAATTTTACTGTTGTAATTGTACTACGTAAATCTGGTCAAAGTTGTATTTTTTTAAAGTTGCGTGTTGCCTGTGGTTACAAAATGACAGGTTACCGAACAGTGCGGTTTGCGGTGCTTTAGTCCAGTAGTGGCCGTCTTCGAACCGATGATGATGTAAAGCTTTTTATAGTTTTTTTACTAAGGAATAGTTCATATCATCCAAGGTAGTATTATGACATCCCCAAATATTATGTTACAATAAACTAAAACTTAGAATAAATAAATGTATTATGTGCTAAATTATATTCCACTTATCAGATGCACCATACCGCTGTTTTAGATCAGGGGCCTTGTTTTTGAATCGTAAGCAAGAGTTGCGCATGCGAGAGGAGCCGACCTTCGTACGATATTGTTAGAAATAAGGTTCAATATCGTTCGGAAGCCACCTGCCAAGCGTGAGGATTATGGCAACCCCTCCCTATTAAGGGCCTTCGTCCAGCACTGGACGTCTTCCGGCTTTTGAAGCGAAGAAGAAAAGAGGTACTTTGCTCTAAACGCAGAGATAATATTTTCCATTACGTACAGATAGCAAAATTCTCTAGTAAATGTTTCGTCCCTTCGCTTCCAAACTACAAAGCATTGCATTACACTTATGGAGGTGTTTTGTAACGATTTAATTTATGGTTGCGATTTCCACCGATGCAATTTGATGTTGAAATGATGTTGTTTAGATTTCTCCGAGTGAAGATATAAACTTGAACAATAGATGGTGAAAATACCCGTATAGACAGGGCTACGCGGAACGAAGCCGAAAGGAGTTAATTATAATCATTGGGATTCGAGGAATGGTCCATATAGCGCTTTACTCAAAAACGGACCTTAATAACCGGATTAAGTAAGAAGCGTTAATAAAAAACGATAAAAACATGTACCTAACTTTAAAAAAACACCTGACCATGAGTCCTTTCGAAACGGAGCCGTATTTTCGAGGTCACCTGAGCACCTGGGTATGTCCCAAAACTGCATCCAGAACCACTGGAAGGCGTAGCAGCGTCCTTTTGGTTGACGATGGTGAGAATTCTGAGATCCTCAAGCCGCCTGCCAAGCGTGAGATTATGGCAACGCCCTCTATTAAGAGGGAGGCCTTCATCCAGCAGTGGACGTCTCTGGCTGTTTACGCTGATGACGACCATTGATGCACTACGCTGAACTTTGTGTAACAAGGTTCAGCGATAAAATTTTGTCTCTTATGTCTCAAAGTAATGTCGAGCACATGCATTACTTAGATATAATAATATCCGATTTCTTAATTTAGGTACTTTTTAAATCCCAACCTCTTTGCGAATTTCCTTTTTTCATGTAATCCAAATCCATCATAGCGAATTATTAACTTTACATGTCTCTGTTTCTACGTAAACATACATTGCGACACGAATTATCATGAACGTGCATAGAAGCGGAAATACAGCCGTCGTCTTACTCTACAGTTGTCAAACTAAACGAAACAGAAGGTATTTTATATTGCAGTCATCATCTTCAACCATTACATAACCCACAATCTCGATAATCATGATTACCTTACAATTTGGTAGTAGGTATGTCTGTTTTGAGAGCTGAAGGGACGTGGGCTCAATTCCCACCCAGAACAAACATTTATGTGAGGAACATAGATGTTTGTTCTGTGTCTGGGTGTTGTAGGTATATCATAAGAATGCATTTATAATAAATAGTAGTAAATTTAAAAGTATTTTATCTGTTTTATTGTTTCCAATAGTACAAGCTTTGTTTAGTTTGGGACTAGTTGGCACTGAATGAAATGTCGTCTGATATTTGTTTACTATCTACCCAATGTTGAGTAAAAGATCTCCTCTTCAGCGCGCCATCTTTTCCTGTCCTGTGCAAGTCTTTTCCACTACCTTCCTGCTAATATTGCATATTAATGAGTATTTCTTAGCATGTCTGTTTATTGCTAAAAAACGGATAGTGTCGTTTTTTAACACATAGGTAGATAAAAAGAAGATCAAGATCTGGCGTAAGATAGAGAAATATGATGAGAAATATCAGATGCCAAGGGAAACTTTGGATCGCTGCACTAGTACTTAAAAGTAGGTAGTAAATAAGTCTTTAAAACATGTTGGAGAGAGAGAGAGAGAAAACCTTGTAATAGCTAGCCATTAGTGCCCGCTTCTAAATTTATTGTAAGCCATGTAGCGCTGTATGTGTACAATGTTGCTTTCAAGTCTCACGTACGAAATGGACTGAAAGCAAAACTCGTTTGCGTTTGAAAAATTTCATTACAGAATCGTGAGCCCACGCTTCGGGACGTGACGTCGCTTTTGGGATCACACGCGATACTACTGGTTCTCGAAGTGTTTGGGACGAGAGAGTACCAAAGATTATAATGTCGAACGAGAGTGAACAAAATTCGTGGTCAACGAGACCAATAAACAATGTATCGCTACCTTTTAGAGCTAATGATTCATTCCTTGCTAACTTCGAAATTGTTTCCATAATTATCACGCCTGTCATTTAAACACGCCTGATTTCCATCGCAATTTGATTCGGAAATTGACTGTTTGCAGTCGCTTAAAACAGCAGCAGCCATAGATAGATTTTATCTATCCACCTCTTGGTTTCTTTTAATCATATGAATTTTGTTGATTCAACAATGATATAACAACTTCTATTCATAATTATTTTGTTGATTCAACAAAATTTATATGAATAGTAGAAACCAAGAGAAGAATAGTGTCTGCATCTATCTATGGCTGCTGCTGTATTCGGTCGCGTTTTTTTAAACTATTGTTATGTTAGCAATTACTTCCATAATTAGCATAACAGTCACTAGTAGTCCCTGTGTCTCTTTGTGTGTTTCTATTCAATACCAATGGCGACCGATTTACACATTTGGGCCAAGCCAGCTAAATAAAACGCACCATTGTCTTATAATAGCTTCCATAAAATAACTGTGGTTTTTATGTGGAGTTCTATGGTTTAAATAGATTTTCCTATTTTCTACTTAAGGAAAAAATATTTTATGAACATTTTATGAGTTGGGAACTGATAGTATCCTATTTTGAATATTTTTGTATGAAGTGATTCCACACTTATGGTATTTCTATGTTTTTAAAGCTTAAACAGGAAGAAAAATTATGACCTCCGGCAGGACTCGAACCTGCATACGAGCAGTCGCTATGGGTTTCCGTCCCAACTGCTTTGCCAATTAAGCTACAGAAGTCTCTGCCTGAGAAGCCAAATTTCCGAACCTGTTATAAGCTACCAACTAAGCGTTGGTGGCGCCATCTGTAAATTTTTGTAACACAAATATTTATAGTAGTTATTTGTAGTAGGTAGTTATTTGATAGTATCCTCCTATGTAACAGCACAAATTAAGTAATATCCCATTTATGTATGAGGGTTTTTTGCAAAGGACTCTAAAGTTTGATGAGTGGACTCCAATTTCCACTACAAATTAGTCACATTATCTTAAAGAAACGTTCTGAAAACGCCAGCGTGTGGGTTCCAGATATTTGACATTTTCAAATGTAAAAATTGGGGTACACTTTTTAGTTTGTTTTTTGGCACGGCAGTCCTGTTTCCTATTTTTTTTAATAAATTTTGTCTTGTTGTCATTTAGAATATCCCGCAAAAAGCAAACATAGCAAGCCAATTTACAAGAAGTAGCCGAAATTATATTAATCTCTGATTTGATAATGTACCCCGATGCTTTTGTTAACCCAGGAATCCTCTTACAATTTATGACAGATGGGTTTCTCGAGGTTTATTGTATTTTATTATTCTTATGTTTGACGTATTATTCTATTGATTATGAGATATTTTGTTGGTCTTATTGCTGTTTTTTACTCTCGTCAGAAAAGATAGGTAGTATTTTACATCCACTTTGCAGAAAAGGTGTACGCGTTTCAGGTGACAGGTTGTGTGTGTGCATAAAAAGCTGATTGGTTTTCCGTAATCCTAAAGTAATAACTGTCCCTCCCTCCGACTTATGATGAATAAACTAGTAAAATGTACAAACGCAAAAGGTTACTAGCAAATGCAAAGTCGTAACATGTACATTTTGTCTGTATTCGCATAGCACGATATGCGCTCAATAGTCACATCCGCTTTTCATCTAAATCCGGGTAGCTTTTGACTTCACTAAATCCAAGAATTTACGGCTCCGAGCATTTACCATTGGAGATGCCAATGGCGATTTTCCTGCATAAATGTATGCCATTACGAGCATGATTACCTTTTGGCAGAGGGATGCGCCATGGCTTGCCACCTCCGATGGTATATGACCGAAGGTTGTGTCGGATGCAATGCTTTCTAGCTTTAGGAACGTTGCATTACGCATGAGACGAGGCTAGAGACAACGGACGTATCATAATGTTAGTAGATGCGTATCAGTCAGGTGTCGCTTTGCGGAAGCGCGTGAGCCAACGCCGGTTATTAGAAATACTGAGACTTATTAATCAGCTCGCTTTCTCGCTTGTCTGGTTTTTAATCAAATTCTCCTGTTCTGATCAACGCTGTAACAGCGCCCACGAAAAAGTCGTCCTTGTTTAAAAATGCCGCTTGACACTTTTACTATTCACTTTTAAGCTTGGAGGATCTAGCTCTCTCTCTCTCTCTCTCTCTCTCTCTCTCTTTTAAATCATGTTTCTAATGCAAAATGTGTCTTACAAAATATTGCAAAAGTAGGAATATCTTCGTACGAAAATTTACGAAAAGTGGGTAGGTACCTAGTAAATTACGTATGTTAAAACTAAACATTTCCTTCTCGCTCTATGTATGGATGTATTGATCTTTGTTACTCTTTCACGCTGAAACGGCTGAACAGATTTAGATGAAATTTGGTATAGAGGTAGTTTGTAATAAACCCAGGTACCTTGGAATAAAACATAGGCTACTTTTTATCCCAAGACACGGGGGAAACCGCGGGGCGCAGCTATATATTCGAAATTCGAGATCTAAGTTTTGAACGTATGTTTGGGAATGCCCCAAACATCCAAACAAGGATACACCTTTAACACTCGTAGAGCACACACCACGTGGAAACCTTATCGTCCATCAGTTATCAAGATCAAGATATCGCGGGAATGCTATGGGATGATGGGCTCACTGACCCCATTCTGTCCCAACACCGCCTAATGTCTTTACTCTGCCGCTTGTCTTAATTAGAGCTTAGGGAGCTCGGTAGAGGCGTAAAGATTGTTATCTAAGAGGAATGTGGTGGAGAACCACGGATTACTAAACAAGAGCTAAAATCTTCAACACGCGAAGCGTTTGTTTTTAAACGCTTCGCGTGGACGTGAGCGGAGTGAAGAGGAGACGCGTAGTCGACAACACACATTGCTTGTTTTTTTTTTGTGATTGATCGATTCCGTTACGGTCATCTCTTATTTGATCTGCTTGTCTCCGTGGAAATTTGCCCTTAGCATTCGATTTCAAAAAATCCCACACCCGCGTTAGCGCGTAAAAAACACGCGCCAAATTTGGCGCGTATTTTTTCTTACATTGTTCTTGCACTTACAAGACGTGAAAACACTTTCAAAGTTCTTTTGCTTTCGCATGTTTACATGGAGCATTTTAAAAATAAGACGTCTGGCAACGCATAGACATAATTAGGTACCAATGTTGAAACGGTCTATAGGAGGCAAATCGATTACCATCACGTTATTTGTTTGCTTGTTTGCTGCTTTATTTATAAATCTTTTCGCAGAAAACGTCTAAATGTCAAATGTAAAATGTAAATCCATTTTAAAATATGGTAGGTTATATTAGAGTTAAGAATAACAGAGTGCACAAATAAACACAAGCAAAATGCTACTGCATGTAATGCTATAATAGTGTTAAAAGATAACAGTAATGGTGTGTAATGCTATGGCTTATGATACTATACCGATTCCATAAAAAAATGGGACTAATATACATATAGAGTTCAGAGGCTCGGAAATCTTAGATTATCTTGCTCATACTTGTAGCAATATTTAATCGAACTAGTGGTAATTCCGGTTTACTCTATATGGTTTACTTTTATGAGCTACCATGAGCTCATAAAAGTTCACCCACAGGCCCACAGGTATTTTCAATTGGACGCGGTTACCGGCGAATGGTAACCAAACGGTAAAGTTACGGTTAAGTTATAGTTAACTTGTGGCAACTTTATGGTAATTTGTCGATAAACGCGGATCGAGTATGACGTCATAAACGTGTAAACGACGGAATTGCTTTCGCTTTTGTCGGTGCTCTAAAGTAACGTGAATAATTCGTACGAAATATGGAAATTATTTCCTAAGAGGACTTACTTTAGCTGATATTACCTTTTTTTTGTTTTTTCCGATCTAGTATGTTTGTATAAGCTGAATAACCAGCCCTAGTGTCAGTCAATGTGCTGTCCAATAGCCTCAGACACGGCTTGACGATTGATGTTATAAAACACAATCGGGAGTAAACATTTAACGTATCATCCGAGACACGAAAGCGCTGCTTAGTTGTAAATGCTACGGTCACCTATCTAAATACGGACCGCTCGAACAAAGTTACCTGAAGGAATGAGCGTTAGTACAAATGTGGCAGTGGTCCAGGTTACATTTTTGACACGATTTGTGCGTGACCGAGCCAGGTGGCAAAGTAAGAGAGAGAGAGAGAGAGAGAGAGAGAAAGAGAGAGAGAAAGAGAGAGAGAGAGAGAGAGAGAGAGAAAGAGAGAGAGAGAGTAGTAGAAAGCAGGGTTATGAATGCTATAAATGATGATAATAAAGAGAATCATAATGCTGTGGTGACATAAGTTTTTGTTATCTATGTAGGTATAGGTAGAGAATTTGTTTTATGATATTGAAGCTTATTTTAAAATAAGAGATTATTAACATATTTTTTATAATTATTATTTCATTTTATTGTGACATACTTAATGAAATTTGACGTGTAACTTTGGTGTTATCAATAAACGATTTGTATTTGTATGTTACCTGTAATACATACGGGACGACGACTGAAAAGATTCTATATCCTTTAGAATAAACTTTCCGATGAATGACAAATGATGAATTACCTGCAACAAAAATTATAAATTAATAAGTTTTTAGTAGCGTTATGAATCAGTATAGTTAAGACGAAGTAGGCCCGGACCCTCAAAAAGCGTTATAGATAGTTCCAAATACCAAAACGTTACTCAGTTCCAAGTAATCATCACAACGCCCAGAGACGTAGCAAGGGGGACGTATCAAAGCAAAGACGTTGCCCCGGATTGAATTGATTGACGGACCATAGTGTCGTCCCAGTGTCGCGTGATCCCAATCAAAAATGTGATCTACGTATATTATACTAACATTTTATTGCAGAGACTGCCAGGCCAGTTATTCAACTGCCAAGCATAATTAAGAGTATTATAAGCACGACTGAATTCTCGATCGAATGCCATGTTTTTAGTGAAATGACTGAACATAAATATATTTTACAGCTTTAAGTCCTGACTATGCATGCACTTAGGGATACAAACGGTTAAAATTCTAAATTCAGGGCGGAACGGAATTATTAAGGCTCTCATACTACTTTCTAAGCGCGATATTACGTTTGTGTTGGCGGCTATTCTGCTATAAAAATAATACAATTAACCCAAAATAATACTATTTTTTTTGACATTTACTCATATCGCTCGCGAAAATAAATACATTATTTTACCATTACTAAATTATCGTTATCACTGAGGTGGCACTATTATTTCTCCTGGCACCAGCTCCTGGGGGGAATTATATATGGCCCTGGGTGACAGAAATCTACGCTACGCCCCCGTACAGTCCCGTTAGCACACGACACGTGTTCATTGCGATTCCGATCGCATCGGCGATGCGCGACGCGTGATCGCTATTGTCTCGATCGACGACGTGCGGGCTTGTGTCGAGTGTTGAGTCGATTACAGATTTAAGTAGGGTAAAGAGTCAAACAAATGGAAACCAGAGGTAAAGTACTCCGAGGTTGAAACAACTGTTTAGTGAGAAGAGAAGCAGCGCTACGCGATGTCATGTACAGGAACTGCTGCCACTCTCTACCCTTCACTAAAAATCTCTAAATCCATGTTTAATACGTTGATTTATTGTTGCCTTAAGGGGAACAAACAAACTAAGTAATATAAGTACATACTTTCCCATTTATGCAACATCAGAACAATTGTTTGGAGAAAAGTTAGGATGCATTCGTTCGTTCGGGTTTTAAAACATGATAATATGTACAGTATGAAGCTACACACAGCTTACTCAAAAGCGTTCTACAATTATCAAACTATTAAAAGGTGAAGAGAAATATGATTCTACGAAGCTATGTAAAAATTACAAAAGAAATTCAAAACACAGTTTTTATTCATTCTTTAACCTGCGAAGATAAAAGAAACGGATAATAATAGGCAACAGGGTCGCTCAAAAAATTCTCGTTTTGTAAGCGAGATTATTTTCCAAGAAACAAAGGTGAGACTCGTTTCAATTTCGAACTAGAATGAAAATATGATCTAGTACCTATAAATACCGAATTTGAAATATAATTTATGAAGATGTTTTTATTTAATAAAAGTGGAAATATCATGAACGGTAAATTTGCTACAGACAGATGGCATAGTTTTGCTAATAGTCCCTAGTCGTCGCCTAGTAACTATCATTCTAACGCAGTCAGTAGTCGGTCAATAGTATTAAGATTAGGTAATTATTCGTAACGTGCGTTTGGGATGAACTTGGGCAAAGTGAGATCATACCCAGTAAGTACAGCTCCCCCGATGGCCTTCTTTGTTGCTTGAGAGGGATCCCAAATCTACAGAAAAATGCATGAATAGCTTCAACAGAACTATGCTTCAGTTTTAAGCCTTTCGTGATGTCACTTGAATTGGCCTTAACGAAAGAAGAATAAATAAAGATAAGCACTGTTTGATAAACAGCATTATGCTGGGTAGAAGCTTTTTTGTGTCATTTTTGTACTGGTAGGACTCTACTGCAGAGTCCCCTGAGGAAGTACCACACCTTTGTCAGTTATTCAACCGCCAAGCAGTAGTGTGCAACATTACTGTGTTCTGGTTTGAAAGGCAATGTTACCAGAGAAATTGCTGGTTATGAAGAAATTTAACATCTAATATCTCAGGGTGACGAGCGCAGTACAGTGCGGCGCAGAATTGGGTTTACAAGTTCACAATTCTGGCACTGCTACTGTTAGTGGCAGGCGTGACGCTTACCACCAGGCGAACGTCTTGCTCGTCTCGTCACTGTTTGTTTTAAAAAAAAATGTATTTATATACATATAATAGTCCGTATCAGAAGGACTATCAGGGTAAATGACGCTGTATGCAGAACGTCGGCATGTTAAAACGTCTACGCGGTGAGAAGGACTGTTAATTAATTATAGGAATATTACCTTACTTATGTTACAAAATTAATTATATTTCTTTAATTCTTTTCTTTCAGTTCCTCTCAATACAGCAGCAGCGTTGACCAAGAAAATAATGTAGGCCTCCCAACGTTATCACCCTCCCTCGAGGTCTTTGTCTCCCCGACTCCAACCATCATAGGCTAGACTGCACGCAGAAGATACCCACGCCATATTCTATTCATCGCCGTCATATATCGACGGTTGGCTAGTCAGCCAACGCTTCGAGGGTGTGACGATGGACTACACATAAAATCTAAATTTTAAATCTAAATTTTAGGTAGATACGAAAACTCTAAGTTTCTCCAAAAGACCAGCAGATAAATACCACGCTTCATATGCATATGCCGTCACTGGCAACACACATCACTGGCAATACAGATTCTATTACCATTCATAATTTGTTCAGTAATTTTACATCCTCATAAACATTGCAATGTGTGAGCAAGATAGCTCCCTACTAATTTCTATGCCTCCCAAAAAAGTTTAAACCCAAAGCTGTGTTTTTCAGTAGCGCAGTTACGAGTAGGCCTAAACCAACATTGTGTAAACGTTGTCCCGGCGATGTACAGGCAGGTTCATAATTGTCAGTGTACCGTGTAATTACGCACGCACCGTTGCTGTTAAAGGCTACTATATTCTGACAAGGGCAGTACACAAGTTTAAGAAGCGGAGCGAAACATGATTATGTTTTAAAATAATGTTTAATCAAATCTCTTCATGCCCAGCAATTTCTCTGATAACATTGCCCCTCAAACCGAAATACAGTATTAGTTACAGCAACCGCCGCTCAAGCGCCACCCCGCGACATCAAAATTTCAAATAAGTGTTCCGTCCCGCGCCGCCGGCGCCAGGTATTTCCCGCGCATTCTAAGTGACCGTCTCGAAAGCGCCTCTTACGACGCTGAGTGACAAAATGTATAACAGGACTCATTGATGAACCAAGGAATACGTTACGTAAATAATTTTGGCTAGTGTAGTAATAATATATTATGCTACGTTAGGCAAACTTATGCAAACAAAAAAAAAAACTTAACTTCAAGCAAATATTATATCAAAGATCCGTATTAGACTCACTACGGCATCTGTTGAGCGCCCCATTCACACTATGAGGTAAGTCATATGGCGAGAATTTCGTGCAACTGGAGTTGCAGGAAGTATAATTGCTTCGGGGAACGTGCAACCACGGTTGACAATGACATAAATGACAATAAATGATTTTGAATTTTGAATTTTTGAATTTTGCACGGGCGCTCTAGCGGATACTACTGTTTGGCAGTACCTTTAAAGATGCTAAGATAATATTACTACGTATATGGGGCCTACCATATGGTGTACAAGTAATGTTATTTTAAGCTTACTTGCCGATTTCGTACCATAGACTCTAAAATATATTATTACTTTAACATTGATATCGCCTGGAAGTTTTGATGACGTCAGACAATTTCGTTCATTCAAATTAGATGAATTATATGATCTGTGGCTAAGAGTGACAAGTTATGTCATAGTCTTGTTTTTCCTTAGTTTTTGGCTTCGCACTTTGTGCATTCAGCCAGTGTCAAGTTTTATGCATTTTTATTTTTTTTACAGCATTAAGTCAAATATCTAATGACATACATTATTACACTTAGTCACAGTCAAGTACGTTACTTACTCTATGGTCAAGTAACTAAAGTACTAAGTAGTAAAGTTGTGGTGACTTTACTATGGGATTTTACGGAGTTTTGAAAACAACACGAAAGACATGTTTCACCCCATTATATCACTTGCCCACACTCGTGCTTGTAATTCAACACACAATGAATAAAACACCACCATTTTTTATCATTAATTCACGAAAAAACACGGTTGAGAAAATTATAAAATGCAGCGACATGATTATTTCGCGTTCCTTTACTAGGGCATGACTTGGACTCGACTTTGACTAATTTCGTGTGACTGACTGTGATTTCATGACATATTTGACTTGTTAATACCAGTACATAACATTTAACATTCATAAAAATAGGGTATTTGACTACTATTGGGAAATTGTTTTAAATAATGTCTTACTATATTTAAGCACACCACATCAATATTTCCTTGACATCTGTCGTATTTTCGCTAAAAATCGATGTGAAAGTTTGAATGAGATAAAAACGCGCCATAACGCGATTTGGATCACGTGACATATCTGACGTCACACCAAAGTAAACAACAAGTGAAAGAAAGCGATTAAAAAAAGGGGTTTATGTAAGAAATATTTGTGGTAACTCGCTTGAAAATAGCATTATTTCCCTGTAATCGTGATGAAAGTGCATGTTATATCTCGTTGTTTACTTCGGTGTGACGTCACAAAAGTTGCCACCAATCCAATCACACGTGACCAAACTTCAAAATAAATACATTTTATTTTCTTACTGACGTACCTTTTTTTTTGTCTAAAAATAAATAGATATGCTTTTTTACCCTGCATTTTATTAGGATTATATCAAT
The DNA here is from genome assembly GCA_905404285.2 of Erannis defoliaria. NCBI lineage: Eukaryota > Metazoa > Arthropoda > Insecta > Lepidoptera > Geometridae > Erannis > Erannis defoliaria. The sequence goes on from FR990066.1 coordinate 14,303,939, forward strand.
TTGTAGCATATTTTCAATAGAGTAAAATAGCCTGTGCGATGCCAATAACAAAGAAGAAAAAAAAAGAAAGGGCGTGTTCCTTTGTACATTAGTGTTAAGAGTTGTTGGTATGATTCGGAACGCCTAGACGTTTCAATTTATTTGAATTTTCATAATGACTGCGTGTATCGGATCGCGATTCGACACCTTATAACCATTCTTTTCATTCACCATAATATAATCATCATGTTTTTTTTGGCTATGGTACGCAAGTTAAAACAAAACGGACGACGCTTTAAGATTGTTTTAAAGCAAACTGAATGCAAATAAATTTGTAAAGCTTATTATAAAGCACTATAAACAGTGTGGTGCTCTATCTTGGACTTGTCTGAACCCGTAGTACTTATACGTACTTATTTTGTCGCACTGTATTTTAATGAGTATTTTTCTTTTCTGTCGGCTCGAGAGAGATTCTGGCGATTTTTTTTTGTGTCGCACGTCTTGTGCCTTTGCCAGTGAAATAATGTCAAGTTTTATTCAATATCGTCAAATAATCAAAGTTAGCTAGACGTAGAAGAAGCGTAGAAGCTACTAGGTACGGAGTTTTGGTAACAAAATGAAACTTAATTTTTCACCGCGATACAGCACTCTCTAGCACGTTCATCATCAACGTCGTCTACGTTACCATTATTACAAAATGAGAGTCGCAAATACACAAATTTAAGAAAATACAATAGGTACAGCGGATATGCGTTTTCTCATTCTATTGAAATTATATAGAAAAAACCAGTGCCTTTTCGCTAGGCATCGGGCGCCACTTTCGCAATATGTAAAGATAATGCTCATGCGCAGTAGTGGCGTTTGATTGTCGGAGGCCTAGAAGTTCTGATACTAGGGTTGGCAACTCAGCCTACACTATCTCACTATCTAGTCTACTAGATATTCTAGCGATATAACTATATATTCGTCGGAGGCCTTCGAGTGGCCTTAAGTTCTAACACTAAGGTTACCAATACAGCCAATATTTTCATGCCACCTACATATTTTGGTGATTAAAACACATTTTTGTAGGAGGCCTTCAGGAGGCTTAATGATTCTGACACTAGGATGGCCAATTCAGCCTGTATTATCTTGCTTATTATATATTCTAGAGAATGACATACGTATTTTTCGGAGGCCTTCAGGAGGCCTAATAGTTCTGACACTAGGGTTGATCATTCAACCTTTACTATCTTGTATACTACATATTCAAGTGATATAACTATATATTCGTCGGAGGCCTTCGAGTGGCTTAAAGTTTTAATACTAAGGTTACTTATACAGCCAATATTTTCATGCCTCCTACATATTTTGATAAATACACATTTTTGTTGGAGGTCTTTAGGAGGCCTAATGATTCTGACATAAGGGTTGCCAATTCAGCCTGTATTATCTTAGATCTTATGAGAGAAAACTAGACATACGTATTTATCGGAGGCCTTCAGGAGGCCTTATAGCTCTGACTCTAGGCTTGGCAATTCGGCCTATGCTTTGCTTATTTATTCATATTTTATATGTATATTGGCTTATTTTTCTAGTGATTGGAACACATACTTGTCGGAGGCCTCCCGGCGGCCTAAAAACTGCAGTTGGATCGACCGCTTAGTCTTTATGAACTTAGCTTCTGATTTAAATAATGTAAGAGGCCTTTGGGAGGCATAAAGCTATTTTAATTTCAATGCAATAGTAAAAAAGTTGGTCTTGACTAACTTTTTCATTATCGCTAGAATGGAGCCCAATTGGAGCAATAATAATATTGTTTACGTTGTTAAAATCGGCTATGGTACGGTTTAAATTCAAAACTTTTATATTACGGAAAAACGGAACGAAGTCTAACGAACTAAAACCGAGTGTGCGAGTGAGAACTCTATATTACCGTATAGCATTGTCTCGTGCTTTCCTAACAAGGCGGCAATGTTTTTACGGCTATGGTACGGTCCAAAGTAAGAATGTTTTGCGCTCGGATTGCGATGTTCACGCAGCAATATTGTTTTGTGTAACGGCTATGGTAGGGCCCCGCCGGATAGCATGGCGTGAAGGAGAGGCCTATATACCCAGCAGTAGTTCGACACGGGCTGACTAAATAGATAGATAGAAATAACAAATACCACCATTTATCTTATTTTAATACTGTGTTACCCAGTTTGATTATGTCTATTATCCAGTTTTTTTTATGAATTTTGAGGTTTAGTGACGTACATGTCCAGTAGTGGACGAAACTATGTTGATGACGGCGGTCCAAACTTTTCCTAACGTGAAAAAATATTAAAATTTTGTTATTTTAATTCCGTCATTCTAAAATAATAAAAAAGCTCTACATGGAATTATTTATATTTAGTGACTGAGCTAAATACTTACTGTGTGTTGCACAGAGCTAACATACTGACTGTGTCATATACTATGTATTATAGCAAAGAGCTATCATATTTGTAATACGCTATCATTGAGCTAATATCTAAAGAGTCACAATCTCTAAGTGAAAACAGTAAAAAAAACGTCCGAGTGCCGTTGTACATACCTATACGTGCATTATATAGTTCACAATTGTTCAAATTTATGTTATGTAGATTGTATAGTGTTCAATGTAAGCTTGAGCGCTTTTGTCTTAACGTAGATCAAGTCGTTCCAAAAAGTCGGCGCACTGCATAGCGTGCGCTGAGTTTTGGCGCGGACATTTTTTTGCACGTTTGTGACTCTATAGATATTAGCTCAATGTACGCTCTGTATATCATTGACCTAACATACTGACTATGCTATGTACTGTGTAGGACCAAAATAGTCTAATAAACAATAGAAAGCAACTCAGCAGTGTGGACTGAGCTTAACTTTTGTTAGTTTTTATGGGAATGTTGGTGGTTTGCGTGGGATGCAAGATTGTTTTTTGTTTTATTTCAGGAAAATATCATATTTATTCAAAGCGTGATAGATAAAGTTTTTTTTTAAATCGAGCGTATCTAATTCTCTATTCCATATCTTTAGACCACAAAAAATCTAGCTAGATCGCTCTAGATAAAATTTGACAAGAGGTGAATACGTCATGTTACGCAAAGAGGATACAATAATAATAAATAAGTACTATCCCCCCCACGACTAAAACGGAATAACTGAAAAAAATGGAACACAATAATTATAACTAGTCAACATTAGTTGTATTCAAAGTTTGAGATGTTGCTCTCTAGTCAAAACATTGGTTAAACCTTCATTATTATATTTGTGCAGAGAACATTGTTATTTTAGGTTAAGCAAATACGCCAGTCTAACCTAGTTTTGGACCCCTCTGGGGACCAGAGTTCACGAGGGAGGTATAGAAACTAGGAAAACTACGTTCGGGAAACTACATCGAGTCTTGCCATCCCACAAAGTCTCAAGACGAAAGTCTTTAATCAGTGCGTTCTACCCTACTAACCTACGTGGACACTCATAGTTGGATCGGTCCACAAGTTTAAAGTCTCTCAGCAAGCTATGGAAAGATATGCACGCGGTGTTTCTCTAAGTGATCGTATCCGAAACGAAGTAATTCGCCAGAGAACTAAGGTTACCGCCATAGCTCAGCGTATTAGCAGCAGTAGCCCACTGCGTCACATCTATCGCAGAACTGATAACCTATCTTTTTAATTTTTTTAAATATGTTTATAGGCTTGCGTTTGACTGCCAACTCGTCTGATGTTAAATGAAGATGCAGTCTACGATGAAGCACGCTTGCCTAGAAGAAACCGATTCACTCGCGACTTGAAGACACCCAGATTATAATTATCGGGAAACCCCAACTCAGGCAGCGCTTTCCACTGTTTAGCAGTTCGAATAAAGAAAGTGGAATCAAACTGTTTCGTACGTGTTTTTGGTATATCAACCATGAAACGGTTTCACTTTTTCGAGGTCCTAGCCGCCGATAGGAAATGGGCAGGGGGGAATAAGATCATGCAGATCCGAAGCACACTCTCCGAAATGTATCCGATAAAACACGAATAGGCCTATACTTTTCGTCGACGATCAAGGCTTTGTAGCTTGGTCCGAACCGACAGTTTCAGCACTCGAGGTGGTTTGCCTTTTGCAAGACCGAAGGATTATACATTTCTTTATTCCGGAAAATGCAGAAAACAAGTTGTGCAACTGTTTTGTATACTACACTCTAGATAGGTAGGAGGTACTATTACTTTATCTGTGATTCTAGGTTATACCGTATGGAACTGAACGTGACTACAAAATTCATTTGAATGAGTTAAGCCTTTTTAGCTTGATTTAGCATCAGACAAACACCCACTCATCATTAGTGAGATATAATTGGTACTCGGTGTGAAATACAAAAGTAACGTGAATGTATCCCGTATCAATCAGATAAATTGGAGCGTGATTTATTTGTGACAATCCACGTGTATGGAAACTCGCGTAAATCATCATTTCTGTGGCAAAAAAAGGCTTTGGTCAAACAGTCTCAACGTGACAAAGTGCAGTCAGCGAAACGTGGTAGGTTCACGAGAAGTATCAATAAAAATAAATTTATCATGTTTATTTTAGGCCCAAAATCAACAAGTACCTTGACTTCACTACCGATATAACAGACATGTGAGATACTGGCTCGACGATCATTGTCCCGATAGTCGTCACAGTAAACGGTCTTATGGTGAACAGTCTCGACCAACATCTTAAGAGGCTCTCGCTAGACGCTTTGGTCAAGAGATCAGACCCAAAATACAGTGACCCTTGACACGGCACGCATTTTTTCTCACTCTGCAGCCCTAACCACCGGCAGCTTGAGCCCTGCTCCACCGACGCGACGGCCGGCGCGTTTTAAAGTTTTTTTTATCATATAACATTTATAGTATAAACAAATAATAATAAGAATGTAAATAAATGGCAAACATTTGTTTTTATTATTGGGGTACCTACTGAATTTAATAAACATTTATATGAGTCTCGCGTATATAAATGTCTACTAAAAGCTTTTACCCGACATATTATTTTACTACACACGAAGTTAAAATAATTAATGACCGTTAGTATGGCATACACTGTTTTCTTTAAATGCTAGTTTTTGAAGGCTATGGAATGGAGGTTGACAAACACATAACCACATAGACTAGTATAGGTAGGATAATACTTACTTCTTTGTCAGTAATATCAACTAGAAGCTAGCACAGCAGAAGCACTTAGTTATAACTTAGGCCAGAACCCGCCTTGTTATTTGGCAAATCAACATTTTATGAGACAAAATTTTATGTTTCTTTGATCGAAGGACATAATAAAGCAAGTTACACGCTTAAAACTTGTCAAACCATTATCCAGTCAAATGTCACATATATAAAAAATATGTTGAGGACCAAAAAATTTTTTAACCCCTAATATAGATATGACCACTCGATACCTACCTAAAAGCCTTTTATCGTGTCTCAAACTATTAAACATACAGAGATATGGATCAACGTTTAAAAATGTTCATTGAACCTACATCCTTCATCATCTTCACTTTCATTCAATCAACTGATATCACTTCTCACGTTTCCTGACACGTCTCATTGAAAGTAATCAATATTATTTAAACACAATGGAGTATCGTCTAATAGATATTTTATCAATGACTAGGGCTAGGGTTCTCAAACCGACAACCTTGGGCAATATATTTAGATCTATCCTGATCATGTTTATAATCGGGACTTAATCGTGCACAAAATAGTTATAACTATTGATTTCGACAGTGAAGAACAATTTGTTGTCTGTTATGTTTTAATAGTTGGCAGGCGTTGTGTTTGACTTTAGCATACCTGGCGCTAAGTGCCATCGTAGTATATATAAATATGTAGATTATATTTATAATTTAAAAGTGTTTGTAGCATCTCCCGTCTTTTTTCATGTGTATATTCTTCCTTATGGTTGCCTGGAAGAGATCGCTTTTAGCGATAAGGCCGCCAATTGTGGCACTAGCTCATAAGGTGTATCTTTCTCTATTGTATTTTTTTGGTGTGCACAATAAATAGTTCTATCTATCTATCTAGTCAAAGAGCTGCGTACCAGCTTTTCAGATATTCTAACTCGCCTGGAATAATTATGGTGCGTGATTTTAGTTAGGTTATCACAATATATAAATGAACAAAAACGGCAAAGTGAAGCACCTCGCATATCAAGCAGAATCTTCATAGCTTTCTAGTGTAACTTTGCAACAATTTTTAAAACCAGTTTTTTTTTTTTTTTATTGAATTCCTTTTGCAGACAAACGCTAGTTTGAACCAGATATTTAATACAATAGTAAATCATCTTGCTAGTTTGCTAGCAATGTTTGTTGTTGACGGAGAAGTAAAGGAAGACGAGAAAAGTCGTCTTGCGAGATCAACGAAGTAACACTGTGACTCGGTTGGACATTAACAACAAAAAGTTCGAGAGCCACTGAAAAATATTATTAGATATTTTATCAATGAGCAGACATAGAAACAAATAGATGTGTTGAGTTATCTACACTGTAATCTGATTCAAACAAAACTCTTGTAGTTATGAGCTCGGTCGATTGTTGTTTGGATTCGATTCGAGTGCTATTTGTCATATTATTATGTAGATTGAGGTTAGTGCTTTCCCATTCATATCCAAGTCTCCATTACATGGGGTTATGTGGTAGTGCTAAGCTGTAAGGAGGTCACTGTACTCAGAATTGTGAACAACTTTTACTATGGGATTGGCCCTGGATAAGCAACAACAAGAATAAAAAAAAAACACAACCGACTTCAACTTCGAGTACCTGGATGACATCTTCATAATTTTCTAGTAATTTTGATTTAAAAACCAAACTACTGAACCGATTTCGATAAAATGTATATTGTAATATATATACTCTGAAGTATCACCTACTAAACAAAAAAAGAATCATCAAAATCGGTACATAATTGAGGGAGTAATCGCGTAACATACATACAAAAAAAAAACATAGTGGAATTGAGAATCTCCGCCTTTTTTGAAGTCGGTTAAAAAACGCGGCCGACTAACCTTCACACTGCTCTGTCAAACTGGTGTGACGGTTAGGAAGAAAATTTCCTAACCTTCATACTGTTTGTATAGCAGTATGAAGGTTAAGAAAATTATTTCCTAAGTTCATACTAGAGTGTAGGATAGGAATTCTCTTTCCTTACTTTAACACCGCAATCAGTCACGACAGAAAGTGCAATGCTTCTTTTTTTTACGATTTCAGTGTTGATTTCTTAATAAAAGACAATAGACAATAGGCAAGATTTTATGCATGGAAAAAGACATTAGGAAAACAAAAAAATCTCAAAATTTTCAAAAGTTATTTTTATTCATAAAAGTACCTAGTTTATTCTTCCCGCCTTTGGAGTTAGTACCACCGTTCCGAGTAACCCTGTTCACCATTTGTGTTAGGTATAAATGTATTCGAATTTATCTAGATTCATATCCTTATTTAGGTACTCCGAAAGACACCATATCTTGATGGCGACTTTCAGAATAAATAGGAAGATGAATCTATGGGGTTTACCCTGATGCTATACCTCTGGAGTCTTAAGGAAAACTGTTGTGGTATACTTATGGTTTTTTAAGAAATTTGTGTCTGAAGTTATAAGGTCATAAACCTGAGTATGTTGTATCTGTTAAGATCAATTTAAAATACAGGGTTAGTTCTTATCAGTTATCAAAACAAACAACTTTTACTATGGGGCCAACATTGAAATCGCAAAAAAAAGCTATTCCATACATTTTGCCCAAGGTCGATTAACTTTTTGTATGGAACAGCTGATAATTTTTTCCCGATTTCAATGTTGGCTCCATAGTAAAAGATGTTTGTTTTGATGTACAGAATATGCCCTTAAAAGGATGCTAATTGGTTAGAACTAACCCTGTATAACTGGATTATACGAGGCTGTTTTTTGTTTGGTAGTCATACTTCAGACGTGGAACCATACAAATTTTATCGAAATCTGTTCAGTAGTTTGGTTTTAAATCAAAATAACTGGAAAAAAGGTATCTTCATCATCTATAGGTAATCGAAATTGAAGCCTCTTTTTAAAATTCAGAATAGGTTTGCGTTTGACTACACCCTGCCAGAGGTGAGCAACGGTGCAGTCTAGGATGTAGCACGCTTACCTAGAAGGAACCTATTTATTCTATATTTATGTTTATAGCCGGGACTTAATCGCGCAAAAATAAATTTATTTTTATTTATTTGTGCGCGATTAAGTCCCGGCTATAAACATAAATATGTGTTCAAATCGCGAAAGTTTAAAAACTATTTATTCTAGTTTTGAAGACGCCATATTGCACGTACAGGAAACACAGACTCCGGCAGAGAATTCCTTAACCTTGCTGTACGAATAAAAAATGTGGAATCGAAACGCTTTAGTACGTACGTGGGGAATGTCCACCATGTCAAAAGGTTGCTTTTTGAAAGTACTTGTTATTACTGTGGACACAACTCCAATAAGTTAGCAAAATATTGACTACTCAGCTAGAAACTAAGCCCAACCGTGGCCAATACGCTTCAAAAGCAAACGATCTTCCGTAAACAAAGATCCGCCATACCCAAATACAATTACCTACTCTAGCTGTTTACCAACGAACAAAATAAATACCAGTACGTACAGACGTACAACCACTTTCTATTATTTGCATTGCAATCAATGATTTCCAAATAGTCATTAATGGTCTCATTTATATGAACAAAAAACCATTAGATGTCTGGAGAGCCCACGCGTCTCGTTTTGCATTTCAGTTTACTTTGCATGTCAGTGGATTGGTTTGTCTGTCTGTGAGATTTACTTTGTCAGCTATAGCTACAGGTACGAATTAATAATTTCATAGTGAGAGTCACACAACGCTATGCAGCTCTTCATTTTCTGGCTTTTTTACAGTAGTCATGGACCGACAACAGCATTGTACACAATAATTATTATATTATTTTGTAAGCAGAGCAATAACATTCTCAATGATACCTGCCTCATGCCAGTGGTGTTATTATGCATAATCCTCTCCAGAGTCACCTCAGTCTTAAGCCGTCTCCCTGGAGTGGGCGTCATACTGGAGAGTGATCGCAAAATAATAGTAGAAAACGACGCAACGTAGATAACACAGACCGCTATAGATGTGCTAATTTTTAAACCAATTGACTAGAACATTGGAATGCAGTGTTAAGTGATACAGATTTGTTATTGTTGAATTCAAAAACTATACTTTTGTAAGCTAAAAAATCCGTAGCAAATCGTAGTTTGGTCACAGAATATCCATTAGTGGCAAGGTTTACATTTATTTGCATATTTAAACACACATCTACAAGAACAATAATGATAGGTATAATGTCAGAGAATGTACATAATATTAACAATGGATAGATTGATGTGAGAGATTGATTTAATGATGGGTATAATATTATTATTATAAACTAGTGTATACATATACATATATTTTATTTGGGAACGATAAATAGATGATTTATAGATATAGATGATTGGTACAGATTTAAAAACAGCAACGCTATTTATGGATAGACAGATAGATAGATAGATAGATAGACACAAAATAAAATAATAATGAGAAACGAACTATTTTACTGGAAGTGAAAAGTGAAATATACGCAATAACCAATGATTTTATATGTTTCACGTAATAACAACCTATTTTAAGTACTTGTAACGATATACCTGAAAAGCACGACCTGCTAAATATTATAATAGACGGGCTGAAACCCGTCCCTGTAATACAGACCAACCGCAAATGTGTATCTAAGCATTATCCAAATTACTCGGCACTATCAACCTACCCGTCCCTGGCTACCAGTCTCGTGGACAAGCTATCTATAGACGTCTTCAAACCAGGGAACTAAACATTTTCAGCCGAGAATTTTTCGTTTGCTCAGAAGATGCGATTGTGGCTCCCTCGTGAAAGTGTAGTGATAGGTTGTCGTGTTAGATACATAATTATTTCACAGGTTTATCTCGCGTTTTGTTTTATTTATGGAGCAGTGCGCGTTCCCACCGCGAGGATCGGGAGTGGTGTCGTAGTGTTGGGAGAGTTCGATATAGAGAAATCGATAACTTAGAAAGCCCGTCTAGTCTATAAGTCCCGTCAAAGTGTTCATATTCGGTTACATGCCACGCTACTAATTGAAATATTAGAAAAGATCCAAATTAATAAAACCATTTTTGTACCAAAATTGGATAGATTTACGGTTTGTTTTCTAGTCGTTACAGAATCGTAAAACCTAGCGACAGCAACGACGAGGTACAATTAGCGTGCTAAATTATATTTAAAAGATATGTAAACTGAGCTACAAATAAGTAAATTGAAAGCCAGTTACAGAGACGGCACAAGCTGCTTGTAGAGTAAATTACTGAGTTTAATTTGGTAGTCGATTTTCTACAGTAAGTATATGTTATAAGATGAAAATTGAAAACGTAGTAATCACTCAATTTTAAACAAGCAAAGAAGGAATTAATCAAGAACAGACTAAGTACTAAATTTTTTGCAAGCAAAGGTTTCGATGAAATTAGCAAATTTCAAGTTTATCGATATAAATCTTACAACGCACCGCACTATGCGAGTGTTGTACGTAAGTTCTGATATCATCTATTTTTATCGTTTCTCCCCCACGACTTGCCGCAACACAAACGGCTCGTAATAATGGCGAATGCTATATTTGTGCTGTTATTACAGATTGAAACACTGGAGTATGCTGGAGTATTCTTGGCTCGCTCAAAAAGTAATAACTTACTGAGTAATCAATCTTTCATTTGATGGTAATCGATAAATTTAGTTGTGACAGAAGTTTGTTTGATTTGGGTAAACTATTGGTTAGGCCAGACCCCCTAGCACGCGCCGAAGACTAATTGGTCTTTCCCCGTTTGGGAACGTGATATAGCTAGAATATGGATACGTCCGTCTCATTTTCAAGGGGAAAAAAGAGTGGATATACGCTTATCACGGCTCGCGTGCTAGGAGGGCTGATGTAGGTGTGTTAGTTTTATTTTGGTAGGGACCAGCGGCAAATAACAATGACATAATAATTATTATTCTTTATAACACAAGCTGTGTTATATTAGGTCAGTGCTAAAAAAATATACGTCGCAGACGTTGGACATTGTTACGAAAATGATCTTAAAACCATGTCAAGGTTCTACTCTTGCTAACGTGAAATTGTTTTTTTATAATGTAGTTATGTTGGACTTTTTACTAAGTATTCGAAGTATTTAATAAAAACAAAATAATGATTTATTGAATTGTATCATCTGTTGCTTAGACTGTTACAGTAATACGATTAATAATGTGCGCTTCGGCAATTTTGTGTTAATAGTTACCGATAGATATAAATAGTTACCGAGGCTAACAACTTAAAAAATTGTAGTAGGTACTGTACCTACGTTGGTAAATTATAATACTAGTATTTATTGTGTTATTTTTACTTGGCGAACGTGATGATCTCCTTTTGGTAAGCGTCACGCCTACCCATAACACTAGCAGTGCCAGAACTGTGCACTTGCGAACATAATCCTGCGCCGTACTGCGATGCGCACCCATGCACTCTTTCTGTAAATGGCTTGCGTCCAGGAGTGGACCGTCTTTGGACGATAATAATGAAGAAAACAACGTGAATTCCATCCATTTTCTAATTTTAGGCAAGAGACACGGTAAGCTAAGTATCGATATCTCAAAAGTGATTATCAAGTAATCGAGTCTGGTCATTAATCGAATAGTTACAGTGAAAACTGTATCGAGAAATGTTTTACGATGTTGACAAGAGCTCCATGAATGGTAGGAAAGTGATTCCCACATTCCCCGGAGTGAAGTATTTCACGCGGAGGCTTATTGCCAGCTACCATTGATGTTTACCTAAGATAGATTTTAAACGAAATAGAAATTCTAATTCAATCCCGATGCAACCGACTGCTATAATTACTTGTACCTACATATTTTTTATACGTTCTAGTGACGAGACGGGCAAGATGTTCGCCTGGTGCTAAGCGTCATGCCTGCCACTAACAGTAGTAGCAGTGCCAGAATTGTGAACTTGCCGCCTCCTGCCGCCCGAATCCTGCGCCGCACTTCACTGCGCTCGTCACCCTGAGATATTAGATGTTAAATCTTTTCATACCCAGTAATTTCTCTGGTAACATTGCCCTTCAAACCGGAACACACTACTGCTAAGCGGTTGAATAACTGGTAAAGGTGTGGTACTTCCCCAGGCGGACTCTGCAGTAGAGTCCTACCACTACAAAAACATAAAAATACTTAATAGGTAATTATTAATTATTTTACAATTTTCGGCAATGAGTATTTGAATTAAAATAAAAAACCCATACTGAAACTATCTGGGAAATGGTTATAGATATATTTTTTGTTACAATTTACGTTTATTTGATAACGTTGTCCATTTGTATATGCAGTGGAGTGACGAGACGAGCGAGACATTAGCCTAGTTCACTTAAAATCTTATTGCAAACAACCAACCAACCTAGCCTAGTAGTCCAAACAACCTAGCCCAGTGGTCAAACAACCAACCAACCTAGCCTAGTAGTTAAACAACCTAACCCAGTGGTCAAACAACCAACCAACCTAGCCTAGTAGTCAAACAACCTAGCCCAGTGGTCAAACAACCTAGCTTAGTGGTCAAACAACCTAGCCAGTGGTCAAGCAACCTAGACTAGTGGTCAAACAACCTAGCCTAGTGGTCAAACAACATAGCCTAGTGGTCAAACAACCTAGCCTAGTGGTCAAACAACCTAGCCCAGTGGTCAAACAACCTAGGTTAGTGGTCAAACAACCTGACTTAAAAAAAAAGGTACCTACTTTAGTAAAAAAGGTACCTACCCAAACAAAAATGGCTAGATATAAAAAAAATATAATGTCATGGTAGATAAATTCAAGAAGCATAACGCATTTAGATATTCGCACAAACTAAAACACAAAATTAATAATCGCAAGATTGAATAAGCAGAGATCAACGATAAATCAATCAAAATTAAATATGCAGCGATATGTATAGAAAGACGCGACAATATCAATTGCCTAGAATTACGAAATAGCTATTCCTCAATACAAACCGCGCATGCAGTTTTACTCAATTCACCAATTACATAGCAATGCATATCCGTTTCGTTTCGACTGACACTATAACTGGCTAGTCAGTATTGGCTGTCCGCTTTCTTGTCAGTCGTTACTGACGTCTAACACCTCGAGACTGTGAAATCTGGGTAATTTACTAGTAAGGTTTGCTGACAGAAGATTTACTAGATTTGCCGACCCAATCAGTTGACTGGGAGCTCCTGTTAGTTAATTGGACCCTCACTCGGACCCTCACTCATGTGACCTCTTCTCACAACTGTCAACGGTTGCCAGATGTCAGTAAGTACTGTAAGCTAACCGCTTTGCATTATTTTAGCCATTTCGGAGGCGCGCTCGCAATTTTCAAGTTGACCTGACTGGAGTTCAATGGTAATATTTTCGAGTATGATCAACCGAGCGAGCGAAGCGGGTGTTTGTCAAACAACTGGTAAAATTTGCTTTCGTCTGTCTGGTATAGTCCGGATGAATTATCGGCTATTGGTACTCGCGTACAAGTCAACAAGTCTTGGTGAAACATGGTATACCAACCAGGTCCTAAAATTTCATAGGGTATTTATTCGACTATTTTTGATTGGATAGTTATTATATTACTTTTAACGCCGATGCCCTCTTTACAAGGAACATTGTGCTAGCAAGGTTTACCGTTTGCAGAACTACTGGCTATTTTTATTACATTACCCCAGTACAATAAAGTTAGTAAGTTAGTAACTTATGGGTTCAGTTCACCTAGCACGCGAGCCGTGATAAACGTCTATCCACTCTTTTTCCCCGCGAAAACGAGACAGACGTATCCATATTCTAGCTTTATCACTTTCCCGCGCGGGGAAAGACCAATTAGTCCTCGGCGCGTGCTACGGCCTGCGTCTCTATCAAGTTATAAATAGAAACTACCAATTTACAGATGAAACTCACATGAATTAAAAAACAATACGTAGGTATTCTGGTCTCATAAATTAGCTTCGAATATGTCATAGTTCAATTGTAGAATTAGCCGTTGTGTATCCAAACAGTAATTGTACAAGCTGTTCACTTGATACGAAGTGCCTACAACTATAATCCACCCAGAGAACAATTAGGTACCTACGTAAGCAATTATACATAACGCTTCACAAAGGCTAATAAAGTGATCAAGAGTGCAATGCTCCTAACTAAACAATGGTACCATCACTCCTATAATTGAAAAGGGGAAATGTTTACTGCGCATCAGAAATAAAAAACGCGCATGAACTGAGTTCATCAAATAATATTTTCATTACTCATACTCGGAAAGTAGGTCTGAAGTTGCCTGAGGAGCGGGTTGAAAGTAATACATTTCAGCCCTAGGGAGAATCACTTTCAACTGACAGTGACAGTTGACAAATGACAGACACTCAAATTATTAAAAAAATTCTTGTTCTGTTTTCACATAAATTTGTATTGAACCACGTTCCTACTTTTTTTTTCTCCTCAGAGGATTATGGTCCCGCACTTCTCGTGCATTTCCCAATGTCAGTTTATCGTTAGTTTCCTTGTATTTCAGGATACGCTCCTCCTCCTCGCTACGCTCGGCCGCCAAACCCCGTCTCGGGACTAAATAAGTTACCTGTTACACCTAGGATAACAATGTACTATTGTAGATCAAAACAAGAAGACGTGTAAATTACAAGACAAAACGACATTGCAGTTTGTTAATTTAACCTATTGTTTCATTAAAAACCGAAGTTAGTTCGATGTCTTCAAGTTGAGAGAGAATTCAAGCTCATTCTAGGCAAGCGTATTCTATCGTACTCTATCCTAGACCTATTAGGCGAGATGGCGGTCAAACTAAGCATATAATAATCCCATATAAAATCGAATAATTGTTTTTTTTTTTGTAACAATCTACCACGTAAAGCTACAAATATATCGCAGACCCACATAAAAACTAAGACAACTCAAAATATAAAAAAAATTTGGAGACGAAAAATACATTTTCTTCCATTTTGTTGTATCAAAGTATAATCATAATAATAATCTATTTTCGTGTTTCGCATTTGTATTGTGTCAAAAGACAGAAAACAGATTCCAGTTAGGTAATAGATCTTCATTCTAGACCATGTGATTACAAAATAGGCAGGATGCAATTAACCTAACAAGAAAGGCAAATAAAATAATACTCTTTAAAAAAAAACAACCTGCTTTAATTTCAAATACCTGGATAACATCTTCATATTTTCCAGTTAATATTCTAGTAATTTTGATTTAAAAACCAAACTACTGAACTGATTTCGATAAAATGTATATGGCACTACTTCTGACGTATGACCTACCACATTTTTTTTAAATTCAAAATAGGTCCACAAATGACGGAGAAATCGGTGAACATACATTTAAAAAAAACACATACGAACATAAAACCTCCTTCTTTTTTGAAGTCAGTTAAAAAGAGATTCAAATTATCTTTCCTAGATTTAGCGTTGCTGAAAATGTACGTTATTTTTTATTGTAAAGTGTGTTACAATCCGTAAAATTTATTTGGTGTACTATTATTAAATATTCTAATTGAAAAGAGTGGCCATAGGAAACTACCAAATCAGGAAGCGCCCATTTGTAATGTGGGTTAGATCATTAATTTTAATTGATGTTTATGAAGCTCTTGACTGTAGAGAAGAGAGGCATTGTTGAAGTGAGTCTTTTTCAATTGGCCTGGCGATTATCTAGAGCTCTTGGTGCTGTATTGATAAATTACCAACGAAATGGATTATATTATATTTGTAGCCTTATTTTAGGGTTTCGTACACGGAAAGCGACACGTTTTTCTTATTTCTAGATTTAAAAAATACGAAGTGTCTCCAGCAGGCTCCTGTTATTAAGTCTTCGTCTTTCTATCTGTCTCTGACCTTTAATGGAGCGTATTTGAAAAGTAATATATATATAGCCGATTGAATATTACAACATTCTTATTCGTTTTATTATAGCAAAAATATAAAAAATATATTCAAGAAACTACATGAATGGAGCTACAATTTTGACGTGATTAAAATGCAAACTTTAGAAGATGAATAAAGTTACGAATGCCGACTTAAGCTAAAACGTGACTAAAACGAAAGTGGCGTCATTTAAACATGGCTAACATGGCAACACTAACGTTGTGTTCCCGTATAAATCACACAACAATACCAACTTAGCATGTGTAATAAAGGACACAATATTAAAAATACCTATAACATATCTACCTATTGTATGTTAGTTAGTAGATAATGCCATTTCAAATGAAAAAGACCCACATCAAATTCCCCCGTGCGTTCAATTTGTTTGTCGCGGATCCTGGTTAGGGGGCATTTACACGTGAGTCAAATAGAGATAATGATTACTTGAATAATATCGATAAATTTAAATTTATTGGATAATAATAATTATATTTGGAATTTCACAAATAACTCGCATTTAATCGGTTGGTACGGACTAGTCGTTTACTTATACTAAAGTCAATTATGAACTAGCTATAAATTTGCAAGAAATTTTCCATAAAAAATATATTCAACGTTACTCGATAGAAAATAGATTTGATCGCTACTGTTGAGACCGTGTCACTATAGTTTCGCACGCATGATTCCCTCGATCAAATCGATATCTCGATATTATTAGCAGCAAAAAAAGTTACAGAAAAAAATACAATAACTGCCTGCTCGCCTAAAATAAAATAAAGTTTTGACTGTAGTTTATGTTTTTTATGTTAACCTTATGTTTGTTTTATTATTCTACTAGAGGTCGTCATTACATAATATCTCAATGGTAATCTCAACGAATATTATGTGATGCCTTTATCGCCATAATCGCCATTGTTAGCTTAAGGTATCAGTGGTTTTTTTATTTTTAAATGCGCTAACGTTTCTCCTAGCGGTCTGCAATGAAGCATGCTTGCATGAAAGAAACCGACTCACTCGTAATTTGCAGACTCCCTCTATCGCATCTATTAGGAAACACCCAAGTAAAGAGTTATGATGGAGTTTTTTACTGTTACAAAACTATTTGTCACTTTTTCTAGTCAGAATTATTTACTCGATAGTGAAGTAATTTTAGAACTTTCGTAAGTCAGATAGCGTGACTGCTTGTAATAAGGTAGTGGAACAAATTGACTCAGGACGTCGTTAGGGTACCATACACATTAAGAATGAAAGAAGAAATTTCCAAATAGAACCTTATTTGTTGCCTTAGCCTTTGTTGTATTTTTGACTATTCATCTTTCTTAGCTAATCAAATAACAAAAAGTAAGAAATCAACAGATCAATAAATTAAGTCTTGTACGCAAAAAGGGTGTCAAATTCTAATTTTTAATATAGGATAAATGACTCATGTTAGAAAATAAAACTAATAAAAGAAAATAATTTTAAAAGAATAAGTGAATCATGTAGGCAAAATTCAACTAATAATATAGGGATAATAATAGCAGGAACCCTGGGCACACGAGTTGAATTTGCTCTTGGCCGGTGTTTTGTTTGTGTACTCATGAATGACAAAATTAAAGTCAATTGATATAATAACTCAGCGGAAGTCGAGTAAGAAAAGTCCAAACGAAGATAATTTGCTATTGACAAATGCTAACATTATTTTAATAGAATGTATGTGTTATTTTCTCGATTATAGCTGGTCTTCTGGTCGCTACTATTTTTAATTTTTAATCTATATCGAAAAATCGTTTTAGGGTTCTGGATCAAAAATGTGAAATGGAAGTCCGCTGTGTTCTGTTTACTATTATTATTATCTATATATTAAGTTCGTTTGTTTGTCCGTCTGACTTAATCTCAATCATACGACAGAATACATAATTAGTATAAGTACAAAAGTTCACTCCGTAAAATCATTTAAATAAATAGCGACTTTTCCTACGACACAATAAAATGCAATTCAGGACGTGCGAGCGCTAACTATCTACAGTTATATTAACCTAGAAGTTGCTCTCTCTGTCTAACGCGTCTCTATACGCGTCTAAACTCTTACCTCTTCTGACTGAATTATTTCCACTGAATTGGCCCGAGTAGACGGGCCCGCCACGTACTTTTAACTTCCTAACTAAAGTGCGAAGTGCACCAGGCCTGACCATAGACAAATTTTGTATGCTTCAATTAGAATTAGGACACGTTTGAATGGACATTTGTCAAAAGATGATTGACTAGGTAGATTGATGTAGGTAAGTATTAGAAGCAGTAGAATATAAAATCGCAAGAATGAACTTACCTTCATAATTTTACTATAAGCATTACATGTTATTTTTTGAGTTATTTCAATTAATACTGCGAATCGTTCGCATTGACTATCTATCTACAGTCAATGTGATAAGTCGCAGTGTTTGAAACGATGTTCGGACAATCTCGCATCATTTGCTTCTTCGAGTGACGTCCGATTAGAACGCTGCCTAACAAACAACATTGACATGTTCGCACGAGCGAATCCATCGCGATCAATTCAGAAGCTGATGGTATCTATATTCAAATAGTTCCGACTGTCACATCGATAGTTATCGATACTCGCCATTGTTGCCAGTTCGCGGTGCGATACGATCGCTGAGTGACTGGTTAGTGTTGGGTTAACGTTATCGATATCTAGTCGGGGTTCTCTTGAAAGTAAAAGTACCTGTACTGACTTTGAAAGGTAGAAGAAATAATTTTGTTTTCTTTGCGTTTGTCATGCTATTAGGTACTTTAAATAAAATGAGATGGTCAAGAACAGCAACAGAAATTCTGAACGTCTTACTTGACATAAACTTATTTATAACCAATAATACTAAAATGGTTTAATAAGCTAATAATAATGTAAAACAACCTTTGGAGACATAAATGTTTTGCACTGTGCGTTTTTGAGAGTAATTAGTGACAGGACTTGTTTTACTGATAAAAAGTTTGAACTAATCTGCATGGAATATAAATATAGTTGCTGTTTCTAAGACCCTAATAATAATTCTATAAAAGAGCATTCGAAAAATGTGTGGATGAACTTTACTGTGTGAAATATGATATGCGGAGAGTGAATGTAGACGACGAATGATAAAATGAAGTGGAGAAATGAAACGTGCCACACCATTTTGTGGAATAAGGGAGGAAGAGAAACATGACGATGAAAATCTCTGATGACTTAGTGTTGCTGTGCCACACCACTTTGTGGAATAAGGGAGGAAGAGAAACATGACGATGAAAATCTCTGATGACTTAGTGTTGTTGTAAGACTTTCTTGTCCATTTTTGCTTCTCGTAAGTATAATCTTACCTTATATTCGTATCTGCAAACGTGTTTCATAAAATAACAAAGCTGCTGCAGTAAGTCAGTTCCGGCATTTCTCCAATCTTGATCTTGGATTATCTCAGGGCCACGCATCGTTAGGTGGCAATGGCGACCGATAACAATCTGTGGGCCATTTTGAAACACTCAGTATAATAGCTTTTAAGTTTTCATAGTTCATTTTCTTTTGAGACTGCAGCTTGGTATTAGAGAAAAAAAAAACGAGAAATAAATATTCATAATTTTCAAATGATTTAAACTAAAATTGGTACTCAATTCGACTGCATATTTTTTGTATGTTGTTACGCGATTACTCCGTTAATTATGAACTAATTTTTATATTTAGTTTTGTTTAGGTTATAATTTCTTGTTTGGTACTTCAGAGGTGGTTCCATCATTTTTTTATCGAATTCAGTTCAGTAGTTTGGTGTTACTCAAATAACTAGAAAGAAGTCGACACTAGTCATTTTGTTTTAGTGTAAATATTATGATTGATACTGTTTCTTACCTTTGGTTTACGATATTATGTTATTCATTTATCATCATTATTATCAGTCAGGAGACGTCCACACTGCTGGACGAAGGCCCCTTTTAAAGGGAGGGTTAGCCATAATCCCCACGCTTGGCAGGCGGCTTGCAGCACGGGTCTGGGCGTGTTATTCATTATTCGTTTTTATTTTTAAATTAAACGTTGTAATGCCATGCTAAATTATAAAGACCGGCAACGATTTATAGTTCAGAGTCCACAGAAAATTTAGTGAGAGTGACCTCATTTTACTAATTCATCAATTTTGCATCAAAACTTTTACAGAATAAAATAAATTACACATGGTAAAAATCAATGTAAACGCAGTAATAGATGGATCATTTTAAGGCTATTTACTAAGGTAATACTCAAATATAAAGTAGAGTAATTCAGTCAGCTTAAATACTGACTTCCAGGGAAGCTAAAGCGAGCGTAGATGATTTGTGAGAGCTTGACATTGTCGCCTTTATTGCTTATACGCTACAAAGGTCCAACGGGCTGGCTTATCAGATGCAGCAGCGCAGAAATGTTGGTGAAAATACCTAGTTTGATCATGTTACCTACCTGTGGGTTAGAATTATGCTAAGTCGTTTGTGAGGAAAGAAAGTGAAGTGCATACACAGGTCTTATTTTATTTCTCACAGGTTTTTACTATTATACAATGCTGTGAGTGATCATGATGAGTGAGCGAATAAACAAAGGAGTTTGTCACAAGTTTCTAAAGCTAAAATGAATGATGCGATGTTGTTTGTTGAAATGTATTTACTTATATTTATGATACAAATATACACAAAGAAATTAATAAATATCGGTGGACATTTCACACAGCGCCATCTAGCCCCAAACTAAGCAACACTGTTGGTGGTATATATATATATGTATATTCTGTCCTATACTATCATAATGGTGCTTTTCGAAAGATATTGTATTATCATTCCTAAAAATGTAGGAATTAATGCGAAAGAGAGAGGAAAACGAAAGAAAGCGAAGAAGAAGAATAATAATAATATAATAATAGAATATATAGAAGAGGTGAAGAAGCGGGGAGGGAAAGCGGGAACAAAATTATTAATCGAAAATGTTTTTCATAAAAACACATGTTTACTTTTATATTAAGTATACATTAACATGTTTATTTTACCATAATTGAAAATTTAATGAAAATTGCTCGCCGGCAGCACAAGGAAATGTTTCGGAAAATATAAGAAACATCACACAAATTATATTTTATTCGGTCTTTCCTTCGCAAGTTACATCTCGCAGATAATTAGCATTTTTATATTATTTTACCAGGATTAGGATCAGAGGACCAGATCACCCCCAAAGTCATTAGAAGCCGTAGGATGATATATTTCCATTGAATTACAATTAACTCAGTAATATTATAAGAGATAAATAATAACAATACAATACGTAATTTCAATTTGCATTAAGTAGAATATCTGTCAAATAATTATCGTAGAGTAAAAACAGTATAAATTATGTGATTTGAAAGGATACTCAAAGATTTGCTATCATTGGCCCGTTTCCATAAAAAAGAGATGATTTATGTAGCGTCTGAAATACATATGTGCTCGTGGCTAAATAAGCCTATTTTGGAGTCATAGATGCGGTCACATTCTCTGCAGATATACTGTGATGTGGGTACGAAGTAAGTCAGTTGTTATTATTTTCAAACCGTTAAGTTTATCAAACTTCTAAAATTGACGCCGACATTAACCGACATGTCGCTTCAATCAGAACTTTTCGCATTAGATCCACTTTACAAGTTTAGTAACAATGGAGAGTTTGCACTGACATAAACAAAACAAACGGTAACAACATAACTGGGTATCGATATATCAAATAACAATCTCACGTCTGTTTCGCAAAGTTCAACCGAGTTATCAACAACTCGACAGTCGACTTTGTTGATATCTCTCAGCGAGTTTATCGACGTTCTTGTGGACGTATCGACACTATCGACATCACTATGTCTACTATAGTGCGGAGAAAAGTGATTTGAGGGGAGCGAGAAAAGTTAAATCGAATGGCGAGATTAATTCCCACAGCAACAATCGAGTTTTGAAGTTTTTAGTGACTTTATCGATGGTGTTTACTGGTGCAATATTGAAGACCCTGTGTTGACAGTAGTGATGTGAAAGACAATCGGTTATCCGATTGTGAATTATAGTAAATCGAAATCATCAAAATAGTATTACGCTGTTTTGTACGCTTTTTCTGTGGTGTTGGTAGTTGTCTTATATTTCATAGTAGGTAAGTAATTTGGTAATACATCATTCTCATAATATGGTAGGGTTTGACAGTTTACACTGCGTAAGTTATTAGCCGAATCTCTACAGTTCACTACCGTTAAGTATCAGACAACAATTATCAGTTTCCGGAACCATCCGGATGGTTGACCGCGAAATATATTTGGAACTAATCGTTTCCACATTTTGGCAGGTATTTTCTACAGTGTATCCAATTATTTTGTTTAGTAAATACCAACAATCGTTGGGTCAACGATATCGTCACCATCGTAGGTCGAACCTTGTTTAGAATAGCACAATATTAATGCTGAAAAAGCAAGAGGTCTATATCCAACGGTGGGACAAGGAAAGCTGTGGATGTTCATAATGAGTTAAGTTATATTGAATGCTGTCTGACAGTATGGCTTGCGATAAGGCTTTTACAAACTCTTGCTTATTTTCTTAGTTACTTGTTTATATAAACACTTGTTATATAAACGTTTTTGCAAATAAAAATAATGTTGTAATCTGATACAAAAAAGCGAAAAGCTCCCAACAAAAGATTGTTATCGATAACAACCTTTAAGCTTTAAGAGGACAACATAACATCACTAGCTCACTAGAGAGTAGTGCAGTGAAAACAGACAACGATAAAATTCCAGCATAGAATGCAGTGTTTATTTGCGTGTTTTGTATGACAATAAGGGAAAAGTTTAGCTGGACCACATTGTGATTGTACCACACACACGCAAACATTCCGAGGAAGATAATTATTTATGTTAATTTATTAGATTATAAACAAACCAGCGTGGATGTACAATAATATCGATTTTGAAAATAAATACCTAGTCATCATCTACGGGAAAGGCTCATTCACCAAACACCAAGTATTATGTTACTGAATCCCTTCATCCTTCATGACCTTCTATGTATTCATAACTAAAAATTCATGTAGGATGGATTCTAACTGTACTATCGGTACATTCTTATCTGAGCGCTACGGACAGTAAATAAAAGTCTTTGTTCGTGGCCGGTCAGAGTTATATACGCTTTTAAAAAAAAAAACAACCGACTTCAATTTCGAATACCTGGATGACATCTTCATATTTTATAGTAATTTTGATTTAAAAACCAAAATACTGAACCGATTTCGTTAATATTTATATGGTACTACCTCTGAAGTATTAGAACATGCAGTCGAATTGAGTTGTTGTATTGCCTCCTCTTTTGGAGTCGGTTGAAAATGGAAAGATTCGTAATTTTATATATACTGTAAACAATCTACACTAGACATCTATATTTATGTTTTACATGTATAACATATGAACATACATGAACACGAATCACCCCCACACCCACAAACACACACACACATGCATATATACATACACACACCACTTTCAGGCAAATTGCATAAGTTGAAGATTTACTTTAATATATAAGAAAAAACTTAAGTAAAATATAATAAATATATTAAAATGTTAGTAGGTATATGTAGGTATACTAACTATTTACTTGTTTAATGTCTGTAATCATAAAATGAATGTAATGGTTATGGAAGAGCGGGGCTTTCTGTTACAAGTATTTTATACTTACTAGAAGGTTCTTTACTTCTTTATTTACTAGAAGGTACTTTGAAGCGTAATCTTGGTTACAGAAATAAAAACATTTTCATTTTAATTTTCATTTCATTTTATGAAAGCAAAAAAAGAGTCTTCTTGTTTTCTAACTGGTTATGAAACAACGAAACAAAATCTTTTTTCGTAGCTAGTTACGAATGTAGATGAAGGGAACTGAATTTATAAGCACATTAAAAAAATACTTTTAGGCAAAATTTACCAAACCAAAAGTAAAATAATATTAATATTATTTATTCTGTGGCAGAATGTCCAACATAATCTATTTCAAACTTTTTCCATTCAATACAAAACGTGACTGTATCGAGTCAGTGTTACTTTTTATGGATATTTAAGCAAAAAATACGATTCTCAATGATAATTCCATTGTGAAATTCAATAAGTACGGAAATGGTATCATTGGTCAATTAAAGATTTCTTGGAAATCTTGTTTTTATATATATTTTTTGTCCCAAGTGACCATAAGAGAAACTCGGTCAGACTGTTTTTGGGTAAATAATGCATTTGCATTTATGACTGTGGAGAGCAGAAATGACGATAAAATTCTCCACACAGCTATAGTGGTAGGCGCAAAGTATTATTTGTGCCACAGATTATGATTGGAACTATAAAGAAAATAGCCACAAGGAAATACGCGTAAAACTTGGTATACGAGTAAGTATCAGCTTTCACGTGGACTTGTCAGTTTGTAGATTCTCCTTTTCTAAAAATGTAGTTCAGCTTTAACAAATTTGGTGGAGATTCTAAGATTTTTATGCACTAAATCTGTTAAATCGGTGCACCATTTAGCTCGCATGGAAAGTTTTTGTGTATACTGTGTTAGTTCTAATTAGTTAGCATCCTTTTAAGGGCATATTCTGTACATCAAAATAAACAACTTTTACAATGGGGCCAACATTGAAATCTCGAAAAAAGTATCACCTGTTCCATACAAAATGTTTATCGACCTTGGGCAAACCAAGTTTTAGTAATGATCAATAAGCTCCGCCCGCAGTTTCATGTGCGCAGACTTTCATATCGACTACATAACATACCCGTGGCAATGCAATGGGAAGACTGCTAGACTCGGAATATTGAGGTCGTGGGTTGGCCCTTTTGTGTAAGGATTACTGGTTTTTCGGTAAAGGAAACCGTCGTGAGAAAACCAGAATACGTCAGGGGAAGAAATTCAATGTAGGTAAGTATGCGAATCGCAGCAACCCGCAACTAGGGCAGCGTGGTGGATATGGCCCAAACGCCCTACAGCACACTTCGTATTTTCGTGTTCATAATTTTTCTCTATCCTAAGGTTGCCTGGAAGAGATCGCTTTTAGCTATAAGGCCGTGCACTAGTATTTCATTTATTTAATCATATCCTTAATAATCTTTTTTATATATGTTTCTTTGGTGTCAGCAATAAAGAATTAATCTATCTATCTATCTACGAGGGTTGGCTTTTGTCGAGCACTGGACTTAAAAGTCCAGTGACGCTGTGGATGCTATCTGAGACCAACCGCAGAAGTCATTAAAAAAAAGCCGTGGACTTTAACAGGGTGATTATGCAATCTATCTACCCCATTACAGCCCCCCCCCCCCCCCTTTGACCGGACGACCCGAGGATACCCCGACTGGACGAAACTCTAACATGCTGTGTCTAACGTGCGGGATGGTGAGTTAAAATAAGCCATTTAATTTTTTCACTGGACATAACTTTTACGCTGGTTTCCTAACGATAAAATCACCGAAAAGACAGTGATTTGTTTTTTTTTTACTACATCAAAAATATAACTGTTCAGCCCTTTTGCAAACTTAGTGCACGTTCACACTCATAAGAAAATTAAAGTTGTTGTTGCAAGCTTGCAAGTTTCAATTAAAAAGCGTTTAATATCGCCTATAGGCTATGACCACATTGACAGAGGTTGCCATTCGACGAACCAATGTCAGCGAGTGCAAAGTCATGAGCTATAGTAATTATTTAAAGTATTCATTAATTTGCGTAGCTTTCTAATTGAACTCCAGTGGCTGGTGAATTGAAATAAATTGTTGCTACGTGAGTTGAGAACTAATTCAGGAGCTTAACCATCGTTTTAATGTTCACTGGTTTCATTAATTAGGTAAAACGTTGTATTGCTTTTATATTGCGAAAATATGTCTAGGACCTAAGTCTGTATAGTTGTTTTATATTACTGAGAAACTTAAAAAAAATGCACGTTAGCCTTTTGTTTTGGGATCATGTAATAGGTAAGGTATTTTTGATAAGCAGTCTAAATTGTGAATTGATTTGTCTTGTGTTGTAAATTAATTTTCGAGTATTTAAAGAATAGTACGCTTTTTTTTCTAAAATAATACGCTTTGAAAAAAGATACAACCGTCTTCAACTTCGAATACCTGGATGACATCTTCATATTTTCTAGTAATTTTGATTGAATAACCAAACTATTAAACCGATTTCGATAAAAGTTATATGGGACCACCTCTGAAGTATTACCTACCAAACAAAAAATAATCATCAAAATCACTTTATAATTGGCGGGAGTAATCACGTAACATACAAAAAAACATACAGTCGAATTGAGAACCTCCTTTTTTGAAGTCGGTTGAAAATTTTTACAGTGTCACTGTAAAATTGCAAAACACGCTAAGACACGTAATCTGCACAGCATATTTGTAAAATTTTTTTTGCCGTATAATAAATATTATCATTAAAAAAATATCATTTGTCTATTCAGAAGATTGTAGTTAAAACAATGTAGTAGACTCAGGCCCTCAGGCCATGTTTTTTGCTAGCTACATTTTTTAAAATATAATTTTAAATGTACTCGCATTTGACCTTGCCTCGCTAGATTGTGTAGACTAGGTTTATGTTAGAACACGCTTGGCCAGAAAAAAATTTAAATTCTTTGACAATCACCATATTTTGACATTCTTATCTGCGACGTAACTTTTCATGTACCTTTAAAAGCTTTTGAATGTGTTACATAAGTAAGTTATATTTCACAGTGTTGACTTGTTTTAATAGATGTCATTTGGGTATCTATGAATATCGATGAAACTTCACAATTTTTAAGAAGTTATCACAAGATTATTTTCAAATTTTAAGTCTGTCTTTTGATTTTAGTGATGAATTTGACCTACTTCCCTATATTTCTTATTTAGGTTTAAAGCAGTAGGTACTTGTACCATCTGTTGACACATGTTTGATAACCTTTGCCGTTGTATTACTGGAACCCTATCGATCACAATTAAATAGCAAAATTGTACATAGCATAGGTAAAATTTGTAATTGTGCAACATTACCTCAATTAGCCGCATGCCAAGCGTGGGGATTATGGCAACACCCCTCTATTGGTAGGCCTTTATCCAGCAGTGGACAAAGTCTTATGGCTGCCGACTACCTCAATTTTATAGTAACTATTTACTAGGCCAAATAAACAATATTGAACCTTGGAACTACATACTATCTGGAATAATCTGGATGTCTTCAAGTTGCGCGGTAATTCTTTCTTTTAGCAAGCATACTCTCTCTAAGAAGCCATCTTCGTATCAAAAGCAAGTATATTTTCGCACATTAAAAAGTATGTGGAAAAAATCACAGCACAATTATTAGTCGATAAGCCTACAATGTTATACCAAACAAGATCTTGCCTTCTTCTAATCGAGCTAATGTTTCGTGCTAACAAGATCTTGTGAGTTGCATTAGTATAACAGGATTGCGTCATTAGATAAGTACCTAGGTCTTAGAATTATTTGACATGCTAATTCGTATTTTAATTTGTTTTGACACATAGACGGTCACACGAATATTATAAATGCGAATGTTTGACGTTATGTGTGTATATTTTACACCTAAACGGCTGAACGAATTTTGATGAAACACGGAATAGAGATAGATTATTTCCCGTAATAACCTGAGATATAATAATGATAATCGTAGTGATTAAGTATTTAGACATTATTCAGAAGAACAAAGCTAAGGTAACAGTGTTCATGCGATCTTCACTTTTGCATTTTAATTCATATCGGCAGCAGTCTCATTTTCCATTTTGCAATAAAACCAAGACGGATAATTCGTTGTCTCGTTAATAATCTTGCAGCTAGGCCAGATTAAAGCTCTGGGATTCGAGTCTGCATAAATCTTGGCTTGGCTTCGCAGTAATTGTAAGTATTAATATTAGGCCGGAGTAATTCAAAAGATTGTTTCATTTTCAGCATAAATGAATGATGGAAGAAGAGAAGAGAATGAAAAATGGAATTAAATTTATTTTATTAGGTTAGACAATGGACATGAGTTCTCAAATCGTTTAGTACCTATGTCTAAGCCATTTCAGAGGCGTTTCAGTGGTATATAGTTTTACCATGACATTATGGTTCGCCAGTCAGTCTGTGTAGGTGCTTAGTTTAAGTTTTATAAAAAAACATTTTTTATATAAATTAATTTCTATTGTTGTTTGAGGAAAATTGCAATAAATGTATTCTTCTAGTCCCGTTTACTTGAGGTCGCCTTTCTTTGTCCAAAATTTCCAATTAGCGCGTTAGTGCTGTTGACTGAGATTAATTCAGGTTTTTTTGGATTGTCATCATCAGCCATCGTCAGATTCGTCAGCCATAAAACGTCCACTGCTGGACGAAGGCCTCCCCCTTTATAGAGGGGTGTTGCCATAATCCCCACGCTTGGCAGGCGGCTTGGGGATCGCAGAATGCTCACCACCGTTAACCAAAAGGACACTGCTGCCCTTCCTCCGGTGGGCTGGTTGCAGTTTAAGGACATACCCAGGTCCATTTGGATTGTCATCATATTGATGACATATTTTCATCTGTTACAAACTGACTAACACAAATTGTGTCGTTGCCTTTAAGCAAGCTTTAATATTTTGTCGTCTCTGTTTGTGAACTAACATAATTTTATCGATATCGATTAATTTCCATAAACCTATTCCCCGTCACTACATTTACAAGTACTTACCAATAAGGCCAGACACTTGCAAAAACCACAAGAACTCCGCGTCATGCAGTCTGCGGACCATGTCGGTGCCACTGCAGTTCAAATAAAAAACCAATCGAGATTTGCCAACAAGACAAGCTAAAACCAACCTTATCCCAATACACGAAGACACACATAGCGTATAAGAAGATTTAATTAGCAATTCATACAAATATGACTACGTACAACCTGTGTTACCAAAAAATAAAAAAGTGATAGTAAAAGTTTATGCTGATATAACATTTGCAGGTTAAGATATAGGAGTGGTAATTGCATGTCAGAATAAGTTAGTGATAGCTGAGACAAATGGCATGACTTTATTTGTAGATGGACGTGTTTTAATATTTGTCTGGTTACACAACGTGAAGAGGAAACGAAATTATTTTAACAGACACAATGTCTGAGCAGAACGATATATAGTTTGAATGTTGCCGGCTTATATTTACGAAAATATTCGGTAAGTACGCAAGTTACATTTATTCATCATTTTCCAAAAGAACTATATAAAAACACCAAGGTTTATAATTATAATTTGAAAAAATACCTATATTATATTTCGCACTTACTTTCTTTCTCAAATAAGGATCAAAATTTCGCGGAAATCTTCCCGCTTTAAACTTGTTAGTAAAACGTATACTGTATAAACGGAATTTTAAAATACTTAACTAGATGTCACATGTAATAAAATCTCTTCAACATTAAATTTATTTTTCAATCCATAAATTTTGGCAACAAAAAAAAACTTATAAATCAAATTTCTTTCGTCATGAACTGAAACATTCTAATCAAGTTAATAAAGTAACTTGGGAAAAACATAAAACTAAACTGACACAGGGAATTTAATCTCGCGTCTCACGCTGACGCGATGTAATATCGCATAGGAAATTAAAACCTCCAGGCACGGCAGTGCGGTAGAAGATAGACTACCAATTATGATAAAAATAGTGCAGAAATTAAAAGGGTGAGTTGTATAATTTGAATTCATAAACCTACGAATTTATTTTGTGGTGATTCCTATAATATACTTAATTATGTTGTTGTTGTGGTTGTGTCTTTGATCCAGGTATGTATGTATTAGGTATGTTCATACAAATGCACAGAATGATGATGATGATTTGTTTTTTGTCTGTACTTTTACTTAATAAATAACGTTACTTTACAATTAACTACTTTCAATACAACATAAATGTAGCGTCCCAGTTGAGACACTATATTGAATTGTATTGAAAGTAGTTAATTGTAAAGTAACGTTATTTATTAAGTAAAAGTACAGCAATAGTTAGCTGAATCCCACTCGCGCGTCTGTCCGTCGCGGTGCTTCAAAGCGCACTCCTATGTCACTACATGTACTCCGTACAGGACTAGAATATTGGAATTAATAAATATAATTTGTTTAAACCGCCTTTCGAGGAGAGATTAATCCCCTGCATTGGGATGTTATTATCTGTGCGTAGCGCCAAATAAGATTAAAATTTTGATGAACTAACTTATTATGGATTAGAAAATCACATACGCCATAATATATATTTTCTGTTCATATTTATGTAAAATGTTTTCCGTTACCGAAATCGCAGAAGTAAGTAATGATTCTGAAAATCATACCAACACTCAGTCTGATAATTCGACGAAATTAATCCTCATTTCGGTGTACTTGCGAATAAATTTAGGAACGCCAGCGAATTTTTGGACGGTAATACAGATCAAAGATTGATCAAAGATTCTTACATCATAGCATATTACCGTTTTAACCAGAGAGGGATTTTCCGTACCAAAATTAATTATAATAAGAGTGCGGCGAACGCAAAAATATCACTTAACTCCTTTCCACGTGCTATTGAGATCGTATCTTTTTAATTTTATGTTATTAAGTTTGAGTAACGCGTTTTGTATTATGTAATAAATTAAGCTTTTTGCAGGACGATACGTGTAATTAGGTTCTGGTTTATACATCTGTAAAAAAAATTGAGATTTTTTTGCTCGTACCGATTTATTATTGTCTATAGGCTTAGTCGTTAATTATTATGTTCATTGATTTATCTTTGAAGAAATGTCTACAGCAACGTTATAAATGCAAAAATAAGTATGTATCTAATTGTATCTTTTTATTTTATATAAAATACTAGTAAAATAAAAAAGAGGTATTTTTTTCCTGTTGGACAAATCAGTTAGACTATCCAGTTTGACCACGAGGAGGAACCCATAAAAACACAACGAGCTCATGTCACAATGAGTATAGTTTATTTTTAAATTATCGCTACTTATTGGACTTACGAGGAATAGCTGACGAAGAGAATGCTTATAGATGTCAAGGAAAAATGTATGTAGCAATAATGCCGCAAAAATTACTTTAACCGCAAATAACTTAGCCTAAGATGATGACAATAATAATTGCATTTTTAACGTACGCATTATCGTAAATATGACACGTGAGGCACTTGACCTAAGTATTAACTTTGGAAGAAAATTCAATTATAGAGAAAAATGTTTATCGTTTCAATATCCCAACGCCAAAGCTCGTAATAGTTTTCCTAACTCGTCCATTTTTATAGCTTACCGCTGAATTTTAAAAGTAAATGGAAGTAATAAATCTAAAGCCAGTTTCTGTTACGACTGGAATGCCACAAGTGAATGTGAAATTGAGATAATCTTGTTAGGTAAAGGGATATGATCCGGCTAAAGCTTCCGATATAGGTACTTTGGTGATTGATTTATACGGATATCGTGCTTCCTTTGAATATAATATAATGCCATACTATGCAAGTACACACACCGACAGCAGATAGGAAGGCATTGTATGGCAAGTGTATACGAGTATGTACTTATTACATTACAGTACATTCACTGCTATCAAACAGGTTGATTTTGTATCGAAGAAATTAGACTGGACCTACATTATATATCTTAAACATGGCTTAAAAAAAAGTTCAGTACAGTTAATACACTTTTTAATTTGGTGTATCGTATGAATAATAACAAGTTTCGTACGCTTTACAAAAGTGTTCCAAAGGGAAGCTTATTCGGACCATAACTTATTCTGTTGTGTCATACATACGACATATTCTTCTTTCATTGGACTATCTGTATTACCTGAAACAAAAGATTGAAATTAAGTTAGTGTTTTGAGTAAAATTTAAACTCGAAATAGCTTAAAACAAAAGTTTTATTAAAGCAAATTAAGAAGACGGGCCTGGAACTGATTGGACCTGGGAATGTCCTAAAACTGCATCCAGAACCACCGGAGGACGGGCAGCAGCGTCCTCTCAGTTAACTGTGGTAACCATTCTGCGATCCCCAAGCCGCCTGCCAAGCGTGGGGATTATGGCAACACCTCCCTTTAAGGGAGAGGCCTTCGTCCAGCAGTGGACGTCTTCCGGCTGTTGATGATGATGATGATTAAGAAGGTACTATATTAAGTAATATTATTACCATTTGACCTGCTTCAGATAATGTATTTACAAATGTTAGTCTAAAATTAACCATTGCAATAGCATGGCCTTAGCATCATTATCGAAAGCTTTATCTAAACGAGTTTTGCTATCGGTGACCGTAAAATGATTAATGTGGTGCCAATGTGCTGTTATTGGTGCTTAATTACACTAATCCTTATCTGTATTACTCATTCAAATTATCTAGTGCTTATATAAAAACATATTATGAAAATTATGTAATTGACCGAGCGAAGCGAGGGTCTCCGAATTTAGTATGTGTTATGTTATTTGTTTGAACAATAGTAACTTGCATTACTGTGAAAACTGACGTGGTTGTGGCACAACGACCGGTTTCGTAGTTTTTCGTGATTTTGGTTCATTCCAACGAGGAAGGAAAAAAAAATGAAAAAAAATGAAAATAAATATTTTTATTTTTGTATGCTTGTGTTTGATCACCAACTTGCAAATATGTTGGTCCAATCTCCATAAAAGTTCGTAATCTACTACTTAGTCCGTGAAAAACATTGGCTGTATGCATAGTCCTCGGAGAAGTATATGTCGAACAGTGGACTAGAATGATGATGATAAAAACACTCTCCTAAATTTGTTTTACAAAATGTTAATGTAAGCGTTTGTTCAAAACAAGCCATGTAACTGATACAAAACACACAGTCTGCAATTACATCGTTTCCATAACAAACTGAGTTGTTATTGTTAGATGAATGTATTTTCCTACGGAATTAGGTTCTAATTAGCTAAGAGTGTGCTGCCTTCGGATATCTCAGTTAAGGTCAAGCTAACTAGGCTAACTTAATAGAATGGCTCTCTGGATCTATTGCAAATACACGCTTCAAATTGCACTTAAGATATAGTTCTCATTCTAGTCTTGATGTGTTGATACCATCTTCGACCACAAAGTCACTTAACATCAGTTGAGCTGTGGCTACAACACCGCAACACCTAGCCTGTCAATCATAAAAACATCAAGCTTTGCGAGTGAGATGAAATAGAAAAACATATCTTCATAAGGTTCCGTATCCGAAAATGTTTTTTAAATGGGATGCGAAAAGGATTTATTGTCAAAAAATCTAAAATTGGCATCTAAATGATAAAAATAATATAAAAAGTATTCAACCTAAAATAAACTTCATGCAAGTGAAATTTAAAACATCGATATCGATAACCCAGATCTTATCGACAGATGTCGATCACACGGACGTTTTCCTTAAGGCGTACATTATGAAGGGTAGTTACTACTTGCTTAAACACAAAAACTGACATATCGAGAACAAAGCACGATCAAATCGACAGCCGGGGGCATCACTATTTAGATTAATGATTAGAGATAAGATAATTACGATTTGGCAATACAATAGTTTGAAAGTGAAAGGTGTGACAATAGTAATGTTGTCATTTCGGATCCAAGGTTATTAATGGTAGTAGTATGAATTAATTAATAAGTCGTGGGAGTCGGCTAGCGGTTAATTGATGAAGAAACTGGACGCTGGAATTAACTAGCGTGCTTTATGATCTAGTCTTGGCTGTAATAATAGTCCTGGACAGTGACTTCGTAGTCTATAGACGTCAGATCAAACCCATTTGCAATATGACTTGACTTATTTCATCTGCCTTTTTTCTTTCTTTTACCGGGAGGGCCAATCCGACTTCGGCTAAGCAAAAAAACGCTCATCGAGGTTGCGGTATTGTTTGGTTTCTTCCTATTCAAGTCAATTGTTTCCTTCTAGGTAAGTGTGTTCCATCTTAGATCGTATTGCACTATCAGATAAGATGTGGTCTAATGCGAACCTGTTTAGAATTAAAAAAAATATGAAACTCCACACACCAGCGTGAGATTGAATCGTCACGCTTACGTCACGCTTCAGTTCCGACAATACAGTTACCGTGCCGTTTCCGGAGAGTCGTTTACTCGTCTCTCCTACGTATCAGTACATCGCAAGTAAGCACGTGCTTACGTTGAAATTGACTCGTACAGTGTCCATATCATGAAAACCAGCATGCCAACAAATGCATTGTTAGACGAAACGTTTTAGGCACAATTTGTACCAATGTGGTGACTGAAAGTGCTCACTGCTTTAAGCGTCAATCATTTGGAAGGTCGTTGGATGAGGACTATAGTATATTCCTAGTACAGTAAGTAAATGGCGTGTGAATATGAGCAGATGAGAACCGACTGAGTAATTACACGATTGCAAGACTTTGTTCCCTGCATTGTACACCGAGTACTAGTTGATGTGAGTTACTAGTAATAAATAATCCAGAGTCTGAAAGCGTCGTAACGTTGGGAATTTAAGTCTGGTAGCTGATTACTTTTCCGTAATATTCCGTATTATAGGGGTATATATTATGGCAATATAATGAATGATTGATTATAATTATTTTTATAGCAAAAATAAGAGATACCTACGGAAAGTAAAATTTGAAACAATCCGTACGCAAAAACTATTTAAAAAAGAGGTATTTTTAACAATAAATTTATTTGGTTGGTTAAGAGAGAATTTAGTGTACTGATATAAATATTTCGCTCAAATAGGATGAAATGGATAGGATGGGCTTAAAAATATTTGAAATAAATAAAACCTTTGATATACTGCTTTCTCCTAACACAATACAAAAAATTACAAGGCAACCTAGGAGGATCTAGCTCTCTCTCAAGTCAACATTAACCGCGAATCAACTCTACAATAAATACGAGTTTAATCATCAACCCGAAGACGTTCATAGCTGAACGAAGGCCTCATCCTTAGACCGCCACATTGTACGACAACCTGCCATGTGCAGGCACCGTTTTTCCGCGACTTTTAAAATGTCGTCGGTCCACCTAGTGGGAGGCCTTCCTACGCTGCGTCTTCTGGTTCGCGGTCGCCATTCCAGAACGTTTCTTCTTATCCGCTCAAAATTATAATAATAATGTTCATTGTAAGTATTATTAATATTATCTTTGATGGTATCAAGCCGCTGTTTTTTTCCCGCTAATAATGTCATCAGTCCCTATAACCGTTAAACTAAGTTAAACTGTCAACCAGATGACATGATTCATGTCCCAAAAACGTGTGAACCATTGATTTTCCCGCTCCCATAAAACCACATAAATATAAATCCCGGGACCGGTCAACATGGTCAAAAAGGCAAATGATTGACAGGTGACCGGTCTGTCATCGTATCTTTAATTCATTTCGTCATTAAATCGTAACTTGATCATTAATTCGAATCATTATAACGTGTTGAAATGCCAGATATAGTACCATGTTGGAATCTTAGCTTGTTAGCCCAGATAAAGATCCGATCATACCTGAGCGAGAAACTTAACCATGGGATAAAATTATAGTAAATCATGGTATAATTTTTTTTTTTTTTTAAATGTACACAATGCAACTAAACATTACATTAAAAAAATTAAGTAAAAGTAGTAAGTATAATTTTATTATTCAAATAAAAGAAAAAAAAATAGTAGTAGTGGTATGCAAGCATTACTGTGTTTTCGTTTGAATTATAAGGCAAGGTTACCAGAGAAATTACTGGGCATGAAGAGATTTAACAACATTTCTCAGAGCGACGAGCCTATCGCAGTATGGCGCAGGATTTTGTTCACAAGTTCACAATTCTGGCACTACAGTTATGTGCAGGCGTGATGCTTACCACCAGATGAATATCTCGCTCGTTTCGTTATTCAACCAAATAACATTAAAATTTTGAATATTTTTGTATGAAGTGATTCCACACTTATGGTATTTCTATGTTTTTTAAAGCTTAAACAGGAAGAAAAATTATGACCTCCGGCAGGACTCGAACCTGCATACGAGCAGTCGCTATGGTCATAATTTTTCTTCCTGTTTAAGCTTTAAAAAACATTAAAATTATTACCTACATTGATTACTTTATTTTTACTATTATTGTTTGAAGTACTTAACTACTCTTCGGAACAACTGATTGACAATGGTTTGGTTCGGTTTCTTAAATAAACCATGCGCCAATAGAAACCCATAAAAACACCCCTGAGTTATATAAGCTATATTATTTATTTATTTATTTTATATATTTTATTTTATTTGGAAATCAAACAGTGATAATAACTTAGTAGACTTACAAAATTTGGGTAACTATACACCATTTACACGTTTCCGCATATAAAAAAACTATATCACTTGTTACATGGTTGGTTAAGGATTTTGATTAACAATTGAAAAACTAGAATAGATATTATACATTTTAAAGAGAAAACAGTAGGTAATGTTCAAATCGCACCAAAACCAGTTCTTGGAGACTATAGTTTTAAATGTATATATAGGTGTATTAAACAAATCAAATTCAGGAAAATCATTTAGATTATTGACATATTTGCTGATCTTATGAAGAAAGAAGTTTGCCTGTATTTTATTTATTTTTTATTATATTATAATACTACTACAACTATAATAATAGTACATTATGATACAATTGCGCTATGTTGGTCATTACACTAGAGGCGGTATTATGCGCGCGAGCCGCAGGCGAGTGCGATAAGGAAGCCGAGAGTGTATTGAAACATAGCACAAGAGTTTCATACGACTGTTTTCATCACACTTGCGAGGAAAAAACAATTGTTTTTTGATAATAATCAACCATACAGAGTAAAGGTCAACAAACATTTGCGGAAAATGGCGCCCAAACCAGCAATGCGCGCGCAGGTTGACATTTACTTCAGCGGCATAAGAACTCTTTGTTGGTATTACACAAAAACTGTAATTGTTACCCGGCTATATTAAGAGTGCTTCGTATACATAACATGTCTAATTGCAGTCACGTACAAACTTGGCTTTACCGGGTTATACCTATTATAGCACAAGTGCCGTAATGTAAAGTAAAAAGCACGCGTGCGTAATAGCTTGGATTATGAGCCTAAAACCGATGCAATAAGATCCACTTTACGAGCAAGTGTGATGAAAATATTATTATTGTTATGAGTCACAACAACGCGTTGTCGGGTACAGCTAGCAACTCTCAAACAGTATTACAACTGTTGAGGTTAAACGATGAAACATCCTAAATAAATAATAATTATCAACTAACAACTAATAAAATAACAAATAATTAATAATAAATACTAATAGCGTGGGGATTATGGCAACCCCTCCCTATTATGGGAGAGGCTTTCGTCCAGTAGTGGACATCTAACAGGCTGATGAAGAAGAGAGAGGAGACAAGAACTAATAAAAAACAACGTGGCCACTTGGTTTATGTTTTACCTGTGAAATCACAACCTGTATTGCGTTGTGTGACTCACCTTAAGTGACCCGCACCGCTAATTTTTGAATTATATAGATGTGCTTGTACCTATTAGTTTAGCATTCAGTTAAGGAGATACGATGGGACAGTCATGTATTTTAACAAAAGTCCCAAATAAACAGAATACAAAAATAAAGCTGTTTTATTTTTCACAATCTACGATCGCTTAGGTGTGTCTGGGGATTAAGTTCGGCGTTATGTTCTTAAGATATTTTCCCGTATAAGGTAGCAAGTGAGGTTGTAATTGACAGTAGATTATTTAGTTGCTACGCACTTTGGTTTTGGGGGCAGCGTAGCCAGGTGTCTCGAATAGTTTACTTTCGTATGCGTTTTACAATTACCTAGATACTGATCTTAGACTACTTACCTACTATTAAAAAAGTAAGTAAGTAGTAGTATTTAAAAAAAAATATATACAAAGAAAGCACTTTTAAACCATTAATATTTACTTATTCGGGAGAGAATTCATCCAATTTTCTGTTTGTGAATCTTGATAACCATGCTTAATAAAATAAACTCAGTACCTATTTGTGTAGATTCTAATCAAAATTGTAATCAATCCCAAAACAAGCTAGTTATAGCAGATATAGGTAGGTATATTTTTGCTGCCATAATCCAAATTAGCTGCAGTGTAATTAACTCACTATGATAGCCTAAGTCTAGACTAGGCAATACGAGAAACATATCTTGAAAGTATAATAAGTTAGCTGTCTTTAGTCAGATAATTATTTTACTGCATGAGGGTGCAGACATTACATTACATTTAGAAATATTCTTCTTCTTCAATGTTTTTTTAAAATTAATAACACCAAAGTCACTCCATTAGGTATGTATGTCACTTAGTAGAAAATATTAACTAATAACTTTATAAAATCACTAGAGGTCGCCCGCGACTTCGTCCGCGTACGGAAGAAGTTCGGCCCGCTCGCAAAATTCACCACGTTTTTTATCCCTTCCCCCCCAAACCTAACCCCCCCCCAACTTACAACTTAAATAGAAAATGTCATCCCCCGTTTCACCCTCGTAAGACTACAAATTTAAAAAAACAACGATAAACGTTGCGTTAGTTTCCAACCATAAGCCAAAATAATAGATATTATGATTTTTACTTTTAAAATGAAGGACTTTCCATGCACAACTCCATCCCTTTTTTCACCTCTTCGGGGGTGGAATTTTCTAAATCGCTGAATCAATTTTAAACTAATTTTAAACCGTCATTCTAAACAGAAAATTTGAAGATCCTAACTTTGAAATTGACGGACTTTCATATAAACTTTCATCCCCTATTTTACCCTCTTAGGGGTGAAATTTCCAAAAATCCTTTCTTAGTGGATACCTATGATTCACAAAGAACACACCCTCCAAATTTAATGTCTCTAGGACCAGCGGTTTAGGCTGTGCGTTGATAGCTCAGTCAGGACTTTGAATTTAATATTTTTATTTTTATTTTTTTATACAATCAAGTGACGAGACGAGCAAGGCGTTCGTCTGGTGGTAAGCGTCACACCTGCCACTAACAGTAGCGTTGGCAGAATTGTGGACTTTCGAACACAATCCTGCGCTGCACTGCATTGCGCTCGTTACCCTGAGTTATTAGATGTTAAATTTCTTCATACCCAGTAATTTCTCTATACAGATGATAATGCAGTAGTAAGTTATCTTTATATTTTAAAATAAGCTACAAAGTCATTATACATTATACAAATTCTTTTATAACCACGCCCTCAGCTTGGTTTTGAATAAAAGCTGTAGTGTGATTAATTTTCTGAAATTGAATAAAACTTGCAAAATTACATTGTTCGACGCGACCACGTCGCAAGTCGGACTCCACATAGACAACAATTGGTGTAAGATGCATCCCGAAAGGGAGCTAATATATTACCTGCACCCCAAGGTGTTCAATGCCACTCTTCCTTCTATTATGACTATGACATCACACTAATATTTTAAATTATGCGAAAGCTTAGCTTATGTTTGTGTGTGGGTTGTATGTTTGTTACTCCTTCACACTGAAGCGGCTGATTGGATTTGGATGAAATGCTGTATAGAGGTACCTTATAATCTTGGAAATAATAGGCATTTTTTTATTCCAGGAATCTCGGATAAAACCGCGGGGCGCAACTTGTTTTACATAACATAATCAGTCTGTATTATCAATACTGCTCAACATAAACCTCACCTCGAAGGGCGGTTGGGCCACGAACCACCACGCTAGTCCAATTGCGGTTTGGTAAACTCCCATACGCCATTTGTTTTCTCCTCCAAACTTATGCCGGTTTCCTCACAAAGTTTTCCTTCACCGAAAAGCCAATGGTATCAAAATTATTACTGACAGGTATTACTTACTATCTAAAAAATTCCAAATACGATTCCTCAACACAAAAAAAGAATAAATCACAGAAAAGATCCTGAATTCTGCGTGGTTCTTGGTAACTGTAGCGCCCGAGGGCACCTCGTGCGTTACTTGAGGTCTGTGACAGGCTCAAGTACAAACTCCGATGAGATTTTATTACATCACGTACATTTCACCCCGTGGCTTTAGAACAGATTGAATAATAGACAGTCTGCGCTAAGCTTTACGGCCTCTTCAAATTAGAATATTAGAGAAAATAAATCAGAGTTTGTAATTCATTCCTGAAATCAAGCAGGCGGTTCCCTAATAGTGTTATTTACGACACACAACATGTAACAAAAAGGTTCAACAATACTGAAGGTTATGTATGTACTCATCATTATGAACAACTTTTACTAAGAGGCCAACATTGAAATTGCGAAAAAAAACAGCTGTTCCATACAAAAAGTTACAAAGAATAAAGAACAGCTGGTTTTTTTCGCGATTTCAGGGTTGACCTCTTAGTTAAAGTAGTTCATAATGATGAGTTCATAACCTTCAATATGATTGAACCTTTTTGTTACACATTGTAAAAACAACAATATTACAGGATACAAAACAAACTAATGGTTTGTTTGGGGATCTTGGTTGAGCTATCTGCTAGGAATGCAATAACATAATCTCGCTTACCTTACTCATGTTTATTGCAGATAGAGCTGTTGTTATTTTTTGACGTGATAATGCAGAGGTAAGTCGTTATTGTTTCTCAGCATGCGATGGGCGCATTTACGAAGAAGACGCTATTAATTCCCGTACAACCTCCAACTACCGAAACATAACTTCTGGGTCTTATAAAGGTTGGAGACACTGGGCCTTTTGTCACCCACAATTATACTCCGTTGTTGATTTGATAGAATATAGAAAAAGATACAATGCGCCTACGCATGCTAAGCGGCTCTTTGGTGAGCTTGGGATTGTTGGGATGATAAGCAATACGATCTTTTATTTGTGACAAAGAACCATTGGTGAAACAAAACATTTAGCAAATTTATTGTTTAAGATTTTTATTTTCATTTCTGAGCTATATAATCACTGAGCGCAAAAATACGGCATATTCTTAATGCAAGATAATAAAAAGTTACATAATATGAATGGTAAGTTTTTTTTTACTAAATATAAAATTAAAAAATATTGTGCACAAACAAAATATATAGGTAGTTTATTTTAATTTTTTCCACAAACCGGAGCCAACTCAGCATGATGCGGGTTGCAAATAACCGGCGCTTGTCTTCCGATCGTTGGCAATTCTGACAGGTCTTCTACATTGGAATGCATGGGGAGACTCAAACTAAAACTATTCGATACTCGGGTATTAGGGCATTTAGGGCCAAAACACTTACACACGAAACGTCGTCTCATCGTGACACGTCGCAAATTCGCGATGTCGTGTTGCGGAAACCCACGACCGACACCGTAAAAATTCTCGCCACGGATGATGCAATCCTGTGCCGGTGCCGCAATTGATTTTTTATCACATCTATTCAAAAATACCTACATTGTTCCTCGCCAACAGGGCAGAAATGAGCTCTTTTCCGCCCTAGGGAGGAAAAAAGTTTTCCTCCCTCTGGGCGGTGGTTTGAATTTGGAATGTGGATATTGTTAGTAAAAGTTCCAATCACCAAAGAGATTAACCACAGAGATAGTCATGTTTTATTCTAACTCAATGTATCTTCCTAATAAAAAGTGAGGGTGAGTAGTGACAATGAAATAAACGTAGGTACGAGTACTATTCTTATTCATAAGTTGCACTTACTTATTTTCTCATAGAGGGTGATAAAAAGTAGAGTGTCCACCTCGGGATCAACACTATTCTTAAGCTCGAGTACTTTGAATCCTGGGTATGTCCCTAAACTGCAACCAGACCCACCGGAGGACGGGCAGCAGCGTCCTCTTGGTTAACGGTGGTGACCATTCTGCGATCCCCAAGCCGCCTGCCAAGCGTGGGTATTATGGCAACACCCCTCTATAAAGGGGGAGGCCTTCGTCCAGCAGTGGACGTTTTATGGCTGACGATGACTTTGAATCCCACCCTGGGTTCAGGATTCTACTTTAGAATAATTCGCTACGCTCTGGATTCAAAGAAACACTCGCTTTAAAAATTGTTGTTCCTCCCTTGGAAAACAATCTACTATTCATCATTCATAATCTGGACGGAAATGAGTTCAGTGTGTCTGTCTTCTTTTACGAGATCGTCTCATGACTGATTCCGGTGCAAGTCGTACTCGTACATTTCCACGACACGGCACCGCAGTATAATACGACATCTCAAGCTGCCATGATCAAGGCCGTAGGCAGGGGGGGGGGGGGTCCAAACCCTCCCCCCGAAATGCCTTCGCCTACCCACCGTTTTATACATACCTACTTAAGTATAGATCGTCGTCGTCTTAAAGTTGTTACTTATGGTCTCTGGTCCAGAGCTCTCCCCCCCCCCCCCCCGAATTGTGCTCGACTCCCCCCCCCCCCTAATGAATGCCTGGCTACGGCCTTGGCCATGATACGACGTCGTGTCATTTGTATGTGTTTTGGCCCTAAATTCCCGTATCATCAGCGATGCGTATCGAGACTGCGTATCATAACCTGTCCAAATAGGAGATCATGATCGGATCGGTCAAATGATACACATAAATGTGGACCCATCTTAAAAGCCGTCACACACGATGAAGATGCTTATAATATTTCATGTTATCTTAGAACATAATTCAATATCGCTACTCATACAAAACAAATGACGAACAAGTGACGAAAATAATAATATATTACGAAATTGTATGGCGAGCGATATATTATAGCATCTTCGTCGTATGTGACGGCCTAAAGCTTTCTATCCTTTGACTCGTTCAAAAATAGAAACAAGTCGCCAGGAATCGCGCCGCTGCGTGACAAGTGACATTTCGTAAATGGAACACTAGACTCGATCGATGTTTGTAAACCGTTCCTGAGAATGCAACTGTTTATGACCTATCGTGGTTCACATGGCTTCAATTCGTTGTTTATATGTCTTCTTACTGAACTGACACATGACAATAGGTTTGTTGGAACGTCACTAACTCGTTTCGGTAGTGAAGGTCACGTCCTTATTTCGTTTATAATCCGTATCAAATTTCACTTTTAAACAGTCTCTTATTTTATGATACCGTATCTTTAAAACGTAATAGAAAACCAATTTACATTAGTTTCATAACATTATGAGCAAAAACCCCTTCGTTTTTTAAATAAGCAAGTACAAACCAAAAAAAAACATGCCCTTGAGATAAGTACAATAAATTAGTATCAAATTCAGAAGGTATGAAGTACTTTTTACATACCTAATTATACATCATACGACGCGGGAAACACCGCGAGGCGACGCTATAGATAGCTTATACCGTGTTAATTGCTCCTACAAAAAATTATAAATATGATAAGTCAAAACTCTCTCAACTTTTAACTTAATGAGCAAGATTGAATTTCAAAGCGTTATAAATAATAACAATTCGACAATTTATTCGAGCGATTAGAACGTTCTAGAGTTTTTAGTTTTTGATGTTTCAGACTTCAAACGATTTAGAAAATAAATAATATTTTATCTTAGTCTAAGATAAACCACAAGTTTTTTAGTGTTATTGCATTTTCTTGGAAATTACCTATACCATACATAACCCAAGGTCATACATAAAAATGTGACAAAAAAAAGTGGAAAAAAGACGGGTAACGCGGAAAGGTTAGATAAACGCGGTAACAGAACCAAAAGGAACATAATACTGGACTTGAACTTGGTTGTGCAAATGAATTTTTTTTGCGACATCAACACGGACCACAGAAGACGTCAACTGCTGGATGAAGACCATAATGTTTGTCTAGAACAGAGAACAGCAGATATTTTTTTCTAAATTTCTGGGTAGGTCCCATACAATGACGTATGCTATGTGTAAAAGTCAGGTAAAAGTAGTTCAAAATTATGTCACAATGAGCTTCTTTAAGATTCTACTGACCTATCCGCGTAAATCTGTATGTTTCTTTCAAATATTAATAGGTGCGATATACTTGCCTATCAGAATAGGGACTTTAGTGTAGTGGACATTATTATAATTAATAATACTGTATTCAAGATAATTAAGCTTTTGAACACTTAGTTGAAGTATTATTAAAATACAATTTTTATGACCATGAACGACTGCAAATAGATGCATTTTATAGTTATGATACTGTTGCACAAACCGGCTCCATAAAAACCACTTGACACCAAAACGTATCGATAAAATTTTCTCGATACACATTGCTTCGAATGTAAAATTAGAATACCATATCGATTACGAGAATCGAGCTTTGATCCAGAAATAAATCGATGAACATAAATCGGCTCTAATCGAGTCGGCGCTTTTGATCAGGAGAATCGATCGCTCTTTACTAGTGAAGGCGATTTTTAATCGAGTAATTTTGTCTAGTTTTATTTACTGAAACGTAAACATTTGAGTTCGATGCCCTTGAAATAATTTACTCTAGTACCTAAATAAACGCTTACGTAAGTTTAAAAATAAAATCTTCGTAGTGTTATTGATGTTTTCGATATATTCACACATTAATTTAAATATAACACACAGGAAAAAAATATATTTCAAAATGAAGCGATGCTATTAAAAATATTGTGAAATAAGAATATTGTTCAAGCTAAAAAAGT
Source organism: Erannis defoliaria (assembly GCA_905404285.2). Lineage (NCBI taxonomy): Eukaryota > Metazoa > Arthropoda > Insecta > Lepidoptera > Geometridae > Erannis > Erannis defoliaria. Next base: position 14,348,351 of record FR990066.1, read on the forward strand.
TGTTTGAAATTCCAATTTCAATCAACTGCCGTTGTCCATGGTTGAAATGCAATTTAAAATATACTGAAAGTATCGAGTTGCTTTTACTGTCTTTTCATTTTTTGAAATATCCAACACGAAATCAGACGTCGAAATCTTTTGAATCAAACCATGTCGGTAAATCCGTTTAGCTTGCAAATCGAATTTATGTTAAGGATAAAGATCCTTGAGACGTTTAGAGTTCTGCATCAAATTATTAAATTTGGGACTGCTGGAAATAGGCTTTACCCTTACAATATTGTAAGTAAGTATGACGTGTGTTTGTTAATGTAGTAAATACTTAGTCCTTACGCAAAGGAGACCATGTATCGATGTGATGTTTTCCTGTACGGTAGTAGGTACACTTCCGTGCATCGCGGCTGATCGCAGCCGCGCGCGGCCGCGGCCAATACGTCAATAAAAGCATATAAACATTTATGGCGCCACTTCCGAGGTCTGACGCGCGTCGCGCCACGCGTCATTCGTAGATACATTTTCATACAAATTGTATTGAAGCCACGATGCAAGACAGTATACCTAAGTTGCCGGCGTGAGTGAATCAGCGGAGCGCAGTGAGTATAACAATAACAGTCATAAGTAATTTTTAACTAAACCGCGTTAACTTTAAATAGATTGAATTCGAATTCCAAAAGCTTGTTCCTAAAGACTTCTAAATAATCGTTGAAATTTAAAGTGCTCAGTCTTATTGCCACGGAGTAGCTATTATTTAATCTGTGATATTGCTCAAACAGTAAACAAATTCATTCTCTCAATAAATCTTCTCTGTTTGTCAATCAATACGTTAAGTGTCTCTGTGTTACTTGACACTATTCCTCTCTAGAGGGCCATGGAATTAATGATTCCTATTTATATTAGGTATAATTATGTTGCGATGAAAATTTCATTAGCGTTTACTTATTTTAATTCTGTTTATCTGAGCTTTATATAATTTTGGGAACAAGTCATGCCTACCTAAGGGTTACTGTTTTGGATTGGAAGGGCAGTGTTACCAGAGAAATTACTGGGCATAAAGAGATTTGATATCTAATATCTCAGGGTGACGAGTGCAGAGCAGTGCGATGCCGGATTTTGTTCGCAAGTTATGGCACAATTCTGGCACTGCTACTGTTATGGGCAGGCGTGACGCTTACCACCAGGCCAACGGTGAGACGGTGACAGTAAGAATGGTGGAGTATCGCCCAATAGACATTCGAGAGTGGTCTTTTAATAATATATATACCTACTAGTTAGTTTTGTGAACAGTTGACCTCGCTAACTGAGACCTCACGACCTCAAACAGTTGACCGATTCTGTTCTTGCTCGAAAAAGAATGATTGAATAAGAGCAGAATCAGTCAAGTAGTATAAAAGATATCGAGTTATTGAGATACTTATCGAATGTTTACCGAATATTATAAAAATCGACCGGTGAACGGTGCCAAAACGGGTCATTGTAAAATTGGGGAACCCTTCTGAACAAAAATTGCAGAAAACGAAAAAACTATAGAATTGTGGAAATTGTACATTTAAATATGAATCTTACTTGAATAAAAACATCCAAACATCCCGACAGATGAAAGCGAATTAGGCCACTTGTTGCAAACACTTTAAATAAATATAAATATTGTGGGATATTTTACACACAGCGCCATCTAGCCCCATACTAAGCAAAGCTTGTATTATGGAAACCAGATAGCTGATAGAATACTTACATACATATTTTTTTTCGTAAATACATACTACACCCAAACACAGAACAAACGTTTATGTTCGTTACATAAATGTTTGCCCTGGGTGGGGATCGAACCCACGCCCTACAGCTCTGAAGGCACACATGCTATCAACTGAGCTATAAGGCTTTCTTCGCTTCTCTCACTCTGCCAACTAACAACTACCATATACCCATCAGGTAGGTTTATACATTCTTAATTAATTAACAACTTTAACCTAGACTCGTCAGTCTCAAATACTCAAGCATCAATTTCACACTCAAGAAATACCGGATTCTAATCAGACCCTTCCGTAACCGGATGGCACGAATGCAATTAAATAAAACATAAATTTTATGCAGCCAATGCTCCAAAAAGCCACAACACACATTGAAACGTAAAAATACTCAAGTAGAATTATTTTCTCGCAATAAACGTCACAGAAACTTCATTAACGGAAATGGATGTCGTAAAAAATAATATATTGGTATTAGAACGTAATCAAAATTCGTGAAATGAAAGTGAAACTCGGAAATTTGGCTTCTCTTAAGCCACCGCTACACTACGTTATTTGCCTTCTGTTATGCTGCCGCCGAAGGTGTTTATCGATCTCGTCATTTTTCGTCTGGTTTTTTTACCTGATAGCCCAAAACTAAGGATAATGATAATAATGCTTTTGTTAATTTAAGCAGAATTAGTTATTGGTTACTGTATAAGTTCTTGGGGTGAAGCTGCACAGAGTATAATGATAGCAGTAGAGAGAGCTCAACGTGCTTCACTTAAAGTGGCTTTGAGCCTGAATTTTAAGTATCCCACGGAAGATTTATTAAAAAAAAAGTAGGTACTATAGGAAAACTATACCCAGTCTACCAACCACTGATAAAATAATTATGAAATTTAGAATTTTTTGTAGTGGTAGGACTCTACTGCAGAGTCGGCCTAGGGAAGTACCACACCTTTGCTAGTTATTCAAACGCCAAGCTGTAGTGTGCAAGCATTACTGTGTTCCCGTTTGAAGGGCAATGTTACCAGAGAAATTACTGAGTATAGCAAGCAAGTTTGTATAGGCAGAGTTGCCAGCCCTACTGGGTATGAAAAGATTTAACATCTAATATCTCAGGGTGACGAGCGCAGTGCGGTGTGGCGCAGGATTATGTTCACAAGTTCACAATTCTGGCACTGCTACTGTTAGTGGCAGGCGTGACGCTTACCATCAGGTGAAAGTCTTGCTCGTCTCGTCACTTGACAGTATAAAAAAAAAAATCCTGTCCCCAAATAATTATAATAGTGAAGTTGCATGGCGACATTATCATAACGTGCATCCCCCCCCTGTCACAGAAAATATTAGGAAGCCCTTACTACATAAAATAAAAACGACAACATAATATAATACGTTATCTAAATTCAACTACATTGAAATCGGACAATTATTTTAAAAGTAGGCGAAATTATAGCGTCATGTCTATAAATCTTCTTTTTCACATTTATTGCTTTAATATTTGAGTTAAATAACCAAACTTCTAGTTACCTTCGTATTATACTCCTATTTTTTATTTATTACCTACTGCTCTTTGTGCTGAGCTTAGGAAATTTGTTAAGGTTGGTTGTTGTTGTTGGTTTGGCTTAGTGACAAAACTTCATATAATTACCTACTTTTAATGCTGGGAAAAATGACCTAGGCTCTTAGTAATAGCACTTACAGCCTTACCTAAAATAATCTCGATTCTCTTAGTCACTGCTTAAACTTCTCTGTCCTTTTCTAGCACGTGCAACTTCACGTCAGAGAGAAGATGGCAGAGCATCTTAAGCAGTGACTAACGGTTGAAAAGTTTTTTAAGTAAGGCCCTTATACAATAGGCTAGATGAGTGTTTTTGAGATGGGGACATTTTACACACAGCGCCATCTAGCCCCATACTAAGCTAAGCTTGTACTATGGAAACCAGATAGCTGATAGAATACATATATACATTTTTTAAACGTAAATACATACTTATAATACATACTACACCCGATATTGTACCTTTAGTATTATTGTTTCCCTACGTAATGCTTCCTGTAGTCTAAACAAGCAGATCGATTTTGAAGCATGATTATTATTCTTGTGTTAACAAGTATTTTGTTGACATATTTGAAAGCCCTGGAAATAATGGATAAAATTTCAAAGCCTACGTTTATACGTTTTCTTACGTTATTACTAAGCTGAAAGGACAGGACAGGGAGTGTCATTTTTTGAAACAGCATTTTGATCGTGAATTCAGGGTTAGGCCCATAGTGATAGTTTTTCACAATGATGAGTACAATTACCTCTATTACCGTCACGCGTAAACCTGTATAGTTACCCGAGGCAGTTGTGAAATAGGAAGTGGGTAACTGTAGTGCGACATCGATACCCGTGTGTCTGTAATATCGATCCACATCTTACATTATAAGGTCGCCACACTCAACTTCTCTGCATCTACATTTTCCGCAAAAATATTGATTGATTGATTGATTATTCGCAAAATGTTCAAGACCTCTCCACATAAATTGGACAATAATTTGTTTTAAAAGCGCCCAAAACACGCAAACGTATTGCAAAATTGCTATAAAACAGTTTGATGACGTCATAAAATGTTAAACGTTTTATCTTTAACCGTCGACGACCATTATCAAATTGAAATATAAGTTTATGGCTCGAAGGACCAATTCGGCACTTCATTCGATCATTGATGCCAACGGCTTGATACTTTAAAGACATTACATCTAAATTATTTAATTTAATTAACATTATAGATTTGAAGTCAGAATTCAAAGTATCTCAAATAATTTCGAAGAACAACTTAACTAAAACACACAACATACTGATACAACTAAAACTATTTAGTTGTATCAGTATGTAGACGAAAATTGTTCCAAGCTAAACGGAACATTGTTCGGATTTTGTTCATCGGTATTTTGAATATTTATCCAAGCAAATAAAGCCGTTGTAGTCTAGTTAGATACCACACGACTTGATATCGTGAGATCGGTGCCAATTCACCAACTGGGCCAACGTGGTGGATATAGCCCAACCACCCTTCGAGGATAAGTCTATCTTCAGCAGTGGCTGATTATGATCCGGGACAATAGTTTATTGATAAAAGAAAACGTAGAGCAAAATATGCAATGTAAACAATTAAACCTCCAATTGAAGAGTTTCCTTGGAATGCTGATTGACCTGGTCAAATTGAAACGGCACTAACATTGGAGCATTTGTGCCAATGTGCTGGCAGAGTATTGGTCTTACTGAGGTCTACATTCAGTAGAAACTCGTTTGACCCAATAAATAACGGATGAAGTCTTCAGAAAATAAAGGCAGAAAGTTTTAATTAAACGTAAGTTGGACGTAATTTGTTCATTGTTTGCTTGCTTTTGCTGTTTTTGGGTTTAATGAAAATGCAAATGAGGAACGATCTGCTGATCGAATGGACCGGAAGGAGCCTTATTTTTGGAATCCTACGCAAACTTGCGCATGCGAGCGGAGCCGACTTTCAAACGATATTGAACCTTATTGCAGACAATATCGTTCGAAGGTCAGCTCCCCTCGCATGCGCAACTCTTGCGTATGTTTAAAAAATAAGGTCTCTGGGGCTCCATTTTTTAATGGTCCGCATGGTTTCCGATTAAGAATAAGCGTCTTCTTCGCTTCGCTTGGTCAAATATCTACAATATCAGATGCATTATTCTACTTTTGCGTGTAGTACACGCAAAAATTTAATTCTTACAACAATTTGTAAATCGACAATGTATATAATGTTAAGTTGACCAAATAAAGAAATTAATATTCTCCACTTAGGGTTTTGTTCACAATTTACGATGGTATTCAACTGAACATAAATTGATAGCTTATTGTGATTCCAGATAAGTTATGCAACTCCATAAATCTCTGGATATTCTGTTTATTATGAAATATATTTTTTTGGTAGATATAGATAGCACCTAGCGGCGAGAAAATAGGTGATGGATAACTGTTTCATTGAAGGTACTACGTATGGCAATAGAGATTGATGGCATTAAATTAATAGGTAATGAAAAAAAAAGAGTTATTTTATAATTTAAACTTTAACATTTTTAAGCATTTAGAAAAAAATACTTGTAGTTCGTAGTTACTTGCTAACAAGATTTCATAAAGATCGGATCAACGGTTCGCAAGATATCGTGGAACAAAAATATTCATACAAACGCAGACTTGCTCCTTAGACTCAGAAATATAAGGTCAATAAAAACTTATAAATAAAAAAAAAACCTATTCTCAATCATGTATGATTTAGAGTACCTATTTGTAACTTAATTTTAAAGTAATCTTGTAAATACCTACGTATTATCAATTATCTCATAAAAGTAGGTACAGCTTTGGCAACTTAGTATTTTGCAGCATAATCGAAGATTTTTTTTTTTTTTTTTTTATACTTTCAAGTGACGAGACGAGTAAGACTTTCACCTGGTGGTAAGCGTCACGCCTGCCTCTAACAGTAGCAGTGCCAGATTGCACGCAATTTTATACGCGTACACTGCATTTTTTATGCCTATCAAATGGCAATGTTAGTAGATAACAGAACTGATTAATTATCAAATCAAAATACATTACACATTTTATTCAGACTAGTCTCGTAAGTAGAAACAAATCCATGATTGTTAGAGCCATATAGATGAAAATTAAGTCAATACTTTCTTTTTCGCTTTTCTTTACCGACGTTCTCTATCTCTATTTGATTTTTGTTGAAGTTGAAGTGTGATGAACACACTTAATACCGTCTATGTTTGTATACTAGCTTATCATTCGATCGGGTTCTGCAGTGAAAATGATTCTGTAACGATCTCTCAGAGAGATTATATTGCTTTGTGCTGAGGTTCAAGTTCAGACAAAAAGGTCAAGTTTACAAAGCGAATGCAATGTTGGGTGAGATATTATGTTACAGATAGATAAAAATAGATGTAGGTATTGTTGGCTTAATATTTTATATCATGCAGTCGAGAATAATCGAATGGCGATGGAGCGATATTTTGGGTTCGATGACTTTGTTTTGATCTGATGTAGATATCGTTGACGTCTGCTGAATAAAGTTTTGGGCGATTTACATTTTCCTCATTCTATTCTATTATATGAGCAAAATTTGTGACTTTGTCCTGTGGGAATATTTTTAGACTCCCTTACAATTTAGTCGGCTGTACCTCTGCTTTGAGAGCTGTAAGGCGTGGGTTCGTTCCCACTCAGGACATTAATTTACGTGACGTACATAGATGGTGAAATTTAAATAGCAGCTAGAAGGATAAAGTTGATGACGATGATAAATGATCCAGCCAACTTTCCTTATTTACATTAAAATCCACTTTCCCTTCATCCACGGTTGGATAACCCCATGATAAATAATGCCACACGGTGCCAAATAAGGAGCCGGACTCAGAATAATAAACCAGAGTCGGAAGAATAAAACCACAGAGATGATATTCTATTGAGGAGCATTGATTTAAATAAAAAAAGTTCAATGAGTAGAGGAGTCTATAAATTTGTAACTCATAGACAATACAATCCTAGTGACTACTACGTAATAACTACATTTTAGCTTTACATGACTGGTGTTATGTTAGTATAGTGGTAGGACTCTAGAGTCCGCCAGGGGAAGTAGGTACTACACCTTTGCCAGTTATTCAACCGCCAAGAAGAAGTGTGCAAGCATTACTGTGTTTCGGTTTGAAGCGCAATATTACTACAGAAATTCATTCAACTACAATACTATCTCAGGGTGACGAGCGCAGTGCGGCGCAGGATTTTCTTCGCAAGTCTTCAGTATTTCGGCACTGCTTTTGTTATGGACTAGCGTGATGCTTACCAACAGGCGAACGACACGCTCGTCTCGTCGCTCCATTGTATAAAAAAAGTTCTGACAATGAAAGTGGGATCAAACTGTTTCTTTCGAGTTTTTGGTATATCAATCAAGAAACTGTAAAATCTTAATAAGTTTTACATGTACTTGACTCAAGCGTTGATTCTTACAGCCTCTCTGTTGAATATCATATCTGTTAACAAAACGAACAATAAACATCGTCCTTATACGACGCGCGTGTGGCCAAAGTTTGGTCAACGACGTATTAAGTTATTACAATGCAAATGTATAATTACATATGAAATAATAATAAGCTAGAGTTCGTGAGAAGCTTACGATGTTTCACCTGGGTGGTAACCGAGTATTTTTGGCAATCATTTTGTTGTTTTATTAATAACTAGCTGCGACTCGCGATTACACCCGCGTAATGATGAAAATCGATGATGATGTTGATAAAAGTAGCCTATTATGTTATTCTGTGAAATAAGCTATCTGTTTATTCAAATCTGTCCACACACACACACGCACATACCAAAAAACTTCCGAAAAAATATTAATTTAAGTGTAATTTTTTTTATTTTATTAAAAACTTACAGCTTGAGTTTTGATAGTTCAGGTTTATAAGTACATTTTGTTTATGGTGTTTTGGTGGTTGGGATGGTCGTGGTTGATAGTGTTCGTTGTGACTGAATGCGCCTTATATTCTTAAATCGTGTGTTCGATCCCAGGGCCATACGAAAGTTTTCGGAATTAGGGTACTACGATTTAAAAAAAAACGACTGGTTCTGTTTGATACAAGTGTTAAAACGAACAAATTGCTTTGATGATGATGTTTATAAAATTCAAATTTCAATTATTTCGACTATTGTAAGTCATAAAAACATGAAATAATATATGGAGAAATAAATTACTTTGAAATTCAATTAAAAAAATAAATGATCAAAATGGTTCGATAACAATTGCTCGTTTGCATCAAACGACAGACAACCCTATAACCCTATAAATCCACAATGTACGATTAGGATACTGTTGAGTAAATAACAGTCTAAATATTTTTGTATTTTTATTCTATATTATTTTGTATTATTTCTTGAGGTAATTTTCTAAATCGATCGTCTCTCCTTTTTTACAGTAGTAAAACTGTCTCACAACGAGTACACTTGGAAACAAGTTAATGGGTCCCCATTCCGCACCTTGGCGTACAGTTGCGAGCAAATTAACTAGGCATACTTAGTAATTACCCACTTATGAAGATTAATATAAATAAATCGGTTTGTGTCACGCGTTAAAACAGTATCTAAGCTTACTTGAATCTTATGTTCGTACGTTGCACTGGTGTTGAGGAATGTGATACTTGTAGTGGTAAGACTATTGCAGTGTCTGCCTGCATGGGGAATTACCACACCTTTGCCAGTTATTCAACCGCCTAGCAGTAGTGCGCAAGCATTACTGTGTTTCGGTTTGAAGGGCAATGTTATTAGATAAATTATTGGGTATGATTAAGAAGAGAAGTGATATATATAATAATAATATCAGTTCTCAATGTGACGAGCGCAGTACAGTGCAGCGCAGGATTTTGTTCGCAATTTCACAATTCCGGCACAACTACTGTTATAGGTGACACTACCACCAGGCGAGATATATCGCTAGACTCGTCGTTCATCATCATCAGCCCAGAGACGTCCACTGCTGAACGAAGGCCTCCCCCTTAGACCGCCACACTGTACGACAACCTACCATTTGCATCCACCGGTTGCCCGCGACTTTTACAATGTCGTCGGTCCACCTAGTGGGAGGCCTTGCTACGCTGCGTCTTCTGGTTCGCGGACGCCACTAAATAACCTTTCTGCCCCAACGGTTATCAGTTCTTCGAGCGATTTGGCCTGGCCATTGTCACTTCAACTTGCAAACCTTCTCGTCGTTACAAAGTATTTAAAAAAAATGAAATTTCTGAATAACCGTTTTTTAATTATTTACTATTATAAAGCGGACCAATCTTCGAATGAAAGAACAGCAGATTTCATCACATCAACATATCACTTCGAATCTGTCTCAGAATGACCAACCCAGCAGCAGTGCAGTGCTGCCCGTCAAAAGCAGTACTTATAAAAATAATGTAGGTAGGTATTTATGGTAGTGAATACTAAGTATGAATATCTAACACTAAGGATTGCTCTATTCCATGTATTGAGTCAAGGTTCAAGACAAAATGAACCTGTTAATAAAATAAAAATTTTTGTGATGTAAAAAGTTTTAAAGTTAAAAAAAGTAAGAGGGTTATAAGTTTTTTCTTAATAAAAGTTTTTCGCAATTAAAAGAAACCTATCCAATTGTATGAACAATACATCGAATTTGTCAAATTCTTAAAAAAAAAATGTGTTCTGAGTATAGAATTAATTATTTTGCGAGATTGGCCACTGTCAAACATGTTCTACAGTACACCATCGGTACTAAAAAGGGTTGCCAGTAATCGGCATCATTAGAAGGATTAGAGCTGTTGTAAAATATCAGCGCTCTAAATACTAAATCTACGGATATCTTTAATCTTTTCAGAAATGCTATGGGAAAGGAAGATGCTGTCTTACGTTGGCTTGTGTTGTGGTTTAATTAATAAGGATGTAGAAAATAGTCAAACTGTCTCTATAATTTTCCGGGAGTCAATAATTTTCATTCACGTTGCAACTGTGCCAGACCTTGTGTCAGAGTTAATATGCAGCCCGAATATTCTTGATTCTTGCTTCCGATATAGCTTGACGGTTGTTGTTATAAAAAATATAGAACAAGCGACTGGGACTGACAATTTAAAGTGTCCAACTCAAGGTACCACTTTTATAAATGCCCACCCATCCGAAGACTGACCGGATAGTCCTTTGCTTGTATTTGGTGACCACGAGCTCTACGAGTGCTAATATAATCATATCCTATCAAAATAAAATATATTTTTTATGTTCAACTGTGCTTTAAAGAAAAATAACTAATTTTATCTTTCACAGATACAGAAACCTTTTCAACTTTAAAGGTTGACACTTACGGCTTTAATTCAAAAGGTTACCGTTGTTTTATTTTATATATTTTATTTTCTGCCCTATACAATAAAGTGTCTATTCTATTTTTGTCTATAGTATTTTTTTATTTATTGTAAATCTGATAACAAAATATATTTTACAATATTAGTTATTTAGGTAACAAATTTTAAATTATTTCGTTCTTTTCTCCAGCTGGTAAAAATACCCAAAGCAGCAGCTGGTGTGTGTGTTTTAAAAATAAAACGTTCGTAAAATGCATAAAATCATCTTATCGACATCTCGAAATGCATTTTTAAAACAACTTGTTCCGAATACAAATTGCGATCGATTAATTCAGGGCTGTCGCTCTGTCTTGTATGTTAATGAAGGGAATTAAAACTTGGCATCCGACGAAACCATCGGTTCAAATTAATCGATTTGTTAACATCGGGATTGGATTGGTGGTTGCGGTTCGGTCAGTGATAATCCTGAATTGTGGTGATTTGAGAAGTTTGGATAAACCAATAAATAATTTACCATCGGAATGAACATTTACATTATTTACTATTTACTTCCTTCTTTATTTAGGTTGTATTTTGCAGCCCAAAAAAAATATTGATGTTTGAATCGCCCCCTAAAATCAATGTTATTTTTTTCGCATCCCGTTCAGCCCGCGGGCTCAGTAGATCACTTTAAGTATTTTTATTGGCGATTTCGTTTCAGGCCAAATTCTTTACCTCCATATAAAACAGTTGCATTTACCTCGAGAGCACTATTATTTCCGTACCTTGAGGCTTGAAGGCCGTAAAACCAGTTACTCAGAAATGGGGACAAAAACCTGTTTTCAACCTGTAACCCCAAAATTGGGTCAAAAGGTCCTGTTAAATTTTCGCCAATAATAATACCGAATTCCTATACGAGAAAGCAGGTCATCTTATGATGAATTTAAGCCAAAATGATGGTGGCAAAGCGGAAAGATGATAGAGATTGTTTCGGAAATACCTAAAATGCTCGTAAGATGGTTGAGATTGTGTCTTTAAAATTAATGAGAACCAAAACCTCGCATAACTTAAAAATATTGCCGTACTTAATTTGCCTTCTGATTAATGCTCATCTAATACATCTTTTATATTAGCGTATTAATTTGAGTGAGCTTTTGGTTGGTTGGTTTTAGACCACACACAATTTGTTTATGTCCAATTATTATTAAGCTAAACAATATTTGGCAATAAGGTTTTTCTGGGTTGTTTCGTCTTAGAACTATTCGTTCTAGACCTCATCCCATGATGTAATTTTCTCACAACTACCTCTTTTAGATTAATGACTCGTCTTACGGTCTTTTTATATAGAATCATCCCAGGTTAAGTATAGCCCGCTGTTATATTAAGTAATCTCGTGCCGACATTTTTAATAAAACCACTGTTAGTGGATACAGGTTTATCTCTCTTGGTGGTATTTAGCCTGTGGCATTACCCAACTGTCTGATTTTGTCCACACACATCATCCAGAAAACGTTGAATGCTGGACAAATGCATCTCCTTTAATAGGGGGGTTTAATCCCCACGCTTGGCGGCTTGGGGAAAATGCACCGAGAAGACGCTGCAACCCGTGCAATTTTTTTCACGTTATTTTTAATCAAAAAGATAAATCCATATTAACCTACGTAGTGTTATTGTCAAAATAAAATGTATGTAGCTTAGGTTAAGCTTAAAAAAAGTTGAAATGCGCGAAGAAGTTAAAAGCTTCTTGTCCTCATAAAACCTGAACTTTAATGTTATAGCACCTCATTATGTTTTCCGTGAACACCCAATATTCGAGTTATAACAATACGGTATAAAACATGGGCTTATCGAAATCGTGTAGGTACATTTCGATAATTACGGAATGGTATGATGACCGTCAGCGCTTTCAGTATCTTAACTACTTTCTCCCCGTACGTGATTTAGGAACCAGACTATTTGAAAACTTTTTTGATCTGTTTCATATAAATATGTAATTTGCTCTTGACAAAATGCATAGAACAGAAGGTTTATTTTCGCGGATTCAGTCTTTTCCCCATAGTAAAAGTTGTTCAAATAGATGAGTACAATGACCTCCTTTCTGCTTAGTAATACCGTTCCGTATAACCCTGTAGACAAAAGGTTGGAGTTGGACATAAAAAAATAGATGATATTTGAATGACAAAGACATTGAGTAAAACAAAACCAATAAATAAGCAAAATTTGCAAAACAAAACTTGCAAAAATTGCACTTTAATATTAAATAATTAATTATTCTTGTTTGACATAGAGTTATCTCTACACGGGCAAACACCGCGGGGTACAGGCTAGCCACATTTAAAGCCCAAAACTTACAAAAATAGCTAGAAACAAATCAATTAAAACAATACCAAGAATTATTAACAGCAGCGCACCGTATAAGCAAAACCAACAGCCCATTTAAAATCACACAAAAGATGGGGTACATAATTCAACTGAAGGGTTATTTAAAAACCCGGAAAAATATCCTCGGGCAAAAAGCTAAAAGAAATAAAATGAGGCTAAATGGCGGAAAAACACCAAGTTCATAAAGGACACATGAAAAGTACGAAAATACGTAAAAAGAGGAAGCGTAAAATTAAGGGCAAATGCACGCACGAAGCTTTTGGCAGCTGCGACAGGATTATGCGGCTGTATTGACGCAGTAACCGACAATAGTGACTTGCGTTTGATCCCATCGAAAAAAATTCGTGTTACTCTGGAAAAGACCGCTTGACTCGGAATCTCTCGATTCTGAGTCGTATTTACTAACCAATGAGCTTATTGAAGTACCTATAGATTTTCATACCACTGGCTTTTAAATGATGGAAAAAAACGTGGGACATCTGTATAATTATTATGCCCGTAGAAGAAAAATGCAAATGGTAAATGGGCCAGCGTGGTAGATATTATGATCCAATCGCCCTTCTAAGGCAAGCCTAACTTTAGCCATTGGATCTATCAACGTGCTGATTATGCTATGCGTTCGACCGCGGTATTGAAATAGCACGTATTACAACAAATAACAATTTTATGAATGGCGTTAGTTGCACCCGATCACAGTATCGAAATTGATCATTTTACCGGTTCCATCAATATTGTATCAGCGTGCGAAGTGAATTGTAAGAGAGAACGAAAGAAGTGGCAACACGACCGTCAAGTTGCTACATCGAGCGCCCAAAACAGACTTGATCACAGCTAGACATTTCATAGGAGCATTTAAACGCGGCATCAAGGTTCCGAAAAGCGACTGCATGAATCTCACACACTCTTATGCAATTCTAACACTGCACTGCGCACGCGGCAGTGCGCGGAAAACGGAGCAACTCCAACTCGAGAGCATGCGTTGCCAGAGTGCTGTACCGTGTGTTTTCTACACAAACTGAGGTATTCCGGTGCAACGTTAAAAACGCAGCTCTGCACACCGCCGTCTTGCGCGGTGCAGATTGTGATACGCCTTAAAGTCGCTAGTGTGCTCAGACCCTAAAAGGGCAGAAAAAATACGTGACCCCAAAGTTTCTTAGGCCACCTTGTAGAAGGCTGTTTTCCTAATGAAAATCCTGTGACGATATTTTATTTAGAAATTGATTTGAATTGTGGTTTTTTATTCCAATATCTTTGGGGCTAACAACAGAAACGTTTTATTTTAAGATTTTATATTGAGGTGTCAATGAGGTGAGGTGATTTTAATTTTAGAAATATTGAGATTTAGAAATTTTAATATTTTAATTTTTTTTTTATATTATGTTTCTACAGGTTTAACTATATTTTATACAATTCGGTTAATTTAAAACATACTTGAATAGTGGGAGTTATTATTTTATTTTTACTAATAGCAACTGCATTTATATTATTTAATAAATATATTAATCGATTTTTATTAGAAGGACAAATAATTGAATTAATTTGAACAATTTTACCCGCTATTACCTTAATTTTTCTACAAGGGTCTGAAATCCATTTGGGTACCTACATACATTTTATTTGAGTTTCATTGTAAATTGGACTTAATCATCACTGGCCTGGTATGACTTTGACTGTACTTTGCTTGACAGAAGCATATAGTAAATATAATAGTAGAAGCTAACACAGGAAGAAAGATGAAAAATTGTAGTTGGAGTATCATAATTATTTGGTTTTATAATTTTTTTTTGTAGGTCGTTTTCCTCCGTTAAATGGGTAACAACCTCAATACTTTATTATAATTACTCGACCACTCAGCCTATACGAACTTAAGTACCTAAGTACCTAGGTAATTCCAAAATATTCTGCAATATGTTCCGGAAATTGTAACAAAAAATGCAGCAATAAGGTAGAAACTCCCTTCTCGTTACGAGATCTGTGTCTATTCGACTCTTAAGATATGCAAAGCTACTTCAACAGAATTATAAGGTAATTTTCCGTGAATCAGCCAGCAATTTAAGTGAAATTATCGTGTAATGTACTGGATGAAGTTACGACTACATTAATGAGATTTTAATGTATGAATGACATAATGGTTTCATGAAAGGCGATTGAGTTATTTTGGGGAGTGTTTTAAGTAGTCACAATTTTTTATTTTCTTTTTGAAATTGACAAAAGTTAGCCCTATAGTGTAATTATCTGGTAGAGGTCAGTGTTATAATGTATGGCTGTAATACCAATAATTTTGAAAACAAGCTTTTAATACTATTTGGAAGTACTTAAGAGTGCTGTATTTATCTGGAATACGGTCTTTAACGAAAATTCGAAGGGCAAGACGACGAGGCAATTATTTGCAGAATCAGCCTGTCATTTAATCCAGTACTACAAGTCCACTGCTGGACTTAGGCCACATATGCTATTGAATCTCTTCTCCGGAGTCCAAACGTTTTCCTCGCGATGTTTTCCTTCGCCGAAAAGCCAGTAGTATAAAACTATGTGAAACTCCGAGAGCTCAGCTTACAATTCAGGCGGTCTCTTGACTAGGCTACAACGACTATTACGCGACGGATAAGTTATTTGCTTTACATCATTCCGGTGCCCAATTTCTCTAATTTTCTCACTGATACCATAATTATCGATTGTTATCTGTTTGTGATTTGATGGAGCTTGATAGGACGAGTGCATTTAGCAATAAAATTGTTTTTAAAACTTCCTAATGTAGGTACAACTTAAATAAAGTGAGTCGTCGTCAAAAGTCATCCTGAAAACTAGAAGAAAATATTAAATTATCTACCTACACGCAAGAATACGAATAGGTCGCGCACAACACGAAAAACGGATGTTTTATAATATTTAAAGATAGAGCACACAAAGAATGCGGCTCACTTGAATTGGTCATAACAGAGGATTATTCATGGCCATGGATACAAGTCCTTCAGCCGTAATACACCAAAAGTTTTGTGATGGGTTCCATTCAAATATGAGTCTTAGTCAAAGTCACGGTCACGTCTAGTGAACTTACTCCAAAATCTGTGCCGTTAACGCGAGTAACATGAGTGATCCTCGATTGACTGATCAACTCTATAAAGACGTAATTTTACCTACGTCGTCGACAAGCACTCTGTCAATATGACAACTTAATTCGTCAATTTAACGTCAAAATTAACGTTTATAGACGACGAAATTAACTTTTCACGTGCGGGTAAATGCAAATATTTTGTACTTGATTCGCGATTAGGCATTCCGTTTTCGTAATTGACATGTTTTTCGAATATTGTGAACTAGCTGCTCTCTACAATTTTATGTATTTATTTATTATTTGGAAAACAAACAGCTATTACAAAAAAAAATATAGGACACAGAAAAACATGAACAAGTAAGCCAAAAAAGTTTTCACAAATAGCAGAGTGCATACAATCCTGTTGAAAGTTACTCACAAAACTCGTAAAAATTATCTTTCAGGGGACAGTATTTTTTTTAAATCTGATAACAGATGAAATGGTATAATAATCATCATGACCCTATATAGCTTTGGCTATACCTAGGGGCACGGCTTCGCTTGCCGCCTCAAGTGCTATATGCTCAAAAGGTGAAACCCATACCATTCCGGTCACTTCACAGCCTATATAAAAACAAGTCGAACGCTATCACTCTCACGACGACGAACTGATACCATTTCGTAATTTACAAATCAAATAAAGTTGCTAAACAACATAATTAAATTGTAACACTAGTCTTGTGAAAGATCGATAAAAATATTTGTCTAGTACACGATATCGATATTTATTAAATTAATAAGCCAGCAGCTGTGAAGATGGACAATTTAGATAAACGTTGCTTAAGTTCAGTAGTTCGCTTTGGTTGCGCTTTGCTAGTGCCGTGCTTGCTTAATAGATTTGTATCAATAACTAATAGGATTAATGGTTACCTACTGCTAATATTTTGAGACAACTAACGTGTTAATTTAATTTTATAAATATTTTTATTATTTTATTTAAATTTGATTTCACGTTTATAATATACGTTTACACATTAAGCATTTTTTATTCCAATCTGTAATCCTTCTATTCCTTCGACTTATATTATTCAATAGATACCAGGTACCTATAATTAGAATCTATTGAAGTTACAATAAAATTTATTCAAAATACAGAACCTTTATTCATTCATTCTCGGGAAACAATTTCTGACAACTATCAACACTGGCCATTTCTTTGACAAGAATGTCTTATCTCTTTTTGACGTAATTAGTTTGACGGCAGAATAAACGAGCAGTTTATTTTGATTTGGTTATATTGGTTTCAAAGCTACGTCTTGAAACCCGGAAGTGGAAACGTATTATTGAGATGATTTGAGGGCTGTGTGTTGACGTTTCGTATGTAGTGTAACATATAAGATCGTTGGTTTAGATTAACTATAATGTCGAAGATTTAATTTGTTTGAACCAGTAGATTAAACTTTGCTTTAAAATTTTAAGTAGTACGTACCTTTTACCAAAAATATAAAACGTATAACATCCATTTAGTTGAGGTTGGATTGTTTTTTTTACGGATCTGCTGATTTTTATTCGCTTTAATTAATTACCCATATCGAGGTTACTTTGTTAAAAATTGGTCATTAAGATTGTTTTATAACAGATAGACATGTTTTACCAAACTCGCCAGGTGGTAAGAGACGGGTTGCCTAGACAAAATCAATTCACTCTAGCTTTGAAGAGGGAACAGTTAGTTCTCCGGAAATAGAAGAAGACCCGGCCGGGGAAGACGGCAGAGAGTTCCATTCTTGTGAAGTACGAATTATGAAAGTTTAGCTCCTAAACCGATGCCTACGGTTTTCGGGATGTCCACTAGGAACGGAGAATTTCCCCCTTTTGGCTTATTGTTACCGTTACGCATAACTTATATTTTATGCAATGGTGTAACGCGACGTTCGCCAGGTGGTAAGCGTCACGCCTGCCCAGGACAGTAGCAGTGCCAGAGCATTGTGAACTTGCGAACAAAATCCCGTGCCGCATTGCGCACGTCACCCTGACTGAGATATTAGATGTCAAATATCTTCGTGCTCATTAATTTATCTAATTCTTGCACACTACTACTTGGTGTTTAAATAACTGGCAAAGGTACTTCTCCAGGCGGACTCTGCAATAGAGACCAACCGGTATAAAACTATGTTCAAATTATCACAGCCATTATAATATTATTTTTTTGTGTATAGGAAAACCTTAATTACCATGATGTAGACAAAACTTAATTCATCTTGCATGAGGATTTCTCCAGCATACGTTTTGCTAATTGTGAATCATCAATTAGCAGTTTAGTCATACCGGGATCATGGTTATTTATAGCTAGGCTAGTACTCAACTCTGTTGTATGTTTAGAAGGTCCAGAGCCCCCCCCCCCCTCCCGCCCTCCCCCTTGCATACGATGAAAATAAAGATGGGTTTCAAAATTACAATACAATTATATAATATCGTCTTTGTGCTACCTCCTTGCATTCGTGTTTATACCCCATAAACTCAAATCCCGTTTCTCCATCTTTGTAAATTTTTGGACCCTCGGATCCCCCGTTCTTGTAAAAGCTATAGCTACAATTACTTGCTTGAACTTGTGCACATTATACAATATCTCTACAACTCAAGATTTCGATATCTAACAATAGATACAGTACTAATAATTATAACAGTTATGTTATAACAGTAGCTACAGCTACTATTACGAAATGCAGGGCAATAAACTGGCAACCTTTGGCACGGCTTGCACCGCACTGATTGACCAATAGCAGACCGAGTTGGCAACGTCTCACCAGCCTTGACATGTACATGATCTGTTTAGTTACTCGCGCGAGTGGGCGTTCTAGTGCAAACGGGGCATGATTCGATTTATGTGAGAACTTATTTTATTTTTTTAACCGACTTCAAAAAAGGGGGAGGTTGTATGTTCGACTGTATAAATATTGTTCTTTTTTTCAAAATTTTCTAAAAATTTTACAAATATCAGAACTTAATAATTGTGAAATGGACAAGTTTCGATTCGAAAGTACTGGGTCTAAAAGGTCTCCTTCTTTAAAATAAGGAATATGGTGAATAGTAAAAAAGCACGTGTTTTATTTACCTACGTATTTTTAACCAACTTTAAAAAAGGAGGAGGTTCTCAATTCAGTTGTAATAAAAAAATGTTTGTTACCTCAGAAGTCCGTCATTATTTTAAAAACAATTTGTTTTTTTTTAAGGATAGGTCTCATGGAAATTTAATCAAAATCGGTTCTGTAGTTTGGTATTACAATAAAAAAGATGACGGGGTATTTTTTTACCCGTAGTACTAAAGGTATTAAGACTGGTAGTACCACGGGCAATAATAGTGACTTCCAAGTAAACATAATTGAAGCCGGTTGTTTCTTTTATAAAGTGCTTTTAGGTAGCACTATATCTATGTCACTCGGGATGATGTAAGAATTCTAACGATACACCGTTCATTTAAATCTGTTCAGTCAATTAGAAGTCATGGTGGAACAAAGAAACTCACATAGGATACATGACCCCTGAAAACATTACACTCCTTTTTGGGCAGTCGTGTAATAAGAGGTCGTCGAATACGACGAAGAGAGAAAATAAACATTTGGCATTTGTTTTATAATTGTTTTTTCAGCGTAGGTACACATAACTACCGCTGGTGATACATATAACTACTGTTGGTGATACGCCTAGCTACCGCAAGTGATACACATAGCTACCGCTAGTGATGCACATAACTACCGCTAGTGATGAACATAACTACCGCTATAGCTATCGCTAGTGATGCACATAACTACCGCTAGTGATACTCGTAACTACCGCTCGTGATACACATAACTACCGCAAGTGATACACATAACTACCGCAAGTGATACACATAACTATCGCTAGTGATGAACATAACTACCGCTATAGCTATCGCTAGTGATGCACATAACTACCGCTAGTGATACTCGTAACTACCGCTCGTAATACACATAACTACCGCAAGTGATACACATAACTATCGCTAGTGATGCCCATAACTACCGCTATAACTACCGCTCGTGAAGACCATCCCTATAGTCTCCATCCTTGAAGGAGTCACGTCTTGCACCTTGTAATCGAATGAAGCGCGTTCAATATTAATGGCAGGTACGAGTGCCCACTGTGTACATTCATTCAATTTCCCCTTGAGACGTTTCTTTAGAATTCTAAATAGATACCTACTCGGGTGAAGTCAATGAGTTAAAATTAACTTAAAACAAACTTTAAGATCTAAGAATATTTCTATCTAGCAGTGTCTCGAATTTCTCAAAAAAAGTTTGTGTGTTAAGTACAATAATTTTATTTTTTTACAATAGTTTCTTAATAATTTTAACCTATCTCAAACTGTCATATGAATCGGGTAAGCCATTATGACATATGAAGTCAGAAACATACACACTCACCAGGCAATTACAAAGCTTAGCATTTATTATATTGTAAAATCAGAGTTTAAAATGTAAACCTTGTCTTTCTGTCCCAGTATAGCTTGGTGGAGTAGAGTGGGATTATTTGAGTGATCTAAGTCCAATTTAAAGAAATTTGATCGTAAAGACCTCACCGATTGATAGTTAGACAAGCCAAAATTATTCTTGATGGTAATCATCATCATCAACAGCCACAAGATGTTCACTGCTACGCTTAGGCCTCCTCCTTAATAGGGAAATCAATTATTGATGGCGTGTCATCATAATGAACAACATTTTCTATGAAAAGCCTATTCGCTCGAAAGAAAAACAATTGTTTTGAAAATTCGGTCGAGGTTGAATAGCGTTTTTCTAAGGAACAAGTTAAAAAAAAGTAAGTCAATAAAGTCGGTCAGTAAGTAAGTCAGTCTTTCGATGGGCCTGCAGTGCTCAACGGAAGACCAGCGCCGGTTGTTCACAACCGGCATCATGCTTAGTTGGGGCCGGTTTGTGGCAAAAGATAAAACTATTTATTTATTTTTTACTTTACTGTGTTCAATGTAATTGTTTTTTGTTTATATTTATTGCCACAATTAAACGATTGTCTATTGTCTACAAGTATCGCTCAGTTATCGCTTTTCCGTGGTAACAGCTGATATTTTTTGCGTTTTCAGGTTTAGTGTCACTTCTTCTTCAAGTCTTCAACAGCCGGAAGACGTCCACTGCTGGACGAAGGCCTCTCCCTTAAAGGGAGGTGTTGCCATAATCCCCGCGCTTGGCAGTGTCACAGTAAAAAAAAAACTAAATTACGAGTAAAATGACTTACTAGATCACCTGTGTTGCAATCAAACATCCCGTATTTAATGTTACTCTTTAAAATTGATGCCTATTAATTGAAGTACAGTCATTCTTTGTTTCTTCTATTGTACTGGGTGACATTAAGTTCATGGGTATTATCTTAGAGTCATACAACTCATCGTAATGAACAACTTTTACAACGAAATTGCCTTGCAAATCGCGTAAAAAAGTCAGCTGATCCATTCATTTTTTCGTTTGTAAAAGCATTTTTTGTATGGGACAGCTGATTTTTTTTCGCGCTTTCAGAGTTGGTTTCATGAGGAAAGTTGTTAATTAATATGAGTTGATAATCTATCTAGATCTATGGAGTTGAATGACCATCTAAGATAATTCCCACGAATCCAATGATAATTAAAAAAAGTTTTTATTACATTTTATCTATAGCCAAAAGTTTTAATTACATTTTTATCTATAGCCCCAGGACAACGCAACAGAAAATGCGTGGGGCTCAAAAAGTTGTTTCAAATACTCCTAGCTCAGCTGAATGAAAGAACTCGAAAATATTTAGCAGAATAGTTTGTTTTGTCCCAAAGTACTCGAAGCCCCGACGAAGTTTCCCTGACATTTGGGAAAACTTTACTTGTTATTTCTTTTTTAATTAGACAGATCCTTAGAAGTGTCTGGGCTAGGCTCTTTTTGGGAGAATAATATACAATGTGTAACAAAAAGGTTCAACAATACTGAAGATTATGTATGCACTCATCATTATAAACAAATTTTACTGTGGGACCAACCCTGAAATCGTGAAAAAATAATCAGCTGTTCCATACAAAAAGTTCATTGACCTTGGACAAAATGTATGGAACAAATAATATTTTTTTCGCGTTATCAGGGTTGGCCCCCATAGTAAAAGTTGTTTATAATGATGAGTATATACATACCCTTCAGTATAGTTAAACCTTTTTGTTACACATTGTATACTGTCCACACGCTATTTTCAACCAACTTCAAAAAAGAAGGTTTTTAATTTTTTGTTATGTATGTTACGCGATTTCTCCGCTAATAATGAACTGATTTAGATGAATATTTTTTTGTTTGGTAGGTACAACTTCAGAGGTAGTCTCATATAAATTTTATCGAAATCGGTTGAGTAGTTTGGTTTTTAAATCAATATTACTAGAAAATATGAAGATGGCATCCAGGTATTCGAAGTTGAAGTCGGTTGTATTTTTTTTTAAAGCGTATTATGTGTAGACAATTTGTAGTGCCCGCGATTGAAATAGTTGTTGCTTATTGATACTATTCGATGCGCGAAGCACGCAGACTTTAGTGTCTTTAGAAGAGGTTAAGATAAAATCTGTCGGGAAGAACAAAGTCGATGTAGGTTGTTTCATTCCGTGGCCGTATATTTATAATCATAAGACGTACGTCGAAAAGTCAGAATGTTTCGTAGCTTTTTTTAATAGTTATTTATGATACTAGTGCGGTAAGTTACTCGTGACTCGTGAGCTTGGCAAATGAGAGTAGAAATTAATAGGTGCGCAACTATCAGTAGGTATATAATAGTTCTAAATACTAGCAACCCTGTAGTACATCAGAGCAAGACGATTGGATGATTATTCATAGTATTGCCAGGAAAGCAGATAAGTTTCAATTCAACACATTTTTGCCAATCTATACGTATCCAAGGGAGATCCTCAATGGAACTTTTTGTGAGAAGAGAAGATGGCCGAAGACGTGCTGCGGCAATTTTCATACAAAACAATGCCATGCATTAAGTTTTTTCGAGGTAGTGTGGGGCGGTAATTATTTTGCCAGACATCAATTGTGAGCTGCATTTCAATTGATAGGAACAATAGGTCGTTTGGAACTTCCGGCGGGGCTTGGGCTGTGTTGGAAATGAAAGCGATGAAGGTTTTACCGTTTAGTTAGAAAAAAGATTTGTGAGATATGCAATTATTTGAGCCGTTTCATCTTTGTTTTCAAACCAGAAAAACGGAAAGAATTGTCCTTATTGTACATGAATGTAAAATAGAAGTTATTATGTTTGATAGAAATGTATATAAAGACATATCTTGTGAACGTATTTTATTACTCTCTTTTTTTATAATAAAAAAGTGTTTTGCTAGCTGATCGCGAATCTTTCGCATTTGTGGGCATATCATTATAGAACTAGAGGTCCCCCGCGACTTCGTCCGCGTACGGAAAAATATCGCCCCGCTCCCAAATAGTCGTATCTTCCATATCGCTGGGTTAGTTACTAATTATTTTCCTCCCCATATTATATCACGAATGAATTTCTTCAAGTGACACATTTCAAACTATTATAGCTAAACAAAGGTTTAAAGAATCCGAGACGTTAGTTAAAAGAATCTAAAAATAATCCTTCGGTTAGTAAGGATTAGCAGATTGCAGATATTAATGCAATTCGTAGACGCCATCCCCTTCTGACTTAATGCGGCTCTGGGCACGGATCGTGGTCGCGTGGCCATTTAAACCTGTGTAATTACTTCCTGGTGACGACCCTGCATGTGAATTGAGTCATGGAGCGTGGCTGTAATTTGAGTATACAGTGATTTTATACCATTACAGATGAGGTGCGGGCGCACTCGTCGCGAAGACGTTTCAGTGACTAGATTTCATCTTCGGCCTACGGCAAGGACCAAGGTTACGAAGTATTGTTACGATATATTTTTATTCACCAATAAATTCATTAATTACATAGTTCATAGTTATTTATTGGTAAATCCATTATTTAAAAGTCATGTATTAAGATTTAAGATTACATTGTATTAATATATTTTATACTAAACAAGTAGGTTTAAATCACTATGAATTGCGTCTAAGAAATAATAGTAATACTACAAATAATTATAATAGGTAATAATTATTATTGCATCAACAAATCCATTTGACCCCAAGAAAATCTCATTTGTCTAGGCCTGTAATAAAACTCACAACTCAGCTCTGAATGATTATGTTGCGCGACTTCTTCCAACTAGGCTACTACTACTTCAACCAGTTACCTAGTTGTAAGTTTTCTATTGACTTAGACCAGAAATTACTGGGCACGAAGAGATTTGACATCTAATATCTAAGGGTGATGGTTTTGTTCGTTACGGGCAGGCGTGATGCTTACCACCAAACGAACGTTGCACTCGTATCGACACCCCATTGCATAAAAAAAAGGTGCGAGGCAGGCTAAATAAGTGTCCATTGCTTTACCACCAACGTGGTAAAAGCTCTAATGACAGGATATTACGTTAAGGCTGAGCGCACGGCACTAAAGCTGCGTGGAGCGCACTTTATTGTGCTTAAACTATCTCTTGTATCACCGCCCTTAGTTGGAATAGCTGTTTTATAGTCGGAGAGTTAGTTTCAGGTTTAAAATTATTTTAAAACACTAGCGTAGAGTGTAGAGGAAGGGTGTTGTTTATCGGTTAGAGTTTTGGTTTGTTGGTCTGTTTTGATATTTATCTACATTTCGCATGTTTTCATTTTAAGGGTTCCGTAATCTAAAGAGTGTTCAACGAGAACCAATCATTAAGCCTGCCGTGAGTGTTTGGGTTCTTATGACCCTTGTTTCCAAACCTTTATAGGTAGATAGCCGTTTACATTTTTCAACTATTGTACTTACTACGTACCTTTGATCAAGAGCAGCCTCCTCTTGGATCTGAATCTGGTATTATTGTGTTAGTTATGACAACAATTAACGCACTATAAGTGTACTCTTTCTCTTTTTTTCTCTAGTGGACGTCTCCTGGCTGATAATGATGAAAATAATGATGAAGTACTCTTTTCATTGTGTTATTCGCTTTTAACAGCTCATTTGAAGTGTATGACATAACTTTGTAAAGCGTCTAGCAAATTATAACACAGACTCAAAGAGTTATTTTTATATTTTCAGCAGTATTATGTAAGTATAACTCTTGTCAAGAAGCTCAATAGGTTACGTGAATTTGCGTAACCTTGTCAAGAGGTAATGATAGAGAAAACGTATTTATTTGTATGGAATATAATTTACTAGGCTTCATAAAATTTTTAGCTGTCCAAAAGCAATTAACATAATGCACTGTATATAATTACATAACCCTACTGCTACAAATATGAAAGACCTCTATTGGTCTGTTTCTTTCAACGAACAAACAAGGCCAATTATAATCGAATAATTTATTTTCGTGTCGCCAATTATTGTAGTCATTCACAAAACAAATGTTTAACACACGTACATACGCACATACAGGTACACGCATTGTATCTGTCATGTTAATCTAAAACAATAGGTATTCAAATCAGTCACCATTTATATGTTGAACGTACTGAGACCGTGAATGAAATGATCATTGGACATTCTAGTGATAAAATGTGCTTAAATTTTTCAGGCTAACAAAATGTATATCTCGTAATAAGTAATTATAAAACTGTTGTTCAAAATAATGAACGAAAATATATGAAAAGTCACTTTAACCGTACGAAGTGTGTCGTAAAAAGTTCACCGTAAATATTAGTGTGCGTTTCCATTGAGGAGGAGATAATCGGAGCTTGAGATGTTCAAGAATCAACGAACTTACATTTATATTGATTTTATTTCACACAGCGCCATCTATCTTCAAATTAAGCAAAGCTTGCGCTATGGGAAGCCAATTACTGATGGGATACTTATGAAAATATATTTGTTTATTTACACATATAGCTTAAAACGTATTTGACTAACGATGACATAAGGAACTGAAAAGTGGTCTTTAACTGCTGGAGAAACTCAGAGTTGCACAACGGGGAATGGTGAGAGCTGTGCGCGGAGCTATGTGCGATATAATCTGGAACGAGGATATTGGCCAAAAAATCAAAGTTACCGACATAAAGCTCGCAGGGTTTGCAAGTTGAAGTGGCAATGGGCAGACCACATCGCTCGAAGAACTGACAACCGATGGGGAAGAAAGGTTCTTGAGTGGCGACCGCGAAACCAACACACGCAGCGTAGGTAGGCCTCCCACTAGGTAGACCGACGACATTGTAAAAGTCGCTGGCAACCGGTAGATGCATATGGCAGGTTGTCGTACAGTGTGGCGGTCTAAGGAGGAGGCCTTCGTTCAGCAGTGGACGTCTCCGGGCTGATGATGACGATGACAAAAGCATAATAACTAACTAATAAAATTAATAGTTAGGAAAGCGATAAGAACTAGGCTTATTTGAAGGCAGAAAAGCTATAAATATAAATACTATTTGTTCAGTTTCATAATACGAAAAAAAAAAAAGATATTACGTCACATAATTTATTGTCCTGGGTGGGAATCGCAACCACGTACTACAGCTTTCAAAGTAAAATACTACCAACTGAAGTCAATATCTTCCAATGTCTTTCACCTTTCCATTAGCAGATGTAAAAGCAGCTGTTTCTATCAGCTGGCTCCCTTACTACTGTTGTATTATAATGTCCTCCCCCAACTATTGCAAATCTCATGTAAAAAAAGCAAAAACCATCTGCGAATACTTTACTGTGTAGCTCTCTGAGTAGATTTCTTATCAATGAATGGGCATATTGGGCTTGCCTCAAACTTGAAACTAATAATGTATTAGGGATATTCTTGGGTGTAATCGATACTTTAGCTTTCATTTAACCAGTTTTTTGTAAAAAATATATTTATATGTATTAATAAATATTGAATATTTATAAATTAATTTTTAAATATTTATATATTTTTATTTATTAATATTTGAGATTGCTCAGCCAAACATTGTTTTGTTTTTATGCAATTATTTCCTATTCACGTTTTTTATACAGAAAAATTGTTTCGTTCGTTCATTCAAACTTAATCCTTTACTTACGCAGTAAAAATGTTAATTACTTAAAAATATTAGCAAAGTGCATACCTACTCTGTTATATGCATAACACTTTAATTTTGCTTACTTTATGCGGAAATGTACTTTATAGCTCACAATACATTTTGTTTCAGCGCTACACAGGTTTTTCAGTACAACATTTGGGTGCTCTATACGTGCCATAAAAGTATCACAGTAATATTTTTGATAGTTGACAAGAGCCATTTGGTTACCTCTCACATGAAGAAAATAATAAACACACCTCGATATAGCCCAGAGTGGGAACTTTACTGGAGTACAAAAATGAGGGGTCGAGACCACTTTGCCTGGTGTTTAGGTTTTATGGCAAACCTAAAAAATACGTAGCATCTACCATCAGTTGAGGGGATGAACGTTTAATCCACACCGCACCACATCCAATCAACTTTTTCCAAAATATCGACATCGATAAACTTTCAAAAATCACATCTCTATCGATACTGATACCCCGAAACAAAAAAGTTCGCCGCTCCATATTACAAAGAACACCCTAATTGGGTAGCAGATGGTTACCACGTGCCACGACTTTCCTTCAAACACATATTGTATGCTAATTTCAAACTTAAATTAAACACGTAAGGACCAAAATAGCTTTCCACAAAATAATGCCAGAGTCCTTTGAAGCCTCAAAAGTGTTTTCTTTGAGTTTGAACTTTGTGATAAAAGGAGTAGAGTTGGGATTTGCTTGGGGTTGTAAAGATATCCCAGGAGGTTGAATTCCAGATTGGGCATAAAAGCGCGGCTTCTTAAAAGTTTTTTTTACACAAGGTCGGATGTTTACCTTTGGAGATTAAGTTATGTGGGTCAGATGCCTTGCTCGGATCAGGTTTGGCGCGAATTAGGACCAACATACTCTCATACAAAGACTTGATAGCCGAATTGAGGAAAAATGAAGACAAACACGGATTTAAAATATCATATCACTGGCTTTTTGGTGAAAAAAAACATCGTATGAAAACCTTAACTCCGAAGAAAATTCATTAATGTAAATGATATGTGAATGGACGAACTCCCACCGGGCCAGCTTGGTAGACTTCTAGTAGTTTGTAGCGAACTGAGACTCGTGACCACATATCTTCCAAGCCAATGTAGCACATATTACAATTTGATATGTGTGTTTGCACGAACCACTTGCTTACAAAATTTCATAAAGATCGGATCAACGGTTCACAAGTTATCGTCAAACAAACATATAATACGCGAACCCATTAAAATAAAAAAAAATAAAAAAAAAATATGTGAAAACGCCGACTTGTACCGTTAGACTCGGAGACCTTCGCTTCGTTTGGTCAATAACCTAATAATATTAATTTAGGCAAGTAAGTTTTTAAAAAATTACCCCCTAATACTAGTTGCATGGTAAAATCATGCAACTGGTTAACCGAACAGGCAAAAAGAGGAACGACGACGTCTGAAAAAAATTGCAAAATTTGCTTTCACCTGTTTGGATATATGAATGCTGGTACTCGCGTACAGATCGTATTTTTCAACTAATATTGACGGAATTTGTACAGGTATTACAATTTCATAGATTTTTTGTTATTGGCCATTTTTGATTGGATTACTTAGATACACTCCCCTTTTTAGCCCCGTTTTAGCTACGGCGCCATGTTTGTTTGATTCCACATGATATGGAAGTTTGTGCTCACGACGAAGAAGTTATGGCAACAGTAGACAATGTTGCCATAACAACAGTAGACACTGTTGCCATAACAACAGTAGACACTGTTGCCATAACAACAGTAGACACTGTTGCCATAACTTCTAGATTGTTGTGAAATACGAGTAGCATACTATCTCTATCTCTCACTCCAGGTTTCAGCTGTGAAGGTTTTGTTTTGCGCCAAAGTTAAAAAAAAGAGATTATTCAGTGGGATCGGAAGTTCGGGAGCGGATCCTTACCTGAAACAAATAAATTTTTATTTATTTTTATTGTTCAAAGCCTCGAATATAAATCAACTGTACTCGTAAATGCAAGCTTATGAGCGACATGAAACTTGGTCAAATTATTGAAAATGTACATAACAGTTTCAGTTTTCATTATAACAAATCACAAAAAAATTACATTTTGTGTAGGTATGTGATTTCCGGCAATCCCACGAGGGCTGGCTATAAAGTGCATGTTTTTTTTACTGGCATAAGTCTTTATTAACTACAACAAAATAGAAAGACTACCTATCCTACTACACAAAAAAGAGGATTTTATCCAGATCCGATGAAAGTCCAGAGACAATCCGAGTGTATGTTTGCAACCACCTTCAATAGCTTCTTATCTACGTAACGTCATCAAGTCAGATGTAGTCAAACGCATATATGAAGACCTTGTAGTACCCATCTACAACACTACACAACACAACATTAGTATGGTATATAGAGAGGAATTTAGGCATGTAGGTAATTTAGTAACCTAGATAAATATAAAAAAAACACATCCTAGTATCGTTTGAATCAAATATTTTTATCGATTGGAAATTGTATAAACATTTCCGAATAAATTACCTACAGCAATCGGTTCCCAGTAATAAATATTTTTACAGACATTAAGCCTACTTTACTTCATAAGTTGATAACATTCGTTAAAAATGAAGATGGGAGATTAAACTGTCACTTAATAAAGTTCCGAAGTAGACGGTGGTGAAACCGGCCATTCATCGAATTAAAAAGTAAAGCTCAATGTCAGAGTGTCATCTGATTACGACGACTTCACTAATTTCGGTTACTTAATCAGAGATCAGAGGTTAACTTGAAGTTGGTACCTTATTCATTATAATTAATGTTTTAATAGCAAAATATAGGCCAAAATTCATTAAATTAATACAAATTGGTTGCGTGTCCATGCTAATCATTCTTATATTTATTAACTAATCTGTTTGAAAGTTTTAGTTCGAGAGCTCCTGTAATAAATATATACTTCACGTTTGCTGATAAATATTCTGTGAATCGCTGTGTTGTTTTAACAAATTAAAATTTTCTCGCTTTACATTTTAAACCGGTATCGTAGTTATTCGGCTAAATAAAATATACACCTATGTAAAAATATCATATTATTCTTTCCTTGTTTTCAGTTGAGATTGGCGCGGCAGATAACAATAAACAAAACTTCGCCTAGCAGATTGGAGTAGAGAGATGGATTGACGCTATTGATAAAGTAACTATCAAAACCTTGAACAAATAAAATATATATATAGGTAATTCAATAAGCGTTATTTTTTTATTTTAAGTGGAGCGATTAGTTAATCGAGTAATAGGGTTTTATTCACTTACGTCATTATTCTATTTTGTTATATTTTTACTTTCTGTGTTTACTTTTAATATCTATCTTTTTTACTTTCACGCAGTTTTTTATAACGTAAAATGTTGGACATTTGTAAGAGTTCAGGCGGGGGCCGCAGAAATTATATTGTAATTACATATAACGTAGTCTCCCATTCTATGAATGTAAGACCATCGGTCACGGTGTTATTAGTCATAAAATGTGCATTAATCACGGGAAAGTTTAATTTGTATTAATATTAATGTTATATAATTTATTGCAATGAATAAAATGGTCATCATATTAGGCGAATAAGCTTATACTTATTATTTATTAATATATTCTTATAATTATTATAGATTAATAAAAAATAAATATAAGGTTTGGGTGTTTTATGTATTATAAGTATGTAATTACAACAATAAAGTAAATAAGTATTGTAATAGGTATTTGGCTCCCACCGTACAAGTTTTGCATGGTTTGGGGCTAGATGGCGCTGTGTGAAATGTCCACCGATATTAAAAATATTATTACATTGATTTGCAGATGTGTACATCGTGATCGGTAATTTGATAGTTTTGGATGATGGTTAACAATTAAAAACTCTGATAGAGATAACTAACTATCTAGAGACTAGAGTAATATATGGTGGAGATTAATTAGGCAAAAAACTAATTAAAAAAATAGATTAACTTTTAATTGAAAGAAATGAATGAAATTTAAAAAATATAAATTAACGTGTTCAACATTTCAACTGGTGTTTTAAATAAATATTTATTTTTAGTAAGTAGGTTGGTATTATTTAAGAGAACCCTAATAAGATTAAGACTTATATTTTGGTAGTAGTAAACTAGTGAAATCATTTTATAAAATCTAAACTCTTAGAATGATAAAGAGCCAGCCAGCTTTTTATAAAATATTATTATTAACAATGTTGATAATAATTATTTCAGGGCTCCGTTGCAGAGTCCGCCTGGGGACTCCAGACAATCCCTGGGGGGACCCCTGGGGGCCTTGAGGGCCTGAACCTTTGCCAGTTATTCAAACGCCAAGCAGTAGTGTGCTACCTACTGAACATTACTGTGTTCCGGTTTAAGGGGCAATGTTAGCAGATAAATTACTGGGCGTGAAGAGAATTTACATCTAATATTTCAGGGTGACGAGTGCAGTGCGGTGCGGCGCAGGATTTTGTTCGCAAGTTCACAATTCTAGCACTGCTGTTATGGGCAGGCGTGATGCTTACCACCAGGCAAAGATCTCGCTCGTCTCGTCACTGTATGACATACAAAACATTTTTTTTTGTCATTTTAAATTAAGTATATTTTATAGAATTGTCCACAGAAATATACGCTTAAAGTTTACATAGACGACAAAAAACTTATCAATGTTTAACTCCTCATTATAGCCAACCGGCATAAACCTTGGTTTAAATTATTAATTTCATTACATTGGACCTCAATAATGGGAGTCGTAAACTAAAATACACGCTTTATCAAAACCAGCGGGGGGCTCTAAGTAATTATATTATATAAACAATTTATTTTCTATTAAACACAATTCTTCTACGTTTGTTTACAATTATGGTTGATAATTATTATTATGAGAGTAACTTTGTTTTGTTTGGGTGTTTCTTTTCTGTTCAAGATTTATGATAAATTTACCTTAATCAGTTGTCAAATTTTAAATGACAACACTGTGAACTTCTGAGGGCTGTTACTATTAGGCAAGCAACTTGCTCGTATCATTACTAAGTGTATAACAAGCACTTAGCAGTAACGTCTGTATGTTTGCAGTTTTGGCATAAAAAAATACAATTATGTTTTATAAAAAAAAACTTATGAAAGAAAACTTGTTTAGTAATCATACATGACTAAAACATTCTTAAAAAAAAAACAATAATACCTACAATCATTAGATTATTCTTGTTACTGAGAAGAATCATTCGACATCTTGCATCTCATAATTTCCGAGTCTTTAAAAGCATGTCACTCACTTTTTTGGCAGAATCTTTTTTCTTTAATAAAATGTATACGGTTTTTTTTGTAAAGACTTTTTGAGCATAATGGTTTTTTCTAAATTTATATATTTTAGATTTATCATTGAATTAACACAAACAAACATTTTTTTCTCAAATCTTAAATTCAACGTCAGTTCAAAGTTATGTTCTCCATTCTATCACGACCTGTCAGGATCGCATTCTTTCGCTGACCGCACTGTAAGTCGTGCCACATACAAATCACTCAGTCTAATGATGGTCTAATAAAACTCATTATTTTTTGTGGGCTGTATAAAAAAAAAGCAACCAGCAAAACCTCCAGCAAAATTAGTAAGCACATAAACAATTTAACCAGATGAAAACCAAAAGTTTAAACGCTGTAAAAATAAACTTTTAAACAACCATTGAACCCTTTTAAGTACTTTGTAAATACGCTTACATTTAGCCGAGTCGACAAAGACCGCTAGTGTTTCTAAATCGGAAGAGCAAAGACCACACGCGTTGGTGACTGATACGAGACGTCGTGTGGACAGAATCTTACTTAAAATTCTTAAAAGCTTGTTTAAAAAGTTTTCAAAGCGTCATGTAGCTTTAATTGCTTAAATTATTTGAGTCGAAACATCTGTGTTGATGTTAAGCGAAAGATTGATGTTTATTTTCTTTTAAACACCAAAATAATCGAGTTTCCAGTACGATGTTATTTTAATGTTATGCAGCTAAAAATGAAATAAACGCCAGATTCGTCACAAATTTACCGATTCTAAGTATTATATTCAATACCTAGACTGTCAACAGCAAAAAAACTTTGAATTGATACAATTTCATGATCATAAAATATGGTATTTGTGAAGCGGGCGATAACTTGACTGACCAGCCCGATGTCTAGACGACTGTGAAGCATGTCAGAAGGCAATGCATGAGGCAAGGAAGGCGTAAATGAGACGAGATCTAAACCTAGCAGTGAGTAGAGACTTCTGTGACGGAGATAGAGTAATTAGATAGATTGAACAAAAGTAATAAGCTACTGAAAATATTGAAAATTGAATTTAAATGGACCTCGGTATATATGTCCTTAAACTGCAACCAGACCCACCGGAGGACGGGCAGCAGCGTCCTCTTGGTTAACGGTGGTAAGCATTCTGCAATACCCAAGCCGCCTGCCAAGCGTGGGGATTATGGCAACACCCCTCTATTAAGGGGGAGGCCTTCGTCCAGCAGTGGACGTTTTATGGCTGACGATGAATTTAAATGAAATTGTGTAAAATTCGTACTGTCAAAAACCTAAATTTAAGGATATACTTAAACGCCTATTGAAAGATATGTCGGCTCTCTAAATGTAAGTTCAAATGGCATTAACAAGTATTAAACAAGTATTCATAGTTGTATGCCTATATAATTCTAACTATCTATAGCTCTAAGTTTTATGAAATCCTGCTTCTGTCATCGTTCGTATCGTCAATTAAATGTCCAACACCATCTAAATGGCCTAGAATAAGCGTATGCCACAATGTGACAGTAAATTCTTGGCTACAACATGAAGCTCTGCTAAGCTTAATAATTGCCAATAAAGATTAAAAAATAATAGGGCCTGGAATAATACTGCACGTCATCCAAGTTACCATTGTTTGTCAAATGAAAAATTGAAGATTCTTTAAGCTAGTCTTGGCGCTAAAGTGACAATCATTTCGTTTTATATCTTTTCTAAAGTTGTGTTTTTGGGTGTGGTTTTAATATTACTAATTTTACTTAATTTTCGTACAATAAGCGTGTAATATTCTTTTGTGTGGCCAAAACTATAAAGAAGCATCCACCATTTTACTAAAGCATGAATTGAACTTGTCCCGTTAAAGCTTTGTTTAGCTTTAACTATGGTTTATTAGAAAACAATGTTGTTTCGAAAATGTTCACGTAATTTAATTATTTTGAAAACCTTTACACTGGCAAATGCGTCAAACATTATTTTCAGTAATGTTTTTGGATATAATGCTTCGCACTTTTTTAACTATATGTATGATGCTTCCACATACTTTAACATTTAACATCATTTTAAAATTTTGTCGATCCAGTCACTGGCTCTACTATCTTAGCTTAACTTTAATTACTCCCAAATTTTGCTTTCCATAAAAAAAACAGTAAAAGACTATGTCCTGCATCAGTTTATAATATCAGTGGGTTCTCGAAAGGTGATTGGGCCATATTTCACTGTAACACGCTGGTCCCTTGCGGGTTTGTGGATTTACAAACGTTACGTTTTTCCCGCCATGATTTCCTTTACCGAAAAGCCAGTGTTAAAAATGTGTACCAACGTAAATTCCCAAAAACTAATAATTCCAGAATCAAACCCACCATTTCTTGATTAATTCTGATGCGCGTCTTTTCTGAACTTGGCTAATACCCTGCAAGCTTTATTAATCTTTTTCTTATTGTTGTAAGTTTTGCGTGAATACGCAGAGCACACAATTCGTGTGTCAGGTCGCCCTCAACTCTCAAATATGGTCGAGGAGAGCGATGGCTGGCACATGCGTCAACTCACGAACGGGTGCTGCTTGCGGGAGCTGGACTACTCGGTGTATATACACAGAGTTAGTAATAAGGAGAATAAGTTTCCTTTTATTGCTCTTGTAAAGTCGTTAGTTTTTTACCAGTACGTTTTGACAAAAGGCAAGGACTTTAGAGTAGGTACGTGGTGCTCAACTAGGTAAAAGAAAAAAATCTTAATAAACAACAAAATCTATTAATACCCAGTAAGCTAGCATTCCCAGCGTGTGGCCGCTGAGTGGCAAGTATTGCAGCCAAGCGTTCGGGACACCCGCGAACACTGCTCTTGCCACGAAGCTTTTACGGAGCCATGGGGCGTCCGTTAGTACTTTACGGGGTTATTTAATAGACGTCGAATTATTGCCATTAATTAATTATGATACTGTTTCTGTTAGTAGCAGCTGGTTAACTTAAGTATGAAGGTTTTTATCTATTATATTTTAGACATAAATAAAAGGTATTATAGAGTGTAATTTATAGTAAAGGCATGTTATTGCAACGATGACTACATAATTAATTATCGTAAATGATTTTTAGGGGTTCGCATTGGAAGGACGTCTGATATATATTGCTGCGCCCGACATATTATATAGACCCCTATATAAAAAAGACTGTCCTTTTTTGACAATACCACCTGTATACACATGGACAATGGAAGCAATAAATCTCTGAATCTGAATCTGTCATGCGCATCATAACAGCTGTCTGAATAACCTTGTGTTGATGACCTTTAGTAAAATGTCCACCAATATTTAATTATTTATTTAAATTATAATTATATTTAGTTTAAGCTATTATTTTATTAGGTACTACCACAGAAGCCGTGAAAAAAATTGAAATGTAGGTCGAATAAAATAAAATTAAGGATCCAGGTAAATTTTTGAACATTTCAAGGACATCATAAATATAAATATAAAACTAAATTATGACTTTGATATACATTTTGAAACAAAAGACACAATAAATACATACCTAAATGAAAATTTGCCTTGAACAGCAAGCACTGAGAAAGTTATGTTGTTTGCTACCGTGTAAGGACTAACACTTCTAGTTCCCAACTTCCTGGACTGTAAAGTAGTCTTAACTATCCAGCGATATCTGAACAAGACCTGAATTAGGCGAGTTTAGAATAGTCCCTTAAAAAGGCTACAACATGAGTATTTCTAAACTTCCTTGGTCATAATTTAAGACTTTCAATTGCCTTTTGCTTTAGAAACACGGTCTTATGTTAACAACCATACTGTGATAGAACTTGTAAAAGGACTACAGCTAGTAAATTTAGTACTTAATCGGTTGCTCTGAACATTTTTAGGGTTCTGTACCCGAAAGTTCAAGATCCTAAGCCTGTGTGGACTGTCGTTCTGTGCGGTTAGTCTGTCTTTAAAAATTAAAAAGACATCCCGATGAATACTTACAATAGTATCAAATTGTATTACACATTTTTAAGACTAAGACAATTCAAATAAAATTAGCCAAGCGTAAGACGGGCCCGTAGCTAACTGGATCAAGCGTAGTTCTATCAATACAGTCATGTAATGTGAGCAGTGTTTTTTTTTAAATCTCATGGTAAACACGTGGTCTATCCTAGTAAACGTGGGTTAGCTTCGGTAAGTACATTATTCCATCTTTTGTATTTCCTTGCTTTCTTAAATCTATGGACAGACAAAAGAAGAATTAACTCCTCCGAGACAAATGTAAATGTTTTGTGTGGGAGTACGTACGGAACCCTTGGAGCATTAGTTAAACTCGCACTTCATTCGTTTTCATTTCTATTCGCCAAAGATAATATAATACTATACTAGTACTATTCGCTAAGCTGTAACACGTAAATAGAAACGCCAATCAGAACAACGACGCCAGTACAGTCGTTTAGAAAGAACTTCAGTAGACACAAGTCCTTATTACTCACAAAGGATATGTTAATACGGTAACATAAAAAGCGAATGTTAAGTATTTCTCCGTAAAGCGTTACAGCTGAAAACCTGGCCAAGCCAAGTAATTTAATGCCTCGTTTGGAGCTGGCGAGTAGGTTTGCCACTAAAGTGGCGAGTAATTAAGTTGTAGACAGGCGTTTATTGGTTGAAGCCTTCCGGAAAAGAAGACAAAGCTCTATAAAGCAAATGGGGATTACCAAAGAGAACTGCGGTGAGGCTGTGGATAGGAGATAGAAGGTAGCGTTTTAAGCACACAGCTTTTTTGACTTGAAATGGGGTGCGTATTATCTTGTGAAAATTCATCTGAGGACCATATATACACTACTATAAAATATGAATTGTCTACTTTATTGAGTAGGTATATTGATTTAAAATGTTGCAGGTATTATAAAGTGTTAGTTCTAATCAGATGGCATCCTTTTAAGGGTATATTTTGTACATATAAACAAACAACATATACTATGGGGTCACCATTGAAATCGCAACAAAAAAACCAGCTATTCCATACATATTGCCCATGGAGGATAAGGATTTCCGATGAGCGACTTGCAGCCGCAGATCCTATTTTGCGGACGGAGTGTGTGATGTCATACTTATTTGCTCAGTCTGCTAACGTCCGCCACGCGTAGCGGTCATTCAAACTTACATATTAGACGTACGATTTTTAATGTTTTTACCCAGTAACAGTAAAAATGAAATATGTTGCTCTGTTTCTTTATGTAAAAATTACTGAGGGAAAAATACAGATGAGATGATTGGCAGCTAATTTCATTCGTAAGTAATTTTATTTCTATATTTAGTGATCCGTTCTATAAAAATTAAAAACGCGACATCTAGCGTGATATTAAGAAATTATGTCCTAATTTAGCTAAGTGTTAGTTCACTAGTTCGATTCTCTAAAACTTTTCCTGAAAACCGCTAGATGGCAGTACAATTTGCCACTCTTCCCGCGAACCTACACCTCCCCGCACAGTCAAGCGTCTTTTTAAGGAAAAATCCTTTGATCATATCTCTGCTTCTATTACTCTGTGATTTTGCCCAAGGTCGATGAACTTTTTGTATGGCACAGCAGATATTTTTTTCGCGATTTCAATGTTGGCCCCATATTAAAACTTGTTCGTTTTGTTGTACAGAATATACATAAAAGGATGCTAACTGATTAGAACTAACCCTGTATAGTTTCAGCCTTATTGGTTGTGTAAGTATATTATGTATTAAGTACTCGTACTTATATATAGTTTGGTAACAGTGAAACGATCTGATGATGGAATCAGACTGTGGACTGACGTATTTGTTATTAATTTCAACTTGATACTACACGCATTCCAGAGAAAAAGGGGCTTGGCAGACAGACAGACAGATAGACGGACAACCGAGTGATCCTATAAGGGTTCCTTTTTTCCTTTTGAGGGACGGAACCCTAAAATGATGATTAAATGTAATAATAATATTTATATAATTCCGGGAAATAAGTTATCTCTAATCTGAGTTTCATCCAAATCTTTTCAGCCGTATTGGCGTGAAGAAGTAACAAAAATACCGTCAATTTTTCGTATTTATAATAATTTGTATGATTCGCTCTCGCTCGTAACCTAGCCACAGCCTAAGCAGTATTCTACCTATTAAGCGATGTCCGACCTCCGTTGAACTTCACATAACAACGTTTATTTTACTCTGTCTCGCCTACATTTGAACGAGGCTCTATGACATGTAACAACCTTTTTAGGAATAATTAAGGTGTAATTAGGCATGCGTCTGTTTTAGTTTTATTTTTGACCTACTTGTTTTATTTGGGTTTATTAACTTGTGGCTTGTGAATATGGAGATAAATGTGTGTTTGTTCTGTTTGAGATGTTTTTTATTACTAGTGTGCAAGAATTTGATGTCTATTATGACTAGGACCTTTTGATATATATAGGTACGCATTTTTCATAAATGACTAGCTCGACCCGGTCAATACCTGGTGGACCTGGGTATGTCCTAAAACTGCATCTAGAAACATCGAAGGACGGGCAGCAGCCTACTTTCAGTTGACGGTGGTGAGCATTATGCAATCCCCAAGCCGCCTGCCAAGCGTGGGGATTATGGCAACGCCCCCCTATTAAGGGGGAAGCCTTCGTCCAGCAGTGGACGTCTTCTGGCTTATGATGCTACGAGTGCTATACGTGACCACCCGGTCACGTATAGCACTCGTAGGGAGAATTTTTAGATATGTTTGTTTAGATTGGGTCAGTAGTTCCAAAGACTACCTCGGATATACAAACAATATCACAAATGTTACCTCTTTATACCATTAGTGTATATGTAAAAGTAAATCACTGAAATACTGACAACGGTTATGTTGCCACAGGAATGGCCTGCCACTATTTCTCAGTTCCTCAATTTTTTTTTATGGCATACATGAAGACATATATCCATAGGTCATCATCCATCCCATCAGGCATCCCGCCTGATGACTTATGGATATATCTGGCAATACCTAGGTCCCACAAATACATTGCCCATCTTTTAAGACTCTGATAGCGCGCCTTTTGAAAAGCCCAATGTTATAGATCAACGGGAAGACTGAGGAAGGAGGTTCAATACACATTTTTCAAGTGTAAAACAAAAAGGATCGCGTGAATAGCACGTTTTTCATAGAACATTTTTTTGATTTATATACTCATGTGACGAGACGAGCAAGACGTTTGCCTGGTGGTAAGCGTCACATCTGCCACTAGCAGTAGCAGTGCTAGAATTGTGAACTTGCGAATACAATTCTGCGCCGCAATGCACTGCGCTCGTCACCACAGAGTAATAGAAGCTCGTCACCCTGAGAAATATCTCAACAGATTTAAGATTTAACATCTAATAAGATGTTTGATGAAGATGGTTGATTTAACATCTAATAAATGTTAAATCTCATCATACCCAGTAATTTATGTGGTAACATTGTCCTTCAAATCGGAACACAGTAATGCTTGCAGACTACTGCTTAGCGGTAGAATAACTGGCAAAGGTGTGGTCCTTCCCCAGGCGGAATCTGCGGTAGAGTCCTACCACTACAGAATTACACGTGGATGAGCCTTCTGACGATGACGGCTAGTGCAGTTATAAAACCTTTACGCAGGCATAAGTTCCAACAGTTCATCGGTCGATCAATTTTTCGTTTTGCATCCTTATCTAAGGATAAGATTCCAAACTTAGAATGAGGAAAAGGAAATCAAACTTGTCAAAAGTCAGACAATGGTGGGAGCAGAATGTGGGAGTCTTTGATCTGCCCGAGCCGATACAATCTCTGGGTACCAAACAAAGGCCTCTGTAAAAAGATGCGATAGCAAAAACAGAGTTACGCAATGTTGGACCGTTATACGCTAGCGGTAGACGGTGGACGCGAGTCTTCGATCGGGTTAAAGGTGCTGTTGTCTGGGTAGCTGGGATAGGAGCCTCGCGCTCACTCACTACTTTGTTTTTTTTTATGTTTTTCCCTGATAAGTTTTTTATGCAATGTAGAGACGAGATGAGCAAGTCGTTCGCCTGGTAGTAAGCTTTAGTCTGCCCATAACAGTAGCAATGCCATAATTGACGCATGTTCGTAGGTGATGATGTGGTGAAAAAAGAAGCACATACACAGCATTTAGACATAGAGGTTACCTTCCTATATCCAGTAAAGTGCTTCCGTTATAGGGTCACCCCAAAAGTTTGAAAAACACTGTTAATGCAGTCTAAAGCAATAATGCATGGTGTCGTTCCTTCATAAGTGTAATGTGGCACATCCACTGTAAAGGCGTGTTCACAATGCGCTTACAAACCGCGTTTGAATCACTGACCGAGCCCGAGGCCTCGGCACAATGCATTAGCCATTGCGGTCACAACAATGCTCCCAATGATGTGAACAGTTACGAGAAAAAACCAGCCAAGGACGAGGCGGATTGGCACGCCGAGGATCCGTACCATCACATAATTATATTGTATTTAGAAAAAAAAACTGGTTTTTAACAGTTTGGAAACGTTAGTCCAATACCGATTCCTATTCGTGCCGAATAGTTACTATTAAATTAATTGCAATAATCCAATTTTACTACAATAGGCTAGATGACTGTTTATTTTTATTGTCCTATTCAAATGTGGTCCATAAATATAGCTGATTAATGAAAACAAAATGAAAATCTGATTAAAAATAAGCAACTTATAAGCATTTTAATATCATGCTAGACAGAGAGGCGAAACAGCAAATCGTGACGTCACTTGTCAGGACGCCATATAAATTCTATTCTGACAAGTAAGGCGTGACGTCATTTTTTGTTTTGTGGGAAAGGGACAGAGTTGTCTCTAACAAAAACTTTAAACGCTCATATATCAGAACACTATTAACCGATTTAAATAATGTTTTCAATTACCATACTATATTTACTTAAATTCTTCATCAAAGCTATTGGTTGCAACGATTTAAACATCAGTCATCTAGCTTATTACTAGATAGATAAAAAACAACAAAAAAGTCAGTTTGTTATAATTATAAAAAAAAGTATCATTAGGTATAATAATAAAAAAATACAAGTGTAAAAAAGCTATAGTCGATTCACACCGTGATGAACCGTGAAGAGTCCATTGGTATAAGAGCGCTTGGGCCGTAGAGTAAAGTAATACATCGGGGTTGGGCGCTTCACACTACGGTATGAACCGCCCCATGACCTTTAATTATAAGTATTCTGTGAGCGGGTAATAATGACGACTTAAAAAGTAAGACAGGCAGGCAAATGGTGTAGGCTTAATTCGAGGGTTTCGTTTGAGACGGTTCAGGCACAGAACCTTAAAGATCGTGAATTGCCGTTGTAATGTAAGCTTGAGAGTCGGGTCGGAAGATCGCGGGCTGTGTTGATAGCTGATGAAGAAGCGTTTTTGTGTTCTTCCAGCAGTAAAAATTAATTAAATTTCGTTGAGAATACCATAACCTTAGGTGTGGTGGTTGGATACTTGGAAAGCTGCAATCAGCCTCGATGCACGGAAGTGTACCTTAAGACAGGCAGGGTGCTAAGACGTGTCGATGTTAACACATAGGGCCTTTTAGTTAATATTGTGTGCACTTCGACTTTACAAGGTTCAAGATTGTGCACATATGTTTTACTCGTACATTGCGCTGAACTGGAATGACGTTTTCTTAGCAAGGTTCAATTAATAAGAAAGGTTAATAATACAGGGTGACTTCGTATTCATATTCGATGTGGGGGCGATAAGTCCTGTACTGATGTCCCGCTTGGTATTGTGCAATTCCCCCGCTAGCGTCTACCCGAGCCAACCCAGCTCCTTGAAGTAAAGGAGCGAGGCTCTGGGTCACTGGCATAGTAGCTCCAGTGGGTGAGATGGAAGAGTATATGATGATGATGAAAAGCGGTCAAGCCGTTGCGGAGATAAAGCTGCCTCATCCGCCTCATGCCTCAGGGTGAAATTGAATTCATTGGCATTATCTTAGGGGGTAATTGAACTCATCGTTATGAACAACTTTTACGACGAAATCAACGCGGAAATTGTGAAAAAAAAAACAGCTGCTCCATATCATTTTGTCGTGCGTAATTTTGATGATTTTTTTTCGCGTAGTCTGGGTTGGTTACATGGTACAGTTCAAGTTGTCCAATGTGATGAGTTTAATGACACCCTATATACAATATTTCTCATGAATTCAATAACACCCTGTATGCTGCGTAGTACATATAAGAAAACATAAGAACGGACAGAAATTACTGGGCATGAGGAGATTTCACGCAGGCCGTGCAGTGCGCCGCAAGATTTTCTTTACAATTCGGGCACTGCTAGGCAGGCGTGATGCTTACCACCCGGCAAACGTCACGCTTGTATCGTCACTCTATTGCAAAAAAAATACTGCTCTAATATTATAAATCTCTTTTTGCGTCATAACAAAGGAGAGAGAGAGCTAGATCCTCCAAGCAACAATGGAAAAGAAAGAACGTCAACAAAGATATTTCTAAATTCCTCCTTTTGATTAGTGACACTGCTGTTATCAACAGCATAGAGTACAAAAGCTATCCAAATCAACAAGCCGAATGGTTTGCGATTGCACAACAAAAGGTCGGCACAATGGTGTGTCGGGTACAGTTAGAAGAAAAATGAATGTCAACTCTATGACCTTACAACTCTGTGACAGGGGCTCACTTACTACACTATAACAAGTAAGTACGTAAACTTGAATTATTGTCATTATTGCTGAGGGTTTAATAAATAACTGCAACAACAATGAGGTAAAATGCACAGGTAAACATCATAATAATGAGAGCTTTTCGTCCCGAATCTTCGATTATTTCGAACCAAAGGCACGAATAAACAATAGCCAGAAGCATGAGGAAAAGTTTGTTTCAGTAGTGGACAGAGATAGGCTGATGGTGATGCCCGGTACCTCCATCAAATGATTTTAATGATTTCTTCAAACTCGGGAAACAAATATTGGTACATACTGTGACTAAAGGACTTTGTGAAGGAGAGAATAAATACGATTAATTTGCATTATGCATTATGTACCTATTTACTTCTTACTACCTAACTAAACTAGGTGCTTTTAAGCACTAATCAACCCGTATTTCTAGTAATTATTTAAATCCTCTCCATTTTAAAGTCGGCTGCCACTGGTTACATTAGTGGCGCTATTTATTTTTTTTGCCTGTAGTTTTAGTTTGTCTAATAATGAGTTAATTTAATCTATTTCATCAAGATTTAACTATTTCTTGTAATTTGTAAACTCATTCACTGTTTTCCAGTACATCAGAGTTGTATAAGAGACTGCTTGGCTTGCAACAAAATGACGGTAACTGTACCGACCGTTGTCAATTGTATCGGTTCTGTTTATACCAGGCAAGTTGGAGGAGGTATGATGCTGAAATGGGAACATTTCTGACAGTTACTGATGGAGAATAACAGAAATGGTTGGTTCAAAGGCTCGATTGACTGATGATATACGTTTCTGATGATAATGATGATGATGATAATCGATCTACCTCGTGTGTCATTTTTTGAGTCTCAAACTTGATGTTTTGTCAGGAGTCGGGGATTAAATTGCTGTCGAAATGTCATAAGGCACGCGCGACGCGAGAGGGTGTTTCCCAATAGTTACGATTTCTGTGATCTATTGTACCTCACATACGCTTAATGTCAGAAGAGCTTGGAGGAGAATCCCATCACTTGTCTGGCAGCTTTGGGATCAAAAAATGCTCATTACCACCTTTAACCGAGAGGACACTGCTTCCCGTCCTTTGGTGGTTCTGGATGCAGTTCAGGACATATCCAGGTCAAACACATCAAACGTATGTCTAAAAAAGTAAGAATCAATTGTAGCCAGACTCACCCGGACACAAAAATAGCCACAAACATACCCGAAGGAATGTCAAAGTACGTGATTGACAATTGACCTCTTAAGGCGACGCTTTGAAAAGCAAAGCAAACATGACCTCAGGTTGATTTTGAAATAAGATCAGAGTAAACACGACTCTATCGAGTGTCGTAAACGCTTAACTGATTTGTAATTTAGATTAATTGAATGTCATGTCGTAAAGATGTATTTGTTTTTAGATTTAGAAACTATCTAGTTTCATTGCCGCTAGAGTCGCTACTACGCTTTTTTCACTGAATAATGCTTTAGATGCTCCGTGGTATTTTGACTTGGTAATCGTAATTAATTTAACTTTCATTAATGTTCACTGATACTATGGTTTATACCTGTAAAAACAGAGTTCTCCAGAATACTCTTAACTGCTCTTTTTTCTATTTATGTTCTAACTAAAGTTTTTTTTTTTAATACACTTATTTTATTGTAAATAAGTAGTTTTTAGTATATAGTTTAAATATTTATTTTAAGTTTTGTACATATGTAAATATTATAGATGTTTGTTTTTTTAATGATATATTATATGTTCTTACTCCACTTTGAGTCTACCAGAAGTTATCTTATGAGCGCTTTCCG
The DNA here is from genome assembly GCA_905404285.2 of Erannis defoliaria. Lineage (NCBI taxonomy): Eukaryota > Metazoa > Arthropoda > Insecta > Lepidoptera > Geometridae > Erannis > Erannis defoliaria. The sequence continues at coordinate 14,393,113 of FR990066.1, forward strand.
CTCAAAATTCTTTTTAAATTTGTTTCCAAAAAATTTTGAGCTTTAAAATGTTCCTGATATTCCAAAGATCAAGTTCCTTGATAAGTGCTTTCAGCGACAATGATAAGAATGATAGACGGGAAATAAGCGCACGGATTTTGAAGACTATATGTTAAGCACTGGCTCTCCACTCGCTTCAGTCATACTCTGTCTTTGCGATATGCGAGCCGTACGATACGACAATACAAACGTCTAATACATGTACCTACATGTGTTTTTTTTTGTCATGCAGTAGGTAATTAGATTCGCTATCTCTATTTTCCGGCAAATGTAATATGCATACGTTTAGCTAGCTATGCTTGATTATGTTGTCTTGTTAATTTTGATCGATTTGTAAGCGCTGGACCCGTACTTTCCATTATCACCGTCGCTGGGTGCATTGACATTTTGGTATGGAAAAAAGTTGAAAGTGGGCCTATAGTCAAAGTTGCTTACAAGTACTTACAATGAGGTTAGTTCTCTAAAACAAGAGGAAACTTAAAAAAAAAACGTTTTTATATTCCGCAAAATTATTCTCTAATAATATTTCGTGACCGTAACCTACATCACGACTCTATCCACAATTTCCCGAATAGAGTTCTAAAATTACAACCTTCGTCTAAATAACCTAATTTGTAATCTCACTGCCATCCCCCGGGATAACATAAACCTCCTCATATTTATTAAGCCCTGCCGTTTTTCTCAGAAAACTGTTTGCGTTCGCCTTAACAACGTCAATTTGACATTCTGAGCCCGCACGCATTCCATTCCTACGACGACGGTGCCTTTTGTGATCTAGCTGCCGAGTGGGGTTTAAAAATGCATAAATCTTACAGGAGTTGACGGTTTGAAAGCTCTGCAGGGAACTATTAAATAATTTGCTGCGTTGGCATGAAAAAAAGAATGCGTTTAGGACTTCAGCTCTACTCTCTTTCTCTCGCTCTTGTTGTCAAGATAAACCTGAAGTAGGCTTTTAGACAATAGATTAAATATTGTTTTATGTTTTAAAATCTGTTAAGTTGGCAGAAAAAATAGTACATACTTTTGAGACGTCTGCATTCGAAGGGTCTCCAATAGGGTCCTATTGCCATAATGGTGTGCCGCAGTGGCATGGGAAAACGCTCGAATTGGAGTGGGGTCAAATCCCGGGCCCGTCCTAGGGAGCTTTCTGGAGTTTTTGTAGGTACGGATTTTCATACCAGTGACTTTTGGTGAAGGAAATAAACGTCAAAAAACCTGCATAATTATGTCCGGAGAAGAAATTCAATGGCGTCTGAAAATCCATCAACCAATAACTGGACCAGCTTTGTAGATAAGGCCAAATAAACTTTCGAGGGCAATAGACCGAAGTTCAGGAGTGGACTATATGCGGTCGTTCTTTTTCACGAGGGCCAAAAAGAAATAACCGAAATTACGGGTGTTTTTTTGATGGTCTCAGGATTTTGGCCCATGTGATTACAGCTGCCGTTGTTATTGGCTAGTTATTTTAAATGTCGAGACCCTTTAGTTCGCATGCGTGGTGGGGTGGTCCCCCACAGACAAGCGCGTGCATGTGCGTAGCGTACGTGACACGTCTCCCACAGAATAAAATAACGTACCTTAAGCCACTTGAAGGCACGAAACAGCGATGTAGGTAAGTTCCGTTACACTGGACAGTGAAAAATTGGCTATGCGCAAAATGTATACTCGGCAAATGCACTAAATGTTAAGAGTGATAAGCTTGGTTAACAAAATCACAAAAATAAAAAAAACAAATGTGAATGTTATTTCTAAGGAACAGCAAATTAAATTTTGCGAGATCCGGGTTGGTCCCAGATAAAAAGTTGTTCACAATGTTGACTAGGTATGCCTAACCCCGTATATAGGTAAGTGAGTAGATATTACTAGAAAACCTCCTAGTATACTACTAGGTCTATATAGACTAGACTAGAGTCATACCAATAATACCGGCTCTATTCTTAAACATGCGACATCGTTGATAGTCGCTCTTTTGTGAATCTAAATGAGAGTGACGGGCGGCAGGTATTATTAACGAATAATCACTTTATCTTTTTTTTTGTAGCATACAAAAAATAAAATGTATGATACGCTTTTAAAAAAATACTTCAAGACTTCAACTTCGAATACCTGGATGACATCTTCATATTTTCTAGTAATTTTGATTTAAAAACCATACTACTGCACCGATTTCGATAAAATGTATATAGTAATATATATAATGTATAATATACGTACGTACAAATAGAAATACAAATAATTTATTGATAACACCAAAGTTACACGTCAAATTTCATTAAGTAAGTCAAAAATAATAATTACTTAGGTAATAAAATGAAAAAATAATTATAAAAATATGTCAATAATCTCTTATTTTAAAATAAGCTTCAATGTCATAAAACAAATTCTCTTGTAACCACGCTCTAAGCTTAGATTTGAAGCACCCGGTGGAAGGAGCATCCCGAATGGAAGCTGGTATACGGTTGTAGATCGCGGGCCCCAGAATATACACTGACCTCTCCGACTTGACGAGACGGTGCGACGGGGTGATCAGTTGGTCTTTCTTTTTATTACTTCGTAAATCTAAAGTGCTGTGAACGCCCCTACGTTGGAACGTTTCTAGGTTTACATGGGTGAATAGGGCTATCTGGTAAATAAACTCACACGGCAAGGGCAGTATCTGAAGTTCCCTAAATAGCTCTACGCATGAGACGTCGTTCTGAACCCCGCATATAGCACGTATGGCTCGTTTCTGCATTACAAAGACTCTGTTCCGATCGGCAGCGCGGCCCCACTACTCCAACCCGTACGTGATGTTACTGTGGACGGTCGCGAAGTAGCAGGAGCGCACCACGCTGCGGGTGGCGGTGCTCGCAAGCCGCCGGAGCGCGAAGCACGAGCGGCTCAGCTTCCCGCAAAGCTCGTCTATGTGCGTCTCCCACGTCAACGCACCGTCGATGTGGAAACCCAGAAGTTTCGTACTATGTACCTGTTGGAGCGCGGTATTGCCGACTGCTACCGAATAAGTCTTTGTTGAGTGACCATTGAGGTTGAATGCAAGGAAGCAGGTCTTGTCCTTATTAAGAGCTAATCCGTTAGAACGGAACCAGCTGTCGAGCTCGTTTGCTACCGTGTTTAGTTTCGACTCCAGCTGACTATGCGTCGGCGCGGTAATCACCGCAGCGACGTCATCGGCGTACATGTAAATCTCGGCGCCAGTGATGGCACCGGGTAGGTCGTTGAGGAGGAGACTGAATGAGGTGTTAGACAAGCAGGAGCCCTGTGGGACGCCCATCCCGTTCTCCATCTCAGACGATACGACGTGGCCTCTGTCACCCACCACGACCTGCGTTCGCTTAGACATGAAGGACGACATCACGCACAGAGCCGGACCGCGGATCCCGTAAAACTGCAGCTTATTAGCAACGAGATCGTGATCGGCAGTATCGAACGCGCTCGATAGGTCGCAACAAAGAACGGCAACCTGTAATCCCGCCTCGCGTGCGCTCAACACTCGCCACACCACCTCACGCACCAAGTCTGTGGTCCCACGGCCGGCCCGATACGCGTATTGCCGTTCCGACAAAACGCCACGATCTACGATAAAGTTAAGAAGTCTCCTGTTGAGTCCGACCTCAAACACTTTACTTACGGCAGGGACGAGAGATATGGGCCTATAGGACTTGACCTCTGATTTTTTGCCCTTCCCTTTGTACAAGGGGCATATTTTAACTTTCTTGAGTGCTGTTGGGTATATGCCTTCCCGCAGGCATGAGTTAAACAAGTGACTAATAACGGGTGCTACTGGTTCTATACCGGTTTTTAATATGCTCGCGGACAGACCATAGAGATCGGTACCCTTTTTAGGAGCGATACGTTTGGTCGCTATAGTAACCACTTCAACGGGAGAGAACGGTTCTAGCCTTAGTGACACGTCGCTAGCGGATGCTTCGTCCCCAAGTGCAGCTAAGGCGCTTGCGCTGTTAGCCGCGGGCGCTCCGCACCTACTTGCCGCCGTCACGAACCCCGAGTTAAGTGCGTCCACCAGATCCTTCTTCGTGCCAAACGCTTGACCGTCCGCGTCCCGCACCAGGTCAGTGAAATCGACTCTCTCGCGAGTGCCACGACCCAGCTCTGAATTTATTACAGTCCACATGCGTCGTGGATTATCCCTGACTATACTAGAGTAATGACTGACACGTTTTTCTTTTAATAAGGCGTGATATTTAATTGTAAGTTCATCGCACTTAATACGCAGTAAGTCATCGGTGGGAAATGTTTTCTTTAATTGTATAGCCTCATGCAGTAAGTGCTTAAAATTGTGAATTTCCGCGTCAACCCAGTGTTTATTATGAGTAAGCTGTTTTTTTTGCGGAAAACAGATTTTTAATTTATTAGATAAAATATTGACTATACTCTCGGCCAACGCGTGACAACAATTACTCGATTTTTCAATGATATTGCCCCAGTCAATTGAATCCAGGGCAACAATAAAGTTATACTCGTTGGCCGCAGAGAAGCTGCGGCCTAGATAGTGCGCGGGCGCAGGTGCAGAAGTAACGCTTCTTGCTAGAGTGAGGCGCTGGGCGCCATGGTCACTGAGCGGGTGCGTGTCGACGCCCACGATGGTAGTCACGCGTTTCGCAGCCATGTTTGTGTACGCGTAGAAGAGACTTACGACCACCCGCATCCACGCGCGTTGGGTGATTTACTAATTGCGTAAAATTAAAACTTTCAAGCACATCTACACCAACTGCTTTTGTGCGCTAGAGCTGTCTAGCAGATCGATATTAATATCACCCATTATGACGCAGTCCAAGCCCTCGTCTGTTACTTTACAGAGAACGGTCTCGAAAAGTTGAAGGTAGTCACCGTGACTCGTCAAGTTGGAGTGGTACACTCCTACAACTAGGATATTGTCGTCAAGTAAGTGCACGGCGCACACGTCAAAAATTTGTTCCTGCGTTAGGTCGCAATAGTCCTGTCTGCTGACCGCCATCATTCCCGACCGTACGTAGATGTAACTTCCGCCGTGTGCTACTTTTTCTCTACAGCTAAAAGATAATAAATCAAAGTTACATAGTGTAACAGAAACTAATTCGTGTTTACGTAACCAGTGTTCGGTGATAACTATTAAGTCGCAGGTGAGTTCCTTTGTCAGTAGAACCTCGAGTTGTTTAGTCTTGTTTGTTATACACCGAATATTTTGGTGACAGATTGTCAGGGACGTTGATTTACAATGTCGAGGTTGATTTCCCGGAGGTGAACGTGGAGGCGCGGGTGGCGCCGACGTAGGTCCCTTGTTTCGACGTCCCGCGGGCGGCGGCGGCGGTGAAAGCGCACGTAGCGCTGTCGCAGGCGTAACGCTGCTGTCTACGAGGCGCGGGGTGCGCTCGGGGCGCGCCGTCTGCACGCCCGCCGCTTCCACGAAACCACTCGCTGACTTGGGTGCTAGTCGGCCAGTTCTCGGCGGACATAAAGAACTCAAAATGGCTGTTCGGTACCGTGAGGGAGAACGACGAGTAATACGAGTGGGCTAGCTTCAGTTTATCGACGTGGTAGTTATCGCACTGTTTCTTTCTTCTCATGTACGTTCAGGTTTCAGCTGTGGTTTCGGGGGTAAAGAAACAGGCGTGAATTTTACGCGCTCGTTCGACGGTTTTGAGTTCGTCGTCATTAACCCCACTTCCTCTAATCACGGTTCGCCGCCGTCGGTCGTCTCTTCTCGTTCTATGATTCTGCACTCTCTCCCATCCTTGATCATCGTCATGGTGGCTTGTGGATGCCGTCAGTGTTGTCAACTCATGTGTGTCGTAGGTGTTGGAGGGTTGTGCTGGCGCGTATGAGGGACGAGGGGCGGTTGGTCGCTTTCCGCCGGCGGGCGCACGCGCATCAAATATGGTCGATCCCGCCGCGCTCGATGAGGGCTGTGCTGGTGTGGAGGCTAGTGTCATCTCCTGGCGTGCGCGCGCATTTCGCTTGTGCTTGTGTTTGGGCGCCGCTACATTACTCCGTACTCATTATTATGAACAATTTTTACTATGGGGCCAACCTTGAACTGTTTATTAATGTCCTAATCTATAATAAGATAAAAAAAATACAACGACTTCAACTTCGAATACCTGGATGGTATCTTCATATTTCCTAGTAATTTTGATTTAAAAACCAAACTACTGAACCGATTTCGTTAAAATTTATAAGTGACCACCTCTGAAGTATTACCTACCAAACTACCAAAAAGATAATTGGCGGAGTAATCGCGCGTAAAAAAAAACACAGTTGAATTGAGAACCTCCTTTTTTGAAGTCGGTTGAAAATTGCTGCCATTGGACTCAGGAAAAACTAATTCGTATATAAAGTAACATAGTTGTTGGATTCAGGCTTGTGTTTGTTTCAAAACTGCTGTTGAGCGTTCAAATACTGGCAGTACTATTATTTAATCTGTGCCACTGTATAATAGTACACAGGATAATTGAATCTGCAATACTTTGATGAGGGGAACAGGCAGTATGACAGTGTTCTGTGAGGAGATTACTTTAGCATGAGGCTAATAATTATGAATTGCTGTATTTGTTAAAGTAGCTGTAGCTATAAGTTTCTGTTTTTTTTTTATACTAGATAATTATACCATATATTATATATATTTATACATAATTATTTAAAAAAACAACCAATTATCTGGAAAGATATTTTATTGCAAACCTTACCAAATTCAAACAAAATAGGAATACATGGTTAGTTCTCGTCAGTTAGCATCCTTTTAAGGATATAGCTATTCCGTACATCAAAACAAACAACTTTTACTACGGAGCCAACGTAGAAATACCAAAAAAAAAGCTGTTCCATACATTTTTCCCAAGGTTGATGAACTTTATGTATGGAACAGCTGATTTTTTTTTCACGATTTAAATGTTGGCCCCATAGTAAAAGTTGTTTGTTTTGATGTACAGAATATGCCCTTAAAAGGATGCTAACTGATTAGAACTAAACCTGTATAGCAACAACATTTCTTACTGCTTACCAAAATGTTACGTAACATTATTACATATTTTCCATCTGTCTTTAACCTGTAACCTGGTTTATAACCTGGCAAGCCTTTGTTACGCGTGTTACTGCATCGGTTGCAAGATTATTGCCATACTAAAAAAGTGATAAACCGTTGCTTAATGCCATAAAACGTAATTGAATAACTGCAATAAAAATTAAGGAAGAAATCTCAGGTACATATTCAGAGGTTATTGATTCGATTGGCCGACTCGAATTTAGTGCTACCAATTCGATATACAGGGTAGGTATCGAGTAAATGAAGGATATCCTAGTAACTGGGGATTATGATAGGTCACATCATGACAATACAAAATGTTAATTTATTAATAAAAAGCATCTTTTCAAGGGATAAAATATTTGTATAACATATCAGAGGCGCAATACACGTGTTTAAGGAAATCGTACCTGGTTCCCGCGATACAGGCCTAGCTTAGTGCGCGAATCGCCTTAAAGCCGCATTCTATTTTCTGTCATATACATATGCCTAGTACTTACCGCTTATCTAATTATAAATTTTATTTGTTAGATAGCTTTTATGTTTATGCAAATATTTTTCTTTCTTTTTTTTCATTAAAATTCTCACCGTTTTAATTAATTTGTTTTTTTAGAAATTCTTTACCTTTTAACAAAAATAAGGAACTTTCTGTTGATTTAATAAATTATTAATCATCTGTTCCATACAAATGATCACGCTGGCGCTGCCGCCTCTAATGCTGAAAACCTCAAACGGCACAAATATGGGTATTTAGACAGATTGTACATGTTTGTGCCGTTTGGGGTAGAGACTTTGGGACTTGGGGGCCGGCCGCAAATGTCTTATATAGGGACCTGGCGAAACGTTTAGTCGAGGTGTCAGGTGACCGGAATGCTGGCGTATATTTTGGTCAAAAACTTAGCATTGCTATCTAACGTGGCAATGCCGCCAGCATTCTGGCCACCTTTCCATCATCTACGGGGCTTTTAGTTTAAATTTTAAGTTTTGTATTTTTTATTATGTAGGGTTTGTTTTTACTAGGTAGGTTTTATTTAGTTGTTAGTTAGTTATAATTTAATTTTAGTGTATATCTGTTCCATACATTTTGTCCGAGGTTAATGATTTTTTTGTAAGGAATAGCAAATTTTTTTCGCGATTTCAGTGTTTCACCTGTAATGAAAGTTGTTCATAATGATGAGTACAATGATATCAAACAAGGATTAGTATTCAAACTAACAGCCGGTATAGAATAAGAATAAGAATATATTTATTGCCAAAAACACGAGGAACAACACTAAAACACAACTTTCGTTGTTTGGCAATAGGGGTACGTACGGTCAGCGCTGTGCTTCGTGATAGTATTTTTTTGTAAAAACTTCCTATGTGGAAATCGAACCCACACCCAACAGCAACAGTTTTCAAGGCAGAGCGACTACCAATGCACTATAATGCTAGGGCTTCACCTGCGTGTAATGCCATTATTTAGCGCGGTATATGGTATAATACGCAGATATGGCCGGGTGTTAGCACGCTAATAGGCTAGTGGCATTATTAACGTCGTTAGACGTTAGGCGATATTCAAAGTCAAATGATAGTGTGGCTGCCCATGTAGCTCATTGTTTAATGCATCATTTATTGCACGTGAATTATTCCGATAACTAGACGTAAAGCGTCACGCAGGTGAAGCCCTAGCATAAGGCAGAGTGATTGTTTCTATATCTCACTTTCTGTCGCATAACCTGTCGTTCCGGTATCGGCTAAAGCCGTCGCCAATAATATAAGTGCAAATTCATATTGGAATGTGGTGACCTTGAACCAATGGACCGATGCCCGATCCTAACTCAACAAGTTGGGGCTATAAACAAATATGGCAATATCGTAAAACATAACATCAGAGTATTTATGACTTGGATATGAGAAGGATAAAAATGTGCCACTTTGAAATGCGTTTCAAGGAATGAGTTATGGCTCTTTGTATTTGTTTTTTAAAGCGATTACTTACCAGCCAGACTGATCTAATAAGTTTTTATAATATACTTACAGAGCGATATATACTTATATATACAAATAAATACTTAAGGTAGTTTCAAATCACGTCACACAAAAAAAAACTCAAAGCTTAGGTATAATAAAATGGCGAAGTTAATACGAGAAGTGTCCTATCAATTTTGATTTACTTGGGAGTCACGTCACGTCATCGTCCATAAAACTTTTTTTTTATACAGTCAAGTGACGAGACGAGTAAGACTTTCACCTGATGGTAAGCGTCACGCCTGCCACCAGTAGCAGTGCTAGAATTGTGAACTTGCGAACATAATCCTGCGCCGCACTGCACTGCGGTTTTCACCCTGAGTATTAGATGTTAAATCTCTTCATACCCAGTAATTTCTCTGGTAACATTGCCCTTCAAACGGAACACAGTAACGCTTGCACGCAATTTACGCAATCTTGAGCAAAAAGGTCTGAACATTCAGACAGACAAACGGACAACGAAATTATCGTTTATGTGTTCCTTTTTCATTTTAAGGAAAAATAACAAAAACCATAAGATAACAATACATTTTTAAGATTTGATAAATAAAAATAATAAAATCAATAAAAAAATAAAGCTGTTGTAAAATCGTAGGAAGGTGGTGGATCAGACTAGCGTGCGGCTATTCTTCTCTTCAGGCGTGCTGAAGAGAAGAATACTTTACAACAGCGTTGGGAAAATGATACCAAATCAGATCAATGAACTAACTTCTCGAAACAAGAGTTGATAACGAGAATAAATGCTTTTACCTTCGGTCACATCAAAGCGGTGACGATGTCTGATGGGCAAAGTAATCAAAATGTCAAATTACTCGTGCAAGTCCAATGTACACAAGTGAATAATTTGACTCCTTTGCGAGAGAAAATCACTGGATAACCTATAATTTGGTAGCGGCTTGTCTTTTTGATCGCTTAAGGTCAGGTCACACTATAAGTATATGCTACCTACTAGTACATACTACTATACGTATAAAATACACTAATTTGTAAATCGTCGAATTTTAGTAAAAACTTGATAAAATTTCTGTGCGCGTTATAACACGGCGACTGTCAGAAGCATTTTGTCAACGAAGCGTGTTGTAACATAAAATTAGCGGTCAGCATTATTTATGCTGACGGAGCATTATATGCTGACGTTTGCTGCTTACGGCATTGCTCGTTTCGCTGGACTGATTATACGAATGTTCACATTGTTACGTGTTACCACTGAAAAGAGAGTAGGGCCTTAGCTTTTCTGTGCGTGTTACGTTACGATGAAACGTTACCGGTCGGTTACCTTCAAGGCGTTTGTCCACAGCCGCCGTCACCGAGACATCAACGAGAACGAGATGACGTCGCCAAAGTAGCGGTACATAGATTTCTATAGCCACCTGTCCACTGCACGTCCGTCACGGCGCTCGGGTGACGGACGTTGACGTCTCGGTGACGGCGGCTGTGGACAAACGGCCTTAGGCCATTTGTGAACCGATAACGCCTTTATTTGATTAAATTTTAATCAAAATCTCACTGTACGCTGTCGTACAAACAGTGTGAACAATGCCGTACGAGACGTAACAAGTGGGTTAAACCAGGCTTACGGTTAAATCTCGAACGAATACAAAACCAACACAATTCATTAAAACTTATATGGTGTCAGAGAAATTGTTAAGGATCGCCTTGTTTTACGTGGAACAATACAGCTTGAAGAAACAATTGAGATGACATATCATGGTCACTTGAGATTGAGTCTGGATCGTAGAGAAATGCTACAGTGTGAAAGAGCTACGATTAGCTTTTTTCTAAGTTTAAGGGAACGATTAACCGGAACGAAATAATTCGCCAGACAACCAAGTCAATGACGAAGCTCAGCGTATTAGCAAGCTGAAAAGGCAGCCTTTCTTTCCCCCTTTTGCGACTGATGTTACCTTATACCTCGACACGGTTGGAGATGAAGCTGCCTCAAGTAATCCGGTAGCAACATCAACAACATCAACAGCTGGAAGACGTCCACTGCTGGACGAAGGACTCTCCCTTAAAGGGAGGTGTTGCCATAATCCCCACGCTTGGCAGGCGGCTTGGGGATCAATCCGGTAGCGATTCTCGTTTATTTATGTGGCTTTGCCATGCCACAGCACATGCTCTGTATAATATAATTGCATTGCATTGCAGGACGATGATTTTAATATAATCAAAACCTATTATAACCTTCGATCAATAGATTACAACCTTAAAAATGTCTAATAACACGATACCAAATGCTAATATCACCATTTACAACCAACAAAAAACCTATTATCAACGTTACATTCGACACATGGCGTCCAGGTTAAGAGGTTAAGAATTTCGTAAGCAAACCAACAATACACATTTAACAACTCTGTCTCAGAAAGCTCTCGACTACTTTCCATATAAATCTTAGAAAATAAATAACACTTTTCATTGCGACGAAGTTTTATCAAGTGCTTAGTATTTTGGTCTTTTAAGGCCCCATCTATCAATTATTTACAAGTACTTTGCATGTCTATAATATTTGCATGTATGTGTTAACAAAGGCATAGCTTTGTACCTACCTGAAACATGGTGACAGGGTCAACTGTCAAGAGCTTATAAATAATGTTGTAAGTTGTAAAACAAGCAATTATGTTAAGAAGGGACTGTGTTGAAAATAACGGTTAAGAGCGAGTCGGATTCAAGCATCAAAGGGTCCCATACTGTAGGTATGTTTTATTGTATGTTAGAATATAGGTATTAATGTAATGATTTACACACTATTCTATTCTTGCATAGGTATACCCCGTATTCAACTTATCCCTTAAATTCTCTCTCTATCCTAAATGGTAGCCAGGAAGAGATTGCTTTTATCAATAAAGCTACTTGTTACACTAGTTCTGTGTCAAGGCTTAGGACATTTCCCATACGCAGATAGCCTAGTGGTACAAAAATCTCATAAATACTTCCTTGTATTATATGAACTAGGGCAAAATGTCACATGCCTTTATTGTGTAGAGTTTTATCAATCAACCAACCAATAACACTTCGATTACTAACACATCATTATCGATTTGTTTGCCGATCAGTTGAAAACAAAATTAAACAGCGTAAGCAACATGTTTGGTCTAACAATGTTTCGGACCTGCGTCGGAAAAAGTATAGACGGATCAAAAAAAAAAAACGAAGATTCTGTGGTCTTACAAAATCACTCACACACTATAGTACACTACACTACTCAGTCCATAGGAACCTACTTGCCTTTTTTCCATAACACCGTCGAGTTATGAAGCTGTGTATGTGTACTACGCCGAAATAAGAGGAAAACTCGACATTCATTCATTATTAAGAACCCTTCATCTTAATACAGTACGGGTCAACTGTCATGAATTACTTTCGGTCCCTAAAGAGAAACCCTATTCTACCTTCATAAAATATATTGTATTAGTAGTTTTCTTGCCAGTTCTAATACAGTCTGGCCAGTATAGAATTGATCAAAAAATTGTACTAATATTGCTTAATAGAGAATTGCGATAGTGACTACCACCACGTCTACAAATAATGAAGTTGTTTTTTACTTGGCACAACGTTGAGCTGGTTGGTGTTAATGATTATTTATTTTATAAGCACGACAGTTTTCAAAGTAAGGCAAGGACTAGCAATTTTTTTTATAATCAAAGTTAAAAAAAAACGCGTTTATCCCGGCTGTACAAATTTTCTTTATGATAATTGTCGAGTTACCACTATAATGGTGGCGACTCAATACAGTCACCCACCGCGCACAATACCCACCGCGTGGTCGAGTTTTGCGCAGTCGAAATGCCTACCAACTCATTTTTAATAGAAAAAAACAGCGAGCTCAGCGAGCTACAGTCAGCGTTTGTGTTTTGGTAAATTAATTTTATAAAAAAATAAAAACACTATTAAACTTCACTTAAGAAATGCGAAAGTAATTGTGTCTCTTTGTCTTTCCGTTTCACGACTAAACAGTTGAAAGGGCCTTGATGTGATATCGGAAGGACCACCTTCTGGGCAGTGGCAAGAAAGGACAATGGGCAGTGGGCATCACAACCCTTAATATGGAGACATCCTTTCGCCCGAAAAAAGCAAGTGAGCTGCGAAAATTGTCTTAAATTATCTTATTTACCTATTTATGACGTGGCAAACAAGCAACGGGCCATCTGATGATAAATGGCCACCGCCGCCTATGGAAACCTACACAATACCCGGAGCATTGTCAGTGTATGGTCTACCTCTATAAATACTCTATTCACCGTTTGTTTAAGCGATTCAGATAATATCGCTAAAAACATCAAGAACCCTGTGAAATGTAGTTTTAGCAAATACAAGACAAATCTTGCGAGAAAGACATTTTCCTCCTAAAAAATCAGACTTGTTACGGAACTTCGCTACGCCCTATACATTGGAGAACTTTGGTGAAAATCGCCCCTTACTGTTGCCGTGATGCCGCCGCCCTAAATACCGATGCAGCACTAAACAGTAGGCCGATTGTGAATCAACGAGGAAGCCTTTTTCGACGATATGGGTCGACAGTGATGGCGGTAGTGATGGGTACCTAAAGAAATGCATTATCGATGTCGATACTTTGGACCAGTTCATGTTCACATTTAATTTAATTTGTTAGGTACGCATCTTCTTACAGCTAAGGCGCGATGCCCGCCTCGGCATGACATGTGATCTAGCAAATCTATATACCTACATAAGTGCGTGAGGAGAGACAGGTACGCGATATAAAAACTTGTCAGATCACGTGTCGCACCATATTGGTTTTTGGCCTTGAGGTGATTATTATGTGGTGAGCTTACAGTAACCCAACCAAACAGTGATTTTGTTCAAATAAATTTGCGAGTGCGCTCATGATAAAACTTAGACTTAAACTTCTAGAGCAATGCAAGAGCAAGACCGGTAAACGAATTGTGGATGTCGTCAATTTTTTTCTAATACACACAGTTTTGTCTCCATTTCAACTTCGGTTCTTACCTGAAACAAATACAAAAAAATATATTATAGGTATTTCAATAATTTTTTCAAACTTTTTTTTTTTATAGTAGTAATACAATCTTAAATATGAATTAAAGTTCGACACTGATAACTATTTCTTGTTTACCACACCTTTCCAGATAGGTTTTGTCTACGAAGAAGCTCGCTTGCCTAGAAAAAACAATTACCTCTATATTATGTAGGTACAATACTTTTCCCATTTCATAGTAATAAGCAAATAAATATGTACATTACTTCACATATATTTTTTCCAAACCCATATTAGTTTTTTACTTTCATCGATACTATAAATCCGATTATTCTTAAAAGATGATACATGTCACATCACTACTGTAGAGTTGCATCAGACATCGACAGAAATTTAGACCGCGGTTGCGTTTACCAATTTTTCTTTGTTGTAAGCCCAGTTTGGGTAATTTCTCAATGTATTGAAAACAATGGGCTTTTGACGGGTTTCGGTGCCGGGAAATTAATTTCGAAAGGCCATTATTTTTGTGGCAGAAGTAGGTTCAGTTCGTTGTGTCGATTTTTCTTTGTAATATCTACTTACTTTTTATGGAGTTAGTGTAACACAAGGCCGTGCTTGTTGGGAGTCTTATACACTTCTGAACAATTAAATCCACTCAGAGCTAAAGAAGTCAATAGACAGATCTTCAGATGAACATAAATAAAATTATACCTATATAAGCAACGAGACTGGCTTTAAAAAAAATGGTGTCTTTATTTTTTTTATGGAAAATAGCAATCTGTTGTAAAATGGAAAATTTAAATATGAAAATTAACAAAATACGCTTACAAAGTTATCTTGTAAAATATGAACCACCTATGAACCTATAACTGGATAATTTATAGAGTTTTTCCGGAAGATATATAACGAAAGGTTTGTAAAGCCAGGGTGGGTAGCTAAAAAGTAAGTAAGTAAGCTTACTTTTTTAGCTAATTATGTAATTAAAATATCCTGTAACGCATCTGTAACGCTTAATTTTTTCCGTATAATTTCAAGATCTAATTCCAACTCACACAACAACAACACAACTCTACTTCTTTAACTTTAATTAAAGTGCACTGAACTTTACTTAAAACACTAAGAACCATATCGACTTAATTTGCCTTAATTTTGCGGATCACATTTTAATGATAATATAATTTGTACGGTATCGTCGGAAATTAAACTGTATCATACTTTAAAGTGAAGTTTCAAATTTCTAATTTAAGCCCGGATCGTGTTCCATTATTAAGTGTTCCGGGGTTTCTGCGTCCGGTTCAAAATTAGCCCACATGTGTTTGACCGTTTTTAAGCTTGACGGGTTGCAGGATGAAGGTTCAGCGAAATACGAGCTCGAAGCGAATCTAAGCCATTTGCTTACACGCATTCATTGTTTAAACGTTAAATAAATTACTAAAGACAAAAGTAGGTACTTGATTTGCGCCAGTGTTGCCAACTCAGCTTTCGGTGCTAGATTTAGCACTATTTTAGTATGTTAAACACTGACTTTACACATATTACTAGCGGCGCCCCGCTGTTTCACTTGTGTGATTTTGTGTGGTTGCTACCATGGATAGAATGACACGTTTAGATTCTCAGTTGCGGTTGTTTATTTGGTATATATTTCTTTAAAAACAACCGTCAAATCATTTCACAGGACTTTGGTTGGCACATCAACTCTGACACTAGGTCTGTCCACTCAACCTACTAATTATCCAATGCTGTAATTAAACGCTCTAAAGAGGTCACCTCTCTAAATATCAGTGTAAACACTGGACTAACCCAATGAACTGGTTACAGATCTATTTACGCCATACCTTCTGGGGAAAGCGAAGGAAATGGCTTATGGTAGTCTATTTTTGCTCTCGGTTTATGGTTCCGCTTTATATAACTTTTCGAAGCCAGCTGACCAAGAAGGAGAAATAGTGAGAATTTCGGTGTGGTTCTATATTGCCGCTTCTTCTATTTAACCCGTTCCTACCTAGCCATACCTATCGGGTATGAGCCTGCTCTCGTTTGCCCCCATCTTTCCGATCCCGTGTGAGCCTCATTCCTTGCTTTCTTGCCATTGTCATCATCGCCATGATAACGTAACTGAAAAACTTAAATATATTTTTTTGCACTTTATTCGCTCGTGTTTTCATTACCGTTTTTGAGTGCACCACCTCTCCTCACATCTTCTTCTTATTTTTTCATTTGCGAAAATGAGAATTTTAAACTTTTGCGACCGTTTCGCTCGCGCTTTAATGCCATAACGTTTTTGCCATAACATCTCTTTCCACAAAGTCTTGTTTCTTTTGAATTGAGAAAAAAATAAATGTGGGCGACAGAATCAAACAACATTTTATAGGGCCTGACACGACTGTTAAACACGCTATATGTTGCGTACTTGGCTAAATTTAAAATATGCGTGCTAAACCCCATTTGATCTATTTAGCATTATTTGAAATGAAAACGAATGAGGGTCAAAGATCTCATGCTGATCATCGAGCAATCTTGACCCAGTTGGGGCATGTGACTCACTCATTACTGGAATGTGGCCAATATTTTGTCAACATGCTTTCTTTCTCATTTTCACGCTAGCGTTTAGCATAACTGTGTCCCTTTCGCACGTGGTTGTGTCAGTTATTTCAGCGTATGACATAATTTGAGAGATACAGTATGGGTTCTTCGGGAATGCGGGCTGCATGCAAGAATGCGTGTAAGCACGCAAGATTTCGTGCTTTATGATTTTTAATAGAAATAGCAGACAGTTTATTTTTGTTAGTAGGTACTTAATTAAACGAAATGCTCAATTCGTGATTGCGACAATTCATACATTTAAGTTATGATAAAATAATAACGATAGCAACCAAGTGCAAAACGTACTTACGCATCAAGGATTCCGTACAACAAGTAATAAATAACTTCATTTAATCAAGCTTTTCTTTGGTTTTCAGATTTCTTATTGCGATACCAAATCGCATTTGGCTCGTTTTATTATTTGCTGTTCTACTTTATAAATCGTACTATAATAATAAAAAACAATAAGTATTACAATAAAAATACACTTTATAATATACCCTGGCAAGTCCCACTTTAGCTTCTTTCAGCTGGGCGGGTTGTGGCAGAGTGGTAGCCAAGGCAAGGTAAGCGGAGCGGTGGTCGTCCAGCTGCAGGAGGGGCTACTATGTCGTAATCATTGTGGCTCGACCCTAGACCAGACACAGGACCGAGGCAGCTAGCATAGTAAGGTCTCTACCTAGCAGTGGGGCAAATTATTGGAAACTGTGAATGATGATACTGACGATATCCCTATAAATAAACAAATCCTTTTAAAAATGTATTGATTTTGTAGAGATCCCTTTAATATTTTATTATTATTAGGTCGGTAATCCAGACAAGTAGAATGCAGTACATTTCAACTAGTTATCTACATAATAGTTTGCGAGATGAATATTAAGGTCGGACAGGCAGACATATAATACAAATAAAAATAAAATAAAAATATCTAATCAGTAATATTGGACCATTGGACACTCTTTGGGCAAAGAACCCTAATCATTCTAAGCTATTAGTTCCAAGTTCCCGTACTGTTACTAGCGTGCTAATGATCCGAGCATGTGTTTCATGATTATTCAAAACTGTAGACCTTCAAACAAGCGATTGTTAAGTAACAACTGTGCCAACAACGTTTGACGTTACCATATACAAATATATACTTGCCCGTATTTGTGTAGTTTGGCGCTTGAGCTTGTTTTTAATGTTTTGGTTTTCGAACTTGAATAAAGTGACAACAAAGATGATGGTGTTTGATTTACAACAAAGTCAGGAAACTAAAACTACTGACTTAGTTAAACTTGGAGGATTACAATTCTGAGTCAATAAAGGTTAAGGTAATGTTTCTTCTTCTTACAGACGGTTAAGAATTAAACGCGTCTTGAGGAAAGCTGCGTTATGTAAGTATGGAGAAAAAAACACTTAAATACGCCATTGTAAAAAAATAGTCCACAAGTTATCGCATCGTTGCGTGCCAATCACGAAATGACACGCACGACGCCTACGGATAAAAACAATTCGATTATTCCCGTTGTCCGCCACCCGCGTGTCCGCCACTGGTGGACAGCGACACAAATTTTTAAATGATTCCCGTTGTCCACCACGGCGTACAGTGAAACGTTTTAACAAGTTGTGCTGTAGTCCAAAGCAGTAGACCGTGATACTGCTTTTTAATATTATTCCTGCTGACTTTCCACTTCACTGTAACTATTATATACATTTTCCCTCGAGACCAGTGAGCACCTTCACAAGTTCACAGCAGAGATTTTAGGTGCTATCATTCCCATGGTGGAGGGTATGGAGGGGATTACGTTTGTTAACACTTTATTTTAAATAACAACTCTATCCACACTTTCTCTACACCGTGAACCGATAAAAACGAATGTTAATGTGTATGCAAGAATTTTATTCCTCACAAAGAACAATAAAGTTCAACAAAAAGATAGCGAGTTGAAATGTCGACACGAAAAAGGAGTTGCTTTGCTAAACAGATACTATGTCATTCCTTATTCAGATAAGGATATAAAACAGAACCCATAGCAATAAGAATAATTCTAACATTAAAATAAATAACTCACGTTAATACAAACGAATAATAAGAAAACTAAAACCATTCTAAAGAATACGCCCGTCTCTTGTAAAATAATTTGGGAGCGTCCCTTCATTTTTTGAATCCAATCATTTATCTTAACTTACTAAGAAAAGTGAGAATTATTAAGGTTCTGCTTGTTTTTTAAACGTTATAAGGTTAATAATAATGTAATACTTTTCAAAAAAGGAAGCAAAACATTTATAATGCAATATGAAATTGACATCACATCTCTATTTAGAGTATGAACAAATGCAATCAAAATTAATGATAATAGATTACCTACTAAGGCATTTGAACAATTATTTTATTTTATATTATTTTTGTGTAACTTTGGTGTTATCAGAAAGAAATTGTAATTGTAAAGTGTTTTGTAGTGGTAGGACTCTACTGCAGAGTCCGCCTGGAGAAGTACCACACCCAGGCGCGGATCCAGGATTTCGTTGAGGGGGGGGCAATTTTTGTGTGGTGATAAACCCAAACAAACCCCCCCCCCCCCCCCCCCCTATCTTCCAGAAAATTCGTTAAAAAAAGAAACTTTTATTATAGTACTTGTATTTTTACGCGCCTGCAGGGCTAAAGTCACTTTTGTCCCGCTACGCGGAGCGAAAGGAACCACTTCCTCCCCGCAGCAGCACGTAAAATCGTATACACACCACGGGAGCAAGTAAACAGGCCTCAGATCTCATGTTTGTCACCCTCGGCTTCGCCTCGGGAGATATATACATGTGGCCTGAGACATCCTTTACTTTTGCTCCCTAGGTGAGTAATATACTATTTTATTTCAATATTGGCTTGCAATGCCAAAGACCGCTATCTCGTCTGATGTTAAGCGAAGATGCAGTCTAAGGTTTTGCAAGCTTGCCTAGAAGAAACCGATTCATTTGCGACTTTAAGAATGAATCGCAGTCTACTGTTTAGCAATTCGCACAATAAGGGTGGAATCGAACCGTTTTGTGCGTATTTATGAAATATAAACTATGAAACAAGCCGCTTTTTGGAGCTCCTGGCCGTCCGATAGTAGAACGGACAGGGTGGGATCAGATCATGCAGCACCAAAACATATTCTACGAAATGTAACCGATAATAAACCGATAGACAGCAACTTTGCGTCGATGTTCAAGGCTTTGGAGCGTAGCCTGAACAAATGACTCCTTTGTTTTTAATGGACTCCTTTGTTTTAATTGACTCCTTAGCCTATGATTTTCTTGGCGCGTTTTTCAATGGACTCTTACGCCTCGAGCTGGTCGCCTTGACCGATCCATCCCAGAGGTGCGTGCAGTAATCCTTGTACGACCGAACTTGTGCTTGATATAATTTGAGCAACAGTTCTGGCGTGAAGTGATGTCGCACCTTAGAGAGAACCTTTTTTTGTACTTTTTGCGTTTTAGCAGCCAATTGAGCTTTTGACTCAATATTGGATCCAAAGTTGAGGGTTGGAGTCAATTAAATGTCCAGTGGTTAAAGCCCTCTAATATCGGCACGGATACTCATTTCGGAAAGTGGGAGCCAGATCGGATGGCCTCTTTTTAGCAGAGAACAGACACGCCTGGGTGCTTAGCTGCATTGAACTTGACCAGGTTGGCATCGCCCCAATCCGAGACTGCCTTAAGGGACAAATTCAAGCGCACTGGATTTCTAGCCCACTTTTTCGTGCATCGCATACGTATGGGTACGCACACGACAGCACTGTTGTAGAGCTCTCTACGCGTCGTGTGCGTACCCAAAGGTACCTACCGTGCTTTAGCAAATTATTAATATGCAGCAGGAAAAGAGTCGTAGAGAGCAACGACCCCTTAGGAACACCGGCATTATAATAATAATAATTTGGATTGGCATTGAAAGCCATTTGTTCGGTCGAGCGGTCATCAACGACCACTCAGATCTGTCGGTCCATCTGGAAATACGAAATCCAAGTAATGAAACCAGTGAACAAGCCATATGAGGAGAGCTTGCTAATTAGGCTGCCATGCCGTACCCTCTCGAAGGCCTTCGAGACGTCGAGGGAAACGGCAACCGCTTCCTCGTGTTTTTCGATGGCCTCACTCCAGATGCGAATAGCATACGCTCGAAGATCTCCAGTAGAGAGGTTTTGGTGAAACCCATACTGCCAATCTCTGGGGAGGTTATTAGCTTCTAGTTGGAGCCCGTTGTTGAGGACACGTCCCATAATCTTGCAGAGTGTGGACGTGTCTAGGAAAGGCCTGTAGTTGGCATGGTCGGCATAACTACCTTTTTTGGGCACAGGTTGCAGGTTAGCAAACTTCCATGTCCTCAGAACAATGGCTGGAATACCAACAGTGCCATATCCAGTTTCCGTAATTAGTCAAATCGTCGTCAAGTCATCGTCAACTTTAATCAGCACTGGCTTTGAACAATCCCAGTGCTTTGTTCAGAACTTGACAACGATTTGAGTGGAAACTGGATAACGTTCCAACACTTGTTTTTTTTTTGTATGGAGAAAAATTAAGCGCCCCTAGTGAATGTATGGCGAGCCTCAAATTTTCAATACAAAAAAGCATATTTATAATGCCGAGGCCACACATTGACTATTTTGCTGAATAAAAAGGGATGCACGTATACAGGCTACATAGATGCGTCCCTTTTTATATAGCCAATGTGTGGCCTCGGCATTACAGAAAGTTTTCCGGTTTCCGTAAGTGTTCAAGCAAAAAAAAACTATTCAGCATGTCTGTTTAAAAAAAAAAAAAAAACACAATTCAAAATAAACTATCAGAAAACTATAGATATATTGGATTGCCTTGCCAAAAATGGCAAAGATAACCAGTGCATATATAGATTCCAAGCACTCGGCGAATTTCAGTCGCGCACGGATTGACAAGCGAACGCAATGCCGAAGTGGTCTTTAAAAAGGTGAAAATAACACACTAGCAATGTTTTTTTAACAGCAATTTCAAGTGAAAAACATTGATCGATCGATGTATTTAATCTACATAATATAAGTTAGCAATGAGTTAATAACGATTTTTGTAAACAAGTCTCTATGAGGAATTTTGATGATGGCGTCAGGGGGGGGCAATTGCACCCATTGCCCCCCCCCTGTATCCGCGCCTGACCACACCTTTGCCAGTAATTCAACCGCCAAGCAGTAGTGTGCAAGCATTACTGTGTTCTGGTTTGAAGAGCAATGTTACCAGAGAAATTACTGGGTATGAAGAGATTTAACATCTAATATCTCAGGGTGACGAGCGCAGTGCAGTGCGGCGCAGGATTGTGTTCGCAAGTTCACAGTTCTGGCACTGCTACTGTTAGTGGCAGGCGTGACGCTTACCATCAGGTGAAAGTTTTGCTCGTCCCGTAACTTGACTGTATACAAAAAAAGTTGAATGGTCAGATGGACGAATGAATAGTGTTCTTTTGGACTTCTTTCTTTTATATAACAATACAAAAAGTATAGGTACCACTGGCTGTACTGTGGTGTGGTGTTACTGTGGCGTCGCATTACGTCTTGTGAAGAAATTCAATGGTGGAATGTGAAATCGCCAATCCGCACTGGTCCAGGTTCCCATAGCAGAGTCAGGGGGGTGTCACTCCGTAGTTTAGGTATGTTCGGCCGGCGCTCCGTCCGGGTGGATAATGCAAGGCAGAAGTCAGTCGCCACCCGCATGCTAGCCTCGTCGCACGTAACTAAGCATACGTGATAGAAAGAGAGCGGTATATATTCACCTATATAGCGAGCGGTATCCAGTGCTGTGCGAGTTGAATTGCTACTTTATTGCCTAGTAGATAGAGTCCTTATTTATTTCAATTCCTTTGCGGAGTTAACTTTCTGTACGGAGTACTATTATTTATTCTGTGGCAGAGTAGAAGCTTTGCTTAGTTAGCGGCTAGGCAGATTGCCTGGACATAGATTATGTCCAGACAACCCTCGAAAAGTAATTGAGCCATATTCCACTATTTATACTTCCCCATGCGAGTTGGCGATTTCGCAAACGCTATTGATTGACCAAAGCCATATCGTGTGTTAACTTGCGCGATATATTTTATCGATAACCTAGTGTTATTTTTAAGATACCATACCCGAAGGGTGTCCATCAAGACCCGATTCCAAATTACGGTAAACTGGTAAATATCTAGCAAAATCGCCAGATGGAGCTTACTAGAACATACAACCATTTTATGGCCATAACTCTTTCCTAATACGCGCGATGCGGTCCCAACACCTGATAAAGTACGCTACGGGCCCATTTAGTACCGGTCACTGATAGCGAAGCGGTCCAGTTATCCAATACTGGTTAAAATATTCTTTGACACCATACAGCTAGAACGAGTAAGGGCTGTACGGTGCTAGTCTAGATGAGACAAATGAGATGATAAAGATGGCGCTATATCATATACTTGAGTATGTGTTTACGATTTTTCTCAGCTTTTTTGCCTGATGTTCACCAAAGATGCAGTCTGCAATAGAGCAGCTCAAGCAGCGTATTCCCCTGTTAAGCAATTTGCACAATTAAAGTGGAACCGATTGGAATCCGAACGAAACGGTCTGACCATTTCGTTCACCGTTTCGGGTTATTGGTATATCAACCATGAAAATTGTATCGCTTTTTCGAGAGGTCCTGGCGAAAGTAGAATGGGCAAGAGGGATTAGATCATGCAAATCCGAAGCACATTATCCAAGATGTATCCGATAAAAAACACCGACAAGCTAGCTACTTAACTACATAAACATCCAGGAATTATATATTAAAAAAAATGCGTAAGCGAGACAGTGGCTTGATCAGGACCTGGCAAAATCATGTTATCCTTTGTTCTGTTGATGTGTGAAAAAGAACAAAAAACCCTCAAACACAGAGTACACATCAGAGTACTCGTAGTAGGTAGATATTAGTAAATTAGAGCAGTGGAAAAAGGTGATATTGTTCACACCAAAACTCACACACATAAATAAACATCTGATTAGCGTAAAAAGTAGCGCCTATTGCAATCTATAAAGAAAGCATGAAAATAAAAGGTTAACAACAAATGCGTAATAACTCGAGCTAAAGGAGTCTGTTATTACTAATCACTATAATGTTGTGATGGTTTTGAACAATCGAAGCGCAAGTCAGACTTTTTAGCCGATTTCAAAAAGAAGTACATTTTTTTTCATTATTTACGTTCACCGAATTCTCCATTTTGAAAATTATATTTTTTGTTTGAATGGGCATAACCCTGGTCCCGAAATTATTTGTAGTTGTTGTTTAGTTTAAAGTTTGTGTACTTGTCAAAGCTTTATTAGAACACCCCATACTGAAATAGCGTCTCATCTTGTGTGGTACAAAATGATCGAGTGCGTATCATCAGAGGAAAACGTGAACAAGCTGAGCAGTTGACTCGAACACCTGTTCGGTTTCCAGTGTAGAGTAACCCAAACCAAGCGGTACAGTGCGACACAGCTTATACTAGTGGTTTATACTTGTGGCGGTAGAACTGTATTGCCGAGTCTGCCTTTGCCAGTTATTCAACTGTTAAGCAAAAGTGCAAGCATTACTGTTTTTCGGTGTGGGGGGAAATATTGGCAGAGAAAAATTGCTACACTGTTATATGCAGGTGTGATGCTACCACCAAGCGAAAGTCTCGCTTGTATCGTAACTCAAATGCATAAAAAAATAGTCACGATAGTTGTCGATACTAATGATAGTATATTTTACACAAAGCTATGCATAATTGTGATGGTGAATTGACGTTATAAATAAATAAAATATCTTGTAAATATTTGTGATACAACATTTACCTACCTATTAGAAATGTTCTACCAAGTTCATTATAATCCATGTCGGAGTGCATGCTACACCAAAATGCGTTTGGAATTAGTTGCTTGCTAATAAATTAGGTAGTTATTTATTGCTATAAGCTTGATGATGGTAATCGCTTCCACGGGATTTTATTACAGCTTCTTGTGTTGTCAATAAAATATAATAAAAGTTGTTTTTTTTTTTATTTCGGTGTTGTACTGCAATAAATAAAAATGTTTCAAAATTAATATGGGAATTAGACAGTGTCGCAATCAAAAACTGTTTGATTGTAGGCTCCGTAGCTGAGTTTATAGGCTTTTATTTGCCTAAAATGAGTTCTCTGTATGTTTTGCTGACTTTTATTATTATTATATTATATGTTTAAGATACTCAGCAATATATTTACAAATATGTACATGTACACCTATTGTACACTGTATTTTATTATAAAATACTTCTAAAAACTCAACAAATTTATTTAATTTGTTGATAAAAAAAAAATAAAAAAAAGTAAGAGAAAAAATTACAATGAGAAAGAGGTAAATCCTTCCTCCAAGAGGATAAGCAATTAAGGATAGAACCGCTCTTTTTATATAGGTCATATTTGTTTTGGAAGTGCTTTAAAAGTAAAGGGCCGTATTATTCGTCCGTTTTATTTTTTGATTGTCTTCATTTCTCTATTCTGCTTCTCTGTATAATTAGTCTGTCTACTTTATACCAACGTATCCACTTACCATCAGGTGGGTCGCCTGCTTATTTGTTACACATTAAAAAAACTGCCAATTCGTTCGCAAATTGAAGACTTACTGACTGTCAAAATACGCTTTGTGCCATTAAACTAGTTCGGTTATGCAATGCAATTTATTTCATCGAAGGTGAACAACAGGACTATTTAGTTAATGAATTGTAATAATTATGAGTAGTGGCAGCGTCGACACTGGTCCGCCTGGCACTTATTATTAAGTCATGACTTCATTAAAGCGAACGATCAATTTATAGATTTGTTTCAAAAGTACCTCATAATAGCTTGTGTAGTAAATTTATAATGCCAAAAGTAAGTTAAGGTCTTACAAACTTGAAAAAATTTGTACCCATAAAAATATTTCAATGTAATATTTGTTGCAGTTTTGAATACATTTTAAATACATTTTAAAATGTATCACAATTTTGTATTTTATAATGTGTAAATAGAGTGTGGAGAGTAAATAATAAAAGCTCGGTAAAAGCGCAATTTTAGAATTTAACATTTTTTTTAAATTTTAAATTTTAAAAATTAGGATATCTTGAAACTCATGCTTCTTATTATATTTTACGCATTAAATTATCAAGAACGGAATTAAAATAATAACAACTGCTCGCGTTCGCGCTGAACAAGATTTTTTTTTAAGAAACTGACTAACCTTCAATAATAATTGATTTCTATAAGTACCTACAGTCTGTTTCAGACAGTCCTTCTTTTGAGACAGAACTGATAGAAGAGAATGAAATTAATCTATTTGGAGTTTAAGCGTAATAACCTGCAATACGTAGTGTTTTGATAGCCTGCATAGTATTATTATTTGACTGAAAAAGCGATATTATCAGGCAATTCCTCCAAACGCATCGTTTATAACAACCAACCATTTGTAACAAACAACACACTTTTCTAAAGTTACACGCAATGAAAACGCAGCCTAAACAGTTGATTCCCAGTGTCAATTGGTTAGGTATTTAGGCCGTGTGACGACTATTTTCATATGTTTGGTTTATTGCCCATAAAGGCTGATGTGATCAAGATCATTTCACGGAATTGGCCATAAAGTTTGGCAACAAATATGAGGAAATGTGACAGTATCTAAGGTGACATGGATTGATCGAGGATAGCGGGGGAGGGTCCCTAGTTCAGATGTTTATTGGTTTAATAGCTAGCTTTTACCCGCGGCTTCGCCCGCGTGTTCCATAAGAACTGATTGTTAATCCGGGTTAAAAGGTAGCATGTCACTTTCAGTCCCTTTATCTATATTTGTGACAAAAACCACATCGAAACATTGATCTGTTACAGCGTGAAAGAAGGAGAGACAAACCAATAAACACATTTGAATTTTTTATATTAGTAAGGATAAGAAGTAGTCAATTCTTATTCATAATGCTTGCAATAGCGCTTCCTCCTTATCTGCATAATTATGTAAACAATTTTCAATTACAGAGAATGTGATTTGTAACTTAACCACCTTTATTAACTCGGAACTTACCCCAGTTCAAGTTTCCAAGTTATAACAGGTAGAGTGTCTTTATTGGAAGGCTACTAAATCACATAAATTTTGTTACAATTTGGGTGATAAAGTTTTGTAAATACATGGTATTGTAATGATTCTAAAACAATAAAATTTACTATGAGATATTAAATCCATCCGTATTGGAAATAGCCCGTTGGATTGCATTACATTGTTTTGATTCATTGGCAAAAGGTTTTCTCGACTTTTCTAGTTTTGGAGATTTTGTGCTGTTGTATCCCAGGGTATGTCAAAGTTGCCATCGGCAATTCAGCATAATAATAAATTTATGATATGGGCGCCTTCTAATAAATATACCGCGTGTTAGTTTGAACACCGTTATCCTTCTAGGATATCATTGTACTTATCATTATGAACAACTTTTACTATGGGGCCAACCCTGAAATCACGAAAATAAAACAGCTGTTCCATACATTTTGTCCAAGATCGATGAACCTTTTTGTATAGAACAGCTGTTTTTTTTTCGTGATTTCAGGGTTGGCCCCATAGTAAAAGTTGTTCATAATGATGAGTACAATGATATCCTAGAAGGATAACGGTGTTCAAACTAACACCCTGTATATAATTTAATTGGATATGAGCAATTAATTTGTTGAGATGGTCTCTGACTTATATGGACTTGTGTCTGAAATAAATGCATTTATTATATTTATTATAACCGTTCTTATATATATATAATATCATTGATTATAACTATTATTTTATACAAACAAAATATTATCCGGAAGTAACGGTTTGCAAGTTGAAGTGGCATTGGGCTGGCCACAACGCTCGAAGAACTGATAACCAATGTGGAAGAAAGGTTCTTGAGAGGCGACCACGTACCGGAAGACGCAGCGTAGGTAGGCTTCCTACTAGGTGGACCGAGAAATTGTGAAAGTCGCGGGCAACCGGTGGATGCAAATGGCAGGTTGTCGTATAGTGTGGTGGTCTGGCTGATGATGAATTTAACTTGAAAAAATATTTTTTAAGTATTTATCTGCACACTTATGAGCCTGAAATAAACATAAAATACAGGTTTGTATTACATATACCTACCTACCCGTGGATTTATTTTATACTGCACTTGGACGTATATTTGGCATCGTATGAAGTTGATCTACTGCCAACAATGTATACAAAAACTTCAGTTCTACAGAATGTTGCCCACTCGTTTCAGTTATCCAGCCACAATTATAAGCTCAAGCACTCTGCATTAAAGTTTATAATAACTTGACGTAGGAGTGAAGGCGTTTGAAGTGCAAATCAATGAAACCATTGTATGAGAACTGTTTCAAGGATCGCCGTGAGAAATAACTGGAAGTTATGAGTGGTTTGATTGAAATTTGTAGGAAATTGCGATATTTGTGATATCATCAGGCTTCGAAATTGATTTTGCGCTTGGGTCATAGGTCAACTAGCCAGTGTCCGAAGAAGGTTAAGCAACGGTTGATCCCGTCAGTTTTTGGATGGGTTACCGCCCGCAAAATGAATGACTGAGCATATGAATAGGTAAGTACGAGTACATACCTATATTCTTTTATCAGTAACTTGTGATAAAGTTATTACTTATCAGGCTACATACATTTATACACCCACATTAACCGAGCGAAGCGAACGTCTCCGAGTATTCTTGGCCGAATAGACATTTTTTTGTTTGTGATTTTATTCGACGGTAACTTGCGAATCGTTATCTATATAATTTTGTAAGTAGTTCGCAAATACAACTTATGTTGTTAATGTAAGTTCAAATCAAGCGAAATCGGTCATCTGTTTGTGAAGCTAGAGAAGTCACGAGGTCACATTTTAGGGCGAGCAACTAGTACTTAATATAAATACAAAAATAACAAGAATTTTTATCTTTTTGCTACTCTCTGTAGTGAATTTTTTTTCTGCTTAGTTGTAAATGCCACGCGTGTTCACCCATTCCAAGATTGACCTAATCGTCCATTACTTAACTATACCAACTATACGGTGATCTTTTGGAAACACCTAGTCAAGCTACTCCGCAATTTTTTTCTTCTATTGAACGAACCCTTAGGTGGAGAAACAGAATCCTACTTATTAAATAGGTTAACTCATGCATCGTCGTCATCATCATCATCATTTGCAGCCAAATCGCCCAGTGCTTAGCAGGCCTCCCTTCTTGTACGCCATACATCCCGGTCCTGACTTCTACGTGACTCATGCCGTGCAAACAAAGATTTACAATGGTAGAAGGCAGTCAAATACCAATTAGAAGCCGAAATAACTACGCCTTCAAACGTAAAATAATTACGATCAAGGTAAGTCTCTTCTCGAGTCGATGACCCAAACATAAATACAGAAGGGTGCTCCGCCCAATGACAGGATTCCGGTGCGTTGCTCAAGCGTAATTACGATGTTATTCGCATTTGTAATGCCATAGCTTAGGAGAAGGCAGTAGGCGAAGTCGAAGATATCAATTCTATAACAGTAGTTTAGAAGGGTCAAACCTGTCACAAAAATCACAGATCCAAAACTGATGATATAGCAAGAGAGGAAAACGCTGTGGATGATAATGCAGAGATGATCAAATATTAGTTAAAAAAATGAATAATATAAGAATATGGTACACAGGGTAGAAGGCATTAATATAATACAAATAAAAAAAAAGCACCGAAGAGTCTGATAATGCATGCTAAAAATATTTAATTTTTAGCACTATTTTTAGTCTAGGAAGTCGAGATGAAAGATTTATTCCTTTCTAATACCAAAAAAAAAATGAATATGTGGGAAATATTTCTTCTGAGAGGCTTTCGTCCAGTAGTGGACGTTTTCTAGCTGATGATGATTGCTTCTGAATTTTTACCAATCTTCTCTACCAATGAAAACTGTCTACTACAAGTCTACTACTGGCTAGTGATCAGTTAAAATTAGATTATATTTAAATCTACTTACTTACAGAAATTAATACAAAACACACATTAAATCAAGAGTACACAAAATAAATTAGATTGCATCCTTGTTTGACACCAGAGACGATATCGGTCAAAAAATCACCCACCAACTTTGATTGTGTGATTGGGAATACAAACAATTGAAATTGAAAAATGAAATTGACAAAACAAATAACAACAAACTAACTAAAATGACGCAGTGACCCATAGTAGGTCTTGACCTCTTCGGTAACAAAATATCATAAACCATCCTACTGATTTATTTGATCACTCTACCATCTTTGGCGTCTGCAAAACAGCGACGTGAGTCACCAAGTCTGCACGCCACTTTGTTTATCTACCCGCTGCAGATAAAACTTACAGTTCCGGGTGAAATGGACACAGGTGGTGATAGTTATACTCTGGAGATTTAGAGCCAGTAAAATTATTCTAGGACGAACATTACGCGTGACTCATATGGAGACGACTGCGGAGAAGCTGAAATCATTATGTTGATTTAGACTCTTGGAATAATTATTAGGCCTCTCGACAAAATAGTTCTATGTGAAAATATCCTAATCTTCTTTCAAAGGTTGGCCTGCGCCTAGCAGTATCTTACGACATGACTATCTCAAGATCAAAGCCCATGCAGAAGCTGTAATTACTCAAAAAGTTCGATACTTGGCTTGTCATAGCTTGGCTTGAACGTACGGTATATTTATGCCTTTACCAGGTTTTATTTCGAAGTAGCTTTAGGTTTGGTACGTCTCCTTTGCTCCTGCAAAGGAGACCTGGTCGTCCAGAGATGTATGTATAACACCGCAGTATCAGACATTCCGCCGCCAAGCAATAGTGCGTAAACTGTACTGTGTTTTGTTTCAGTTTAAAGGGTACTGAAACCAGTAAGTACTGCATTCTTTCGCCAGTTAGTGTACTAGCATACGGCACACGCATCAAATGCACAAAACACCGCCGCCTGAAGTTAGAAGCTTCTGAGAAGCAGAAGCAGGCTACACCCCGTGCAGCGACTTTATACCGGGATATTGGTAACTTGCGCATAACCTCTTAAAGGCATTTTTGCTACATCAAGACTAACAAACTTTTGTGCTACGACTTTTGCCAAAACGTAATAAATTTCACGAAAATAATCATTTTATTTGTTATTGCCCTTAAGAGTTACCAATATCCCTGTATAAAATGTATGAAAACTGAAGTCTGCAGCTCGCTAGCAGTGGCGCGTGTCCCACGTGCGGCTAGGCTAAGCGGTGTATGAGCATTAGGTACATTGTTTCGGCTCAAATGGTACGGTAGCTAGGGGAATCACTAGGCTAAGGAGATTCGCCATCGACTGTCTTAAAGTTATGAGTCAATGCCCAGGGAATAAGTTTCTACAGCTACAATGATCATGGCCGTTATCTCGCGCCACTTCGAGAGAGTATCATAAAATTTGTTTCATCTCTTGTTACCTAAAAAAAAATGCTGGACTTGGCATTGCTGAGCCTTTACCAGTTCTTGAAATAAACATCTATTTATTTACACAGTACAAAATTGCAAATACATTTATAAGACAATACTATGTGTTATTAAAATTTATTTTATCAAATTTCATTAAGAATAAGCGTAAAGGTTGATTAGAACGCAAGTCCCATTGTTGGACGAAGGTTGTCCAGGTCAAAGGCTGACAAATGAGTGATTGGCTTCCTCGACTCAAGAATAACCACGACGCATTCTAAGCAGTTAGTCATAATGGTGAATACTGGTTAAATGTTAATTACTTAGTCATTGGCAAGTAATGTGATACTGAGTCAGTTGTGCGTGAAACTTCTGATTAAGAGTGTGCAACCAACTTAACTTTTGGAGTCATTTTCGCAGAGATTTGTAGAGAAAAGACTAAGAGCGATATGAACTTGTCTAATGATAGTGAGGTGCCATCTACTTGATAAAGTTTGGAGTTTCTGGCAACCTTCTTGTGATCCCATGTTGCGTCTTTTAGATGCCGGTAGCTCATAAGCTTGTCTGCCTTATGCCAAAAGAGATATGGGTGAAAGTTGTAACCATCTAGGTCTTATTGATTTCAGAATTTGCATTTGCATTAGAACTCTATCTGTTACGATGCGATGATGAATTCGGAAAACACAGGAGCCGGCAGAGTTTCACAGTCCACACCCTCGCTGTGCGTACAAAAATAAGGTGTTGAATCGCTTTGTATGTTTGTATTGAATACCCACCATGTACAGATGGCGCTGTGGTCGCATTTCTCTGGGCGTTAGATAGTAGAATTGGGCTAGAGAAATTGATTGCAGCATTGTGTTTGGTCAAAAACAAACCAAAGTTAAGCAATGGACGATCACATCACTGTTGTTTGTTCTATTTTACTGTAATAACAACCATCAAGCCTTGTCACAGGTCAACAGGCAGTAC
Source organism: Erannis defoliaria (assembly GCA_905404285.2). Classification (NCBI taxonomy): domain Eukaryota; kingdom Metazoa; phylum Arthropoda; class Insecta; order Lepidoptera; family Geometridae; genus Erannis; species Erannis defoliaria. The sequence continues at coordinate 14,425,090 of FR990066.1, forward strand.
AATATATCTGACACGAGGGCTGGCCACTTGTATACGTACTTAATTCAAGTTATTGTCGTTTCCAACAATGATACCAAACGTGGGATGTTGTCGTACGTAACAGACAAAGTTATTGTGGTTTTCACTTACATTTGCATATTTTCGCTTGTTTTATTATCGTCAGTGATAAATAAGTAGGTGGTGGTGATGTAACGATGGTTCAATGAACTAGGTATCAGGTTTCACAATACCTACTTAAAACCTATTTCAATGGCGAAAACTTTTGCATCAACCATGTAGTCGGAAGGGTTTTTATGTGTGCTTCGGATCTTCCTATGAAAACTGGCTTGTCACATTTTTGTTTTATTTATACAGGACTTACGTTCAATTGCGTCGGGTACTCCAACTATAGTTTTGGTCACATTCGGTGACCTATTTCAAGGCGTGAAAACAGAGCCTGACGCGCTTGCCACATAGATAGATGGAGTGCCAAGCAAGACGGTCACTTTCTGAAATTCTGTATACGTCAAGAAGCCTTCAACCTACAAAATGTGGAATGAACTTCCTTTTTCAGTTTTCCCGTTGAGCTATATTGGGATCTTCAAAATGCGTATTGACAAAGTCTCAAAAGTCCGCCTAGTAATTGTGGTGCCCCGGGTATTTCAGATATCCAAAGGCGATGTTGAACGCTTACCATCAGGAAACCCGCCTGCATGTTTGCCTTCTTCTTTCTTGTATCAGCCAGAAGACGTCCGCTGCTGGGTGAAGCCTTCTGCCATAATAGGGAGGGGCTGCCATAATCTCTATCCTTGGCAGTCGGCTTGTGGATCGCAGAATGCTCACTACCGTTAACTGAGAGGACGCTGCTGCCCGTCCTCCGGTAATCCAGCAGGGCTAGGATGCGCACGGCGAGAAAAATTTGTCGTGTCTTTATGTCGTGCGAAAACGATACAGACTTATACAGAGTCCTAGCCTTGTCCTGTTTATAAGAATCGAGATAATTTTCTCGGGGTGCGCATCCTAGCTTTGCTGGATGTAGTTTTAGGACATAAATACTTACGTTTACCTATTTTGCCATCTTGACAGCCTTATAGCTCAGTTGGTAGCATGTCTGCCTTCAGAGCTGTAGAGCGTGGGTTCGATCCCCACCCAGGGCAAACATTTATGTGGCGAACATAGATGTTTGTTCTATGTCTGGGTGTAGTATGTATTATAAATATGTATTTACAAAAAACAAAAAAAAAGTATAATAAGTATTCTATCAGCTATCTAGTTTCCATATTACAAGCTTTGCTTAGTTTGGGGCTAGATGGCGCTGTGTGAAATGAATGTCCAACAATATTTATTTATTTTAATTTTATTTTCATCACAGTTGCTCGTAAAGTGGATCTTATTGCATTGGTTTTAGGCTCATAATCCAAGCTATTACACACGCGTGCTTTTTACTTTACATTACGGCACTTGTACTATAATAGGTATAACCCGGTAAAGTCAAGTTTGTACGTGACTGCAATTAGACGTATGTATACGAAGGACTCTTAATATAGCCGGGTAATACTTACAGTTTTTTTATAATACCAACAAAGAGTTCTTATGCCGCTGAAGTAAATGTCAACCTGCGCGCGCATTGCTGGTTTGGGCGCCATTTTCCGCAAATGTTTGTTGATGTTTTCGCTGTGCGGTTGATAATTATCAAAAAAAAATTGTTTTTTCCTCGCAAGTGTGACGAAAACAGTCGTATGGAACTCTTGTGCTATTAGTCATTACGCTCTCGGCTTCCTTATCGCGCTCGCCTGCGGCTCGCGCGCATTATCCCGCCTCTAGTGTAATGACCAACATAGCACACTCGTATCATAATGTACTATTATCAACGGCATAAAAAAACGTATAAATTTTAGTAGGTACCATTCTCTTATTTATTTGTACAAGAATAATACAAAAACGTAGCATAAATAATAAAAGGTTAAGAAACAACAGACTCAGATATCTTATGTTGCAAACGAAACATAATGTAATATTCATATAGAAGGAAAACATTTTCCTTACGCTTACCTACGTATTTTATGTGACCTTCTCTATGATAATTTACTGCATCTTCTAGTGAGATATTTCTTGTACAAAATACTAAAAGTAGTTATCATTTAGCTTCATCATCAGCCCGGAGACGTCCACTGCTGAACGAAGGCCTCCCCTTAGACCGCCACTCTGTACACTGCATTTAGCTTAGTTTTTGAGAAATGTTTTAACCGGGACTTTATTATTACCGTGATGTTTCGGCCAAGTTCCAATAGCCGTGGACACAACCTGACAAGGGCATGAGAGATTTTCCAATCATGTTTTTTAAAGTAGTTCTCTTTAATTCGATAGATGGCCTGACTTTACGTGCCAGTCAAAAACAGCATAATATTTTGATATGTGGCACATAAAATAAAATACTTGACAGTGACAGACGCGTCTGGTCAGCGCAAGGTCAGCGCCATCTACAATTAGCTTCTTTTTTTTTAAGTGTGCCGGAAAATCACCCAATCAAACAACAGAATAAAAAAAACGAATTGACAAATTAAAACAAACGAATGTTTCCATTAGAAATATTTATAATTATGCACATCTGCAATTCTTACCAAGCATCAATGTTTTTGTATGTAATTAAGATTGCAAACAAAAATCAGACATGTCAAAGGTGAGAGCAAAGCAAAGCCAAGTGACTAGCAGGAATTCAGCGCATTTTATTTTTATGTTTTACACGCGTTGCACAATAACTTATGAGCGTTAAACGTAATGAAAAAGTTTGTATAAACTCAGTCTGATGAGTATTCAAGTCCAATATTGCTTTGTTTTTAAACTGTTACGACTCACAGCTAAAAACCACATGTGGGATTCTTAGAAAAATACTGAGGAAAACCATGTTATAAAATAATATCAATACCAAACATATCATCAAACCGAAAAAATTGCTCAATAATTAGATGTGGTTTTCCTTAAACAATTTGGAGGAATAACATGTAACAGCCCTAATAATATTTTGTAAATATAAGATGGTTTTCTGTTTAGGTATAGATGGAAATTTTTCTAAAGAAATCAAGAAGTCAGGGTAAAAGGATTGTGAACCTACAAAATGTTTTTTTTAGCTGTACATGACAGCTTCAATACAGAACAATATTTGTTACCTCAATAGGGTTTTTATTATTCTATTACTTACGCTGTTAATTTATTTTATGAGATTATAAATTTTGCTCATAATATTTATCAGAAATAGGGTGATTCCATGACCTTTTACATATTTACATCAGTTCAACCTTTGAAGGTGAAAATATAAGTACCTAAAATAAACTTAGAAGGTAAGAAAGAACCTACCTACCTGGTGTGTATTTTTAGTGTGTGAAGTTGTATGTATAATAAGTATGTCTTTACAAAAAGTATACAAGGTATTCTATCAAGTATTGTTACCCACAATAGGTACTTGATAGAACCCATAGTTGTTATTGCTTCGTTTGGGGCTAAATGGCACAGTGTGAATTGTCAAACCATAAAAAAATCTTCGAATTGATTTCTGTAATATTTTTTTTTCTATTAGGTACCTAAAACGAACTAATACAATAGGCTAGATGACTGTTTTTTTTTATTGTCCTATTAAAATATGGCCCATATATATAGCTGATTAATGTAAAGAAAACTAAAATTTGATCAAAAATAACCAACTTATAAGCATTTTAATATCATGCTAGACAGAGAGGCGAAACAGCAAATCGTGACGTCACTTCTCTGTAAGCCATATAAATTATATTCTGACAAGTAAAGCGTGACGTCATTTTTTGTTTTGTGGGAAAGGGACAGAGTTGTATATCAGAACATTATTAACCGATTTATTTAATTATTTTTTCAATAAACATACTATATTTACTTAAATTCTTCATCAAAGCTATTGGTTTCGACGATTTAAACATCAGTAATCTACCCTATTGTTCCCAGTTGTTCCAAAATAGTTACCAATCAATCCAGTTCCAATCAATTATGTTTATCTATGGCCATTATGTAACGAACCATGCTAAAAAGCCTATCAAGTATAAAAATATGGCAATGGTTTGAAATATGAGGAAAACCTAGAGATTGTATAAGTATTTTTTGCCCATATTTTGAGAACATTGTAATGCCTTCTTATTATAATAACTATAATTTACTCGTGAGATAAGTCCCTACTTACGGTCCTTGTTTATAATAATGAAGCGAACTATTTAAGGAGAGCTTAATATTTAAAGATAAGCTTGTTATTTTCATACGGTCAGTTACATTTTTTGTTTCATTCCATTATTGCCACCTCGTTAGCCAAAAAAAGAGACAAAAGATTTTTTGTACGGCTAAAAGGATTTGCAATGCACGGTCTCATCAAAGACTCCTGTTTATCTCTTTGCAATTGAATTTGAACTCTATCTAGAGGATAAAAAAGTTAACTTCGTCAAGCAAATTTAGATCAAGATATCCGCAAACAATTGAATGTATCGTGATTGGGTTCATTATAGTTCAAAGCCATAATATTTATTGTTTGAATGAAAGAAACTAAACTCTTATTTCCTTGTAGTGAAGGATAAAAATTTATTTAGTTGAAAGTAAAATAAAGATTGTACGTCAAATTTTGACAGCTAATGTAGTGAATGGTTAATAATATTCGGATTGACACTAATTCGTCGTTGTTGCGCTTCTGATTTGCATAATCTATGGGCTGACTTTCTTTGTCTGTGGAGATTTGGTCTCCAAAGTGACTCATTCGCACCAAGACGACAATATATTTAAAAAAAAAAGACTTTTAAAATATTAATGTTGTACAAAAACCAAACTATTTCAGATGTCGCTTTAAATTAAAGAACTCGCTTTTTATATTGACAGAGAAAATCTACGATCATTATATGGACGAACTCAGAACAGGGGGAAACGAATATTTTTGTTCACATGTCACGCCCCATTGGCGTGACATGAGTGTCCAGCACAAACTTTCATAGCGTTTATTTCCAATGTTTCTTGGCTGAACCCCAAGACCACATATTAGGATGTGTGGTCTTGGGGTTCAGTCAAAGTTTTCCAAAATATTGAGTCAACATGATCATCTCACTAACAATACAGTCAAAAACTTCTTTGGAAGCAATCATTTTCCCTAGTATGCTGACCCCACTCTAAAAAGATCATAGTCTCACTCTTCATTCGAAGACAGCATGGATAGTTCTACAGAAATAACACATCTACATAAATATACCTAAATTTAGATCAGTAATTTTCATCCAATTATACATTGAATTGTAATAGAAGAATACAATACCTAAAATAGAATTGTTCCTATAATTTATCTATATCTATTTTACTTCGCCCTTCCCTAAGTCCACCCACGGACGTATTTATAACACTTGGGTGGTCCAAATTGAACTCAAGTGTTTTATTTTAAAGCCGCCATATTTTTGCGTCGATAATACACAACTCTTACAATATCTATTTTATGATGTCGAAAATAGAAATAAGCGAATGTCTAGTGATTCACTGTAAATCATCAACTATTCGTAGCTGGTTTGTATTTTGTACATACCTAATAGCTCAGGGATTAGCGTTACACGTAACGCTCCGCTTATCCGCGCGGGTTCAAATCCCAATAATGAGCTTGAGCTGCAAGCTTAAGCTTGCTGCTTGTGAAGTAAAGCATTGTGGTCTATAAAAGACTATGTGTGGTGAGGCACTTTTTAGTAGGTACTGAGCTGGCTAGCTACCACCGTCAAAATGTTGCACAACCACCTAACGATGCATTTGCACAGCCTCACTTGCGAGCTACTTCCCTTTCCAAGCTGTTTACCATCTTCGACCACACCGTCACTTACCCTCAGGTAGTTAAAACATCTAACTAAACAAGCGTAAAAATTACATTGATTATGGTAAGCGACACATGGCCGAGGATGATTTGACCTGTAACAGATGTTGCCAATAAATTGATTATGATTATGATGGAAAACATATCTAGCAAAAAATACTAAATTGTAATAAATCACATTAATAGTAGAAATGCGAAAGTTTGTCGATATGTGTGTATGTTTGTTACCTGTTCAGTGTTCAAAAGGGCTGAACGGGTTTAGATGAAACTCGGAATGGAAATAGCTCATTTCCCAGAACAACATTATAGGATAATTTTTAACATCATAATTTTTTTTTCAACTGTTTTTCATCATCACTCGGGTGACACTGCGGGTCGCTGCTAGGTGTTTGGCGATAAAACGCAAGTATTGTGTCGAATAACCATTAAAATGTTACGACATCGGCAAACAATGAAACTAATGTAACTGCAAAGCACAAAATTCACACTTTCTAAACAGTGGACATTACATTCTGTGAACATAATCAAATTATGGACGACAGTGACCGCACTTTCGTTGAACAAACACAACGCTATCTTTGGACCAAACCTGCCAACTTGGTCCAAATTGTTGGAACAAAATGTACGATGCTTGAATCTAAAAATATTTACTAGCTGAACGTATAAAAATGTCGTTATTCTGGAATTTTTTAATAAATGTATGTCAGGCCCATGTCAAATTCCCAAAACAACACCAAATTAGCATAAAAACATAAAATTAAATTACTCGCTATAGAATTTGAGGACTCTACTATCATTATTATATTGAATGTTCGTAATAGTTTAAAACAGGCTAGTGTCTTGTTACAATATTAGCACACGTAATATTAATTTATTTATATTATAAGCTTTGTTATAGATTGCTATACCTGACAAATAAAATCCATAAATATATATTTTTTTACCTAGCCATTGATAATAATTATACTACTACGCACTTTAACTACAAAATACCAAAACAATTTGACAAACAGATAGCAGAAGAAACTATGACCAACGCTTGTCGAAGTTGGACCAACCCATTAACTCTCCAAACACAGTAAGAGAGAAAATAGTGAAATTGTTGGACGTGTGAAAAAGATTTTCAATTTAGCTTTGTTTAACGTTTTGTGTGAGAACGATGACGTTCGGCTGTTCTCTTACATTTGGGCATGAGAGTGGAATAGTTGACGGATTGAGTGTCATCACGTGGCCGTCATTTATGGGATGGGGTGACGTAACACACATGAGTTTATATTTACTACTTCTCAGGACATTACAGTGAACTTGATATGATGATGATACCTTGTAGTACGAGGGCGGCACTGAAAATTTCGGGAATCAAGGAAGTGACACAACATTACTATTTAAAAATATATTTATTGCTTTTCGAAGTATTCTCCGCGAAATTTGACACATTTTTCCATACGATGGAACCAATCATTGAAGCAACCATTCCATTCGGAAGTTGGGGTCTCCAAAATGGCCGTTTTGTAGGCGTCCACAGCTTCTTCAGGTGATGAAAATCTCTGTCCACGCAATTTATTCTTTATTTTAGGGAAAGTATAGAAATCATTAGGGCTTAGGTCGGGGCTGTACGGCGGATGGTCCAATAATTCTATGTTTTCTTGCTCTAAAAACTCTTTTGTTCTGTGCGCGGTGTGAGAACTCGCATTGTCGTGATGGAGGATGATGCGGCGGTTGCAGTTCTCTTTACGGAGTTCAGAAACGACCTGTGGCAAACAAATGCTAGCATACCATTCTGCATTAACCGTTCTTTGTCCCTCAAGAGGAATAGTCGTAACATGGCCGGTTTTGGAGACAAACGTGGCCACCATTTTTTTTGCAACACTCCGTGAACGAACAATTTTTGTTGGCTTTAACTCATTTTCGAACACCCAAACTCGTGACTGGTTTTTTGTTTCGGGTTCGTACGCGTATATCCAGGATTCGTCACCTGATACGATGTTGTATACAGCATTTGAGGATCCTGCGTGGAATCTTTCGAGAGTTCTGACGCACCAAGTAACGCGAGCCGCTTTTTGCTCTTCACAGAGCGAATGCGGTATCCATCGGGAAAACAACTTTTTTACACCTAATTTTTCATGCAATATTATTTGTATTTGACTCATGCCAATGTCTAAAGTTGCCTGAATTTCGCGGTATGTCACATGTCGATCTTCCTCAATCAGCTTACGCACAGCATCAACGTTTTCTTGGGTGACTGCAGTTTTTGGACGACCTTGACGGGGATCATCACTGAGCTTGACACGTCCACGTTGAAATTCAGCAAACCAGCGATAAATTGTGGTTTTGGATGGGGCTTTATCACCAAATGCAGAAATCATCCGGTCAACACGCTGTTTTTGTGTTAAACCACTTCGAAAGTCATAATAAATCATCGCTCTTGAATTTTCTCGAGTCAATTCCATTTTCTCAACGACTAAACAAGTTTGACAAAACCTTGTGACAAGACCGAGAATATTTTTTTAAATAAATAAATGGTATTCGATTTTTAAAACCAAGGAGTTTTCAATTAAAAAGATTTTAATATGACAGAAACAGTGGAAATATTCCATTCCCGATACTTTTAGTGTAGCCCTCGTAGTAGAAACTGTTTTTTTTTTACAGTAGAAGCTATAAGAATATTTATAAAAAAACGGCCATTTACGAGTTAGACTCGCGCACTGAGGGTTCCGTAACTCCACGCAATATAATAAATACACAATTTTATAAAACGACTCCCACTTAGATGGTTTTATAAACGTTACAATAATTTAAAGTTTTTACCATTTCTACACCATGTTTGTTGTTTTCATGTACTTATTACCGTTTTTACGATTTAACAAAAAAGAAAACCGCTAAAACATTTTTTACATATATTCTGTTATTTTTATAATTTATAAATAAGTATTATATTATATTACAGTTCACTAGGTAGAGTATGTTAGAGATATCGCAAAGAAACAGAAGACCAAAATTAAAGTTGTCTAGTGAAGTATCTTAGCTAAATAATATGGTCCCGTTGGACACTTACAGGTACAGTACCCTGAAAATTGCACTTACTTTAATACTAAAATAAACTTTTTAACCTCTATAGCAACTTCACTATACTTCAAGAAAATCCAAACTTATAAAATAACTTGCGTTTATGATAAGCATAAAATGTCTATTCAATATATCTTAAAATGTATATTTATATGACAGCTTCTTTATTTCATAGTAAACATTTTACAGTTTTTGCTGCCCAATTAACAATTTTCAATTTACTTCAGTGCCTACTGTTATGAACAGCTACTATATAGCAATTATTCGCAGCAAATAAATTCATAAGCAAACAGAAACCTGTTCTATAGAATGCCGTGAATCGACCTTTGACAAAGTCAACTGAATTATATATTGTATCTTGGTGTATATTTACTTGGTAGAAGGTTTCTTGGTTTATACTTGCTTGGTAGAAGGTTTGAGTTACCAAGTTATGTTTTAGGGACTAAAATAAATGATAAATGATAAAAAGGGCTATGTTTTTGCTATCTTGATCACAGAGGAAAATATAGTTAAGTAAAAATCAAAGATTTTTAATTTTGAATGGTGTAGCAAACTAGATACGTCTTTGCGAGACTTTGTTACAATGTCTTCTTACTATTAGAGGAGCTATTCTAGAATATTTGATATTATTTTTGTCACCTGTTACTTTCATTTAGAAGGACATAATGCGATGGAGACATAAACAATCTAAATAAATAAATTCGTATTTCTGAAATAAATAAATTCTACTAAAAAATGTAAGTAAGCATAAATTCTACTAGGCTGGTTAAGCTCTTTACTTAACTAAAAACTGATAAAAAAGTTCACGCGCTAAAGCGATGGTTCCGTAGCATTACATAATTTTAGGTACTGACAGAAAAATGTCTTTCCTGTCTTTCACTTTGAGTTATTTAGGCAATCCTGACGTAAAAAACGTATCTGGTACATAGAAACCCGCATTAATATTATAGGCTCTTAAAAATGCTCTCTAAGAAAACTAAATATGCTGTTTGAGAAAAAACACTAATATTCGTTTAATACTTGATGAACAGAAGATCGATAGAAATCTTTCGAATAGAAATTTTAATGCAACATTTTGGAAACAGGTCCTACTAGATAATAATATTCTTGAGAAGACAATCACAAATTCACAATAAATTCTGATACTACCAACAACGGTTGCATTTCTAGATAATTTAATTTTGAATTTATAATACTGTATAATCTATATAATCACAATGTATTATATATGTTATACGACTTTCTACGTATATAATTCTACGTGTTACACGACTCCTGGGGCTCAGTTCCTGGTAGGGTACTATAACAGCCAGAGTAACCCCAAAAGTTAAAAGTTCAGTCGGTTATTTCTAGGCAAGCGTGCTTCTTCGTAGACTGCATCTTCGTTTAACGTCAGAGGAGATTGCAGTCAAAAACAAACCTAAAAACAAAAATTTTATTAAAACATTGCGGTTCCAGTATTGTGAACTTGCACCCTGCGCCGCACTGTGCACTGCACTCGTCACCCTGATATATTAGATGTCAAATCTCTTCATGCTTGGTTTCCTCACGATCTTTTCCAGCTCAAGCTAAAACAGGATATAAAAATCCACGCACTGCGGCAAACCTAACGCGCTAAGCCATGAACTATCATCGCTACAAAATCAATCGGAATCTTTACACTGAAACTGTTAATAAAATACGTATAATCTAATACGCATATAAAACTTTTTAATAGGTACTTATTCCCAACACTCAGTTACACGTAACGGGTTTACTTAGCTTTAAGGAGGGGAATGGAATGAAATGGACAGGAACGAACTCATCATTATGTACAACTTTTGTTAAGGGAACAACCCTAAATTCGCGAAACCAGATTTCCTTTCAGCTTAGTATTACTACACTGCGTGACCATGTGTACTTCACGTTATCAGCCAAAATAAGTCCACTGTTAGACGAAGGCCTCTTCCTTAATAGGGAGGGGTTGCCATAATCCCCACGCTTGGCAGGCAGCTTAGGAGTATGAAAAAAAATGCTCGGGAGAATGAATAGGAGAATGCGCGTTGGTAGAATGCTCGTCTGCCTATAGGTATTTTTTACCTCCAAAGTACGGCTCGCATAAAAAACCAATCAATTTTCAAACATGGACGATTGAACAGCGTAATGAATTCCTTAAAAGTTTGCCATTTGATCCGGATCTCTTTAATGAGATGTTACAAGATTCACATTTTATTGCATTAGCTACTTGACTTCACAAAGTCCCATACATAAAAGGAATATCAGCACCTAAAAATATAAAACACTGTTTTAAATTATCACGGTTGTTCACTACAGTTCTATTATTATTTAAATGATATGAATAATAACAGAATAAAATAAAAAATTAAAATATGACAAGGAAAGCTACACTTTTTTTTGCAATTTAATGACGAGCAAGACGTTCGCCTGATGGTAAGCATCGCGCCTGCCCATAACAATATCAGTGCCAGAATTGTGAGCTCTAAGACATTTTAACAAATGACAGAATAAAAACACATATATAAGTTTTTTTTTATTATTATTTTATGTATACTTTAAAATGCTTTGCATTATTCACACTCCCGCATTTTGACAAAATCGAAGATATTATGAGAAAGTGCCAAAGGCATTTAAACAAATCATCTTAAAACATAAGATGACAAAGCTAAAAGTCTAATGTAATTATCAACTCAATACTCAATTAGTCCGCTGAGCCTCAAAGCGATGGCACTTGCACGATTTGAATTTTAAATTGCGCGTCTGCAAACAAATCGATTTGATTAAAGCGTTTTCCAAACTAGTCTTAGAGACAGAATACTCGAGACTACGCAGTAAACTTATCTTTAAGCAATTACAGTTTAAGATTATCTTTAATAACCTCTACACTGTTTAAGCTTTCAATGTATTCTTGTGTAAGCATTAACTGATTATTATCAGCCCTCAGTGTCCTACCAACTTCTGTAAACACTGTGTTACTGGATGGAGGCATGTCCACTAGGCTACGTAGCTTTCACCGAATACAGGTTTAATACCGGTCTGACCCATCGACACGAAGAAGAAGAAGAAGAAGAAGAAGAAGAAAAACTAATTATTGAGTCATTCACACAACAAAAATTAGAATCCTGAGTCCAAAGTATTAATCTGGAAAGTGCCAATGTGCTCAATATCGCAGAAATGAATGTTCAAAAGAAAAATCACTAAGTAGTCCGTTCGACAACATTGGCAAGCATCGAGACCTTGTAGGCAATGATAAGTAATAGCTGCAATGAGCGGGTAATATCATACAGTAAAACTAGACTGATTAGCTAGATTGGACTTGACAACTCTTTGTAGGCATAAACTTGCCCGCGAAGGGAGATTAGAATTATTAGAATAAGATCTAATTAAGATCATTCTATTATATACTCTTTCATTCTTTTGGCCAAATTCAGATACGTTTCGCCAAACATGCAGGTTTATTTTCACTGGAAAGTCTGTTTATTTAAAATCTGTACGTAATTTGTGAAGAATTTAGTATGGATCCAGATCGATTCTCTACGACCTTTTGCGCTATGTCTTTTAATTGGGCTTCTCGTCTCTTTTACTTCTCCATCAAGTCTAATCTATCTAATCAGTTTAACTTTGCTGCAAAGTATTAGTCGCTTCGATCAAGATATTCTCCTTTGGCCTTTATTCTTTTAGCTACAGAGTCTCGACAGGCTTGCCAATGTTGTTCTACCATTTTGTGTCAGTGGTCTTTTCTTCCGCTATTTGGTATGCGATAATGGCACTTCCCAGATACGTAACGTGGACTATATGACTCGGGATGACTTTCAGTCGTTGTGTAAAGTCAAACTTGTTTATGACTTAGTACTTTCTGGACCTCAGACTCCACCGATAGCTATGAACGAATAAAAGCAAAAACGTATAAATTCTAGTAGGTGAACATTGTGGAACAAACTCAGTCGAGAATGTAACTTCTAATAGTCACCAGTCACGGTGAGGTGTTTCAAATTCAGTTCAGCAATCGGCTATTTGAACAAATTTGAGTAAAAACCTTCAAGGTCAAGCCACACAATGGTACGCATGGTAATATTTGAATGCTAAATTGTTACATCGTGCTCTTTGTTCTTAATGACTTGGTCAATTAGAGATGGAGATAAAAATAATGTTCGAAGATAATGGACTCTTTAATGTCTTTATTGCCATAAGAAAACAAAAAAAACTAGGTATGGAATTGAAATGTACTTACTTTAGTTAGCATAATTAGCCTTTTTAATAGTCCACTGCTGGACTTAGGGCTGCATGCCCTCGAAGGGCGTAAGCCATATTGACCACACTGGCCCAGTAGAGGGTTGGTGCATTCACATACTGCTTTGAATTTCTTCTCCCGATGTATACAGGTTTCCTCGCGATGTTTTCCTTCACCAAAAATCGATTGATACGAGTATCCTTAACATAAAGTCTAAAGAGCTCATTGGTACGGGCCTGGGTTAGAACCCGCGACCTCACGATTACATGTCAAGCGGTCTCCCGATTAGACTACCACGGCTTGTTATTTGTACCTTAGTTAACTTTGTTTTTTGTTTATATTCTAAAAGATCCCGTCTCTAATCATCTCTTTAATTTTAGTATTTTGTGTATTTTTCAATGTCCATTGCAAGGAACTATAACTATTTATTGCTTATATGTATTACATCTTAAACATTAGAAAGAACAGAACTTATAAACTAATTTAATCCTAATTAAAGTTAATTGGAGCTTGTTTAAATCGGTCATTCCACTCCTACCAACTGAACAGCCCAACTAGTTGTACAGAATGGAACTCGATGAAGCCTTTTGTTCCAATCAAGTCAACTGGTTGGTAGGAATTATCTATATGCAACAAACAACTTATAGATAGTTCAAACGATCTCTGATTTCGGGTAATGTGCCCAAAATGATTTTCGCGTTGCCTCGCTCCACGCGGTGCGTGGCTCCTAATTTTCTGCCCGAAAGCGAGGACTTTACAAATATAATACTTTTCAAATATGTATATTTTTTACAATTAGAATACTCATGGTATATAAATAGTTAGGTGAAGGTGTTCAGCTGCCAACATGTGATGTGAATCGTCACTATGCTTGTAACTTTTAAGTAACTTTGAAATTTATAATTTTGCTGTTCTGTTGTATCTATGTAGCGTATTCTGGTTACTTACCGTACGATAAAAACTTTTTTTCTATCTATCTAAAGCATCTTTGACATTATGGTTATTATAGAGTGCTTATCCGAAACTCACATTAAATCTATGTTATATTATGTCAAATTTATCCCTGTAATATTTAAATATTTAGACCATAGAGGTAGAAACTATACCTCTATGATTTAGACTTAATTTTACATTACGTAAACATGACTATCAAATCAATCTCACGCACGACGCCGGTCACAATCCCAATATCTTTGAGTCACCTCCACCTATAGGGTCTAAGGTAAACAATCGTCTACCATAAAAGTGGATACGGTTATAGCAGACCCCTTTGACCGAGGTTCATGTCGAATAAGGAGCTGCTTTTGGAATAGTCGGAGTCGACGAGTTTAGGCGATCACGATTCCTCAATAAGATGATGCCAATTTGGTCATCATTATTAATAAATTGAGCAAGGGGTCAAATGAAAAGCCAAAGTCTTAAAGAAGATTTGTAAGGGCATATTTGAATTACAAAATAGATTCTAAGTTTGACCACGGTTTGTCACGTTTAGCACTATTACGTCAATGTACGAAAAATTTAATCTATCTAGTTTTAAAAATAAGTACTTGGATTACCAGTTTTCCGCAAATTAGTAAGACGGCAGGAGTTTATTTTCATACGCTCTTTAAACACATGGGACTTAGGAGTAATTTTTTTTAATAACTAGACAGTTTTTGTTTCTTTTCCATGTCCATGTGATTTATGATCGATGATTTGAATAAAAAATAAAAAATTAAATCATCGAGCTTAACGTTGAACTTATCGTTGAGCTTAACGTCAACGTTCTAGATTACAAAATAGCTATCTTTTTGATAATACTGCCAAAATTCTATTAACTAAAAAGTGGTGAAATGTTGATAAAATAGTTCGTTATAACTTTTTATTTTTTTTACTGAGCTCTTCGAACTCCGGGTTCCGTACCTCTTGTCGAAACTTAACAATATTTGCCAATTAATACTTAACATAAAAAGTAACGACATAACAAAAGGAATGTACAAAAGGAAACTTATTCACTTATTACTACTACTAGCTTTCCGTATATACACCGAGCAGTCCATCTCCCGCAAGCAGCACCCGTTCACATTATGGGTCATGTTGACGCATGTGCCAGCCATCGCTCTCCTCAACCATATTTGAGGGAAGAGGGTTACTCGACACGACGCCGCCGCAAGACGAAAGCTTTTTAATGAGCGTAAGTGCTCTGAGGATACACGCAATACTAACAACAAGTTAGATTAACTTTGTTTACATCAAACATTACACACACAAAGGAGAAAATGACTTGACAACTTGTGTAATAAACACAGAAGTGTAACAGTGTGAGTGTGCGTATTATACCTAATGAAAACAAAAAAATTTTTAGTTAAAATCATTATTATGAAATGGGAATCATAAAACATAGAGTGAAAGAACTAGTAAAAATACCGCAAACTATAAAACCAGACTATAATATTCCAGTCGAATGAATAAAGAAGCTGCCGCTGTGGTGAGAATCAACGACGTAGTTATGATCAAGGAATACCACAACATGATAATAATATAAACAGTTACGATCATCATAATGACCTAGATGCAAAAGAACTGGCAAGAACACAATACCATGTGTAAAAAAAACGATAAAATGACTTTCAATTTAACAAAACAATTAATACAAATAAATTCTGTAAGGTATAAAACATGGCCAATTAATTCTACAGAGAATAAGATCTAAATGGCAATAACAATCTCATTCATGATTAATTCTAATGTGTTACTCATAAAAACAAATAAAACTCTTCAGGTTAATGGCGAGTAAGCTATATCTGATCCCCATGAGGTAAGCTCATAATGATTAGAAGCAAAAAATGAATATTTTATTCGTGGAAAACGAATCTTGTTTAATTATAAAATGATTTGGGTTATCTTTAAGTATCTAATTTTGTATACATCAAACAGATCATAGTTTTTACTCAGGTTTTTGATTGGATATTAGTATAATACTAACAGTGGTGACGAGGGTTCATGGTCACTGCAATTCTTTTTGCTGTCTTTTTAGTCCACTACCCAAGAAGTTCCAATACCAGCATACAATCAAATTAACATAAAGTAAGCTGAATAAAATCGCTTTTAGCGATAAAGTAGTGTACAATACATACCTATTTACTTATTAATTTTTCCATTATAAGCACTTATATTTCATGTGTGTATATTATTATGGTTGTTGTAAAATTATGCGTCAGATTTATTTTATTACAAATTAAATCGTCATTCTAAACACAAAATTTGAAGATCCTAACTTCGAAATTGAAGGACTTTCATATAAACTTTCATCCCCTACTTTACCCTCTTAGGGGTGAGATTTTTAAAAATCCTTTCTTAGTGGATACCTACACTTCACAAAGAATACACTTTCCAAATTTCATGTCTCTAGGACTAGCGGTTTAGGCTGTGCGTTGATATCTCAGTCAGGCCTTGAATTTTATATATACAGAAGATGCTAAACTTTAATAAGTGCAACGCGTTACATTTTTATTTATCCTCTTATATATAATTTTAGACCTACTACCAAGTAAGTGACATTCTTTTTAGAAAAAGTCTCCTGTAAAGCAAGCAATGAAGTAAATTAATTAAAAGAGATCAAGGGAAGAATGCGGGATTAAAAAACTTATAATGTTCAGCAAAATGGACTCTATTTTAAAAGAAGTAAGTCGACTTCCAACTTTAATAGTCGACGTTGAATGTTTGGTAGAAAAAGTGGTATCGCTTACGCTTTAGTGTTATTCGTTTATCTAATTAAAAAGGGGTAACTGAACTCCAAGTTAATGAAACTGCTGACATAACAATGTGTGGTGCTATAAAATTGTATAAAACGTTGATAACCTGAAGATAAAGAAATAAATGAAATGCTTGTTACCAAAAATGAGTTTACTACAAATGTATAATTGTGATAACCTCAATTTTAGGGTTCCGTATTCAAAGTGTGTCTAACGGAAGGTACCCCAAAGCTTACACTCTCTGTCCGTCTTATATTTTGTTGGCCTGTTTATACTTATTATGAAGCCGAATTTTTTTCACAGATGTATGTTTCTATGGCAGATGTAAAACAATTAAAATTCGGGAGATTTACACATCATGCAAGGAACGTACTTTTTAAAGTTTTCTGAGTTTTATTTATCGGGAAAACGGAAGTATAAGTAAAAGAGTCAAAATTGGTGAGATTATTAGTGCAAATTTGAAAACGCAAATATGATAATACCGGGCAAATGAAAGTCGAGCTAACTCAGCATACCGAACTTAACGAAAAATCACAATTGCTTTGATAACATATAACACAATTATAATGTGTATGGAACACTCAGTGCGCGAGTCCAATTCTTACTAGACTCCTGTCTAGGTTCGCAAACTTGACCGAGTTACTAATACTATTATTATTTAAAATAGTTGTGAACGAATTAAATAGATAGACAACGTATAAGATTCCTTTTGAACATCTCCACTTTTCGGGCTACGTTATCTTAAAAACTATTTTTTTTTATTAAACATTATTACATTACAACATAACATTTTGCAACGAAATAAAAATTATTATTATTATTATTATTATTATTATTATTATAGATAATTTATAGCATATATTTGTTGTTTGGTCCTAGACATTTCAGACTGGCCTTTCTTTTTGAATATTACACCAAAGTACAAATATAAATTCTTAGAAACTTCTAAAACGAACCTTTGTCAAGCAACGTCGAGTATTTTACGCCCGACCTTTAGAATACAGGAAGCCAAGTATTCCTACTAAATTCTTCTTCGTAACTTTGCCGTTGACAGTATGTTAAATAGTTAACTATTGTTAAGCGAAGCATAACTACGAGGTTAACAACCTTTGTCGGAACTTTGGGGCAATGTAGGAATACGAAGTCAATGTCAAAGAAAACAATAGTGCACAAGTGTTGAAGCAGTTTAGTGACTTTTCGACACAATAGGAACATGTACGACTATACAGTTGAAATAGTAGACGTTTCATAGTCCATTTGATGTAATATCGAGCAAAATGCGTTGGAACTTTGATCTTTGATGTACTCGTGCCTACACGTATACACCAAAATCACAATACTTAAATAATTGTATAAGTCGTTTTGTAATAACTATATTATACAAAAAATAAAAATATTAGAATTATTAACATGCAAAAACAATGAGATAGGATGTTAACAGGAGAAGAAAGGGCCGCCACCAAGTGGTATTCGCAAAACGGGTGATTTGGGACGCATTGACATAGACCACCTATGCTATGGTTGGTCAGACAATTCCGTCAAACACGTCAGACGACATATGTATAAAAATTTGTGTATTTTTACAGACGGTATGTAGGCTGATGATGACGACTTATTTGATTTAAAAGAAGCTTAACAAACCAGAAAAGAAAATTGTACAACCCATGTTAACACAGTAAACATTGTAAAAGGTGCACAGCTTCTTAGTATCTATCGTGAACTGTAAGTAGAACAAGCAAGCAAGATGCATCTGTTATCACAGCGCTCACATTCCGACGAGCTTGATTGATAACACTTACATAATCACTATGGCAACACTATATCATTTATCACTTCAACAGTGTCCTATTACTTAGCACGCCCATTCATGTCCCTATTCCTAAGCGATAGAGTCGAAGTATGTTGTGGTGTTTTAAAGCTGTAGAGTTGATTATTTGTATTGTTATAGATTCACGATCTTAGGAGGCGATGACAGTATGTTACCAATACTACTGTACTTATTCATATTATACACTAGAGATCGCCTGCGACTTCGTCCGCGTACGGAAGAAATTCGCCCGTTCCCAAATAGTACTCGTGTCTTCCATACCGCTGGGTTAATTAGGTACAATTTTTTTCCCTATGCACCACTTTAAATAATATAACTTCAAAACAAATAAAAACTTCACAAAAATTTCACTCCCCGTTTCGCCCCCTTAGATCATCCCTGTTAAAAAATATTAAAACAGCATGTTTAACTTTAAATGAACTATTTCAATACCACTGTTCATCACTATAACTTCAAAAACAAAGAACATTCCATAAAAAAATTCATCCTTGATTTCACCCCCTTAAGTCATCCCTGTCAAAAAATATTGAAAGCAGCATTTTTTATTTCAAATTAACTATTCAAATACAAATTGTCATGACTAAAAGTTCAAAAACAAAGGAGTTTAACCATTACCCCTTAGGGGTTGAATTTCAAAAAATGCTTTCTTAGTACATGAAACTTATAAACTTTCGCGATTTGAACACATACTTATGTTTATCACCGGGACTTAATTGCGCACAAATAAACACGTGGTCACGTGGTCAGCTCGTGACCACGGCCATTGGAACATGGTCGAAACGTCGAGGTAAATAAAAATTAATTTATTTGTGCGAGATTAAGTCCCGGCGATAAACATCATTATGCTTTCTTAGTATACCCCGACGTATCAAGACAAATACACTCTCCAAATTTCAAGTCTGTACGACCAGCGGTTTAGGCTGTGCGTCCTCTGTCAGTCCATCAGTCACTCAGGACAGTGATTCTTTTAGTATTAGATAGATCAGGGAAATCCTATATCCTAATATAATATTAGATACATTTGTAAAAGACTATTCCAATGTGCGAGTTGCATTCGCATACCGTAGGTTCCCATAATTTATAGCAATTACCAAAAAAAAATTGTTTTAGGTGCAGTCCTTAGTGTTAGCATGAGTTGCACGTAGTCGCTTTTATTATGATCATTTACCACCCTATGCAGCACGTTTCTTGTACCTCGCTTAATTAGACTTTCTGGATCTGTAAAACATTCAACTAGATTACCTGGATAGCAATAATAACCGTTCAAAAAGATATTATATATGTCATTTTAGAATTGGGAGAGACAGGCAGCATTTATAGGCTTAACCTCTTGCCCCGCGCGGCACACCGCCAATGTTAACGTTATGACCAATGTTAACGGACACGTTTCGGCGAATGTCCCCCTAAAGATAACAATTTATTTTCATACGCTTTAAATTTCCGTAAATAGGCAAAACAAATTTCAAATATTTTAAGCTAGGTAATCAAATTCTTAATAAAACCTAGGAAGATCTAGCTCTCTCCATAATCAAAAAATAAAACGGAACCTTAAATCCTTGCTACATGTCAGTCAAAATCGAAATAAAACCTTTTATCTAAAAAAAAATGTAACAGATACGGACGATAGCATAAAAAATATTTGTACAAAAATACAACCAGTTTTCAATGACACCTTAGTAATATAAAGCCATTCATATTATTATTTTTATCTGTAACTTATTTTATTTCATAACATTAGTTCTCATAATCTGTGTTGTAATTATAAGCTATTAAGGTAGTGCAGCTATAAAATAACAATTTATATGCGGATATAGCACGTATTTAAGCTGGAACGCTCGTTACGAGCCGTTCGTGATTGATGATTATTACTGGTGCGATTTTAACAATTTACTGATGGGTTTGGTTGGTATCAACCTACAAAAAATTATGAAAACCTAGTTTGCCTACAGAAGAATCTTCACAGAATCTGCCCTCCTTCGTTCAACAATGATAACAAGCTAGATCAAATTTAAATTATCGTGGTTTCTGCATAAAGGCAATTAATTCAATGCTTGGAAAGAAATATGTTACCTATCTTCAAAAATGTGTCATCATCATCATCGTCACCCATAAAACGGTCACTTTTGGAGGCCTCCCAATAGAGGGGCAAAAAAAGAAGAAAAAAAACGGGTTTTTTGTCTATTAGTTATAATTGTTTTTACTAATTTATTTATTTCATAAGTATACATAATAGTTTGGACAATAAGTATCGAAAAACTAAGATGTTTGTATCGATACTTAGCTTCACTACACTCACTGACACAATCTATACTTAAGTATAATGATTGAAATCAAATTGTCAAATTGTATACGCAAGTAAAACACTTCAGATTTGTTTATCATCCGTGAATCATGAACAAATGTAAGTCTAAACAAAGGTAAAATATTTGCTGACGTATTTTATCGATTTTTCTCGATGTCCTCCACTACTGGTGGGGAGACATTTTTGAAAAAGTTTTGGTATGTCAGCACAAAAAAAAATTATGTATGCGAGCTAAACACACAATGTGTAAAGCCAAAATTTAAGTATAAAATGTGGTCGATTTTGAAGGTTTAAGTTGACAGAACTAAACTAAGTAAATTATTGCTGTCCTTAGCTAACATGCCTGGTAAAAAAGCGACAGCAACATTTTAATTAGTTTAGAACTGTTAACTAAGGCCTTCAAAATTGACCACAATGTTAGCTTAAATTCTGTTTGACATTGCGTTTACTTGAATAATCTTTGACGACCTAAAACAGATAAACTTAAGGTCAGACTAATCCTTTGCGGTGTTGGTGTAGCTTCGTTTATTGTTGTTTTTAGTCTAAATTTACATTTCAACTTTTTTATACCGGCACTTGTTCGTCTCGATGATGTCATTGTAGACACATAGACGCACACATGCAAATATTTACATACCTACTAGAATAATAAGCGACGTACGCGTATATACTTGACTGAAACTACACAACACACTCATGCAATACAAACACATACAAACAAATTAAAGCAACATTGTGTTTTTTTTTTCGCGGTAATCACTTTTGCATGCAAGCCGAAGTGCGGCCTAGCAACCCTAAAATCTTAACAAGCATTTGATTGATTTTGTTCATATTCAAGATTGATAATTGTATTTGTTCTACAAGCTGTTGGCTTATAAAATTGTATAAACAACAGAACGAAAAACATTAACATTACTGTACTAAGCTAAGATACTTGGTGCAATAAAATAATTGGATGATTGAATAATAAAATAATTGATCAATTCGCAAGCATTTTGAAACAAAATTGATTAACATTAAAAAAAAACATACATTATTTGCATAGAAAATAGACTGATACCATCGTTTTGCCCAGTCAATTAAAGGTAAGTAAGTACTAAGACTCATCATCAACCCGGAGACGTCCACTGCTGAACGAAGGCCTCCCCCTTAGACCGCCACACTGTACGAAAACCTGCTATTTTTACTTCGCGACTTTTACAATGTCGTCGGTCCACCGTTACTAGGACTAATGACTGGTTATCCTACCATAACCATTTAATAAGTGGCTTCATTAATATACTATCGCTTTAATAATTTGGAATCTATCAGTATCTTATAAACAAAAGCGCAAAAAGATTCCGCCTTGGAAGCATCTATAATTTTTGCTCCAATCTCCCCCAATCCCCCTAGAAAGTTTACTAACCTGCGTTTTAATACCTACCCAGCCCCCGTCTTTGGCACTTACTTAGATCATAAAAATCTTTCAAAACAGGCATCATTTTACTGCTTCATAACCTGGAAAGTCTAGGCAATCACAGATACTGGTGGGCAAACGAACTTTAATTGCTATCGCTAACTTGGCTAATGTATAAACGAGTTTCATTATCTAGGAGTCGTTATGTTTTGCTTGACTTGACTTGTTATTTGTCAGGCTAACCATCATCATTGTTATCTTTCAAAACGCTAAATATAAATAGATTTTTAGCTGTAAGTAGGTAATAAAAAAAAATGTAATATTAGTACATTATGATACGAGTGTGCTATGTTGGTCATTACACTAGAGGCGGTATTATGCGCGCGAGCCGCAGGCGAGCGCGATAAGGAAGCCGAGAGCGTAATGACTAATAGCACAAGAGTTCCATACGACTGTTTTCGTCACACTTGCGAGGAAAAAAACAATTTTTTTTGGTAATAATCAACCACACAGCGAAAACATCAACAAACATTTGCGGAAAATGGCGCCCAAACCAGCAATGCGCGCGCAGGTTGACATTTACTTCAGCGGCATAAGAACTCTTTGTTGGTATTACAAAAAAACTGTAAGTATTACCCGGCTATATTAAGAGTCCTTC
The DNA here is from genome assembly GCA_905404285.2 of Erannis defoliaria. Taxonomy (NCBI): domain Eukaryota; kingdom Metazoa; phylum Arthropoda; class Insecta; order Lepidoptera; family Geometridae; genus Erannis; species Erannis defoliaria. Next base: position 14,448,126 of record FR990066.1, read on the forward strand.
GTATACATACGTCTAATTGCAGTCACGTACAAACTTGACTTTACCGGGTTATACCTATTATAGTACAAGTGCCGTAATGTAAAGTGAAAAGCACGGGTGTGTAATAGCTTGGATTATGAGCCTAAAACCGATGCAATAAGATCCACTTTACGAGCAAGTGTGATGAAAAGTACATAACAATACAACATTAGTATTGTACTATCATGCATATCAGTTTTATGTGTCTACATTAAGGAATATCACAGTGCGGTCCTAAAGTTTTTGAATACTTTCTAGGTGAGATTTATTTTTAACATCTATCATTGAATCCAGCCGTGTTTTTATCTTTTAGAACGCTTTTATTTAATGAAACTGAATTGACGTAATAAAACAATATACAGAAATTATTTAGTAGAGATCTAGAGATCCCACTCAAACGAATAATCACAAATTTGTATGTATGGGCGTCCATATCAAACGCGGCATATGGGCGGGTTTTTATATCAAAAGGATAAACAAATACAAAAGTGCTAAAAGAAACTACTATTCTACACTATAAATAGATGGAACTACTAGAATAATGATGTTCAAGCATTTGAGTTTAATGATAGAATCAAAATAAACTTCGTAAAGACTTAACATTATAAGTTGAATAAAAATACCATGACCTATGCCGTCTTTTAATGGATTTAAAACTTCATTGAACGTTCACGTCATCACCTACCGACCATGGACATAAATGCAAACAAAATATAGTACGAATACATATTTTAATCCATTTAAAAAAGCGATTGCTTAATGGCCAAAGATCAATCGCGTCATGCAAAAACCGAAGTGCCTAGACTGTGAGATCATTTCCTTGTAATTATAAGTTTCCGTAGAGTAGGTACTTTAGAGTACCTAATTGAGAGATATCTGCTATGATTGTCTTACTGGGCTTTATAGTATTATGATCTGATCATCATTGGATGGGTATTTTTGACTCTTGAAAACTCTTAACCTAACACATGGTATGTTGGCGGGATGACTAAGGCCCTCGATTATGTCTTTAAAATAATATCTTCACTAGTCTTTGCTCAGTTCATGGTTTGTATGCTTTGGGTTTCCCCTTAATTCATTCAAGGCAAAGATCGGTAATTGTGATTTGTTTAATGTCTACCTATAAGGTACAACGTTTTATAATAGAACTCATGATTAATTAAATCGGATACTCCGACTGTAGTTTCGATCACATCCAGTGACCTTTTCCGGATGTGATCGTAATTATAGTCGGAGTATCCGATTTAATTTAACGTGAGTATTTCCGTTTAAATAAAACAAAAATGTGTGAAAACCACGTCAGTTTTAATAATAGAACTCATGATGTAATGCATTAAACTTAATTAGGTACCTACCTTTAGTTAATTAACCCTCATTTCCTTCCTTGCCAATATTGTAAGTGCAAAAGTGTATTTTTATGGTTTTGTTGATCACAATTTCACGTAGCATTTTTCTTATCTGCCTGGCAACGGGAGGAGGGCACCAAGAGGAAGGAGGGACGGGGTGGATGGGACCAAGACTAATAGATTTGATTTTTGGAATGAATGGGACGGAGATTTATAGTATATCTAGACTATTTGTTTTATTTATACGAGAATACTCACGTTTAATTAAATCGGATACTCCGACTATAGTTTCGATCACATCCAGTGACCTTTTCCGGATGTGATCGTAATTATAGTCGGAGTATCCGATTTAATTTAACGTGAGTATTTCCGTTTAAATAAAACAAAAATGTGTGAAAACCACGTCAGTTTTAATAATAGAACTCATGATGTAATGCATTAAACTTAATTAGGTACCTACCTTTAGTTAATTAACCCTCATTTCCTTCCTTGCCAATATTGTAAGTGCAAAAGTGTATTTTTATGGTTTTGTTGATCACAATTTCACGCAGCATTTTTCTTATCTGCCTGGCAACGGGAGGAGGGCACGTAAGGAAGGATCCAGGGGGTGGATGGGACCAAGACTAATAGATTTGATTTTTGGAATGAATGGGACGGAGATTTATAATATATCTAGACTATTTGTTTTATTTATACGAGAATACTCACGTTTAATTAAATCGGATACTCCGACTATAGTTTCGATCACATCCGGTGATCTTTTTCAAAGAGTGAAAACAGAGCCCGACGCGCGTGCAGCTGCGTCCTGCTTAGCTTAACGTGAGTATTCCCGTATAAATAAAACAAAAATGTGTCAAAACCACGTCAGTTTTCATAATAAAATATAATATCTAGGCTACTTTTTATTCCGATAAAAAAACAATGTTACTGTGGGATTGTCGCCGTATGTAAAACCACGGCCGAAGCTAGTATATAATATTTCATTGAATTTAAGTTTTAGTTCACGTTGCAATACCAATTTGATACATAAACTATTAATCTTATAACAATTTTCAAATATAACCATTAGGAATTTTACGCAAGCATTGCTCTCTTGGTTGGAAGATACCAGACTCAGCAATTATGGTCTCTTTGCTGATGTAATGTGGCTTGGCCTATAATTAATGATTTTGATTTGTCTGTAATTTTATCTAGTTTTGTAATTACTGATGTCATCTGATATTATTTGTGCAATATCACGGTTTCTGATCGTAATCAGATAGTATTTTGAAGGTAGAGTTGTGAAATGTACTCGATGTTTTATTGTGTCAAGATATAAATTAAGAGAGTTAGGTACCAAATTACTTTTGCGGCATCTTTGAGATCGAATATCGGGAATTGAAGATACTACCAGGTATTGTGAATAAGTTACTTACTGAAGAATATTTGGCGTCAAAATCGTGTGTATTTTAAGTAATAAACGTACGAACTTTGATACAGGCGTGTTAAGTATAGGTACATACATAGCAGGCAGAGTATTCATACAAAATCCCATAGACTGAATGAATATGTTTTTAATTTTATTAGTACAACTGTTCTTTGAAAGAACCGACGCAGCGTCAGCTGCGTAGGTGTTAGCTTCTCATTGTCAATGTTATACAACTAGACTAGTAAAACTTAGTCGCCGTTATGGTGCCGCTTTGATAATTTTAGCTATAAAAACGGCTATTAGATATAACGTTAGACGTCAAGAAAGGTCATAATACTCAATTGGTCGTATAAGGAGCATAAATTGGTGAGCCAATATCGATATTTGGGCATTAAAAAGACAATGTCTAAATGTTTTACCATAATTTCGGATTCGTTTTATAATTTATCATTTTTGTATTCATATGAGTACTCTTATTAAAGGGTCTTATTTGGACTAAGCTATGGCTTTTTCATCGCCGTATTGTTGATTTTGTCAGAAACTCAGACTTGTTGTTTTGAATTATAATAATTAATTAGTCATACATATTTAAGTAATTTTTAGAGCATTCTTGTAAATTCTGAGGAATGTTTCTCTACCAAGTGATAATCAGTCAGTGAGGTCAAGCTAAGTCGAATCCAACATTTTTATTTCTTGTTTACATTTTTTTCAACAAAATCGTTTTTTCGTGACGTGCAAACTTGTTCACCTTTTTCAAGACTCCATAAAAAACGCACCGTTCTACCAACCGGTCGTATGTCCAGTAATGAAGTCCTCAACAGTACAAACAGGCGTGTCCTGCTAGAATCTAGCTCACCTTGGACGGTATTTCCTACTTACTTACCGTGCGTGGCTGCAAATGTTGCCCCAGTGCCACTTTGTATAAAATAAAACTCTCTATGGCGGGAAAATTGTCTTCGCCGCTGTCACTATCAATGTCAACGAAAGACTTTACTTTTTAACTTTTTTTGTACCGGCCAGCAATATCGGTTCGACAACGAAGTATTTTTGCTATTTATGTTTGTAAAAACTGGTTTTCTGTGTATGCAAATTACCTTGTGGAATGCTGTAGTTTTGTTTTAGGTGTGTCTTCTTAAAAGCTTCTTGTTAGCTTTGTACGAGACTAGTACTTTACTTATTCTACTTATCCTTTGCTACCATAATATTCATTTAGGTGATTTCTCATTTGAATAGTTGTAAAAAATTGCCCTTGTTTATAAGAGTACGAGTTAATTCAAAAATTTTGATATTTAAGTCTATCCTACAAGTAAATAAACATTATTTTTAAAATAATAATATTTTCGTGATCTTCTTTATTACCTTTATAGGGCTTGTTGGTATATTTTGCATTGCTATGATTTACTAGCTGCGCCCCGCAGTTTTGTCCGCGATTCTTGGAATAAATGTTAGCCTATGTTTTATTCCCTTAGATATATTCCATCTTTATATCAAATTCCATCCAAATCCGTTCAGCCGTTTCAGCGTGAAGGAGTCACAAACATACACACACACACCTACAAACTTTCTTATTTATAATATTATTAGTAGGATAAACATATTATTATTCTTAAACATTGAAAAATAGTAAGTTTGTAAAGAAAAATGTGAAAGAATTATTATGAAGTACTTAGGGTTTTCCGGTATGGTTTTATTTATCGATCACCTAACACTCAAGTAGTGTTGCTATGCAATCCGAAAGTGTTGTTTGCTGAGGAATTCTATCGATACTCGAAGGAAGAGTCTCGTTAACGTCGCCCAGTGTTTATTGACCGTATAAAAACTACTTTGTATCCTATAACGTTTAAAAGGTGGTATTTAAGAAAAAGTTTGATTCTGTTTATTAACTCTTTAGCATCTGAATGGATTTGGAAATAATTTAATATGAATAAATAAATAAATATCGATGGACATTTTTCACACAGCGCCATGTAGCCCCAAACTAAGCAGAGCTTGTAATAACCAGATAGTTGATAGAATACTTATTATACTTTTTTTTTTGTTAATACATACTTATAATACATACTACACCCAGACACAGAACAAACTTGTTTGTTATTTTTCGGAATGTTGATTTTTATAATATATTTAAGTTTTGTTTTCTCCTATTATCAAAAAAACATATATTTTTTTCCCTATTTACTTGTTTACAAATTTGGCAAAAAACATAAATTCTAAATTCTATAGATACAACTTTATTCGTCATTATTTACTTACATAGTCTGTAATCATACCCATAGTTTTGTTTTGTCATAGCTATCTAATGTATAACTATACAGGAGAAGCCACTGGTTCCCGACACACAGTCTTTGACTAGTTTGGGAGCCTATGGGTCATAAATTTGTGAAATGATTTGTGTCAAAATAAATAAATTTGTATTTGAAACATCTATGTTCGTCACATAAATGTTTGTCCTGGGTGGGGATCGAACCCACACCCTACAGCTCTGAAGGCAGACATGCTACCAACTGAGCCATAATAGGTATAGAGGATGAAACGAATGCTAATAGATATTTTGTTATTATAAATCCTAAAATGTTTATTACATTTAGAAAAACTTTTGAAAACAAGCGTTGTATTTTCACATTCAAAAGTGGTGTCGATAATAATGAAAAACGAGCCCAAATTCAACGGATCTATTATTTTCCACCAGGATGTACCAGTGTCCACCTTTCCGGTGCCTGATCATATGAGCGCAATGGGACCAAACAAATCGATTGTCATTAGAATAAAACAATCGAATTTCAGTTTGATCAGACCAGTGGAAGTCGCCAAAAAATCGTTTGTATTTTTTTTACTGAAGATATTTCATCAGGCAGAAAATGTATGGAACCCTGCTAATAGTAGAATACCAGATAAATAAAACCTTTACTTCCATTTCACAGTAATAACATTGACGAGGCCAGTACGATTACAGATTTTATAGACCATAACGGATATACACAAAACTTACAAGTATACACCACCTATACTATTTATACGAAGCAGACATTAAATCATTTATGTCGCCAAGTGATTGAGTAAAATGTCAACACTAATAACATTAGAGTTGCAAGGCCAACTTGAGATGGTCACTTAATTTATCAACCCACGTTACCGTGCTAGAGTTGATCTGCCAAGTTACAGGGTCATTCAATTTTATTCGTGAGGCAGGCTGATTTAAAAGCTAAAATATATTGATAAAACGCATTATAGTAAGCAACATATTAAACTTTATGAATTGATCCTACCAGATATATAAAGTTTAGTATTAGTACTTACTTATGAGTATGAAAGATAGTTTGGAATACCTTGACTTGTTTTGACCCTGTGAGTTTTATTGTCAATAACAAGAGATATTTGTTTGTTATAAGCGAGAACAATAGTAGAGTCTTGGATGAGAACAACTGTTTGTAAGCTAATACCTAAATCTAGAATGGATCGATCTTCTTAAATGAATGCAATGCTAATATCGATCGCAATGACTTTAATCTCAGTGATCCATTGAACGTTTGTGCAGAATAAAAAACATTTTTATAGACATAGGGTACTTTATCTAATTTCACACTTCCAGTTTTTTTTTCAATTCGTATAAAACTCGACTGATGTAGATATATGTACGATTATAGATTATAAGATAGAGGCACGATTACATATAAACGTTTTTATTTACAAGAGTAAAATAAAAGTAAAGAAAAGTAGGAATTAAATGTGTATTGTGTAATCAGTGGTAGAAGAAGAAATTAAGTTAGGATTAGATGAGCGAAGAAGACTAGAAGACACTGAGAGAAGTTCTTCTATTCAAATCAAATCCTGTTTCGTCAACTAGCATTGACTTAAAAACAAGTTTCTAACTGAAGTGTTTAGTCATGACCGACGTACCGTTTTGCCAGGAGAGTGCGATTAGGTCGTCCTCGTACACCCAGCGCAGGTCACTGATTATCGCAGACATATCAGCGTCGAGAGCCATCACTAGTTATGATCCACGCACAGCAGACCATGTCACAGCACTACACGATATCGATAACAGCACAGCAAAATCACATCACTAACTCTAGTACCTACACAGCGTCAAAACACTACGTATTGCGAGTTGAATTATTCATTCAAAAAAAGCATTCCGGCCACATTACTGTAGAAACACATGGAAAACTTTATTGTAACGTTAAAAAACACAAAAGGAACAAATTCACAGTGAATTAGTTTGTGAACTGTTGGGTAATATCGAGTTTTTATTGTTGACAGCTGATTTTCGATCGCGTTGGGCGCACGTGCGCTCGGGCACTGACATGCGTGCGCAACGCGCGAGAGACGCAAACTGACTGGTTCGGTAGGTAAACACTAAACACTACAGGCAAGCAAGCAAATGCAAGCCGGCTCGCCGGCCGGGCCCAGTAACAAATCGAACTGGTCAATAGAACTTACAATAAAATAAATTACTAAGTAGGTACAATATTTTTTACACTTACAAATGTTACCAGAGAAATTACTAAGTATGAAGAGATTTAACTTCTAATCTAAAATGTCAGGGTAACGAGCGCATTGCAGTGCGGCGCAGGATTTTGTTCGAAAGTTCACAATTTTGGCACTATTATGGGCAGGCGTGATGCTTAACACCAGGCGAACCTCTCTATAAATCGTCTCTATAATCTCTCGTCGAAATAAACAATACCATTAAAGAGAATAAGACATAGAATGACAAATGTAAAAATTGAACAAGTACTTACGTGAAGTAGTACCTAAGTTGCAAGTACAAGTTCTGTCACGTATCAAGAGATAGAGCCCATTCAAGGTAGGACAGATAGATAGACGGTATACACTAATAAAGGTTACATTGGAGACACACCTTATAAACATTGCTGATTCTAAACCAGGGCACCAAATTTTAACATGAGTTCGTGAATACCTATGACCTATACCAACTGCCTAATCCCTTTAGCAAAATTATAAATTATACAAAACATGACAATAATGAACCTTTGATATGAAATTGAAATGAAATTAAAATAACCGAAAATGTTTGAGATAAATCAATAATTCCTGTACTGACTGTTTTTCGTAGAGTTCTTGAAGGAAGAGTTCAGAACAGAGTAAAATATAGTACTTACTTACTTACTTACACAAGAACTTATGAAAAAAATAATTTTTAAATGATTGTTAGACTTGCAATCACAACCACTCGACAGACTAAGACAAAACATGATGTTTTATTGTTACCTAACTGTGTTTTATACAAAATGTGTTATTTTAGATTTTGCTCTATTTAATACAGGGTTTTATTGAATTCATGAGCACTATCTTAGAGGTCATTAAACTCATCATAATGGACTACTTGTACCATGAAACTAACCCTGAAAACGCGAAAAATATTCGGCTGTCCCATACTCAAATGCAACTAGCTCGACAATATGTATAGAGAAGAGCTGTATTTTTTCACGATCTCCTCGTTGATTTCCTGTTGTTCATTACGATGAATTTCATGACCCCCTAAGATATTGGCCATGAATTCAATGTTACTGTGTACATACAGTATCCATTTTATTTTATTATAATAATATTATAAACTCTACAGCAAACAGTTAGAAGCAAGTTATTTTTTCCTGTTTTTTCGAAAGAGCATAAAAACGTTAAATAATGTATACTTTTTTAATTCCTTTTCATATTGATAACCGTCTTATTCAGTAACTAATACTGTATAATCTGTATTACAATGATAATAAGTAAGGCTAGATACATTAGCTTAACTAACTAAATTAAAAATAGCAATGTTGTAAAAATAAGGACGTTTATAATAAAAGGCAATTATAATTTACGAATATTAGTAGACAAAATAAGACATGTATGATAATAATATTGTTAGAATAAACATAGCTATTTAGGATAGCAATAGGTATCGGTGGTAAAAATAAGATTTTTTTTAATAATCAATGATTAGTGAAAATAGGAGCTGGTAATGGGATCGGAATGGGAATATAATATATCTGTAATATATATATATTTATAATATATCTAGAGAATATATATTCGCCGTGGAGATCGTGGGGCTCCGACGCCAAGAAATTGGTTGCCGAAATAGGTCGTCGTTTGAGGGAGAAAGGGCGGGACCCACGTTCTGGACATTTTTTCGCCAAGCGCATTTCCTTGGCGATTCAGCGTGGCAATGCCGCTGGCTTGATGGGCACGTTTGGTCGGGGGGCCGGGCACGATCTTGGACATTCTATTTTATAATTATTGACAATGAACTCTGCGGAGTTCAGCTTTATTTCTATTTTGACTCTGTAATCATTTAAGGACATATTTATAATATATACTTATAATAAGAATGTAGGTACATAATAAATAAATAAATAAGCATGTTGTCTAGAGAATAGTGTCTGTAATAAACAGTCACAACATTTATATAAACAACTATTAACAACATAGTAATTTATCGGCTATACGCTAAAAATACGAATGCCGGTGCCAAATATATACCTAGGTACTTGTTAAAAACACCTATGTAATTCGTTTCGTACCATACTGACCCTTCTTTGACCTGTAGTTCCGGCCAGATAAATAATACATTAAAGAGGAAAAACTAAACGTAGGCATAATAATAATGAATCACTTAGAAATAGAAGTGTTCATACAACATTATCTAAGTAGTTATTTAAGTAGGAGATAAAGCTAGTTAAACAAGATGATGGCTCCAAATTGGGATGTTGATAAGCGAGATTGCGTCATGCAACCAAAGTTGTATGATATAGGTAGGTAAGTACTATTTGATCTGTCTCGACATGAATTTTTAGATAATACGAAAGTAATTATAGGAACTTGATAAATACTAGTAACTGTCTGTTTTAATCATAATTATTTCAATGTACTAAGAATAAAAATATTGACCTTTCCGATATCTATCTAATATAATAAAAGGCTCTGTCCTGACTGATTGACTGACTGACTGACTGACTGACAGACAACGCACAGCCCAAACCGCTGGTCGTACAGACTTGAAATTTCGAGGGTGTATTTGTCTCGATGCGGAGGGGTGTACTAAGAAAGGATTTTTCGAAATTCTGGGGAGTTTGTATGAAAGCCCTTTGTTTTTGGACTTTTTGTACTACTTGTCACGAAAATTTGGAGTTGGATCGTAAATTAAAAAAAAATTATGTTGGATGGAAAGTTCTTTGTTTTTAAAGTTATAGTGATGAAAATTGATATTTGGGTAGTACATTCAAAGGGGGGAAGTTTGGGGGAGTTGGTAGAGTCGGTCGAGTCGGTAGAGTCGGTCGAGTCGGTAGAGTCGGTCGAGTCGGTAGAGTCGGTCGAGTCGGTAGAGTCGGTCGAGTCGGTAGAGTCGGTAGAGTTCGGGGAGTTGGGGGGGCTAAAAAATTGCTCGGGATGATTTAAAGTGGTGAATTTTGGTCTTCCGTACGCGGACGAACTCGCGGGCGACCTCTAGTCTATTATATATATATATTAACGATATTTGATTGTTTTTTTAATGTTCATATTTTGTGGTTACATCAACTTACAGGAATACTTTTTCTGCAAGGTATTTCCAATGATATGATCAACCCTTTACGTATCTTTTCCAGCAAATCTTTTTTTTTTGATGTGTTAATCCAAGGCTTCCCAATCCCCTCTGCCAAAATGTATGTATTCTTTTGGCAGTGCTGTTATAATGTGCTGAAGCGGATTTTGTTTTGTTGTTTTGAAAGTGCTTCGTCTATGCAAAACGTGGCAGAAAACTATGTAGGCATATTATCGCCATTGGCACCTCCAATAGTATAAGCTCCAAGGTAGATTATAAGTACCCCATAGTATAAATGAAAAACCCCATTTAATTTGGTCATAATAAATATTTTTATATAGCTCAATTACACTCGCCACAGTTTTAGAAAAAAAAATACTACTGTATTACGAATACTGAGTATGACACTGTTTTATTAAATCGAGGAGTCAAAATTGCCTCGAAATTACTTGGGGGTCTTTAGTTTATGTTTCATTCTTTTCACCTAGGGTACATGCTGGCGTAGACAGAATTTTTTATATAGGTAAGTTAAGAGAAGATAAAAAATTATTATCTGTGCGGTATGTACATTTTTTTGCACTAAGTACTCTCCTTTAAAATAATTTGTGTGTACTGTGTAGTTACATATATAATTGTCTATTTCATTTGGACTTTTCAGGACGCTGTTCCCATTTCTCAACTACTTTCTTACTCTCTACTTCTACTTTTTTATCCTTTTTTTACACAACTGCCCAAAAAAAGGAGTGTAATCTTTTCAAGGTTCATGTCTGTAAGTATGTAAGTTTCATTTAATGATTGCATTTTCATTTAATGGTGGACTCCATAACTTTTAAATGCCTGAACAGATTTGAATGTACCCAGTATCGTTCGAATCCTTACATCAGCCCGAGTGAAATAGGCTAGATGACTGGTTTTATTTTATTGTCCTATTAAAATGTGGCCCATAAATATAGCTGATTAATGAAAAGAAAACGAAAATCTGATCAAAAATAAGCAACTTATAAGCATTTTAATATCATGCTAGACAGAGAGAAGAAACAGCAAATCGTGACGTCACTTCTCAGTACAAATTATATTCTGACAAGTAAGGCGTGACGTCATTTTTTGTTTTGTGGGAAAGGGACAGAGTTGTCTTTAACAAAAACTTTATACGGTTATTAAACCGATTTTAATACATTTTTCAGTAAACATACTATATCTACTTGAATTCTTCATCAAAGCTATTGGTTTCAACGATATGAATATCAGTCATCTACCCTATTAGCTATAAACTTTTATATCAGTCATGTTTTAAATTTTTAAGTTAATGTTGTTCTAAATTTCTTTAATTATTTTACTGCTACCGAAATTACATTTGCTTTCCTGTGTTATTATATGAAAAAGTTTTTTGAGCCATAGATATTTAACACAAACAAAGACTATATCTTGACCTGGTTCTCAAAATACGGCAAAATTTCAAATGGACTCCACTCGCAAAAAGCTAGCTAAAACAAAAACTAAGCTGGCACTTTGACCTCTGCCTTTCTCTTAAAAAGCGAATTGCATTACAGCTTTGTACTCAACAATGATACACTTTTCATTCATACTTTTTTTGTGGGTCAGTATTGTTTTTATTTTTGGTATATGTAATGGAGCGTCATTTTAAGGGCGCGGTTAGAAGCGCGAGCTTTAAACTTAGTAGATAGTGTGGTCGATTTAGAGGGTTTTGTTGACAGAACTAAACTAACTAAAATATTCCTGTCCTTAACTAGCATGTCTGATAAAATAATGACAGCGATATTTTAATTAGTTTAGATCTGTCAACTTCATAGGGAATCATAATAAATAGTAGCTCGATGGTTTCGTCATCATTTCCAAATGGTTTTAGAATTTTGGTGTCTTTCCAAAAATTTAATGTTGTCAATTGCTTTACAAGTCGTAGTATACTATCTTATAAAAAGTAGCTCAGCTAGGGTGATCGCCATACACTATAAGTTTACTAGCACAATGTGGTAAATTTTGAAAAAGCCTTCAAAATTTATTACAAAACCATTTGGAAATGATGACGAAACCATCGACCTACTATTATAGCCTTCAAAATTTACCACATTGTACTAGTAAACTTATAGTGTATGGCGATCATCCTAGCTGAGCTACTTTTTATAAGATAGTATACTACGACTTGTAAAGCAATTGACAACATTACATTTTTGGAAAGACACCAAAATTCCAAAACCATTTGGAAATGATGACGAAACCATCGAGCTACTATTTATTATGATTCTCAGTTGACCAGTTTATTATCAACTTTTTAAGATTGCGACTTGAAATGATTTTCTCAAAATAGTGTTTCTAAACCTACACAGCTGTGTCTTCATAAAATGTTTATGAGTGAAATATTATTAATGAAAAATATATTGTGTATAATTATTTCTCAGCACTATTTTTAATTACCGTTGTAAGTGTTGAGATAGGTTTCGTAACAATCCATTATTTTGCACGGTAGTGTATAATTACGGGGTGAATACACTGCAGTGCATGACGCGCTCGCATTGTTTTTTGTTCTATCGAGGCTTAGCGCAGATCTGGTGAGAAAATGGATGAAACATAACTGTTTGCTGGTGAGATAAATTGGCAATATTAAAACTGGTCAAATAAAACAAAGGAAGAATTTTATTAGCTGATGAGTTTGCTTTGCGTTTGCGTTCAACTTCAGCTGAGACGCCTGGTGTTAAGGAAAGGTGCAGTCTGCGATGGAGCACGCTTGTCTAGAAGAAACCCTTGAACGCACCCAAATCATTGTTTGTCATCATCAAAAAGAAGACGTCCACTGCTAGACAAAGACAAGTGTCAACTCCTCGCTAATCCCCATGCTTGGCAGGCAGTTTTAGAATCGCAGGATGCTCACCACCGTACTTTTAACCAAAGAGACGCTGCTGCCCGTTCTCCGGTGGTTCTGGATGCAGTTTTAGAACATGCCCATGCGCAGGTCATACATGACAATCCGATTGTAACTATCGGGAATCATTCATTCCGGAAGCACATTCCGATTTGCACAATGAAAACGGAATCAAACCGTTTCGTTCGCATAACCCTGTATAATACAATACATTACAATAGCTTATTGATAACACCAAATTCTCACGTCAAATTTCATTAAGTATGTCACAAAAAAAATACACTGAATTAAAAAAATATATAAAAATACTTTAGAAATCCCTTATTTTAAAATAAGTTTCCATATCACAAAAAAAAATCTCTTGTATCCACACCATCAGCTTGGTTTTGAAGCACGCAGCCCGGAGACGTCCACTGCTGAACAAAGGCCTTGGACGAAAGGTTGTAGATTGCGAGCCCCAAATGTTTTTTTATACGATCATGTGACGAGACGAGCAAGACGTTCGCCTGGTGGTAATCGTCACGCCTGCCCATAACGGTGCGACGGGGTTATCAGTTGGTCTTTCTTTGTATTGCTTCGTAAATCTAACGTGCTGTGCTCCCTTACGTTGGAACGTTTCTAGGTTTACATGGGTGAATAGGGCTACCTGGTAAATAAACTCACTCAATAAACAATTTATTATTATTTTTTATTTTTTATTTATTTATCGAATCTTAAAATCTATCAAAAGAAAAAAAAGTAGAAAGTTCCCAATGGCATATTTAACATCGTAGGTATGCGGGTCGAACCCGCATCGAGCCAGCGTAGCATGGTGAAAATATATGCCCGTCGCCCTACGAAAGTAAGGACTATGTCGTACATCAGTTGGCTGTGGCGTAGTCTATGATCAACAGTAGAGTGTTAAAGGCTTATGCAGAACTTTTTGCAAGCTGATTGCAAGTGGACCGTCGCTAACTCCGTAACATCTATAAGCTCGTAATGAATCCGAGACGAGGTGGGCGTCTCGCAACGGACTGTCACCAGGTTTCTGCTTTGGAGTGCCGCTGATCGTGGAACTATGAAGAGAATAAGATTTTATCCTTCTTTATGTAAACTCAATAAATGACGATTATGACTTAATTAGCCTATGATTATGTATATATTTATAACTGCAGTATTTGTTGTGGTAGCTAACCTTTGCCAGCTATTTACCGGCAAGCAGTAGTGTGCAAGTGTTTCTGTGGTTCGATTTGAAGGACGCTGTTACCAGAGAAATTACTGGGAATAAAGAGATTTGATCTAATATTATCTGAGGGGGACGAGCGCAGAGCGGCTCAGGATACTGTTCGCAAGTTCAACATTCTAGCACTGCTACTGATCAGAGCAGACGTGATGCTCACCACCAGGCAACGACGTTTCGCTCGACTGCATTAATAATACGCTTTTAAAAAAAATACAACCGACTTCAACTTCGAATACCTGGATGACATTTTAAGATTTTCTAGTAATTTTGATTTAAAAATCAAACTACTGAACCGATTTCGATAAAATTTATATGGGACCACCTCTGAAGTATTATCTAAATTCATTCATTCAATTCATAATTGGCGGAGTAATCGCGTAACATACACAAAAAAAAACATACAGTCGAATTGAGAACCTCCTTTTTTGAAGTCGCGGTTGATAAGACACCGAATTGCGCCAAATAACGCCAAGTTTAGAAAATTACAGTAGGTATTTTTTGTGTGATGGTTTGGAACCCTCGGTGCCTCGACCCGCTCACGTCCCTTCATCCCACTCGCACTAAACCATTTCTGTTTTACTTTGTCAGCTTATGTCACATCCCCTCGTTTCTGAGCTCCAGGTGTGAGTTATTTAAAATGTAACATAGCTTGTAGACACAAACGCGTGGGCGATAAAAGAACTTCATTTGGTGCGGTGGCTTACATTAGCCTTATTTACGGACACGCTACTCAAATACAACCAGAATATAGTGAGGAATAAAACAACTTGGAACTAAAATGTTTTCTACAACATTATTTTAATAGCTAGTAATTCTGTGAACTGTTACTATAGATCTCGCGAGCACCCGGTGCGGTATACAGGGTTAGTTCTAATCAGTTAGCATCCTTTCTGTACATCAAAACAAACAACTTTTACTAATGGCCCAAAATTTAAATGCCAAAAAAAGTACAGCTGTTTCATACATTTTGCCCATGGTCGATGAACTTTTTGTATGGAACAGCTGATAATTGTTTTGCGATTTCAATGTTGGTCCCATAGTAAAAATTGCTTGTTTTGATGTACAGAATATGCCCTTAAAAGGATGCAAACTGATTAGGACTAACCATGTATAGATTCCACAATTTCGTATTTTTTTTTGTAATCGGTGAGTTTTACTTAGAGTGTATGCCTCAAAAAGACATCTTCCTGCGACGCCACTTACCAGCTAATTTGGCACATACTCGAAATTGTTTATAATTTGAGAAATGATTCTGCCAAATTTTCATTTTGTCGAAATCCTCTTTTTAACCGACTTCAAAAAAGGAGGAGGTTCTGTGTTCGACTGTATGTATGTTTTTTTAATGTATGTAGACCGATTTTTCCGTCAATTCTAGACCGTTTTAATTATTTTTTTTGCTTGAAAGAGTATACTCTCGAGGTGGTCCCATATTAGTTTGAGTAGATTGTTTTTTTTTTTTAAGTTACTTGAGTGAAATATTTCTCCAATAAAAAATCACCGATGACAAAAAAAAGCTATAAAATCGTAGAACCTATATACCAAGTTTCGTCAAGATTACTTGGAAAATACAACCTGTACACGATAGACAACATCCAAACAGAAAATTTTGACAGTATTTGACTTCGCTCGTTTTGCTCTCTCGGTCAACTAATCACAGCTGTTCATTATAGTTCTATGAATATTTACGGGATGTTCACTGTGATTATGTTGTAAATTTAGCTCCCAATTTTTCGACGCAGCATTCACCATGTTCACGGGCAGACTGCACCGAAATATCGAAAGCTTTAAAAAGTCATACAAAAAAAAAGTCTCCCAACTAAAAAAAGTTGACTATTCTATCAAATAAAGAAAAATACTCCGCTGTTGCCAACAAAATGTAAACGAGAAAAACACACGTAGACACCTCGTTATTAATTCAGATCTACCCACTTATCTGTCGAGGTGGTGAAATGGTAGAACTAAAATTTCACTGCAGCTGACCTGTTACTGTTATTCAGACATTGCGCTAGTAACTCCCTCATTCAACTGCACAGACCAGCTAGTATCACTGTTCTTGTATCAAGGATGGCCAATATTTACAAACTAATCCAATCTGATTGCATCCCGCCCGTGTAAACATGCTTCGCCCTCCCAGTAGCAAGCATAACCTCGACAGGTATTCTCAACAGAAATATTATTGGGGTCGCAAAATATTTTTTACTCAAAATAAAATAAATAATGAAAAATTGTTTTTTTTAACATGTGTAAGTTAAGTACATAATATACCTGTAGCCTAATCAATGAATCTTGGGTGATGTGACAAACAATTATAATGTACATTAAATGTCACAAAAATAGGTTTGCCTTTGACCACGTCTTGCCTGAAATTGTATGCCCTGTCAATTATAAAGACTTTTATACAATGTTGCTTGTTGTATAAGGCGTCTTTTAACGTGACACGGCTTGCGATAATGGTCGTGAAAGTAACCGCGAATTTAGTCTTTAGAACTGCTTGTCTACACAAGCACTAAGTGAAGCTTATCCCTACGGATAAGCTTCACAGTATATTGCTTATCCGTAGGGATAAGCTTCACAGTATATTGTCATGTCTGCCACTACATACCATGGCAATGTGAGCAGGCCTAGTCACGGTTTTTAATAGAACTTCAATTGAAGTGTTAAACTACTAACTAACTTAATGGAAATAAACATTTACTTTACTTTACTTAAGTTTTGAGCAAGGTGTAGTTTAAATACAAATTTTACTTGAGTACATTTAAATTATTGTAATTTCTTGCGGGTGACTTAACGAAACTAGGGTCAAATTGGGCTTAGTAAGTACTAACCCATGTTTTTTACTTTGTTATTAAGTACTATAGTATTTTATTAATATGTGGTACCTCTACTAGGCCAATAGCTTGGAAAACGGCGGATAAGTAATAAAAACATAATTATCAGTAATAAAATTTAGCATGTTGCTTGAAGTTATTTTATGTGAAAGTTAGTTTGTTTCAAAGATCCATAGTAGACCGAATCTACGCTTAACTTTTGGCGGGGTGGTAGTCAAACGCAAGCCTATATTAAACACATTTTTTTTTTTAATAGCTAAACTACAAACCTAACCTTATTTTTAGTAACGGGCCGCAAGTTAAGCGTGACTGCTCGACTGCTCGATCAGCATGATTCGGATTCCATCAATCTACGCAGTACTAACTCAAACAGATTCTTTGAACTATTTATCCGGACTGTGATTATAAGTAAGTAGGTACTGTTTCCACGAGGTGAAAAATTAAAGTTAGGGATTGTCATAAACAAAGATTTTTTAAATTTAATTTTTATGAATTATTGTTGACTACTCAATACTCATAGAGACTCGAAAGATAGTTACGGAATTACTTTTGAGAGTAATCATTATCATTATCAGCCAGGAGAGTCTCCTGCAGCAATGGACGTCTCCTGGGGAGACGTCCACTGCTGGACGAATCAGAAAGCAGAAGCAGTTTGAGAGTGAAATGAGTGCTAAAATGTAAAAGACAAAACGACGCTTCTAAAGCAGTAGCGTCGTAGAGCTTCGAGATAGGAAATACAACAAAAAAATATTCAACAAAATATTGAAAAACATGGATTTGTCCGGATTTAGAAAATAATTAACGTCATCTGACAAAATCCTGACTAAATACGTTGCTTTGTTCTTTAGATTTTTGCGTACTTTTGTAAGTACTTCGTTGTACCCATTACAAAAAATACTTTTATTTTTGAGTACACGACAACTGCTCAGCAAAGAAGACGTATCTGTGAGTCCAAACTGGTTGGAGATAAATCTAGTTGTGCACTGAGTCGGCATTCGGTACCCAAAGATAAAAACAATTTGCCATGTCCTTACTACTAACAAAGATAATATAATACTGCTACAACTATAGGTACCTAGGTAGTTAATGGTTACAATCCTATATTTTTCTTTTAATTTCATTCTGTTTAAAATTCAAACTCAAGTTCCATATTCGAATTTTAATTCCAATTTCAAAGTCATCGTTCCGTAACACCACATAAACAATTACGGACTTGTGGACCGCAACAGCCAATTTACACAGACCTGTCATTATATTCGAAATTTCCTTGAGACAAGAAAATTATGTTTCGAAGGTTTGTTAGGGGAGACCTTGCTACTTTGGGCGTGGAGGCTAAGACGGATGAAATCAAAGTAATTTTGAAGAGCGAGTACAGGCTGTCTTTATGTTACTTGACATCTATTGTCTACTTTTGATTTGAATGTGCATAACTGCTAATGAAAAACTGGATCCCTGGTTCACACTAGGCTACAAAATCACAATCATCGACGAACAGTCCTTGGGTGTTCTATCCTTCCGAGTGTGTGCTACGGATTTGCACCATCGTATTTCCCTCTGCCCAGTCTACTATCGGATGGCCTGGACATCGAAAAAGCGACACCGTTTCATGGTTGATATACAAAAAACCTGTACGAAATCATTGTTCGAAATGCTAAACAGTGTCTGACATACGCTGCTCGAGTGCATGTTTCCCGATAGTTATGATTTGGAAGTTTTCAAGTCGCGAATGTATCGGTTGATTCTAGATAAACGTGCTCCATTGTAGACTGCATTTCCTCAAAATAAACTTTACTTAATACGATTTAAAAAAAAAAACAACCGACTTCAACTTCGAATACCAGGGGCCGTACCGTGAACTGCTTATAGCGGGACCGAATAGGTTCAGCTGCCGACACTGCGCGACCGCGAACCTTATTGCGAGGCGATAAAATTCACAGTCGCGCAGCGTCGGCAGCTGAGCGTATTCAGTCCCGCTATAAGCAGTTCACGGTACGGCCCCTGGATGACATCTTCATACTTTCTAGAAATTTTGATTTAAAAACCAAACTACTGAATCGATTTCGATAAAATTTATATGTGTCCACCTATGTGTCTGAAGTATTAAAACATTAAAATCAGTTCATAATTGGCGGAGTAATCGCGTAACATACATACAAAGCATACAGTCGAATTGAGAACCTCCTTTTTTAAAGTCGGTTGAAAAAGCAACCAACTTCAATAGCAATAATAGGGAATATGGGTGTATTTTTATTGCCTCTCATAAAAACTGACTCGCAAATAAACAACTAACTAGAAATAACGAAGATATAAACATTTTAGTTTCATCTTAGACAAGAAACGCACGGACTATACTAGATAATGACGTTTTACGTCATTACCTAGTATAGTCCACGATTCCAAACAAATTCTATACTATTAGCACGTGTTTTGCTAGAAAGGGACAAATGGCCCAAAACAAAACCCCCAAACACTTTGAATGCTTCAGGACTTTGCTTATATTTCAGGACTTTGCCAGCCTATTTAAATTATTTTTTCGATGTAAGCATAAGATTCAGTTAAACTCTCCACTTATCCTATATTTTTAAATATCAAAACTCATGCTTATTCCCTATTATGGGACCGACTTAGGATTATACCTTTTCTAAAAAAATCCATAATAGTCATATAAATCGATGATCATAGGTAAATAAAAAATAGATACAGTCGAACATAGAACCTCTTTCTATTTAGAAGTCGGTTATAAATATGTGTGATTTACGTGTCTTTACGTCTACTTTTCCTGAGACTTTATCTAAAGATACTCCTGTTGTAATCCGATCCAATTTAACCATGGAAAGGTCACAGCGGTACACGCAAATTGTGTTTTTAATGTCGGCAGTAAACTCGCCTGTGAGGTACCAAGTTGTGGAATAACGCAGAACTTGTATGTGTCAGGTATTTACGTTACTTATTTCAAGGGCAAATAAAATATTCACAATCTAAAAATATTGGTCTCCAGTATGAAATATGAGGCATGCCCTTGGTTGGCATGAACTTCGGGAAATACGGAAACTTTGCTAATAAAAATGCAGGCTGCAACTAGTATCTACCTATACAAACACCAATATTCATTTGTTCAAAATGTTAAATCTCGGAAAGTTCTTCGCAAAACGTAAAAAAAATCGCTTGAAAATTACGTCACAACAGTCACGTCACGTTACGTTACGAAAGTTGCTAGTGAATCGGTTTCTTCTAGGCAAGCGTGCTCCATCGTAGACTGCATCTTCGTTTATCATCAGACGAGATGGCAGTCAAACGCAAGCCTATATCACACAAAAAAAAAAACAACGGTGCATTCAAATACGCGCCTATTATATAGGCCTGTTTTTGATTAATTAAGTTCTGTATAGATCAAAAATTAAGTGCACAATACTAACGTCATTTAATTTAAAGCAGCGTTTTTCAATAAGGCCTTAGATCCACAATTTAGTACTGTTTAATTTCTGTAGTGGCCGATTCTATTGCAGTGTGCGCTTGGGGAAATACCACCATACCTCTGCCACTTATTCAATTGCCAAGTAGTAAGTAGTGTGCAACCGTTGATGTGTTTGGGTTTGAAGGGCAATGTTACCAGAAAAATTCCTGAGGCACCTGGGTATGTCCTGAAACTGCATCCAGAACCACCGGAGGACGGGCAGCAGCGCCGCGTCCTCTCGGTTAACGGGGGTAAGCATTCTGTGATCCTCAAGCCGCCTAGGCTGTCAAGCGTGGGAATTATGACAACACATTGACCCATTATTTTCGGCTTCATCCAGCAGTGGACGTCTTCTAGCTGATTTCACCAACCAAATCAATAATGAATCAGAGAAATAATCTTTAAAATATTTGATTATTAATAAATATTTTAAAGAAAATATTTGAGATCTAATATCTCAGGGTGACGAGCGCAGTGCAGTTCGGTGCAGGATTTTGATCGCAAGTCCACAATTCTGGCACTTCTACTGTTATAGGCAGGCGTGATGCTTACCACCAGGCGGACACCCGTTATATATTTTGTTTTGCGATACAGTAATGCGTGGCGGGGTAGAGCTAGTAAGTAGGTACCTTAGATTTATAATAGGTATATATTATTTTAATCAAAACACGAAGCTTTATGTAGGGCTGGAAGCGCTTTATTACATTCTAATATTACAAGGAAGCCGGCAAAAAAGTACTTCCGAAAAGTATCAGTTTAATTCACAGAGCAGACGTAAAAAGGAGATGCCCGATTTATTTACAGCAAATCGCATGAAGGAAAGCTGGCAGTGGTTGGAAGTGAAAAACATAAGATCGGGCTAAGTGGCATGCCTTGGGAGAGGCCTTTGTCGTGCAGTCTTTATGATAGATTGATTGTGATGATGACGTATAAATGCAAGACCAAAGTCACAGAAATGGCCTGAAAAATATGACCACAAATTAAGCGTGTGGTTATATTTCAAATATTTCAAACTAGAAGCCTCGTAAACTTGAAATTACCGCTCAAAGTTTCGCATTAACCCCATCTCTACTTAATTAACTCTGTGGTATGTATGTAATCTGAAAAACTGCAATATTCTTTCTCTTTCTCCCGCCTTCAGCGTGAAGAAGAAAAAGAATGGAATGTGATCTGGTTATTGATATGAAAGCTTGTTTTATCCAACTTATTGCAGATATCTGATAGGCAATGGGGTGGGAAGTGCGTACGAAAATTGTGGAGACTACTCGTACTTTTTAATTTTATTCGAACACTAACTGCGACTCGCGGTTTCACGCGCGTGATGGTGAAAAATGGCGATGAAGATGATAAAAAGTAGCCTATTATGTTATTCTGTGAAATAAGCTATCTATCTCCATTCCAATGTTTATTCAAATCCATTCCGCCGTTTTGGTGTGAAGCGGGAACAAACAAATTACACACAGACAAACTGTCAATCAAAAGTGTGAAGTGTGATTGAGCTAAAAATGCACATTTGAAATTAAAATATTCTTCTGTGTAAAAAAAGCTTTTCCTTTATGTTTTTTTACAAGATTGGATAAGAGCCATAATAAGACATAATTACGCTGCAAAAAAAAACAATCGCCTCTACTTATTAAGTAACATTCAACTGGGCATAATTAGGCCTGCCCTCGAAGTGTGCCTGGGCCATATCCAGTATCCACCCGCTGGCTCAGTTGCGGGTTGGTGGATTCCCAAATTCCTTTGAATTTGAAAAGCCAGTGGAATGAAAATCCACACAAATAAACTCCAAAGAGCTCATTAGTACGAGGCTGGGTTGAACCCGCGACCTCACGATTACAAGTCGAGCGGTCTCAATAGGCTACCACGGCCTATTTACAATTTTATTAGTATGATAACTGACGTGGCTTTGACACATGTTGTTTTATTTATACAGGAATACTCACGGGGTTGTCTGCGGAGCATGATGCAGCCGCACGCGCGCTCTGTTTTCAATCTTTGAAAAAGGTCACCGGATGTGATCGAAGCTATAGTCGGAGTATCAGATTTAATTAAACGTGATTATTCCCGTATAAATAAAACAAAATTGTATTATTACTAATCGTCGATCAAATAAACAGTACATTTAGCACCAGTTTCCATTCGATTCGGCGACGTTCACCTGTCGTTAGAGTCGTGACAAGCAGTCACTTACATAGCATTTTTAATAATTAGATTTGCTATTTGTTTGACTAGCTTCAATGTGCCAAAATTTTCGCATTTCAATTAAGTATGACGTATCCTCTGTTTCTTAAATCGACGTAATAATTATCTGGTTTCTGTTGATTTTCATTGCGTATAGAACCATGAAATGTATAAATAAATTGTTTTGAATATTCTCAGTCAATAGGGAATATGCATGTGTTTCAATTATTAAAAATAATAGGATAAATGAAGAGTGTAACAGAATCTGATGCTTACGTCGAAAAAATTATTGAAATCGGCTGGTAAAATTCTGAAATATGAGTGTTCAAAGCATTTGGGAGGTTGTCATCTGTCCCTTTCTAGCAAAACACGTGCATATACTATGCATTTGTTTGAAATCGTTAACTTTGACGTCATAACCCTAGTACAGTGCCCTCCCTGTCTAACATGAAACTAAAATGTTTATAACTTCGTAATTTGTGCACATATTAAAATTTTACTTTCGATGATTTGTTTTGTTGCCAGTCAGCTTTTTGTGAATCAATAAAAAAAAACACACTTGCATATTCCTTCTATTCCTCGGAAAATGAAATACTAAAAACATAAACCATCAAAACAAAAACAGCCACTCGACTCCATTCATCTCAGTCCAACAACACTCGTCGAGTACAAGCCAAGAGCTCTGTATCTAATTACCAGCAAAGTAAATAAATCAAAAGGGAAGTGACGACCTTCGTCGCCCATGACTCATCTTCAGGGCATTGCCGGGAATTTCTTACCTTTTGTGGATCAAGTTTGTTAAGTAAAGAAAACTAGAGTTGCTTCTTGGACTAAGCCGTTGAGATTAGTTAGCAGTATAGCCTAGGAAAGTTAAGGTTTGACCAGGAAATAAAATAGTCACGCATTCTGATTTCCGCATGTTATAATAGAACGTCATATTCCTTAATTTTTTACTTTTTATACGAGAGGTTCGTATAAAATTAAGGAATATGACTTTCTGTATTTTTTTTAAATTTTGCATTTATTTGAATTATTTTCAGCCAAAAAATATTTATGGTAAATAATGACAGCGCTGCAATTCCTTCGACGACACGACACTTAATTTAAGGGTCAATATTTTTTTGGCTTCTTAGAAATGAATATAAACCACATACAATTTTATTTATAAGTACCGATCACGGCTTTTTTTAAATTCCTATACCAATGATTAAGGCCAAAAATTACTGTACATGTGACAAATTAAAATCGGCCCTGCAGCATTTTTGGATTATGCATTTCAGTAATATTGTATTTTTTTTTCATAAGGTCAAGGTCATTTATTTCTAATACTTTTTACTGTTTCTCCGTCAACAAATGAAGCCAACCTCAATTAATATTTGATGACAAATTTATGCGATTAATTAAATAAAATTCATACTAAATTGATTGGGCTAGTAAGCAGATACTAAAGAATATTGTTATAATGTACCTATTATCGTCCCCACCCAGAATAAAGAGTCTGAAGATGTCAACCTTTATTTTCCAATATGGCGGCAAAGCAGCTTTTATAAAACAGTTGATCAAAAGTTTATTTATTCATGTATTTTTTATGGTGTTGAATGCCAAGTCGAGCTAGACGTTCGCCTGGTGGTAAGCATCACGCCAGCCCATAACAGTAGCAGTGCCAGAATTGTGAACTTGTGAAAAAAACCCTGCGCCGCACCGCATCGCCCTCGTCACCCTGAGATATTAGATGTGCAATTTCTTTTGGCCCAGTAATTTATCTGGTAACAATTACCTGATAACCGAAATAAAGTAATGCTTGCACTACTGCTTGGCGGTTGAAAAACTGGCAATTACTTCCCCAAGTCGACAATAGTGCAATAGAGCACTACCACATTTTGGACTTGGGTATAAACCTATATTCTACAAATGCACTCAGACATAAGCACCGGAGGACGGGCAGCAGCGTTCTCTCGCTTAACGGGTGTTTACTCTGCGATCCCCAGGTCTAGGGCTTATAGCCCAATCCCGCCACCTAATAAGTGGGAGGCCTTCGTCCAGCAGTGGACTGTGGACGTCTTATGGCTGACGACGAAACATAGATTTGCAATAATAGCCTGTGATAAGTTAAAACAGTGTTTCTCTTACAATGCCTATAAAGATTTACAAAACTCATGTCATCGAAAAGGAAAGTTTTCTCCCGCATTACATAACCTAAAAACAAAACACGAATTCTAGTGGAGGTTGTATAACGTACTCGTATCATTTAATTATACGCTTTAATAGACACGTTTAATAATATCTAATTTGAAAGAGACAAATGGTAAAGTTAATCAAAACGATTGTGTATTTATTCACGAAGCTAATTTGGTTTTTAATTAGCATTTCTGATGCGGATCTTATTGATTATACTGATTTTGTTTTATGTTGCTGGTAGTTATTGAAGCTTGCCACTTTCCATTACAATCTTAGAAGTTATTAAGAATTTTAAAGTAAGGTCTTCGAAAATGTAAACATTTCCTTAAACTATATTTTTTTTACTCTTAGATGCCACAAATGAAATGATTGTTTATGGTCTTTTGTTTTTTCAAGTCTTTTAATGTGCCTATTAGTGTTACAAAGTTGTCAGACATTATTAATTATCAACCGTTGCACATTATTGCGATTACGATTACCATTTTTAAATGAGGTTCCACAGGCAAAGCTTTTCGCAGATAGCGCCAGCGGCGGTCCGGATGTTGCATAATCAAGTTTTCTGTTAATCGTTGCTTAAATTAGATTTACGCCTGCCTGTTTCAAATCACAGTAGGGCAGCCTATAGCCCGCTATCGCCCTATCACTTTTTGAAGCAAGGCCTATACTTTTTAAAGTGTTCGTTTTAGGAGGTTATTTTTGACCTTATTATCTAAGTCTACCTAACTCTATCTGTCATAATTCATCAGCATTCTATCAGCTTTCTGGTTTCCATATTACAAGCTTTGCTTAGTTTGGGGCTAGTTGGAGTTGTGTGAATTGTCCACCGATATTTATTTTTGTATTTAATTTTCATGATCATCAACTAATTGAATGAACAAAATTGATTACTACATTATCTATGGAAAAATTAAATTCAATCAGCTATTACATACATTTCGTCAAGGTTGAATTACATTTTTTAATGGAAAAAAACTGGTTTTTTTAATGCAATAAAGTGACGAGACCAGCGAGTCGTTCGCACCTATAACAGTAGCAGTCAGATAAATATACAGTGAACTTAACAAAAGCCCAGATTGCCCAGTTCTATGGTAACATTACTCTTCAAACCAAAACACAGTAAACGCTTGTACAATACGCGCTTTTATATGTTTGATGCTATGTTATAGTAAAAGATTGAAGTTGATGAGTATAATGAGCTCCTTGCGGCCAGGGCCGTAGCCAGGCGGAAGCATTGAGGGGCAATGCCCTACCTTAAAATACCAATGCCCTACCTTAAAATAAGCAAAGTACTATGAAGCGCCCTACCTGCAACAACAGCTGCCCTACCTTAAATTCAGGTCTAGCTACGGCCCTGCTTCTGGCTAAGAACTACCGCTCCTACAACCCCTTCTAATAAATTAAACAAAACAAAAATTTTAGTAAAACGATTTCAGCGGAGTAGAAAACCCCACCATTTATCCGCAGAGTTATTCAAATGAGGGATGAATCAACATTTCCACAAGTTTTACTTGGGAAGTATGATAGTGGGGTCCCAATCAACTTTCCAGATAAATTGGCTGCTCTCTAGTTATTGGAAACCCCTTTGTAGTAAAGCTTAATGTAACGGAAAATGGGAACGTTATCCCTGATTTCTTAGAAGCTGTTTTTGGGGTAAACGGGTACCTAATTTGTGAGTGGCAAATTCTATTCCTCTTTCTCCGATTTTTTTAATTATCAAAAAAGTACTAATAATATAAGTAGTATAATAATCAAAAAAAAGTTTCTTAGCTTAAGCAGTGTTATAGTGTGTACAACACACAACACAATCAAGCATACCTAGCTAAAAGTATGCATATTACATTTGCCGGAAAATAGAAATAGCTAATCTAATTACTACATGACAAAAAGAGAACACATGTACATGTATTAGAAATTTGTGTTGTCGTATCGTACGGCTCGCATGTCGCAAAGGCAGAGTATGACTGAAGCGAGTGGAGAGCCGGTGCTCAACATATAGTCTTCAAAATCCATGCGCTTGTTTCCCGTGCATTCATATTATCATTATCGCTGACTCTTTACATATTAGCTCAATGGAACTAAGTAAATACCTACTTTGTAGTCTGTGATAATCACATCATACTAATATTATAAATACGAAAGTTATGTAAGTATTGGTTACGCCAAAACCGCTGAACGGATTTGGATGAAACTCGGAATACAGATCGTCACCGTTTTTCAACATCACGCGGGTGATGCCGCGGGCCGCAGCTAGTAATTATGTAAAACAGCAAGTTGTACTTACTTTTTGAATCATTTTATCAAGAAGTCCTTTGTAAAACATATACAAAGATATAAAAAAAACAAACATACGAGTATATAAAACATATTATTGTTGAATTCTTTGTCGGATAATTACTTTAGTAGATACTTATCTAGCACTAGTATTACTAGCTATCTAGCAAAATCAGTAACTTTCGTATTCCGGCAGCATATAACTGATAAATGTATGTTCTCAAGTTTCCCCTATAATTAATGATATTAATTGATAGTGATTTAATTCACTCGAAGTGTTAGATAACGTCGAAAGTGCCAACCGTTGCGACTCTAATTCCACAAACGATATATTTGTGAAATATATCGTAGTGGAATTTGAATTATAGGAGTGAGATAAAATACGGAGTAATCATCATCATCAGCCCGGAGACGTCCACTGCTGAACGAAGGCCTCCCCCTTAGACCGCCACACTGTACGACAACCTGCCATACGCATCCACCGGGAGCCCGTGGAGCACGGAGTACTCCTTCATGTGAATTTCGTAATGTCCTAATCTATCTACTCGTACGTTCATAAAGTTTGCAAGGCGGAGATACTACCAACTGACCTAGGCTCAGTTCTCTAGAAAGAAGTAAACATCGAACAAATCGTCTCTGACGAACGAAGTTCCTGGCTTGATCGCTGATCGCCGAGAGTGGATGTGGACAGACAGATATAAACACGAGTTAGGGTAACCGACCGCGAGCTGCTGTCTGTACTGCGACCATGGTGCACGGGAAGAATAAGAATAAGATGGTGCACGGGGTGGCAAGACTGAAAATTACTAAAACTCAGTAAACTAGTAGTTCACAAGCACAACGTACTGAGACCTCGCGGCCCCATATCTTCCAAGCTGCTTTACCAATTTTACTTTTATTCAAACTTACTATTTTGATTTAAAAAACTTGCTCACAATGATTACTGTTTTTTATATTTTTTACTTCGCTTTTTTTAGTCTCAGTTCTTCCACCAGCGAGTAAGCCATGGTCACCATACAATCTCACCCATTGGCGCGCGTGCGCACGTCCATATTATATGGTAATGCTAGACTCCGTGTCCAGGAAACGTTCCATGCGCAGGATCTGTCACGTGAATAACGCATAGGCTTTGTTCAACCATTGTGCTTGGTAGTAAACTGATTTAATTGCAAGTAAAAGTAAAGGTATAGAACTTATTGATTTAGTACGTACAAGTACATGAGAAAGTTATAGGGATTGTTCTTTACTGATCCTTGGTCAACTCATCCTTTTTTTTTATTTCAATTCGTCCTTAATTGTATTCTTAACTCGTCCGACTGAATTATTTCAATTTATTTTCTTAACTCATCCGGAACGTACTCTTGACTCATTCGATGCTCTTTACAAACAAAAAAATATTAAGGAAAGGTTAAGAAGAAAAATTTTAAATTTATTAAACTATCTATGTCTATTAAATTTCCTTTAGTATATACCTACTTGACACTGGCAAATGTTCAAAGAGCGATGCCATAATCCTCCTAGGAGGAAAGAAGAAAAAATACTTCGTTCTAAAGTTCGTCTTTGTTAAAACGTTTCTAATATGAGTGTCTGTCCGTGTTAATTCCAAAACTCCTAAGAAGCTTATAGTAAAGTTGCCACGACTTTACTAGGGCATGACTAGCCTTGACTGTGACTTACTAAATGTGACATCACTTTGACTGTGACTTAGACTAATTCGACTTGAAAATTATCAAAAACTTGATACAAATAAATACTTGACACTGGCAAATGCACAAAGTGCGACGCCATAATCCTCCTGGGAGGAAAGATGAAATGGCGCTAATTAACAAATGGCTCTACGTGCGCGTGGTGAAAATTAGAAAAAAATAAAATTAGTGGTGAGAATTTCTTTCGTCATATTTTCTGTTTAGTATTAAAGTAAGACAAAAGTATTGAGCAAAAGCGCTCCCAAGGAGGCTCGATCATTCAACTTATTTATTCTCGTAATGTGAAACTCTTTGGTGGAATTCTTAAATTATTATTATGGAAATTACGCACGGCGCTATAAAAGGGAGTGTGCGGTAAAATAGGTACTTAGCTGAGAGTACCTATTTTACCGCACGTTCCATTGTATGGTGCGTAATGTTCAACTTTCGAACGATTTATACAGGGTTCGTAAATGCATTTTTCGAGCAAATTTGTTGTAAAAACATTATGGTAGGTATAGTATTTGCCCTGATAGACCACCTAAATCAACCACATTTATACTAGACTAGTTACTACCACTACGTTATTATGAAAACTGACGTGGTTTTGACACATTTTTGTTTTATTTATACGGGAATACTCACGTTTAATTAAATCGGATACTCCAACTATAGTTTCGATCACATTCGGTGACCTTTTTCAAAGAGTGAAAACAGAGCCCGACGCGCGTGCAGCTGCGTCCTGCTTAGCACTGCGGGCTGCTGCGCGGCTGGGAACGGTGTGAGTGATACAATATGTACCACTATGTTTCCTCCACGATCTTTGTTCTTGCTCGTTACTTTTGTGCTTCTAGCTCGGATGAGATTTGAACCTACGTCCTACTTATTCACGTGCCACATATCTTCCGTTTCTTTGGTCAGTCTTCGGACACGGTACCCTGACAACGCGTTCTAAATATCTGATTGAGTTTGTGTTTTCCGAAAAAGACAAAATATGAGCTTTTTGAAATCCCGAGTAAAAATAAAACCTTAGAATAAGCAAGCTTGACCTAACCAAGACAGCATCATTGTTTGACATTAGTTAAACGCAAATGTATCTAGAATAATAATAAAAAAACATCTGTCCGACCACCAGCGGCGACCACTATAAATGCATCGCAACCGGCGCATCTGTCTTTAGATTTAATCCAAAATGGGATTCAGCGGCACGCATCTATAGAATCGTATACCACTTATACATAGGGAACTAGGTAGGTAGGTACAAGTACATCTAATACTTAATACAAAAGCGCTGATTGAAAAACTGATGACTGCCTTATAGCTTAGTTGGTATCATGTCTGTGTTCAGAGCTGTAGGGCGTGGGTTCGATCCCCAACAAAAACAAACTTTTAGAGGACGTGTGTGTGTGATGTTTGTTCTGTGTCTGGGACCTGGGTGTTGTACGTATTATAAGTATGTATTTTCAAAAAAATATTAGATAAGTATTCTAATAAACTATCTGGTTTCCATTGTACAAACTTTGCTTAGATGGGGTCTATAATAATCTGACGAAGGACATCACTGCAGCTCTCAGTCTGCACTATTTTAAAATCAAATAGAAAAAATGGCTTGTCGAGCAATATTTTTATACATTTGACAAATTTTATAAATTTGACATATATTTTTTTATTTTTTTTATTACATGGCCTTCGTTCCGCAGTGGTCGTCTCCGGGCTGATGATGATGATTTTTAGTACAATTATTGCGGATTTTGACATGTTATTTTTTGTGTATGACCTATCTTATAGTATTGTATTATACTTTGACTTTAATTAGAATATTTTATATAATATTGGAAATCAAGATGATGTACAATTTATTAATAATTTTTTTTTTTTTGAGTAATTAAATAAATGGTAATTAATTTTAAAAAATACGCTTGACTTGTAAAATACACTTTATCAATAAATATGAATATGAAACTGAATATAGATGGTGTTGTGTGAAAAATGTCCACCGATATTTATTTATTTATTTATGTATATTTATTAACATCTTTTTTACTATTCTCATAAACATGGCGTACCCAGCATTGCATGTTCCATGGTGGCACATTGAATGTGCTCTTGTAGGTGCCTTGTTAATTTGTAATAGCAAATGTCCATACGACATTGCTATCAGGATTTGCCACCTAACTCCCGCCCCGACTATGCCCACCATTGTCAATCTTCTTTTTGGGATTCTGTACCTTAACAGGAAAAATAGCCCTTATAGGATCACTTCGTTGTCCGTCTGTCTGTATGCCAAGACCTTTTGTGTTAGGAATGCGTGAAGATATTTATCAGATACTTACTTAAACCTGTGGTCTCTTAAAGCTGTAAAAAATCAAACTTCTAACTTAATGCAATAAAAATATATAAATAGATAAACTACGGCCAATAATGCCCAAATTCTTCATGATCCAACAAAAATCAAAATCTTTAGGCTATTTAGTTATTTCATAAATCACATAAAACAATTTTTTTTGCGATTATTATGTACAAACTTACAACTGCAGTTAGTAAATCAACCGTGAGTTATAGCGATGTAGGTATGGACGGAAAAAAAGACAACTACAATGTTAATTTGTCCCTCGATCTGAATTATATTTTAGCTTGATCAATTTTCAGTTGTTTCATTGTGGTAGTACGGAACCCTTGTTGCGGAGTCCGACTCCTACTTGCCGGCTTTATTAAGTTAAAATTCCGAAATAAGTTAAAATTCCGAACTATCATATGGTACGTGAGCCAAAATTGGCAAAAGACTAGGCAGAGCTGCGTCAAAATCATAATTAAGTTTGTGGAGTGTTTATAAACTTTGATAGATCTGGATACAATCCTTTTGTTTTTGTGTAGTAGATAAGTAGATTAAGTAGTTAGATTTTATCCTTCATGCCGTAGCGAATAATTAAATACTTCATCAACAGCCGGAAGACGTCCATTACTGGACGAAAGCCTCCCCCTTAATAGGGAAGGGTTGCCATAATCCCCACGCTTGGCAGGCGGCTTGGGGATCGCAGAATGCTTACCACCGTTAACTAAGAGGACGCTGCTGCCCGTCCTTCGGCGGTTCTGGTTGCATTT
Organism: Erannis defoliaria; assembly: GCA_905404285.2. Lineage (NCBI taxonomy): Eukaryota > Metazoa > Arthropoda > Insecta > Lepidoptera > Geometridae > Erannis > Erannis defoliaria. Next base: position 14,480,228 of record FR990066.1, read on the forward strand.
TTAAGACATACCCAGGTGCAATTAAATACTTGCACAAGAAAAAATATCAATAATAACATAGACAATAATAATAAAAAATATATATAATTATCATACATCATATTATATTATCATTTTCTTGTAACTTTTATTTAAAAACCAAACTACTGAACCGATTTCGATTAAATGTATATGGGACTACCTCTCATGTTACTTAACACAAACCTATCAAACAAAAAGACCTATCAAACAAAAAAGTGTCATCAAAATCAATTCATAATTGGCGGAGTAATCACGCCAACATACAACACGTACGACAAACAACAACAACAATACGACACGTAAAATACACAACAAACAACAACAACAATACAAACAATTAACAACACGTAACAATACAATACAATACGTAACATACAAAAAAAAACATACCTATAGTCGAATCGATAATCTCCTTTTTTGAAGTCGGTTGCAAATACAAGTAATTGAGATATTCACAAAGTCAAGTTCTACTTGTCACTACGAAAATACGGTGATCGCTCTGTATCTATGTAACCCCTAAAGACCACTAATTGGGACTACGACGAGTTCACGTGTTGTTCTCCTCCCGCCAATTAGTGGTTTTCCTCAGTGGAATCCATGGAAATCAATAATTAGGATAATTATTATAAATAACTCTGTTATCTATGTGTGTCCAGAGGCCGCGGAAGTACCTACTCTATGACCCTGGGTCACCCCCATCCTTTCTCCTTCCTTTTTCTTACGCACAATCCTAATAATAAGTAAAGTGTCTTTACTAGACACTAAGAGCATTTTTTTGTCTATATTATTGGTACGAATGTTGATCTTTCACGCAGTTACAAATTAACGAAATAAAGTTTTATATTTAAGAGAAAAATATTATTGAAAATTAGCTAAATAAGAATTCCATCTACAGCTGAGCGCTAATGTGGTTCGGATGACAAGTACATGGTTGGTCGTCTAATAACAACAACCGTCAACCGTCATATAGTTGTGTTATTATGGTTGTCCAGTTTAATGGCCAATAGCAACCTAAACACGAACATATACTTGTAAAGACTTTAATTTATCGCAAGTCTCTTTTTGGATCAAATATTTTAGCCTTAGTCTAGACTTCTAGAGACATCACCGTTTCTTCATGTATGACTCTTTATGAAATCTATTCAAAACTTAAAGACTTATAGGCTATTTGCGCACACTCGTGAGTAAAACAAAAATAAAATCATTTCGGCCCGTCTGGCACCGGGCCAAGCCTACCACTTGATATCGGCTTTGATAACGATAGCCGGTCTAACGACCCCTTCACACTACGCTATCGAATAATAAACGTCCATCCACGAGACATAATTATACGATACATACCTACAGTAGGTACAAGTAAACGCTGATGCTGAAGAACGGCAGCCAGAAATGTATCTCCAGAAATTTTAAAGTTAGCAAACAAACTTAGCCCGTTATCATCTTCTTAAGCGTTTGCAATCTATCGTGTAAGAATTAAAAAAAAAAACATTTTTACGCACATTTACGGTAAAAGTCGCGGATGTGACCGAGACTATAGTCGGAGTATCCCACTTAATTAAACGTGAGTAAACACGTATAAAAAAGTGTGTTAAAACTATGTCACTTTTCATATCTTACGTCATGGGCAGAAACAATATTGTTTGCTAACAAAGCTAAAATAAGAGCAGCGCCATCTTTAGACAGCTTTAAAATAAAATATTTAAAAAATTATACAAATAAAATTTAATAGCATTTTAATATCATACATATCATAGTTAACATAGCGATCTTTCATAACGTAAAATAAAATTGGTAGAACTTTAAAGTATAGGCTCTCTGAATTTCGCCTTGATGTCGGGCAATCTATTTTGACATCAGTATCCCGGAAGTCTCTTTGCTTGGGATGGTTGCTCTCTTTGTTTGGGCTCCAACCTCCAACTAAACAGCCTGGGGTGGACGCTGACGTTGTGTGGCCCACGTTGTCGTAGGCGGATGTGCACTTTGGGTCAGTACGCTGCTGTCCTGGGAAGCGCCGAAGTGCAGTGCTGAGGACTCCAGTGCGTTCCCCATGAGATTCCAGAGCTCTCCATAAAAAGCACCACCATCAGGGGAGTGTTAGTAGGTACAATGTGACATAGCCCAACTGCACCCCAACGCAGGACATCTCTAGAAGGTTTCCCCCTCGTCAACAAAATAAGCACTATGAATAAGTAAGCGAAGTTTGAAGAGGGTTCACCGCGTCTGTTTGTTTATGTTCAGCGAGTGGGAGCATCAAAAGCTTGCGCATTCGCCGAGATATGAAATGAATGAAAGGTCAAGGCGACTTCAGACGTGTTCCCGCGTGGAATAGGAGGGAATAAACTTTACCTAATAACTAGAAACACAACAAAATAAATGAAGTTAGAAAGGTTAAACAAGTAAACGGAATGTAATTGTTAATTTCCGTTCCGGTGAAAAATGTGATGAATAATTATATTGATAAAAATGTAGTCTATATTGTCCTTATCTATCCTTTTCTTCTTCCTTCAGAAAATTACAGACAAATAGTTACTTTTGAATTTAGAATATTACTCTGGATGAGGATATTCATAGAGGTAGTAGTTCCTATACCTCTATGGAGGATATTATTATCTGCGAATAAAGCGATCCTAAATTATTTTCTTATTGTTGATATAGAATAGGCATGATGACAGTACTTAATAATCAAAGGAACAATGGTTTTAGAGAAAAATATATGATACAAAGACTCATAAAAATGACCCACTTTTATTAAAAACATTGAGTTCGATAAGATTTTCTATAAAATAAAAGTACAAAATACTGCAATCGGCCATATTAACTCAAACGCCAATCAGAGCGAATGACGTCACGCCATAGTCCCCTCACCGTGTTGTATGAACTTTCGGATACGCTACGCTACGCTCGCTCGTGGAGCAAGTTCCACCCTCGTAAGAAATTCCTTTGTCGGGACGTAAAATTATGTACTTTTTTTAAGATGGATACTTCTTTAATAGGTAAATAATTACTCTATAAGTTAAAGCTTAGTTATTCTTTCATACATTATCTACAACTTTTCCGTTGTAGCCACGGTAGAACAGTAGAACAGCTCAACTTAAAATCGTGGTTGTGGGTGCCATCCTGGGCCCGTACTAATGAGCTCTTTGAAAAACTCATTGGTACGGGCTCTTTGATTAAAATCCGTATAAATAATATAAAATACTATTTAGACGGATTTTAATGTCTGGCTTTTCGGTGAAAGTAAATATCGCGTAGATGGACCTGGGTATGTCCTTAAACTGCAACCAGACCCACCGGAGGACGGGCAGCAGCGTCCTTTTGGTTAACGGTGGTGAGCATTCTGCGATCCCCAAGCCGCCTGCCAAGCGTGGGGATTATGGCAACACTCCTCTATTAAGGGGGAGGCCTTCGTCCAGCAGTGGACGTTTTTTATGGCTGATGACGAAATATCGCGTAAAGAAACGCGCATACGTCCGGAGAAGAAATTCAATGGCGTATGTTATCCACCAACCGCAACTGGGGCAGCTTGATGGATATGACCCATGCCTTCGAGGGTACCCATTACTGGTACAGGGTACTGTTAAAAAGGCCGATTATGCTATGCTGTTACGCTCACAAGCAGTTATTAATTTTGTCTAAAACAGTCGAATAATTAGTAAAACTATCGTCAGAAGGAATGAATTGCCCAACATTCCTGAGTTCTGCTATAAACATTTCCAATTTACGACTTCCTGGAGTGTTCTGTAGTGAATGGGAAATTCTTATGTGGAGAGTAATTTCATGGCCTGCGGAAGTCATTATCATTACTTAAGCTAAAAATCAAGGTGTCTGCAGGGTAGAGGGTGACACCGCGAGAGGACAAACTAAAAATTAAGATCTGATCGATAGATCGTCCAAGGTACGAACATATTTTTCCCTATTATTATTATTTTGTTGTTTGTTAGCTTAGTCGTTAAAGCGTTTGAATTATACCTGCAGGGAATGGGTTCAAATCCTAACAATAAGCTTGAGCTCATGAAGGAATAGGTACATCGTGCGGAAAACATAGTTGGAAATTGTTCCACAATTGAGGAGGAATTGTTCGACTAAATATTCTATGATAATTTTTTATATGTTGTTTCATCGATTTCTCCGTCAATGAGGTTTCACAGGCAAAAGTTTTCACAGTTGGCGCCAGCGGCGGTGCGGATGTGGCATAATCAAGTTTTTTTGTTAATCGTTGCTTATATCTATTTGCTCTTGATGGGGGCGTTGTCAATAATCTAGTCCAAGGAAAAATATTGGGTACTACTGTGCTTTTTTTTAAAGAATCTATGCAGCTGTTGACGACCTGAAAATAAATTTGTAGGTAAGATAGTTATTTACATTTTATGTTGGACAGAGCTTTAATTAGCAAGGCAAAGTATTGCTGTACAAACCAATATAAGCAGATTCTCCCTGGTAAGCCGAGTATATTTAAAATGTTATTTGCAAAAACAAAACAAATATCAACAAAATGTATGAGATTGTCAGTTGACTATGGCCGCATCGACGATGCGCCACCAATAAGCGGGGGAAAACGCAGTGTGCATCCCCATATTGGTACGATTTTGAAAAAATATATTGTTTTGTTTTATCCTCTTTAGGCGGTCCTATAATTTTTTGAAGTCGGTTGATATAGAAAGAGTTTGTGTTCTTTGCTAGTACTCTGAGCTACCGGCATGAGACTTGAAAATCTGCCGCCAAGCACCTGACGGTATGTTCCTGCAGCTTCACTTAAGAGCCCATTCCCATTATTTTTGGTCAAATCATCTTAACATTAGGTGAGCTGTGGTCAAACACCTTGCCTCGCCTAGACTATAAAATACTTTTCTTATTTAAAAAGGGATTATAATTAACAGTAGTGTATTTTGTGATTTATTTTCGGTAGAATCGTAATTCGAAACTTTGATAAGAGTCCTAGACCAAAGTCTCAAAAACTGGATTTAAGTTTCCAACGACTCCGTCTCAAATTTTTCATTTAAGACACTTTTAGAATTTCGCGAAATTTCCACGAAACTCGAAGATGACTCGTGAAATTTAACAATCACTCCACACAAATTGTCTCTTTTACAATCCATCCGTTTAGTAAGTAACATTTAGGGTAACAATTCACTACACTATGTATAACATAAGTACAAAACAATGGCTACAAAGATGAAAAAGGCTCATGCATGTAATAATTCACGTTAGAAAACATAATAATTCTACGTACAAAAGATTCACTCCCATATGATAGAACTAGAGGTCCCCCGCGACTTCGTCCGCGTGCGGAAGAAATACGGACCGCTCCCAAAATTCTCCACTTTAAATCATTCTGAGCAAACTCTACCGACTCTACCAACTCTACCGACTCTACCAACTCTACCGACTCTACTGACACTACCCACTCTACAGACTCTACCGACTCTACCGACTCTACCGACTCTGCCGACTCTGCCGACTCTGCCGACTCTGCCGACTCTACCGACTCTGCCGACTCTGCCGACTCTGCCCACTCTACAGACTCTACCCACTCTACAGACTCTACCGACTCTGCCGACTCTGCCGACACTGCCGACTCTGCTGACTCGACCGACTCTACCGACTCTGCCGACTCTGCCGACTCGACCGACTCTGCCGACTGTACCGATTCGATCGACTCCCATTTTCCCTTCCTTTGAATTAACTACCCAAATATCAATTTTCATCACTATAACTTCAAAACCAAAGAACTTTCCATACAACATTCATTCAGTCTATCAATTTTCATCACTATAACTTCAAAACCAAAGAACTTTCCATACAACATTCATTCAGTCAGTCAGTCAGTCAGTCACAGTCAGTCAGTCAGTCAGGACAGAGCCTTTTATTATATTATAGATAGATAGATAGATACGCGTTTAAACGTAGAACATAACTACAATCATGTGATATTCAGTGCAAGCTAATTTGTATTCAATTTTAAAACAGCGAGACGTCGTCCACTGCTGGCCGAAGGCTTCCATCTTAATAGGAATGGGTTGCCATAACGCCCACGCTTTGCAGGCGGCCTTGGAGATTCGCAGAATACTCTCCACCGTTAACTGAGAGGAAGCTGCTACCCGTCCACCGATGGTTCTGGATGCAGTTTTAGGACATACTCAGGTTCAAGCAGTTTTCCAGGGGCAGTTTTGCGGGGGCAAACGGTTACAATTCTGTTTTTTTCCATTCACACAAATCTTTAATCCAGACCCACCGGAGGACGGACAGCAGCGTCCTCTTGGTTAACGGTGGTGAGCATTCTGCGATCCTCAAGCCGCCTGCCAAGCTTGGGGATTATGGCAACACCTCTCTATTTGGAGGCCTTCGTCCAGCTGTGGACGTCTTATGGTTGACGACGACGACACAAATCTTGGTGCGTTCTGTCTCTATCCGAGTTTTTATCTGGCCCGGCGGATTTTATAGCCGAGTTTATAGAGGGCCCCCTATGTAATCTAGTAGGTATAAGCAAAAAAACACATAAAATGACGATGGGTTACTGTTTACCAGACCAATGGTTAGAGGCTCGAGTTGTCGAGTTGAATAGGTCGATTTTAAGACCGATGACTACTTTGACATAGTGGAACAACCGCCGACGACTCAATAGCGACGTTAAATTAAATCACGTATTAGCAACGCATTACGAACAACTATGGGATGGGACCATCACTGAAATATAAACGCAAAAAGAAAATCAGTTGTTCCATACATTTTGTCAAACTTTTGGTATCCGGAACAGTGGATTAATTGGCCCCATAGTAAAAGTTGTTCATAATGCGCTGCCGGATACGTGATTTAATTTGCCGCCATTGATTAGAGACGATGTATTATACTCCGGGAAAGAAACTTTCGTTAGTAGGTATGGGATTTCCAGAAAAGTCCTACAGTCCTTTTTTTTTTTGTGGTATTATTAGGCATGATAAATCCTGGTTTTCACTACTGTAGCTCTGGAGCTTTCGTTTCTAGAGCGTTTAGAAGAAACCCTAAAAAACCAGGCTTATGAGACGCCTCTTACTCTTTACACTAAGTAGCGGAGAGCTCTATGTAATTTGGTTTACGTGACGTCGTTTGCTCGAAAATTGATTTTTCACTTCGCTTGCTAAAAAAAATTCCGTCCTTGTATAACGCAACAGAGAGGGGCTAAAATAGCATATTTGGCCAACCGATGTACCAAGAACGAGCCGGAGCGGGATTATTTTGTTTTGAAGGGTAGTTTTTTATTATTTTAGTCTAATGTTATTTCATTTTGTTTTATATGTTCACTAAATAAATAAACCATTAACTTGTTTTTTTTAACGATTGAGCCCCGTAACTTCCTACACGACGTTTTAATTCATGAAAGCATTATGATTTAATCCCTCGCTCCTTTCATAGCTTTAAATATCCCAAGATAACAAAAGGGACTTATTAAACTCAGAAACGCTCGTGTACCTGAAAGAAAACTTTGTCGAATGAGTGCTGTTCAAGACAAACGAGTGTTGACAGTTTGGAGGTTTACTTACATTGTGAGTGTGGCATAAACCTTATAAATGTTAGTGATTTAGTCGAGTGACGAGTGTTTTAGTGCTACTAATACTTGCTAATGTCCTTACTCGTTCACACTACCGTCGAGTACAAGATACAGCGATACGAGTGAGCCGCACCAGCGAGCAGCGGCGCGTGGAGCTACTCACCCTAAAATATAGAGCAAAATGGATTGACCTCGACTAAATCGGGTACTAGTACTTGACTAAATTTTTACTGTTCAGACACATTTATTTACTAAATTATTCGCTACTCGACTAAATTACTAACGCAGTGCGAACTAGGCTTTACAGACGAAAAGGTTGGATTGCACTTGACAGGTAATTAAGTAGCTCGCTATTGAACTGTGTTCAAACCTGAAAGCTTACCCGATTACACACTGTATAAATCTGACAGTGAGTATCTGAAATTAAGGAGTGGCAGCCAAGTCTGTAAAAGTATAATCAGCCTTTCCTGGGACCTGTGTATGTCCTAAAACTGCATCCAGAACCACCGGAGGACGGCCAGCAGCATATATCCCCTCGGTTAACAGGGTGAGCATTCTGCGATCCCCAAGCCACCTGCCAAGCGTGGAGATTACGGCAACTCTTAAAGGGGAGGCCTTTGTTCAGCAGCGGACGTCTTCTGGCTGTTGATATGATGATGTGTTAAATCAGCCTTTCAATAATGTCCACTACTGAAGATAGGCCTACTGGTGGCCCACTCTCAAAGGGCAATTGCCATTATCTATCTTTGCTTAGTTTGGGGCTAGATGGCGCTGAGTGAAAAATTACCACCGATATTATATTTTATTTATTTTTGAGAAGTACGTGCTCGTGATTTGAACCTGCCTACCCTAGTAAACTAAGTACTACGGCGAGAAGCGGCTTAAATTTGGTTCAAGCATTTTACATTTTTTTTTGTGAATCTTTTACCGCAGGTTTTTCATCATCATCCCGGAGTTGTCCACTGCTGAAGTAAAGTGTCTGTGATTGTAGTACACTATGTCCTTAGACCATGACACTGTACTACAGCCAGCCATTTGCATCCACCGGTAGCTCGCGTTCCCCTCCACGCGTCCGCACCCGGTGGTTTCACTCAAGAACCTTTATTCCCCTTCGGTTATCAGTTCTTTGAGCGATGTAACCTGACTTTGCCACTTCAACTTGCAAGCCGTGAGAGCTATGTCAGTATCTTTTCATCACACTTGCTCGTAAAGTGGATCTTATTGCATCGGTTTTAGGCTCATAATTCAAGCACACGCGCTTTTTACTTTACATTACGGTACATGGTGCTATAATAGGTATAACCCGGTAAAGTCAAGTTTGTACGTGACTGCAATTAGACGTACGTATACGAAGCACTCTTAATATAGTCGGGTAATACTTACAGTTTTTTTGTAATACCAACAAAGAGTTCTTATGCCGCTGAAGTAAATGTCAACCTGCACGCGCATTACTGTTTGGGCGCCATTTTCCGCAAATTTTTGTTGACGTTTTCGCTGTGTGGTTGATTATTATCAAAAAAATATTGTTTTTTCCTCGCAAGTTTGACGAAAACTGTCGTATGAAACTCTTGTGCTATGTTTCAATACACTCTCGGCTTCCTTATCGCGCTCGCCTGCGGCTCGCGCGCTTAATACCGCCTCTAGTGTAATGACCAACATAGCACACTTGTATCATAATGTACTATTATGGTTCTTTAGCGAATATCCTCTTTCCGGATTTTATAGCAGAAAGAAACCTTTTTTTATAACAGAAGTAAGTATTATATACGAAAAAATAAGAAAGGAAATACAGCCGAGGTCACACAGAAGAATGAAGATATTTCTTGTCGCGCCCACTATAGGTATATAGGTAGGTACCTAAAGAAATAGAATCGCATACCAGACCTAAAGGGGCTGAGCGGGAAGGCATGCGAGGAATGTCTATGGTTTTATAGAGCGGGCGGAAAATTGTGCCGCATTTTGATTTCCTTTATAAGTATTTTGATGGAGTTTTGGCGGGAACGCAAAAAATCATGTCGCCGAACTGTATTATTTTCCAAAACTTGTGTTTTTTAGAGTAATAATACTATGTTAATGCATAAAAATGGTGGCGTTTTATTCATTAAGTGCTGATTTACGCGCAAGATCGTGGGAAAGTGATTTAATAATGTAGTGAAACGTATCTTTTCGTGTTGTTTCAAAAACTCCGAAGAAGCTTGCAGTAACGTTGCCACGACTTTAGGTACCTACTAGGGCATGACTGGACTTGACTGTGACTTACGAAGTGTGACTTTGACTATGACGAACTTGAGTTTTTTTAGGCATATGCCTTTATTAACTACAACAAACTACAAATACTACTTAGCCTACTTACTACACAAAAAACAAAAGGATTGTATCCAGACCGATGAAAGTCTAGAGACAATCTAAATGCTTGACTTGACTTGAAATTTATCAAAAACTTGTTATTTATAAATACTTGACACTGGCAAATGCACAAACTGCGACGCCATAATCCTCCTAGGAGCAGAAAAAAAAGTCTTTTGATCGCAGCAAGCTCACAATTTTGAGAAGCTTACCTTAGTCTAGTGATCGTATATTTGCAAGCCTTTTTGACCAAGCGAAGCGAAGGTCTCTGAGCCTAAGGGGACAAGTCGGCGTAACAAGCTTTGCATCCTTATTTACAGGGGTAAGATATACTCGTCGTTATGAAAAACTTTTGCTATGGCATCAAACATGAAATAGCAAAACAAAACAGCTGTTCCATACATTTTATCGAAAAACTTTTTGTATGGAACAGCTGATTGGTAAAAAAAAACATAATCAACAGCTTGTATACTCACATGTAAGTTTGTATGTATATTTTGTTCGACAATAACTTGCGAAACGTTGATCCGATCTTCAAGAAATTTTCTAAGCAACTACAAATACTTACAAATTATCAAGTTCGAATAATACGAGACAAATTAGGTCAAAGTGGTTTTATTATAATGGGAGTCGTGAGGTCTCAGTTCACTGCGAACTCCTAGTTTACATAGAGAACAGTGTTACAGAGAGAACTGTTTTTTACATAGTGTACTATTAATTTGCAATTCCGTTGCGTTGAAAAGTTTCGCAACCGTTCTACCATTTAATTCAACTGTAACAATTAGCAACTGAAAAAAAAAATTTCAAGCCGATCGCATTTAAAGATATGTACAGTAATTTCAGCATTGTAATCACCAGCCCGGCTAGCTCAGTCGGTAGAGCATGAGACTCTTAATCTCAGGGTCGTGGGTTCGAGCCCCACGTTGGGCGCGTATTCTTTTTGTAGGTATTCAAAGATTCATCGACAGACAATTTAACAAAAAAGAAGCTCAATGTAGATTTGCATATTATTATACCTATTAAAGAAAAACTCAAATAACCAAAATTTCATTCATACATTTTCATCACAGAAAAGCGAAACCCCTATGTGATTTTAATCCCTTCCAAGCTCTCACCTGCAATTTTCCTTTCTCGCATCTTCCTCCACAGCTGCTCAGCTTTCCTCATAGGCCAGTTCTCCACTTTGGCACTGAAACTTCTGAAGAACTTGTATTCTTTGAAATGAGACATTCTTCTCTCCATCTTACTGGGTCTTTGTTCAGGAGGCGGTGGCGATGGGGCCTTCGGATCTCCAGACGGTGACGCCATTTTGAATCTTTGAAATTCCAACGCTAATTTTTGCTTAAAAATAAAAAGCCTTTTAAAATTTAGAGGGCAGACTTTTTGTAAGAACTTTTTACTAGAAATACAAACTTTTTCTTAATCTTTACGGCCAATAAGATTCTATTCAAAATAAATTCGGTTTGCTCTACTTGGTCCCAATTTACTTTTTTAGTCCATTCTTGAACTTCCACTTGATTAGCATTTTGTTTTTGAAATTGGAATACATTTTTCTTAAAAATATAATGATTACAATTCCTTATTTTTTATTAATGAACTTTTTTTTATTAATGAACTTTTAATGATTTAGGGTTCTGTTTTTGGGGTTCTTGGGTTTTCAATATAGAAGTTTGAATTGAAAGCCTATTATGTTAATTTTGTAATTACTATTAATTAAACCTAATTACACCTCGTTGGAACAGTTTCCAATTTCGCGAAGCGTTTTATTTAATTAACCTGAAACAAAGATAGAACAGAATTAGAACAATTAGCAGTTTAGCAGATGTAACATAATTGTATTAGGGACGTGAACAGAAAATAATTACAATGCCAGCGTTTTGGGGAAAGAAAATAATGCCCCTTGACTCGACCCTTATTTTGTCGATATTATCTCGGTCTCTCTCACTCCTACGATCTTTCTAATGACAGAAACTGTGACATAGATAATATCGAACAAATACAAAAGACACTCGGCGTATAATGTAAAAAGGCATTCGCAAGGAAAATTAATAAGACCGTGAAGAAGCCACCGACCCGAGCGATCTAATATAATAAAGCAGTTTTCAAAAATAAAGCATATTTGCTAAGATTCGCCTTTTATAAGAGCCCTACTTTTATCAAGGTTGTAGAGAAATTCTTAATGAAATGGAGAGCTTGCTAAATCAAATATTTCAGGAATGTAAGCTACGCATGTTTTTAGCTCTACAGCCTTTTAGGGTTCCGTGAAAAAAAAGTGTTCGAAACGAACATCTAATATCTACCATACCTGCATCATGTGTCTGTCTAACCTTTATTGACAAATAAATATAAAACTTTTAAGTCGGTTGTAATTTTGAGTCTTTGGTCTACTAGACCCGCTCGTCGTGGACCCGCGGGTCCACTCAACCTAGTCACATTTTTAATAGGTCGACTGGACCCACTGTCCAATTTATTATTAGTACAGTCAGGGAGAAAAGCCATAACTTTTAGTTTTTTTTATGACTTAAAATCTACCAATATTATTCAATTAGATATTTAGATAGTTAAACAATAATAACACAGGGGGGGAAAATGTGGTCAAGTGGACCAGCGGGTCCACTGGCGAGCTGGTCCAGTCGACCAAAGATTCGTAATTTTCACATTTGAAGTATAGTTATTAAAAAATAAAATAAGCTTAGCGGCCTTACTAAAATAGTAAAGTTATATAACGTTAATTGGTTCTGGGCACTTAATTTATGTATTGCGTATTTGCGTAGAATTTGAATGAAGTTTGTTAAATTAAGAAACGTTTTTAGTACGGCCATAGGACAAGTAAGTAAAAAAAAAGCATGTTTTTTTGCTCCGTATATTTATAGAAGTGATACCTTAGTCTAATTATAATAAAAAACTTTACACTGATAATAATAACCTGTCGAGAACGAGTTCGCCAATCACTAACGATTCCGTTCAACACAAAAAAATATATATCACTCTCCTAGGGAGCAAAAGTAAAGAATGTCTCAGTTCTCATGTATATGGTCTCCCGAGGCGAAACCGAGTGTGACAAACATGAGATCTGAGGCTTCTTTACTTGTTCCCGTGCTGTGTTTACAATTTTATGTGAATAATCACGTAAACTATGATTAAAGGAACTTGCAGAGTGAAACTTCATGAAAACTGAGACTGCGGCTGTTTATTTTTTTACTAAACCTAAACACGAAAAAAATTACTGTTTTACAGAAAAAGTTCCTTGACTCCTGACAAAGTGCATGGAACAGCTGTTTTTTTTCGTATATTCGGTGTTGGCCCCCCGTAACTACGATGTGTTACACCTCAACTGAAAACCCTTTATTTCGTGATGTGGAATCCTTCTTGCACAAATCCTACTAGCACTTAACTTTTTCAGGCAATGGCAGCATACTTAGTGGCATCTATCTGAAGCTTTGAATCGTCTTTCTGCCATTGCTGTACGTTGTAAAGTAACAACTACTCATAAAAACACGGCCGATTATTTACATTTTTCGTTGAAAACGTGTATCGTGAATCACTCAGCCTTTTGGCAATTTATTTTCGTTGTGAATAAAATACATAAACTTGTCGGCAACGTAAATCTTTTTTTAATTGACAGATTTGTTAAATGTCAGATGTGTTTTATAATGTTGGATTTCAGCTCTAGGACAACAAAGTGACTTGTCTGGTTGGTTTCTATTATGTTTTTATGATGCAGATTTCAAATGTCTAATCTTGAGTAACTTAATTAGACTGGCAAAACCAAAGTGTTACAATTTTGGTGTTTTCTTACTAAAAATAAATTGAGCTTTACAGTGTTTTTTTTTTATAATTTTGTACTAATTAGTATGTATAATAAATAGAAAATTATTATTTTTATTATTCCATTAACTTCTAAAACACTCCTTTTATTATTGTAAATAATTATCAAAATAAAAAATCTACCTATGTTTACCAAATAAAATTGTCACGTCAATGTACGGAACTCTAAAATAATGATTAAAACATAATTCAAAAAAACGCATAAACACGCTGCTAAGTGCTAACAAAGGCCTCCCAGCCGCAGCAAACCAGATAATTTCCTTTTTCTTCTAAAGTGCTCTTTAACAAGACCACAGGCTCAAAGGAGGTCGAAAAATAATGAGCTCGCCCTTAGAAGGACGTCAAACGAAGTACATAGCAGTACGTATGTAGGATTGTAGCTACGTACTAAAGTACCCACTTAAGTATAGGTTATCGCGAAACTAAAAAGAGAACGATTGTACAATTTGCTATAGGTATCTTATAGTACCCTATCTTGTGAACACTTTTTGACATGTTTTTTTTTTATACGTTCAAGTGACGAGACGAGCAAGACTTTCACCTGGTGGTAAGCGTCACTCTTGCCACTAACAGCCTGCGCCGCACTACACTGCGCTCGTCACCCGGAGATATTAGATGTAAATCTCTTCATACCCAATAATTTGTCTGGCAACTGCTCTTCAAACCGGAACACAATATACTTGCACACTACTGCTTGGCGGTTGAATACTGGTAAAGGTGTGATATTTCTCCAGGCGGACTCTGCAGTAGAGTCCTATCACTACAAAATCTACATCATACAATGTGTAACAAAAAGGTTCAACAATACTGAAGGGTATGCAAGTATGTACTCATCATTATGAACAACTTTTACTAAGAGGCCAACCTTGAAATGGCGAAAAAAAAACAACTGTTCCATAAATTTTGTCCAAGATCGATGAACCTTTTTGTATCGAACAGCAATATTTTTTTCTGATTTCAGGTTTGGCCTCATAGAAAAAGTTGTTCATAATGATGGTACGCATACATCCCCTTCAGTATTGTTGAGCCTTTTTGTTACACGTTGTATATCACAAGAACGCATTTTTTTTATAGAATATCTATATAATCCACAAAAATAGGCTGGGAATACTGAAATATATTTTATGGTTAAATTTGAGTTACATCTACTTTCATTTCTTCATTTTCATCCCATTAAAAGCTAATGGATTTTATAGAAGGCAGGGTTTTCTTGTTGTATAGGTACGCTTTTTTTCTTTCTTGTTTTTTTTTTAACTAAATATGACGTCGCACAATATTGTGCATTTGCATTTTTTTGATTTTTGTACCTACTTTTGTAAACAACCATAATTATAAAAAAACTTTTATTTACCAGATCACCCGCCTCCCGCAAGTTATTAAGTGACTTTAAGTCACATGCACAGTTAAAGTCAAGTAAATCGAGAACCGCTAGCCTAAGTCAAGTAAAGTCAAAGTCATAAGTGGTACTTAGCAACTTCTAAATTGTGAAAAAAAATTAAAATTGTGTGATTAATTGTTGTATTAATATTGTGTTTTTTAAGTGCTTATTATGTACATCTTTACTAAAAAAAATACGATATCATACTTATAATTTGGCTTTCTGTTTTAATTAGTATATCCATAAGTTGAGCTAGCAGTTGGTTCTCCAATAAATAACATTCACATGGCATTTCAAACGAATCCAATAAGAAGTCGTGTTTTCTGGTGGCTAAGGTGCATTCAGCAGTTTGAATCTAAAAAGGCAACTACAACAACTAATTTCCAAAAAAGCTCTAACAGTTGTAAAATAGAGCAATTTTAAAGAATTATTGTTTATCAAAAGTGTACTCAACACAAATAATAAAAAACACTGAAAATCCAACTGATAATCAGCGCCTAGTAAAAAAAACAATCAATACATACCTCACTATTATGTCTTTCAACTTAACACAAACCTAACAATAATAATTAACACTATTATATTTAAAACTTTATAAAATTAGCACATCACTACCAACGCACGCTCCAAAAAAGCTGGTCACAAAAAGGTTTCACAAAAGTTATTTCCGCGGGAAAATTTTCGCAAAACGGCTGCGTAGCCGTCCTTACATCGCGCTTCAATCTACAGGTCTGGCTATTTCGCCATAGAATTTCCCGCTTTTATGATGAAACGGGACAGACATACGAATTTTCCGAACGTTAGAAAGAGACACGTCGAAGCTTTTCACGTGAGAAAAGCGCAGCCACAATATCACCACCTTATCTTTGCAGGTGAATGAGGGAGGCATTGTCGCATTTCCTAAACATAACTGAAAGTGTTTCATAAATACTTTTAGTTTCATTGTTTATTCAATTCTTTAGATAAAGTTGTCGTATATACGCAATGTGTATAGATTTCACGTTATGCGGTATTACGGAATTCGCATGCTATAAAGTTTGCGTTAAATTAATAATTCATTCATTTTGTTTGTGTGTTCTAGTTTTTTGTGTGGGTTGGGCAATTCAATGGGCTTACCGAAAATATATGTGGTTTTATTTAAAGTCATATTAATAAACGTTTCTTTATAAATATTGTGGGTGTGGCGTGCGAGAGGGATTTTGCCTTACGTACTGTATCTGTATGTTTAGTTGGGTAGGCATGCTTGTTAATCCCCATTAACAAGCATGCCTACTCAACATTGGGCTTGTCATCCCCCGATGACAAGCCCAAAGTTGCAAAGAGATAGAGCCAGAAGTTTTTTAAATATATTTTTTGTGAGTGGCATTTATTTCTAAGCGCTAGAGTGGGTCGGATGACACGTTAAATTGTTGGTCCCGGTTGTTTGTTCTAGTTTATATAACAACAATCGTCAGCCATGTCAGAGGCCTTCGGGCGGCACATTAACTCTGACACTCAGCCTATACGAACTTACTTACTTACACCCTAATACTTATTGCAATGAAATATACGAAATACTCGTAGATCTTACATCGCTACGAGGATCATGTACCGGTACAGTGATTTGTAACTCCATATTTTTAATTGTAAAAATAGCCTATTCGTGGCTTGGTACAAAAGTTCTTTCACAAAAATCCTCCATCCCATTTGAGAGGCGGATGGGGATTATTAGACGAAAAATCTAGAAATCCCCTTAGAGTTCCTTTCCTGCAGCGCTGCGTTCAGTATCACCTTTGTCTTAATCCCATTGGCAAAGGAACGAATATATAGCTAAAATGTTCATTATAAGACTACGGGTTATTTTCAATCACTATACCGGTACATGGTGGCGATTTAATTGCAATTAATCCCGTTCCCAAACGATCAATAAATTTGACATTTAAATCGGTAAAATTCTAAAAAAAATGTTTTTTCACAAATTCGTCAAATAAATCAGGTATACCGACACGTCAAATTAGCGACATCAGAACGGTACTCGCACTGCAGGTCATAAAATGATTCTGCATTGCACCATCTCTTGGTAACTTTGTGCTCGCCCATCCCCCAAGTACGTACAAAATAATATATCTAGATACTTATCTCACATCACCAGTCAGAAAACGTATACTGCTGGACGAAGGCCTCCCCGTTATTTAGGATTACGCTCAAAGGTTCGATATGAACAAATTGTTGGTACATACTTTCAGTGCTCTACTACCTCAGTCTGTACCTAAAATAAAAGAATACTATATAAAATATTATAAACTATATAATACGCTTTTAAAATAAATATACAACCGACTTCAACACCGCATACCTGGATGACATCTTCATATTTTCTAGTAATTTTTATTTACAAACCAAACTACTGAACCGATTTTGATAAAATGTATATATTGTCCTCCGAAGGAAAACCAAACCTACCAACAAAAAAATAATCATCAAAATCAGTTCATAATTGGCGGAGTAATCGCGTAACATACCTACATACAAAAAAAAACATACAGTCGAATTGAAAACGTCCCTTTTTTGAAGTCGGTTGAAAATGAATGTTTATTCCAAATAATATTATAGTAATAATTGTTATGTTCTTAATTAATATTAAAAACTCAAATGAAATAAACCAGATCAAGCTGAACCACAGATTAAATAATAGTACTACGTAGCTGAACTCGGAGAATTCATTGTCAATAATATATATTTACAATGTACATAGTTTCACAATAGTGTATTCTATTTTATTCTAGCACTAGCTTATCCTTTGCTACAAGCTTAATAACATTCAGTAACAAAATTAAATTATCACTGTACGACCTCTGTTTCTCCAAGGTTTGCCCTTTTACAGGTTCGTTTAAACCTTCAGCTCAAATTAAATTTAGTGTTTGAACACTTTGAACATCCCTTGGAATAAATACAATACACTAGCTGTTTCGTGTGGTTTCTCGGGCGCTGTGACAAAAAATGGTGATGATATTGACGACTAGCATACCAGTATAGTAATTCACCTTTTGACAGTCCATTGGATTTTTTGGATTGGGTCATGGCTACCAAGTATTTTTTTTTAAACACTTTCATGTGACGAGACGAGCAAGACGTTCGCCTCGTGGTAAGCGTCACGCCTGCCACTAACAGTAGCAGTGCCAGAATTGTGAACTTCCGAACACAAACCTGCGCCGCACTGCACTGCGCTCGTCACCCTGAGATCTCTTCATACCCAGTAATTTCACTGGTAACATTGCCCTTCAAACCGAAACACAGTACTGCTTGCACTACTGCTTGGCGGTTGAATAACTGGAAAAGGTGTGGTACTTCCCCAGGCGGACTCTACAGTAGAGTCCTACCGCTACAACCCACCACGTTGGCCCCTATACGGGTTAAATGTTTCACATTCGCCACTGAATTTCTTTTCCGGGCGTTTATTTTCCTCACAGGTCTTACTTCAAGCATCAAAATCTGTACATAAACTCCAAAAAGCTTATTGGCATGGGTCTGGGATTCACCTGGGATGTAATCCATTGCCATCAATCACGATTCCAAGTCGAGCGTTCTTCCTCTACATTACCACGCTATGGTAGTCTTTATAAAGTTAAGTTAGTAAGTAAGTTTACGTTAAGTTGTGATAGACTAGTAATTAAAAATGCATATTTGAATAAGCATATTTTATTTAAACTAGAGAAGAGACATACAACTAAGTACCAGGAGAAAGCGAAAGACGCTGGAAGACCGGCGCTGGCTGTTCGCAACCGGCATTATGCTGACCGGGAACATTTATTATTTAATGCAATGAAATGACAATACTAGTGAAACGTCTGCCCACAACAGTTAGCGAGAGCTACAGATTGTGAACTTACGATCAAAATCCTGCGCCGCACTGCACTGCGCCCTGAGATATTAGATGTCAGACATGCCCAGTAATTTCTTTGGTAACATTTCCCTTCAAACCGAAACACTTGTTATTCAGTAATACTTGCATAACTGTTTGGCGGTTGATTATCTGGGAAAAACAACGTTGTGGCGTAAAACAACTTTGTACCTATCGTCGAATTTCGTATGATTGTCTTGTATACAATTCATTCTACAAATAAAATTATGTATATTTTGTCGATGTCTACAATATCATAGCTAGAAAGTAGCAACTCTGACACAGTATAATGACGCACGTGCTTGCCACACAGCGGCAGTTCTACCTCCAAATTGCACATAAAATGCTTTTATAAGCAATAACAGCACACCGCTGAATATTTATACATTGCTGTTCGGAGGAATGCACCTATCCACATTATATAGTATCCTTTATAAACAGTGTATCATGGTCGATTCGCGTTAATCCTATTAATTGGCTGAGCAAAAGAAATGAGCGAATTCGAACTAGTGGGGTTTTTCCCCCAGTAGTTCAACTGAGTTCCACGCCATGTTTACTCTCGTATCTCGACTCGACTAACTGCGCTCCAATCCAAGTATTCTATCGGCTAGCATTACACTCAAGTACCATGAAAAGAAGCATCAGAATTTATAACCCTTATTTATATTGTTCTAGAGCTTAAAATGAATTATTAGTTTAGGAGATCCGTTTTATTACGTCAATCCAATAAAGCAAATGCGATAATAAGCAATAGTGGGCAAATGTTTGGTTTAATCGAGGAAAATAAAAATATACTTTCCGATACGAAGAGGAAGTCGTAATATTTTAGCAGGTGAGGGTAACTGGTTGGAAGTAACATATCTCGCCAAATATTAGCTAAAAAGTCTAAGAGCCTTTTGAGTGCCATGGTATTAATATAGTGGCAGAGCGCTCGACTCGAAAACGTGAGGTCGTGGGTTCAACCATAGAAAATCGAAAGCCCTACTTCTTAGGTTAGAACAGCTGTCGAAACAATGTTGTAAAGCAATTGTACGGAAAACTGCTGTCGCCAGTTTCACACATAATCGGATTGTCCACGGCCGCCTAACCTTCAAACTTCACTACATAAGACGTAATGCCAATTATTGGTCGCGCAATTTGAAGTAAAACGCTCGAAATGCCATTTTCTAACATTTTGAAATAGATCTAATTACGACGCAATGTGGTTTCGTTTCATAAGCGTGTATTTGAATTATGTTATTGAGTATTCCCGTATTCCCAGTCTAAAAATATAATATACATTATCATATATAACATTTACCTACGTACATTTATGCATGTATGTCCAGCTAGTGCGACGCGTCACATTTCCGTTCTATTCACTACTCTCTTCAGTCGATTCAACTGCTGGCTTGAGAGTTTTGAAAATCTGTCTCCTAGCAATAAAACCAATTTTTTGTTTAATGGAATGGAGTGACGACACTAGTGAGACGTTTGCCTGTGGTACGCGTCACGCCTGCCTATAACAGTAGAATTATGAACTTGCGTACAAAGTCCTGCGCCGCTCTTTACTGCGCTCGTCACCCTGAGATATTAGATGTCAAATCTCTTCATGCCCAGTAATTTTTCTGGTAATATTGTCTTTCAAGCCGAAACAAAGTAATGCTTGCGTACTGCTTGCCGGTTGGATAACTGGAAAATGTGTGGTACTTCCCCAGGCAGACACTGCAATAGAGTCACACAAAAATGCCACTTCAAAAATGTAGTCTAAAATTGAGCGTACAGATTTAAAAGATCGGTATCGTAGTAATACAGCAATGTACACACTATTGCTGGCGGAAGAATATCTGATATCTGATGGTGGTATCTAGGCGACCGTCTGCAAAGGAGACCTCATCATCAGCCAGAAAACGTGCAATGCTGGACGAAGGCCCCCGTAACAGGGACGGGTTGCCATAATCCCCACGTTTGGCAGGTTGCTTGGGGATCGCAGAATGCTCACCACCGTTAACCGAGAGGATGTTGCTGCCCGTCCTCTGGTGGTTCTGGATGCGGTTTTAGGACATAACCAGGTCCTATCAAAACCAACCCAACCAAACCAACTGCAGGGCGGAAGCTTCTACCCCCCCTTTATCCAATCTTCCCGGTTTGGTGCATTTTTATGGCGCATAGTTTGGTCCAGATACTTCCGTCCAGATTCAAATCAATACAAATTGAATTATGTCTTAGCGTCTGAAACTTGAGATTCAGTCAAATGAAAGCTCTCTGATAAAAATGGAAAATCTTTTCGCTAAAATACACAAAAGTATAAACGTTGTTACATTATTTTATATCCAACCAAGTAAAACATTTCCTCCAATTTGCTTACATTTTACGCCCAATTTCATTCTACTAAGCTTCTGATCAAATGAATAGACCAAGAGCGTTTATAGACCGCCTGGTATATGGTTCTGTAGCCATCATTTAGCAAAATATTTTTGTTATCATACCCTTAAATTATATCTTAATATCATATATTTAGTTCATTGAATAATACATTCGATACCATTACCATGATTCACAAAAATATTCCCTATTTTTTAACCATATTCATTAAATTTTTGTTTTATTCATACGGGAATACTCACGTTTAATTAAATCGGATACTCCGACTATAGTTTCGATCACATCCGAGCAGAACGCAGCTGCACGCGCGTCGGGCTCTGTTTTCACTCTTTGAAAAAGGTCACCGGATGTGATCGAAACTATAGTCGGAGTATCCGATTTAATTAAACGTGAGTATTCCCGTATGAATAAAACAAAAATGTGTCAAAACCACGTCAGTTTTCATATTCATTAAGACGGAAGGTTTTCTTGGTCGATCGATCACAACTATAATGTATGCCGACTATCACGAGATTTTTTTATGATTTATTATACGAAGTGTTTCAGATAGCTGTAGTAATTATGTAAGAGTGTAAGGCTATTAAAATGATCCATACACACATAATCTTTTCTCGAATTTAGTGTACTGGTCTTTTCAGTTTATCAAGGTAGATCAATACCTTCCCGCTTGTTAATTATTCCGTGTTTTGTCTTTATTCACCAATCTTGAGCTACAAACTAAAAGAAAAGAAGGAAATTGTTTAAATATGCCGTAGCTAATCTACTCATAAGGTTTAGGTAAGTACGTTTTGAAAAAAAAAATACAATGAAAATTATGCTGAAAGTGTTCTCTCGCCTTTTGTTTACAAATATACTAGTTCACTAAGTTCAGAGGTCTACCGATTTGAAATTGTCTTTTCAACAATGTTTCATTGTTAGACTCCGAAACCCTAAAGACATATGTAAAAATACACACTTTACTTCGCAGTTGTCATAAATTTCAAACATGGGAGTTGAGTAAACATCTGGGATATTTCTGGACGAGCCGGGATATATTTCTGAACTATCCCATGTTAATAAATCTTTGGATACTTGCCGTGCCGATTTAATGCTGCGCTGGGAAATTTCGAGCACGAGGTGAATACCTTCCCTCGAAAGACGATTGGACCATACCCACCACGTTGGCCCAGTTGTTGCCGTTTGGTGGATTCACATACACCACTGAGTTTCATCTCCGGCCGTATGAAGGTTTCCTCACAATGGAAAACATTGTGAGGAAACCTTCATACGGCTAATATTTCGCTGATAAGCCAGTGGTATAAAAAACCGCACACTAAATCTAAACAGCTCGGGCCCGAGATTTGAATCCACGACTTCACGATTCCGACCTTAGTGACCTTGCTGTTGGCTACCTCAGTTTTTTATAGCTGCTTAGCTATTTAGAATATAATACAAATAAATAGAAATGACAGCACCAATTTGAAAAAGATTGTGAAGAAACTCATACTTCCGGAGAAAAAAATCGTATAATGAATACGTAGGTACTAAGTGAATCCGCCAAGCCGTACCGAGCCAAGGTCGTTTCAGTACAATGCTTGCAACCTTGTCATATAGCACGTATTGCTGTATGAGGACCTGGGCATGTCGTAAAACTGCATCCAGAACCACTGAAGGGACGGGTAGCACCGTCCTCTCGGTTAACGGTGGTGAGCAATCCGCGATCCCCAAGCCGCATGCCAAGCGTGGGGATTATGGCAACCCCTCCATATTAAGGGGAGGCCCTCGTCCAGCAGTGGACGTCTATAGCTAATGATTATTGGAACAGGTTTTATTTCAATTCAAATGGTTCATACTATTTGGAAATCGGAGCCCCATGCAGTTGCGACTCTGCCCCGTCGTAGATGAGAATAAAATGGAATTTCTTCACGGAATCTTTTGCTTTTATAACCAGCACCTACGGGAGCGTGTAATGCAAACTGTGTACGTAAGACACAATACAAAGCAATCTTATTATCCTGAGCATGTAGGATTCTAGGGGATATCGGGGAAATACTGACACTGTTGTGGCATATTATGAAAAGAAAAAGTAGGTACCTATCTTATTTTTTACCTTAGCTATTGAAAATATTAACAAGAATTATTTAAAAAAACATGTTTTGTTCACGACTAGATGACCCGGTTAAACTTACTGCCACCAACTTTTTTCCTAAACAAGCCAGTATTTAGACGAATGAAAGAAAAAAAAACAAATTATTCGAGTCATTTTCGAGTTTTTGTGAGACTAACGAAAGGCAGTAATTTTGTATATTTTAAGATTAAAATAAAGTAGCTAAGCACTATAAAAATGGGTATACCTAAGATAATTTTGAACTAGTGGAGCGCTGGCAGTGGAAAGAGTGCCCAAAATGATGGTTCCATTACCTCGCTGTAATTAATACATTCATTCCTTCCATACCAAATGTGGAATGTCCATCCTGCGAAAGTCATTCCATAGCTGAGAAGTACAACATGAGGCGTTTTGAAAAGCCTTTATTCACATTCAATATTATTATTAGGATGGCAACGCATCGTCAATGTTCCTAGTGTTGCAGTTAGTCATGAGTGGCGGTGAGCTTAATATAGGGAAATCATCTGCATATCATTTGGTGATAAAGTGTAGTTAAATAGGGGATTTTTACTAAAATTTGAATTGAGCCTACCATGAGAAAATAAATTTGGTTATGAATTGCGTATTTGTTTATATTAGCATAATATAGTACATTTTTACAAAGGACTCTTCAAGGAATATTTTTTTGGATATTTGGCAACCTTTCTTGGATATAATAGTATTGGCTCTTATATTCGAAAACTCTGTACCTACTTACTAAAAATAATAAATGTAAAACACTACTTTAAATTAATAAATATAACAACGGAGGATGGGCAGCAGCGTCCTCTCAGTTAAAGGTGGTGAGCATTCTGCGTTCCCCGAGCCATCTGCCAAGCGTGGGAATTATGGCAACTCGTCCCTTTTAAGGGACAGGCCTGTCGTCTAGCTGATAATGACTATTTTAAATTATCACTGTTGTTCATTACAGTTCAGTAACGGTAAATATCCCGTAAATAATTATAAAACGGTAATAGTTGTGGGCTTACCCCACCTTCCCCTCTCTACTCGTCTAATCAAGGTGACATAAAGCAAACTATTGTGACCACTGAGGAGATTGGATCTTAAGGCGAAGTTTCTTCACAAACTGAAAAACTAACTTGAAAAACAGGAGTTAAGGTGTAGAGACGATCTCGTCATATTAAATTTTATCTTCTTTCGCCTTTTCAATTCTTCTCACCCATATTGCTGGTATCACCTACATAATAATTTGGACATATAGTAAACCAAGAATAGTTCATAGGCTACTAAAATTATTATTATAAATATACTGTAAAACTTTAGTTCTTCATTGTTTTAGGACTAACTAGAACTAGATTACCGTTTTATTTGCATTTCCCACTGGAAACCACAACTTATTGTGTAAATAAACTTGTAATAAACCCAAAAAAACAAACATCTATAATATTGTTATAAAATATCACGGTCATTTACTAAAAAACTACTATTACTACTACTACTACTTTACTATTTTTTATCTATAATATTTATATTGTGTAAATAATATAGAATAGTCATAATCTAATTTAGCCTATATGTTACCCACACTTTCTTTAAACGATCTGCAATGAATCTAGCCAAATATGCAGATTCAGATTTTTATATTCACAAAAAAATATTGTTACATGTCCAAAAAACTAATAATAAATAGTTATTTACAACACATTTGCTCAAAAAGTGCATTTACGAAGCCTGTATACATCGTTCAAAAGAGAGAGCTAGATCCTCCAAGTTCGAAAGTTAAACATTACGCACCTTACAACGGAGCGTGCGGAAAAGCCTTTATCCAGACTCCCTTGTATAGCGCCGTGCGTAAACTTTACGGTATTTTTATTATTTCCATAATAATAATTTAAGAACTCCACCAAAGAGTTTCACATTACGAGAATAAATAAGCTGAATGATCGAACCTCCTTAGAAGCGCTTTTGCTCAATACGTTTGTCTTACTTTAATATTAAACAGAAAATGTAACGCAATAAATTCTCACCACTACTTTTTTTTTCTAATTTCCGCCAAGCTCACATAGCGCCATTTGTTAATTCGCGCCATTCCATCTTACCTCTAGGAGGATTATGGCGTCGCACTTTGTGCATTTGCCAGTGTCAAGTATTTATTAGTATCAAGTTCTTGATAATTTTCATGTCGAATAAGTCTAAGTCACAGTCAAAGTGATGTCACACTTAGTAAGTCATGCCCTAGTAAAGTCGTGGCAACTTTAGTATACTTAAGGTTTTTTGGAGTTTTGGAAACAACACGAAAAGACACTCATATTAGAAACATTTTAACGAAGACGAACTTTAGAACGAAGTCTTTTTATCTTCTTTCCTCCTAGGAGGATTATGGCATCGCACTTTGAGCATTTGCCAGTGTCAAGTAGGTATTTGGCTGCGACTTTCCGTCCGATATAATAAAAACAAAAGAATAAAGATTGGCTCATTATCTGTTGTTCTTCTTGTTATCTGTTTTCTCGCGAATGTGTTGTAAAACGTTGTATGGCACTCGTGTGGTATTGGTTTTTACAAACGAGTAGACCAATGTCACGACCACTGTCACGTGTGGACCAATGTTACCATAGTCACGAGTTGTCATAAAACTTACCGCACTAGTATCATAAATAACTAATCTTTTTCTTATTATATTTAGAAAAAATAAGTGCATAACAAGAGCGATTTAAGTACTAGTAGCTTAAAAGGTAATTTTCTTACCCAGACTTAGCTTAACCCCTTTTCCAATATGTTAGAGAACCGCGCGTTAGAGTGTCGAGCGAGTTGATCGATGCTCACTGAGACGTCTCATCAAAAGCTCGTTCACCTCGGGTTCACCGAGCAGGGTTTTATTTACTCATTACTTACAAGTACTTCTAGAGTACTAGCTATACAGGTGCCTCAGAAAGTTGTACAATATTTTAAAGGGTATAGGCAAGCATAAAAAAGGTAGGTACAGCTCACAGTCATGATGTTAAGTGTCGGTGTGTAATGGTAAACACACAGTTCTCATTCCGGGCTATCGGAATGAGAACTGGCTCTCAAGTGAAGCTGCTGGGAAAACTGTTAGATGCTTGGCGGCAGATTTTCAACTTGGTTGTATTAATACCACTATACACTTTCCTGGGGATATTTTCCTGCAACGGCAACTCAACCTTATTTTTGGGATTTGAACCCACGCTCTTTGGAGTGCGATCCTAACGCCCCCTGAGCTAGCTACTAGACAAACATACCTATATATATACCTATTATATATTCAGGTTTACAGCTATAGGATATAGGATCGATAGCTTTGAGAATCAGTAACATGGGCATTTCTGTGACGTTTCTAAGGAAATTTGTTGTTCGTAGCAAGCTACGGATTCCTCTGATATAATATTCAGGGGTAAGGTCGTATTACCATATTGGACAGTTCAGATATATATTCATGGTATGATGACAAGTCAGTAGGGGTGTCAAAATGTAATATAAATACAAATTAACATTTGGCCAATCGATTATGTCGATGAATAAAATTAAAACACCAGGAAAAAGTAAAAAATAAACTTATGTATGTATACAGCCATAGAACTTAAAAGTAAGGAGATGATGTTCCGAGTATTAGAGTTATACCTAACCTTTATTGTTTAATCATTTGCGCCTCCCTAAAATCTGCACTATATAGTTACGCCACATGGCCCTTAAGTATAGGGAGCTTAGGGACCTCCTGTACCTAATAATGAGGTGCACCTCAATATTTTTAGTAAATTGAAGTACCTAACTCCATATCACGGCCACATCGACGCAGACGATATGGACGAATTCAGACTGGAGAAAATAGGTATAGGTACGTGTACTGTAAACAACTTATTTTCACATAACGTTATCATTTCCCATTTCTAAATAAAATTTTCACAGAGAAATAAAATTCCACTGTTAATATGCGGGTGCTTTGTAGGTACCGATTCGTATATTATACTTAGATCAAAACGTTTTAGCTTTATTATTTAAATCGTATAGGTTCATACGACATCATCATCATCAGCCCGGAGACATCTACTGCTGAACGAAGGCCTCCCCCTTAGACCGCCACACTGTACGACAGCCTGCCTGCATTATATTTGTAACGTATACGACATACTTTACAAATATAATAATTAATAATATTATGTTACTAAGTACTTATACTTATTTCTTTTATTTCAATAACAGCATCCCCTTATCTCGGAAAGCACAGAAGTCCAAAGCAATACGCGTCCAGCAATGTTTAATTTAATAACGGTCACAGCCTCGCGAGGACGAGAGGAAAACAAAAAAATAATTTGTTGTGGCAGCCCTGGGGACCACCCACTCGAGATTCGCTTTATAAAAGCTGCAGCGGAAGCCACAGGTTTTCAGAAACAACTTGCCAACCCTAGAAGAAAGTTCAGGAAAAGTTTCGAGTGACTCTCTGTTATGGTATTTTTGTTGAGAATCGATAAGTGAGTATATAAAATATCAATTTGTGTTGGTTTGTTGGTCATTAGTTTAAGTAATATTCCTACCTACCTAAATCAATTTCATTCTATCACGTCACTGACATCATAACACTTGATCATAAGTGTCAAAGAATGCAATTATTCATTGCCATTACCAGTGAACCTACCATCCCTAGCCTTGTATTTCTTTATTAGTTGAAACATCTATTTTCAACCGACTTCAAAAAAGAAGGTTTTCAATTCGACAGAATGTTTTTTATTTTTTGTATATAAAATATGTATGTTACGCCATTACTCCGCTAATTATGAATATATTTTGATGATTCTATTTTATTTGTTAATTTTCATGGTAGTTTTTCAGAGGTAGCCTCATATACATTTTATCGAAATCTGTTCAGTAGTTTGGGTTATAAATCAGAAATGCTGGAATAAATCAAAATAACTGGAAAATATGAAATACGATGACATCAAGGTAGTCGAAATTGAAGTCGATTTTATTTTATTAAAAGCCAATTTTTATTTTATTAAAAGCCTATAAGGTTCATTAGTGTTAAAATAATAAGATTCCTTAGTTACATTTTTTGTTCAATTTCATACGTGGTCCATTCTAGAATACAGGCAAACTTTATAAAGTAAAAAAAAAAAAAACTGAAGTTCTTTATTCAAACTCAAACTCAAATAAAACTCAAAATAGGGTTGCGTTTGACCATATCATGCCTGATGCTAACTAGTAGGAACAAGGAGCTGGAATTTCAATAAGCAATATAAAACCTAATTGATCTAATTAAATCAATAAAACTAATATTTTATATCATTTTGAAATTTTATCATAAAAAAATAAAAAAATAAAAAAATATATTTTCCTTAAATTTAATTTAATAATCACATTTCTCGGCTAAAGCTTAATATTTAATTTTATCATAAATAATAAATAAATAGAACCCTACTTTGACTACCCTTATCAGCAACAGCCCTTCTCAATATTTCATATCAAGACTGACGGCTTTTCATATCACTTAATTTTTTGTAATATTGAATTGTGCTATAATGTTTGTTGCAGATTGCGACAAGATGCGTAAAAAAGTTTACGCTATCATACTATTTATACTAGTTGTCAGTTACGAAATAGCTTTGGGAAAAGAAAGCAATAAAAACAAACTCCACAAAACTAAGAAACACAACTCTGAAAAAGGAATCAACATTGAACGTATTAAAAGGTCTCTTGATAACGAAGAAGATAAACCATTCTGGGCTAATCGAGGTAAGAAAAAGCTTGGCAGTTTCAATCTTAACAAGATTGATAATGTTATAGAAAAAAGAGCCAATGTACAAAAACGAAGTGATTCTTTTGAAAAAGAGCCGTTTTGGGGAGCGCGAGGTAGACGCCAAAGCGCTTCTACAGAAAACTATGAGTATGATGAATATCTAGAAAATCCTTTTGATCAATCCAATTGTAATGATTGTTACGGAACTATCCATTTTGACACCAACGACAGAAGCTTCAAGGATAGACGAGATGAAAGCTTAGCGCCGTTTTGGGGTAACCGTGGAAGACGCAGTCCCGATGAAGTGGATGAAAAAGATCCATTTTGGGGTAACAGGGGAAGAAGACAAGATAACACTGAACCTTTTTGGGGAACAAGAGGTCGACGAAACGATTCGCCTTTTTGGGGTGCCAGAGGAAGACGAGAAGATGTACCATTTTGGGGAAATCGGGGTAGGAGACAAGATGAACCATTCTGGGGAGTTCGAGGGAGGCGAGACGATCCTGAACCGTTTTGGGGAAGTCGTGGTAGAAGACAAGATTCTTCACCATTTTGGGGTAGCAGGGGTAGACGAGAGGAAGAACCTTTTTGGGGTAATAGAGGAAGAAGAGAAACCGAACCTTTTTGGGGTAACAGAGGAAGGAGAAAAGAAGATCTGAAAGAGTCTATCATGAACGCTATTAACCTTGTTGAAGGCGATATAGAGCATTTGTCACGACTGAGACGAAGCCAACCTAATTCCTTTTGGGCGAACAGAGGACGAGAAAGCCAGCTGAAAAATATGTTTAACGCTCCAGTCAGAAGCAGACTCATACCAGAAAAACTTGGAAGAGAATTCAACGTGGATCTAAAATCAGATCCTCGCACGGTACACGACAGCAGAATTTTCGCTGAAGAACCACATTATATTGTTGTGGAGAGAAGCAGTCGATCATCTGCCGAATCCGAAGACCCTTTTTTCATATCTAGAGGCAAAAAGTATTATCTAAATTATGACCTGATAAAAGCTGCAAGAGACAGACGTGGTGCGATTGAAGAAATAGTCAAAACTGTTCGTAATGACCCATACTACATTGTTAGAGGCAAAAAAGATATAGACACATCAGTGAGCGGAACTAAAATCAATTCAACTGAAGAAGAATTTCTTAAAATTAAAGAGTTGATCTGTGCCGCTGTGGATATGTTAAACCCTCAACATAATGGCAAAGTTAAGCGGGAAATAGATAGTGACAGAGATAGAAGAAGCATGTTAAAAAAATTAGCAGCTCAATTGCAAATGGACCCATATTACGTCAGCAGAGGCAAGAAAAGCGAAGTGTCGCAAAGAAATCATTTACTCGAGTTTATTACTGATGTTGCTGATAAATGTGATTAAATGTTGAACACGGTAACCTTAGTAGATTATCAAACATATCATAGTTTTAAGTATCATAATAAATATTAATGTATAGCTATACCTACTTTGTGCCATGAGCATCTATATCGATGACCTGAAATATTAAAGGTTAAAATCTTGAAATGTGTTTTATTGACAGAAAACCATGTTTTGGGGGAAAAGTACATTTTAATTATTTGACAACAGACAATAGACAATTTTTTTTTGGCAAACGGGCAATTTATATTAAAGTAAAATTGGTACAGACGGGCCAAATGGCTGTCAATTATTAAATGTGGTGCTGTCTCATTTTGTTTTTTATTAGTTATTAACGAATTTTTGGCGTGCTTCTGGCCCATTTGTCTCTGTACTCAAATTAAAATGTTGCATAAATATAACTTTCTGCTCCGATTGGCTACAGTAAGTTTTTATCTCCAGTTAACTTTTCTGGATAGATGCCCTAAAGTATACGTCGAATACGTACCTACCCGTACGTAAGCTACTACCTAGGTACCCTATAATCATCCATCAACTGTCTAAATCTATAATAAATATATATTATCGAAATTTTAAGTACTTATACCAGTCGAAAGAGCGCAAAATTTTTGATCGAACTGCATATTTAACTCTTTTTGGCCAAAATATCCCTTACGTTAAAATTGATACTTCCGGTAGCGATATAATTATAAACAGTTAGACTAACATAAATATATTACGCATAATATATTATTACATTACAAACAGCTCGACTCGACCGCTCTGGATGAAAAACCCTGATCTCAAACTGCATTGTTATTGAGCAGAAATTTTAGCGCAGTAACCATCGAAAAATACGTAAAACTTACTCAATATAAATATGTAGGTAAGTATAAAAAAAAACCCATTAACGACCAACAAGGGCATTATAGGGCGTTAATACTTTTTAACGAACGCGAAGATAATTTTTGGTAGTCTCTCATTTACTATACGACGGATTAAGGTCGAATTTTAAAAAATATGAAAAACACTGCAAAACCAAAACCCAAACCAAACCCAACAAACTGCTTACCAAATCATTTAAAATTTAATGAAAAGGCCACAAGTTAGTGCAATTTTCTTTATTACTCTTCAATATTATAAATGTAATATAGGATACAAAGTCCAAATGTCCTATTTTAAAATTGTATGTTCTTACAATACATTTTCGGTCAGGTAACATTTCAATACAATTTTATTGAGCAACCACAAATGCGGAAACCAAATTCGTTGGATGGGATAATAATTACATCAATTCGGTTTAATTTTATTCCTATTATAAATCTATTTAAGAATTGAAAGTAGTCTAAGAGTATTCGAAGTTACTTGCTTACTTACTCAACGTAGAGGGTAAAATTACGACTTAAAAGTAGAATTTGATAGGATATTTTGTAAGAATAAAAACTTTAACGTTAAAAAAATATTCGATAAAAGCTACTGATCTAAACTGGTCTTAGGGTTGTTATGTCATCGTTCTATAAATTTGACACTACCATGCAGTCATATCGATCAGAGTTGTATAAAGTCAATGAATTGTGTAAAACTGGTTTTGTCGATGGCAATGGCAAATCTGTCGATCGGTACAAAAACGTACGTATTTGCACTAGTTAATCAACTAAATAATACAAACAAAAATAATATTGTCAACATGTCTAACAATTCAATGTTCATGGCATGATCATTATTACCCGATCAAAATAAATTGGCACGTCATAGATGACACGTAGCCACGTTGCACGGAAAGACAACATTTCTCGACAACGTTATACATTCGTCCTGTAATTCACAGCCAAGTCACAGATGCAATTCGGACATCAAGACGAAATTATTATTTTTTACTTATTAAAACTGTTGCCAATTTGTTAACCTATGATACGAGAAGTGAGTTTTGGTGCAAATATAATCATTAAAAACTTACCGCAACAAGTTGGCTTTTCGAGCAAGGTAGCCGCATCTATTAATTTACTTCGATCGGTAATTAATTGACAGATAGCTTGCAAGCACAACTGATACCCCTGTAAGTTTAGTCCATACAT
Organism: Erannis defoliaria; assembly: GCA_905404285.2. Classification (NCBI taxonomy): domain Eukaryota; kingdom Metazoa; phylum Arthropoda; class Insecta; order Lepidoptera; family Geometridae; genus Erannis; species Erannis defoliaria. The sequence goes on from FR990066.1 coordinate 14,512,828, forward strand.
AATAAGACTACCGCCAATAGTTGAAATAGAAGACTAATTATTATTGCTATTGAGAAAGTAAGCATTGGCAACTACAGTACAAAATAATTGCATTGAAACTATGGCAACGAAATAAATCAACAATTTCAACGACCTAACTTACTTAGGTACACAAATTATTCATTATTTCAATAGTCTACGACATACAACTAACATAATGATATACATGACACAATAGTATTTCGTATTGATATGGGCATGATACATGTAAAGGTTTCTAAAAACACTTCTGTATACAAAAACTTCAATAAAATTATCTTTGTTGAGAACGTTGAGATATTATGCACTAAACATGACATCGAGGGTTAAGACTATGCCCCATTTAGTTGTGGGCATATCTAAATGAGTGAAATGTAGCGATGGTGTCGCGACTAAATTGTACAATCTTAGCGAACTATCTTGAACGTAATACATAATATCTCAACGGTAGAGAATATTTCAAAGAGTAATACAGGCCAAAACGTTCATAAACTTTCAATAATACTGCAATGATGATTAACGTTTAACAAATTTGTATGGCATCGACATTTAATGTCCTAACTAATCGTTAATAATCTCAAGACTCGCTACCGCGAAACAAAAATACATACAAATTTAGAGCACATCAACTTCTAAACGAAAGCTGGAATATATAAACATCCATCAACATAAGAATTTTAGGCTTCGCAATTCGTGAGCGACAAAATATACGTTTTAAAACACTAAACGTCATTTCCTAAAGCGCAACCGCTTCAGGAGGCGTTTGAAAACACTGGAACCCTGTTAGGCCGGAGGTTGCCTTCAAACTCGCCAGAGAAGAAGGTGGTTTGTGGAGTCTTCCCGGCCAGCGTCTTCTGTCATGGACGAGCTTCGGAAATCCTCGTACCCATCACCTCCGGATATGATGAGGGTTTCCTTGTTGTTCTGGCTGGTTTCAGCTTGCTTCTGCAGTTTTTCTGCGTTGGCGGACCGTCGGCTCAAGGCCTTCGTCTTTAGTGATGTTTGGGTAGACTTCGCCGGCTGCTTCGGTGCTGCGGGGTTTTCTACTATCGTCAGGAATCTCACATGGCCTGTGTGCCCGTAGGAAACTCCTGGAAATTAAAGTTGCCCATTAATTTCGTTAGTTTTTCTAGCTATGAGTAAGTCTCCAAATGTAGGGCAGACGCTAGAAGTTGAAGCAGCTGACATGGGGTTTCCTAGAAAGTGTAGACTTTCTAGGAAACCCCATGTCAGCTGCCCCATCGAGGCTTCTTACAAATAATGATAATTGTGTTTGTAGCTTTTAAGGGGTTTTCGGTTGGACAACGGACGACACTATCGACGAAATATAGGAACAGCTGAGTTTTCTATGATTTCATTTAGACCTCACAGTAAAAGTTGTTCATAATGAAGAATGCAATAATATTTGATTAGGATATTATATATAATTATTATTATTGTATTGGATATTGTATTCGCTCGAAGAACTGACAACCGATGGGGAAGAAAGGTTATTGAGTGGCGACCGCGGACCGGAAGACGCAGCGTAGGGAGGCCTCCCACTCGGTGGACCGACGACATTGTAAAGGTCGCGGGCAACCGGTGGATGCAAGTGGCGCAGGTTGTCGTACAGTGTGGCGGTCTAAGGGGGAGGCCTTCGTTCAGCAGTGGACGTCTCCGGGCTGATGATGATGATGATTGTATATCGTTGAACCGAACATCCAGTATATTACTATAATAAGATATAATTTTAAAATTGTACTGAACTGTTATGAGCAAGCTAGTTGTAGTTGTAGGACTTTATTGCAGAGCCCACCTGGTGAAGTACCACCTTTGCCAATTATTCAATATATAAGCAGTAGTGTGCAAGCGTTACCAACTATTATTTATCATTATAGCTCCATTGATATCTTCAACCAAAAGTTGTATAAATTTAAAAAAGACGTCAGAAAGATTGTGTTTACGGGGTACGTTGAAGATAGTTGTAGTAAGTGAGGAATCTGTAACCTGTAACTGTATCAAGATAAGATAAAATTTAACTTAATTACCCCTTCCTCTTTTTCCACTTGAAACTGACTATCTACTGCATGTTGTCAAGTAATAAGCTGTGTATACATTTTTAGGAATATAGTTTGGATCGAAATTGTATAAAGAAATTTTCTAAATTTATTATTGACTGTATTCTGTTGTGTACCAATAAACTAAATAAATAAATAAATAAATTCTGTGGCGTTACTGTGTATTGGTTTAAAGTGCAGTGTTTCTAAAGAAATTACTAGGCATGAAGAGATTTGTCATTTAATATCTCAGCAGAACAAAGCGAAGTGCAGTGCAGTGCAGGATTTTGTTCGCAAGTTCACAATCCTGGCACTGCTACTGTTACAGGCAGGCCTGACGCTCACCACTAGGCGAACGTCTATCATCGTTAATCTATTGCATAAAAAAAGCTTGATGCCTATCAACAAGCGAGCGACATGCAGTCTCATCTCTCTCGTCTGTAGCATTGTGTAGTAGTGAGTAGTAACAGTGAGTCTAACCAGTGAGTTGAGGCACAGTGAAGGCGCCGGTGCGGGGGTTGGGCGAGTTGTGCAGCGGTGCCGTGAGCAGCACGCCTGCACTAGTGCCCACCCACAGCGTGTCACGGTGCGCGAGCAGGGCTGTCACGCGCAAGCACGCTGCCTTGTGCTGCCGGATTATGTCGTCGCAACCTGCGGGAATTTAATCATTCGGGGTAATTAATAATGAGGGGGAATTGGTAGTTACAGCAGCTGATATTCATGTGTTGATTGATACATTTACCAAAAACGATGTCCGATAGTAGCGTAACTAAATTAAACAATAAGAAATTTAGTAGAAGGCGCTCGTACGCCTTAAGGAATAGACAATAGACAGTATAGTTTATAACACAAAAACGAATAACGGTATCAATGTCGTTTTGCGGACGTCGGATGCGAAGTGAGGTGTAAAGGAGGGAAGGAATTAAAAGGACCGATATCGACATTTAGATTTACAGCTGATTTCATAGATAGTAGACATTAACGTAGAATAATATAATATTTGGCGTATATAGATATTTACCATGCAGCATCTTGGTGACCTGTGGCGTGATGTTTATCTCGGCGAGCTGATCCCTGGATGTCGCGTTGTAACAGCGTAGCTGCGCCGCGTTGTGTAGCGACAGCCAGATGGCGCCACCGGCCACCGCCATGTGGCTGATCGGCTTACTCTCTGAACTTATTTGGAATGTTTCGTCCACCTGGAATATTATTCCACGTTTCTATGTTATCAAAAGGATATTCTACAAAACTTTGGAAGGAAAATGACGCGTGCTCTCCAGTGAGATAGGAGATGACAGATGATAAAATGAATTGGAAAACAGATGTTGGCAATGTTTTCTTAGTATGATAAATGGAGGAAGATAATGATGTTGGGTTATATAATAATACAAGTGTACATTTAAAAGTTTAGAGTCCAAGGGCGAAGAAATGTTCAGGTTTGTAACTTATAGCTCAATCATCGATACTGAACTCGAAGCTTATGCTGACTCGATAGAGAGGCTTGATTATAATTATGTTCTCACTTATAGATCAATATTAAGCTTCTCTATCGAGTCAGCATAAGCTTCGAGTTCAGTATCGAAGATGACAAAATTTACACAAAGCAACTTCTAAACAACAATTATTTTAAAATTGTATTATGTATTATGCATAATGTATTTGAATGCGACTCTGGTAAGCACTGGTAACCATCGAGAAGAAACACGAGACTGCAACGCTGCAGCTGTTGTGATTTAGATGCTTGTGCGAAGTTTGACAAGGCTTCAAGGAGTTCATTAGGTTCATTAGTTTTCATATGATCTGACCTGCAAGCTGTGCGGGTTGATGATTTTGATAGAAGAGTGCGCGGCGCACCATAGCTTGCCACCCGACAGCAGCATGCTACCCACAGGACTGCTGCCCGACCCGACAGCTATCGTCGACTTCTCGCTCCAAGAACCCTCTGTCAAACAACACTTATTGGTACTTTCACAAAATGGTTAGAAGTTGAAAATAATTTGTGGTATTTAGAATTGTAGTGCTTGGAATAGCTTATTAGTGGTATTGCAGAGTCCGCCTGGGGAAGTCTCCACACCTTTGCCAGTTATTCAACCGCAAAGCAGTAGTGTGCACGCATTACTGTATTTCGGCTTGAAAGGCAATGCTACCAGATAAATTTCTGGGCATGAAGAGATTTGACATCTAATATCTCAGCTCAGGGTGACGAGCGCAGTGCAGTGCGGCGAAGGATTTTGTTGGCACAATTCTGGCACTGCTACTGTTATGGTTAGGCGTGAAACTTACAACCAGGCGAAAGTCTCGCTCGTCTCGTCACTACATTGCTTAAAAAAAGCATGCATTTTAAAGACTTACCAATATCTCGGCAATATACTACAAGGTCCCCATTTCCAAGGGCAACAAATACTTTTCCTTCCATGTACCTGAAAGAAGTGAAGGCATACGTACAAGCAAACATTGTTTTGTATGTTTTGTTTTATTTTAAATGAAGGCTCTTTGAACTATTCATAAGGACTAAAGTTTTCCAAGCTGGCAGACTGACTGCAGGCAGGCAGAGTTTTTCCAGGCATCCGCAACATTACTCATGTTGGCGCTGCGTTACCAACTCACAGAAATGTTTATTAATAATAAACTGTTTATCACATGGAGGATAAAGAGTTTTGCGATGAGCGACTTGCAACCGCAGATCCTACTTGTAGACGTAGTGTGTGACGTCACACTTATTTGCTCAGTCTGCTAACGTCCGCCACCATAACGGTCATCCAAACTTATATATTAGACGTACGATTTTTAATGTATTTACTCAGTAACAGTAAAACTGAAATAAGTTGCTCTGTTTCTTTATGTAAAAATTACAGAGGGAAAAATTCACATGACATGATTGGCATCTAATTTCATTCGTAAGTAATTTCATTTCTTATATTTAGTGATCCGTACTAGAAAATTTTAAAAATGACATCTAGCGTGATATTAAGAAATTAAGTGTTAATTCAGCTAAGTGTTAGTTCACTAGTTCGATTCTCAAAAACTTTTTCTGATGACCGCTAGATGGCAGTACAATTTGCCACTCCTCCCGCGAACCTACACCTCCCCGCACGATCAAGCGTCTTTCTAAGGAAAAATCCATTGATCACATCTCTGCTTCTATTACTCATTATCGTAACATTTTAAAATATTTTCTATCATCCAACTTAAATATACGTTAAGTAGTGTGTCTTTATTTAAGTGATTAACGTGCCTGCTGCCTAGTTGATTACCATAACTGTATCAGTTGCAATAAATTTGCTAATGGTATCGTCTGTTTCTTTTTCTTTAGAGTTTAACGGGTCACCGCCGCCCATGGACAACTGCAACACCAGCACCGTTGCCGGCGCGTTACCTACTCTTCGGGGTGAATATTCTGCTAACGTATTGAAGCATTTCAATTTATAGCTCTGCGGGGATGCCTCTCGAGAAAGAGTAAGATGGAAGTTTAGTACTGACTGATTCAAACATAATGGCCGCTGTGACGTGCGTTGCAAGCTAGTCTTTGCGATTGTACACACCTTACATGTTTTTTAACGTTTTTGTTGTTGTTTGTGCACGTGTTTAAGTACCACGCAGCGTTTCACGCCCAACCTCACAGCCGTCATTAAGTTTGAATAAGTCTGTACCTACTAAACTTTTTACTTACTTGTCATCAACGGTTTTCCCGTTGAACTATAAATTGAAGCACTCCAAGACGTTGAAAAATAAAGAAACATCACTTACACAATAGAATGAACTCCTGAGTTGTGCTGTAGCTTGACCTTGTTCTTCTTGATCCGGATGTTGTCAAGGCAGTTGTAGACGTGGATGCAGCCGTCCTCGGTGCCCAGCCACATGGTGGGCTGGTTGGAGCTGGCACTGTCCTCCGACGACTGCCGGCTGGCTGGCGACGAGAGCGTGCCTACGGTGTTATTGGCTCATCTTACTGTCTCGTTAGTTTGTTAGTTGGAAGCGGTGCCAGATGTGATTAAGCTGCTAATTTACATGCATTATTACCTACAAGGCTAGTGATTTAGTGTGCCTGCACCGAAGTAGCAGGAACCGGCGACATTAATGGACTATGTAGTCCAACAAGTGTTTATCATTTAATACTTTGGCCGATCAAAATGGCGGTAACGAAAGTTCATACGTGCCTTTAAATTTTAGACATTTTTCCTTTTTTTAAAGAAAAAGTAATGAAACTATGTAATAATAAAATTATAAACTATTAAAATTTGATATTTTTTTGCTATCGCCATGTTTTTTTTGTTGGTAGACTGAGCGAATTTCAGTGTTATAAAGTTTAGATGCGCGTGTGTCAACATTCTAAACATAATTTATCAAATAAAAAAAAACCTTATCTTTAAGAACTTAAACTTAATTGAGTAAGCAATCCAAGCATTTCTTGGCGTGTATCTCATAGACTAAGAAGTGAAATAATTACAGTCATGCTAAACGACATGCAAATGTAAGAACATTAGAAAGAAACGAGTGTTACCCAACATCGCACGTCCGGACACTAGCAAGGAAGAGGTGATAACATTTAGAAATGTATAAAAAAATGCACTCAAAATACTAAAAATGTTAGTAATTTTACTTTACTTAAAACATACAATGAAGAACATGGATAACTTTAAAAGAGAAACTAAATACAACAACATTAATTACGTAAAGTCGAAAATTAGAAGAGACATCAGAAATAAATGATGAGTTGCACAAAAGAGTACGTCATCAGCCATAAAACGCCCACTGCTGGGCGAAGGTCTCCCCCTTAATAGAGAGGTGTTTCCATAATCCCCACGCTTGGCAGGCAGCTTGGGGATCGCAGAATGCTCACCACCGTTAATCATTGGACGCTGCTGCTGTCCGTCCTCCGGTGGTTCTGGTTGCAGTTTTAGGACATATCTAGGTCCCACTATTTACATTAGTTATCAGATTTCCCTAATTATGTAGAAAATGTATGAATGATTATACTGTAACTGCAAACTCACCAGAAGATATCCCCATAGCTTGCTTATCCACTGCCGGGTTGGAGCTGCTCTTCATCACGGGGTGCACCTGGATGTTCTGGCCCGTGTGGGGGGAACTCAGGCTTTTGCTGTGGTTGGGAGTGAGGGTGCTGCGGTGGCTGCCCAGGGACGCTGTCAGGCTGCCGTGCAGGCGCGCCGACTCCTGACTTCTCTCCGACTGCGCGTCTTGGTTCTCGCTCGTTGAAGAGCCGTCGTCTTCTTCGTCGCTTGATGATGAACTGAAAAGTGGAGAAAGAGATTCTATGAATCTAGATATAATTTTAAGTAAGCTTTGAAAGGCAAAGGAAAGAGGAAGGTTCTCGTTTCGATCTCTGGTCAATCCAATTTTTTCCGAGTACTCTCTTCATCGGCCAGATGACGTCCACTGCTCAATGAAGGCCTCCCTCTGAGGCCGCCACTGTACGATAACGTGCCATATGGATCCACCAGTTGCCCGCGACTTCCACAATGTCGTTGATCCACATAGTGGGAGGCCTACCTGCGCTAGTCTACCTGTTCGTGGTTGCCACTAAATATGTTTCAAACCTATCGCTTACCAGTTCTTCGACCGATGTGTGATTGAGTATGGCTGAGTAATGAGAGTTTCGAGTACTTCACCATACTACGCGAATATCCGATATAAGACATAAAATGTGACCAGCAAATTAGATAGACGTACGGAAACTTCTTTAAACCAGTTGTTCTGTGTTTGTAACATTTGATGATGGGTCTCATTAGCCCTAGGCTATTTTTCACTCCAAATATTACTGTGTTCTGGTTTGTGGTTTTGGGTACAAACTGGAAAACAGTAATATTTACGCGCGTGTTTTTTGTGTTTGTTTTTTTCACTATCTATTTTAATAACTACATTACTCCAATGTAAATCTCTTAACAATAGTGTGATATCGTCCAAAATGTCCAGTATCGTAAGTAAAAAGAAGAACTGGGTTAGCGGTTACCTGTCAAGTCGTATATTCTTGCAGCTGTCATCGGGGTCCGATATACTGATTCCGGGCTTCACTGAGCTCGAGCTGCTTAGCGAACTTGTACTCCTGGAATCACGAGTTGATACAACTTACTACTTTTTACTGTTTTTCATACAATATGTATTTTCGTGTTATATTTAAACTCCGTTAAGCTTCTACTAGAATCGCCATCTATTTATTAAGGTTTGACTTGTTTTTGATCATGCATTTTGAGTGACTTTGACTATTACTAAATCTTTATTTAACTGGATATCATTAAAAAATAACTTGACACTAAAGGAATACATAAAGTTCAATGCCAAATAAGAAGGAATATAAACATCATACGTTGCCGGTGAGTTGGTTTACTCTTGACAGTTAGGATTTTGTGTAGCGTGACGTTGCGTTAGCACATCCGTCGCTGTCGTATTATATTTACAATATAGAGTATTGGCGGGAACGCAAAAAAACAACTCACCGCATTGTTTCTGAAACTACCCCGCTATGCTACTGCTTTACCCCGAATTGATGATTAAAAATGGTGGTGTGTTATTTATTAAGACAATATTAAAGTGTCGAATTATATGCACGAGTGTGGGCAAGTGATAAAACAGCTTACCACATTTTTTCTGAAACTAGTGCTTTTCCCCGAATTGATGATTAGAAATGGTGATGTGTTATTCATTAAGAATTCACGCTTGCTCGACATAATGTTCCTATATAAACTTGTGAATGGAGCGTTTGATGTCCCTGAACTATCTCTTGTCAAATTCTCTGGGCCAACGACGTGCACCAGGGCATCGAGGTTCACTGTTTCGAAAAAAAAAAAAAAAACTATACCAACGTTGGCATGAATGCACCTCCCGAATTTTATAGCTTCAATAAGATGTATTTTTTGGACCTTTTTAGTAGTAGTATTTGTAGTTTTAAGCGGGCTACCCGCAATATTAATAACTAAAATTTTATTTTTTTTGGCAATATAATTATAGTAGGTAAAGTTAAATGTATTTGTCTTATATAATATAACTAAAGACTAATTTAAAGATACCGCTCGTGTCATTATTGCATGTTGTCGGTGCTTATAATTGTATCATCATCTAGTTTATTTTTACTTTCATGTGTTAATGATAATGTGTTGATGTAATGGTATGTTGTTACCCAATAAATAAATAAGTAAGTCAATAGTGTCGAATTACATGCACGTGTGTGGGCAAGTGATATAGAGTTGTGAACCATGTCTTTTTAAAAACTCTGTAAAAGCTTATAGTAAAATCGCCACCATTTTAATAGGGCATGACTAATTTTACTGACAAATTTTGCCTGTGATTTTATAATGTATTAGACACTTGATACAAAAAAACTTGAAACATGCATAGTTATATTTGACACTGGCAGAAAGCACAAAGTGTGTGCGATAAAAAAAAACTTACGGTATGTCGACAGTGTGCTGCCGGGTGAGCGCGGGCGCGGGCGGCACGCATGCGACACACAGGATGCGCGCGTTGCACACGCCGTTGCAGGACGTCACTTGCGGCTTCGGCGAGAGCGTCAGCACGCAAACCTGCCCCACGTACCCGTCGCTGTTGCACACCTACACACAATAACCGATCAAATCGGGTTTATAAATAACTGCTATTGTTTATATATCGCTGTGGTTTTTAAGTAAATGCTACGCGCAATGGCGTATAAGTAAATGCTACGCGGTGGTTTATAACTAAATGCTACGCGCAATAGTTTATAAGTAACAGCATGCGTAGAGACATTGGACCACTTAGTATATTCTATCGCAACTACAACAAGGAGTGTCTGCATCTGCTGAACTGTTCCACCTTATGCCGGCATCAGGGTTTTATGGCTGCACTAGCCGCAATCGCCACAAGGCCCATCCACATACATCTACAGCTGCGGCAGTGTGCGGCCTAACTGCACTTATAGCCGCATATTTTATCCGCTACCGCAAGTCTCTCAAGCTGTGCAAGGAGAACAAGCTAAACGTCCTGGCCATTTAAATTTTATACAAAATGCACGGAAATAAAGACGTAATTTAAATGGTACGGCAAGCCCGCCCGTGCCTTGTTCGCGCCCGACGCCATTTCTGTACGGCCCGCGACTAAGGCTGTTGTGTCTTACCCAGACATCGGGAGACTGTCCCTTGGGCGGCAGAGTAGGAGCAGCGCATGTGAACTGCAAGCCAGCGCGCGTCTTGCGGATCGGCACCGGAGACAAGAACTCTGGCGCCGGACGCTCCTGTCCGTACACGCCTGGAAACAAAAACCACCCTAGTTATTGTCAGCGGTTCCTAATTCCGCAAAACTATAGACTGGCGGAACTTTATTTTGCAGTGCAGCACGGCGCAGGATTTTTGCAAGGTCACGATTCTAGCACTGCTTCTGTTATAGGCAGGCTGATGCTTACCACCAGGCGAAAGTGTCGCTCTTCTCGTCACTATTGCATACAAAAAAACTCTTTTGCCAATTTGCCTTTGAAATTGTGCAACTAAACGGTTCAATATCGAACATAGAATATGTTTATTGCGACATATTGGGTAGGTAAATGCAGGGTCATAAAACTGTTTTCTAATCTGAGATAACTAAATAGGTAGGTACATAAAGATTAGTGTTATATAGGATTGTCACGAAACGGTAGAACTAAATCAAAAGAAGGACATTGCACAATCATTGTGAATGAACAACAGAATGGGACCTACCCTAAAACCCAAAAAAAATAACAGCTGTTCCATAGGAAAATGTCATCCTCGACAAAATGTGTGGAATAGCATTTTTTTTTTCGTGATTTTGGCTACGCAGTTTAACCTCGGTAAGTATAACCAAGTATAACTATTTGATGAATAAAACTTTTTAACTTACACAATTTTTGCTTAGTTTCGTGAATGAGTTCCTCCCAATTATTTCTCTTCTCTGTCTTCGGGAATATTATTGTGAGATTTTCAGGACCATTTCTGAAAATTAAGATCTCCAATTAACATGATTGTAAAATAACAAATAACTTACAGCTTGATTAAACTGAAATTCGACGCAGTGACGATATAATTATGTAGGAGTTATGAAAGCTGGCGGTGGTTGGTCGCGGAAAGCCGAAGAACGGGCTTTGGTAGAGGCCTAATCCCAGTGGACTATAATTGATTGATTAATCATTAAAAAAAAACAAACAAAAAAAAAAATTATAAATGTATAAAAAAATACAATAAAAAAAAACAATCAATTAATGATTTAATCATTTTTTGTATTGATTGTTTTATTTTTTATTGCGTAGTGGTAGGGCCCTAATGCATAGTCCCCCTGGGGGAGTAGGAAGTACCACATATTTGCCATTTATAAATTGTCATAATATTGCTTGGCAGGTGCTCTGGGTATCGCAGAGTCCTCACCACCGTTTACCGAGAGGACGCTGATACTGGTGCGAGAAGATGATGAAAACCACTTACGAAGTATTCAAACTGAGCTCCATATAGCAGAGCTGCGTGTCGCTGTTCTGCCGCTCGGAGAGTTTCACGTTAAGCGTATGCAGCATGTCTCGCACGATCTCCTCCAGGTGCGCGTGCTGGGTGTGCAGCGCCGCCACGTGCTCCGAGATCTGCGTGAGCGTGTTCACGTCCTCCGTCAGCGTCTCCACCTCGTGCATTATCTTGCGGAGGTTTTCGTCTTTGGCTGGAATCAGGAATAAATGAGTATGTTTTTTTTTTGTGGTTTAGCTACAATCTATACACGCTGACTGGCAGAATACGTGACATGTTAGATGGAGTATACTCAGATTCTCGTTCAAAATCGTTGAAAAAATTGGTGCTTACAATTTGAACTATATATCCTATAAAAGTGGCGCAGTGGCGGGACAGTGGTTTGCCGAGAGACAGATTATTTATTCACTCGCGTTGTTCGCACTGTGCTGTGTCCAAGTGTTTCAAGCCTTAGCACGTTAATTTGACTACTGTTAAGAACATTATTATGTATATTATAATCTGTGATTTGCATCAGATTTTTCTTTGAATTAATCTATCTATCTATTTTTGTTTATGTTTTTTTTTATTCCTTTATAATATTTAAATTAAAATGTTAGTTTTGTCCAAAATATGTCAATTGTTCAACCTGACACTCTGTCTAATAGTTTGGAAATCTTCTTATTTCTCAGAGATAGCTCTTCAATCTATTTGTTATATAAAAATCCTCAACGTAGAAAAATATTAAACGAAATAAACTGTAAGGTAATAAACTCTTAACGTTGCATCCTGCGAGCTCGAGCTGCTTCTCAGAATAAAATTATCTTTTCGTAGGGAAACCTAGTTTCCTACAGGAGTATTAAAATTTAGTAAACTAGATAGGTACTGCAAAGTTAGTTACTTAAATCATGTTTCCTGTAAGAAAAGCATTTTTTGGGTTCGTAAAGTAACTTAGTGTTTCAGATTATAACTGATGCGTCGTCATAGTTCGGTATATATAATTGTAATAGATATTTAAGATTTTAACATAATCAGAAATACCATACCTTCGCCTAATTATCCATAAGGCGAGCAAAAGGAAAAATATTTATTTAAATATTTCAAAATCAATAAATTCTGATTCATAGGCGTAGTTCTTATTATCTTTGCTAAGTCTTGCGGCATTGAAAGTGTTTCAGGGTGACGATTGGAAAGAAAAAGAGTTCTTGTTCTGGTTGACTCAATAGAAGATACCACACAAACGCAACTATACAATAATATACAAGCACACAGTACTACAATCAAAATCATGCGCTTCGGCAATCTTCGTGTTTCGAGATAGAAAACGAGATGAGAACGAGATAGACAAAGATAGATATAATAATCGAGATGCATAATTTAATCGTAATTACTCTTGTCATACACTTATAGACCATCATCAATTTTTTGAAGTTTGTTCAAAACGACAAACGGATGTCACAAACACAACAGACTATTGCCAATATTGAAATAGACGGACTGACATTGAACCCTTTTATAGTGAATATTAAGCAGCTCCATGCAGCGAAGTATTGGGAGTTGCCGAAAGATGATTCTGTGAAAAGCTCTCAGTTCTATGATAAACAAATGATTGTAAATTTTCACAAATGTTCACATTTTGTATTAACCATTATTAATAAACTAACGACTGACATTCTAGCGCTTGTCATTTGTTTATCACATGAGGACAAAAAGATTATAAATTACCTTTAACAATATCGAGATCTGCCAAAGATATCCTCATGAGCAGTTTGAACTTGTTTCCCTCCATCTGACTCGCTATATTACTTTGGTATGTCCTGAAAAATAAAACAATTGAGTTTCTAGCATCAGTCCCACATCGTAGGTTCACAAAAATGTAATGTTTCGTAAACTTCCAATACCACACTGCATCAGTTTTTAACATCCTACTGGCTGGGCATAGATCTATTCTCGAACGCTGATTACTTGATTAGGGCATATTCCATCGGTTCAATGGGTCTGCGTAAAATTCGCCATTGAATTTATTCTCAGGACATTTTTATGCATTTTCCCGCACGAAATTTCTCTTCACCTTAATGGGAATGGAATATTTTTTTAAATTCTTCAATGTATTTTAAACTACTTAAAATGATATACATAACAATACCACAAAATATTTATTTAAAAAAAATTAAATCTAAAAGTTTTATTGTAGGGTCGAGAGAAAAGTGGCCAGAATGCTGGCTGCAATGCCACGCTGAATGACAATGCCAAGTTAATCTAAAAAATCAATCTATTTTAGTTCGAACATTCTTAATTGTCGATATCCACGCCTATGAATCTATGCTTTCTACTCCCCATTCATAAATTAGTTTCTCTTCCGCCACATTACGTATCAGTTATTTATAACTTCTTATTTAGATCCAGTATTTTAAAACGAATTAACGCCACAGAATAACCCAAACTATAATCATCACAAGAAACGTCTAATAAATTATACTCATAAATCGTAATTAGTATAAAGCTTATCTTCAAGGTGACAATACTCCGCATCGCATTTCCTACCGTTTGAAATCTGTTTTTCATCGCAATCTTTTCAACCTTGCGAAATGCTCGTACATAATTCTTTCTGACATCTCCGGCTGTAAAATTACTTACGGAATAGGTTTCTTTATCGTCCCTGTCCGTCTTTTCACACTTGTGATTAATAGTGTATCGTTGAATAAGAAGAGAGCTCTATCTTTAATGGTCCCCTGGACTGAGGGCATCGTCACCATCTCATGTCTTAAGTACATCCGGTCTGCCGTCACCAAGCTTGATAGACCCTCGATCATCTGTTCCAAGTCTCTTAACGTTTGCTGTTGCTGTTCTAATTCTAAACTTTCTCTTTCTGTGCAATTTATTAGTTCTAGTAATTCGTGAATTTCTTTTTGTGCTTCTAATAGTAGTTTGTGATCTGGGTGTAACTGGTCTGAAAAAAAAGATTTAAATAAATGTTAACCCAGCTTTCGTCGAATCGGATATCTTTTTTATTATGAAAACTGACGTAGTTTTGACACGTTTTTGTTGTATCTATACGGGATTATTAATTTTTCATAAATGCGGATACTCCTACTATAGTTTCAATCGCACCTGGTAATCTTTTTCAAAGTGTAAGAGCAGAGCGCGACGCGAATACAGCCGCATCCTGCTTCGCACTCACACTGCTTGCATAGTCGGAGTATCCGATTTAATTAAACTAGAGTCCAATGGATATCCGATCTTGACGAAATTTGTCATGGCGTGTACATCACGTGGACATGGATAGGATCCTTTCTACCGGAAAATAATATGAAACTGGAAATTTTATTAGAATATCATTTTGCGACACTTTTTTTCTGAGGTAACATTAAAATATAAGAGAGACCTGATGCTATCGTGATATTAATAGACAACGCTTGCCCATGACCTTTACAGTGCATCGGTACACAAAAAGCAAAAAATTTGGCACTCATCATTGGGAAGTATTTGCATTCGGGCTCATAACTTCTTCGGAGACATTCTATGGTAAATGTCACTTACTCTATGTTACTTTGCCCTTCAAACTATACACTACTATTTTTATTAATGTCTAAAACTTTAACGTCATTGTACTCATCATTATGAACAACTTTTCCTATGGGACCAACACTGAAATCTAAAAAAATACAGCTGTTCCATACAAAAAGCCCATTGACCTTGGACAAAATGTTTTTGTCGCGATTTCAGGGTTGACCCCATAGGAAAATTTGTTCATAATATTTGGCGATGTTTTTCCAGACTTCCCCTATTTTGAGCTGACGTAATCAAAGGATGTCTCCTATAGGAATCTACCTGTGTGTTTAATCAGTCTCTGTATGAGCAGCTTGTAGCTGGGGAACTTCTGCACGGGCTTTATGAGCAGGTTGTCCAGGGACAGCTTGCCCTTGTGGTCACGCGCCATGGCGTCCAGAAACTTGGCGAAAGCTGGCCGTGATGACGCGGCCGTCTTGATGGTTTCCTTAGCTTTCTTCAGGTTGTTGATAAAGGACATGTACGTGTCCATTACGGTGGGTTTGGTGAACTGTGGGTGGGAAATGTATTA
Source organism: Erannis defoliaria (assembly GCA_905404285.2). Taxonomy (NCBI): domain Eukaryota; kingdom Metazoa; phylum Arthropoda; class Insecta; order Lepidoptera; family Geometridae; genus Erannis; species Erannis defoliaria. Next base: position 14,528,394 of record FR990066.1, read on the forward strand.
ATTTGGATTTAGTTTCGTCTATATAGTTGTTTATTACTTATGCATGTGATTCTGCTTAGACGCAATGTGCATTTAATAGATTAATGATTTGTCCCCAAAAAGTGCAATATATTAAGAGTCTTCTTTAAATTTTTAGGGAACTGCCTTTATTAAGTGCAAGAAAATACACGATATTATCTTACTAAATCAACATTTAACCTACTACACATAAACAAAAGTATTGTATCCAAACTGCTGAAAATCTAGAGACAATCCAAATGCTCATATTCAATGTCTTCAAATTCAGTAAAAAAAGGTTCTTGAAAGGGTAACAAGATCTATCAACCGCATCTTCACCTATCATTAGACAGGTGTGATCGTAAGAATATCTATTACTTTAGTCGTGGTTGTCTGGGCACTGGATAATAGGAACAAGCAGATGCAAACCCAGGGCATACTCGTAACTGAACATTTACTTCTTTTTTTTTTGGACCAGCTTTAAATGTCTGTAGTATAGAAAACACAACAAAAAATCCACCAAAAGAAGCTAATCTCTTCTAAAAAGACGTCGCCGACTTTCTGTTGTTGGTCCCATTTTGCCAATTCAAAGTCAACACACACTCTTAAAGGCTTTCTCATAAAAATGTATAGACTCAGGGCATAAAATGTTTCTTGCGGTATTCAGAACAGAAGATTCACTAGAAGCTCACCACATCTAAGAAGACGTCGCCGACTTTCTGCTGCAGGTCCCATTGTTCGAGCCGCCTCCGCAGCTGTTCCAGAAACACTTGGTGCACGTTCAGGATGCCAGGTACTTGGTAGAAGATCTCATCCACCAGAAACGCGTCCAGAAGGCCGGCGTTCTCGGGACTCTTCAGTGGTAGGAGGTACTTCTGGAATGTCAATAAAGTCGGGACAGTGTCAATAGGGCTTTGGTACGTTTAAGTAACTTGTGTCGTTTAAGAAACAAGTCACAGAAACGAGGCAGTCTTCGTATTTGAAGAGTTCCTTATTAGCCAGCTCAAACAACTAGTCGGGGTGATGGACATGCAAGGAACGCACTGGCCCAGTGTGGATAGGCGAATCTATAGTATAATTATGCCATTGAATTAAACGCCTTATTATTCAGATTTCGTCGGTTCAATTTCCACACAGGACAAAATTATCTAATGTGATGAACATTATATATATTTGTTTTGTGTCTGGGTGTATAAGAATGTATAAAAAAAAAAATACGTATCTATCAGTTCTATCTGGTTCCAATAGTACAAGCTTTGCTTAGTTTGAGGCTAGATGGGCCTGTGCGTAGTGTCCTGTTCACCAATATCATATGTATTATTTATGTAATTTATCAAACCGATTTTCATGCAATGTTTTACTACATCGGATACCCAGTGGTAGTATTTTTAAGTCCGTAAGTAAATTCTAAATAAGCAAATGGAATTCCAAAAAAATAAACATCATCAGTTTCTCAGGTACCTAGTTTTGGTCCAAAACTACCTGACCCCTGACCAAAAGTTTTGGAGCTGCACCCTACCCTACCTACTCCAAGCAATCCTCTCTGAGAACTTTCAGAAATTCGTAGCATCTCGTCTTTGATTTTGCTAATTTTAGCTTAAGATTATGATTAAATATTTTCTTTATGTATTTTCTCAGATTTATTTAGAAATTCCGAATTTGTAGCAGTGGCTAGAGCTGGGGAATTTACTCGGATCTATGTGCAGATTCTGCTATATAACGCTAAAATATGTATATATATGTGATTATGTATGTGTTATACAAACATACATAACCACATACTCACGATTTTTTAGATTTTGAGGTCGAAATAGATATAGCAAATGATATCCTGGATAAACAGCATAGAATATTTATCCCGAAAACCGTATAATACGTTTTCCCCAGGATAGAACAATAAATTGTGTTACCATGCCAATAAAAAGCCGAAAATATTTACCAGATCCAGCCACAAATTTCCCCAGATTTTCCTACGTAATCAAATGGAAACATTACACAAGTTTGACAGTTCTGCACCATTTCAGGAGTAGGGCGGGGGAAAAGATAAGAGACGCGGAACTTTCTCGACAACGATTGAGTAATCTTGTCTTTGTTAGAGACGTTTCTAGAAAGTTCCATTTTATTGTGGTTATGTAGAGTAGATGTCACCAACATAATGCGGTAAGTACCTACAATAGCACCCCGCAGTTTCACTCGCTATCATACTTAATTTTTTTTACACAATATAAATAAACTATCTCCATTAAAAACTTTACTCAAATCCGTTGAGCCGCTACTCAACACACGTCGTTGACACGTCTTATTCAGTCACTCAGCTACTTTCGTATTTGTAATATTAGTGTAGCGTCCCGCAATTTCACACGCGATTTTCCACTTTTACGTATTTATCTTTTATCTAATATAATAAAAGGCTCTGTCCTGACTGACTGACTGACAGACAACGCACAGCCCAAACCGCTGGTCGTACAGACTTGAAATTTGGAGGGTGTATTTGTCTCGATACGGAGGGGTGTACTAAAAAAGGATTTTTCGAAATTCGACCGCCAAAGGGGGGAAAAAGGGGGGGGAGTTTGTATGAAAGTCCTTTGATTTTGGACTTATAGTCACGAAAATTTGGATTTGGATAGTTCATTTAAAATAAAAAATACTGTTCTCAAAAATTTTTTGACAGGGATGATTTAAGGGAGGGGAAAGGGGGGCGGAATGTTGTATGGAAAGTTCTTTGTTTTTAAACTTATAGTGATGAAAAATTGGTATCTGGGTAGTTCATTCAAAGGGGGGAAGTTGGGGGGGAGGGGTTGGTAGAGTCGGTAGAGTCGGTCGAGTGGGTCGAGTCGGTCGAGTCGGTCGAGTCGGTCGAGTCGGTCGAGTCGGTCGAGTCGGTAGAGTTGGTAGAGTCGGTACAGTCGGTACAGTCGGTAGAGTCGGTAGAGTTCGGAGAGTAATTGGGCTAAAAAAATTCGGGATGATTTAAAGTGGTGAATTTTGGGAGAATTTCTTCCTCGACCTCTAGTCATTCATAAAAGTGAAATGCTCATGCTCCACGCCGTTTCTTCCCCATGGGCCACCTGCGTGGTTCACCTAGGTGTTCCAAGGATACCTTTACCCAAGGATACCTTTACTACTACGTGTAAGTATTAGTATTATTATATTATATTATCTTTAAATTGTAAGTTTATGTTTTATGTATTTTTCTCGTAGCTATTTAATATTGCACACCCCGTCCTCTTATGTTTTTACGAATCCTTTCCCTCTTAAGGTTGTCTGGAAGAGATCGCTTTTAGCGATAAGGCTGCCAACTGGTAAACTAGTTCTAAGTTCATTTTCCTGTTGTAATCACCATGAATGTAATAATTTATTTTGGTATATACAATAAAGATTTATCTATTTATCTATCAATCTCTACGTGATCTCGTACTTCATAACTGATTATCTCTCAAACTAGTTATTTGCAAAATTTATGATAGTATGGTCCATGCGTTTAATTGTATAAAGACTGTGATGTGATGTGATACTAAAGCAAATAGATAGACACAGAAATACAAGAGGACACCCAGGCAAATCTGTCCACGACTTTTTTCAAGGGGTGCTTAAATGGAAAACCCGGGAGCTTTTATATTTCACAATAAGAAAGCTTTATTGTTCTCTTCAAAATTTCGTTTCCCTTTCATAATTATCTCGATGACAAATTATAACAGGACGGTTATTGTTCTTAAAATTTTCTTTTCCATGGTTCGTTTCTTATGGTTCCTTTTATATCCATTCCTTTATTTGTAACCTCTGTGGGTTTTCATTGTTGTTTCTTCCGTATCTGAATGCTTAAGGAAGAATAATGAATATGTATCACGTAAAATATTTACCAGATATGTAGTTAAAAAAATATGTGATCAGGACCTTTTTAAGCTGTTTTTTTGGCTATTGACTATAGTAAATTCTTATTAGTTGGCTTATCAGGGGCCTTATTTTTGAATCGTACGCAAAGTTGCGCATGCGAAAGGAGCCGACTTTCAAACGATATTGAACCTTATTCCAAACAGTATCGTTCGAAGGTCAGCACCTTTCGTATGCGCTACGCTTGCGTACGATTCAAAAATAAGGACAAAGGTACAGAATTTCACGTTTTCTAAAATTTTTTAGAAAACGTGAAGCGTTGTCAAGTTATCTTATAATAATAAATATATTGGTATGAAAACCGCTTTTGACACATGTTACGTGGTTTCGTTGTTCACGGTTTTCGTGGTTTTGGCGTGTTTTTTTCGTGTTTTTTAAATTAAACGTGAGTAAGCCCGTATAAGCCTATTAATGGGGGATCTCTTCGTCCGGCAGTGGACGTCTTCTGGCTGACGAGTAAACCCGTATAAGTAAGTTAAACAAAAAACTCTTAGAATTATACAGGGTCTCCAAAACACTGAATACCTTTTGCAGGCGGCTTATATGCATTGAACCAATCAACTTCTGATAAACGACAAAAAGTTCATTGACTTTGGACAAAATGTATGGACCATTTTTGTGAATTTTTAAAGTCGTAGAACTAATGTTGTTTTTAGAGTTGACCCTGTATATTGTTTTATTAAAATGTTATCAACAGCCTTTCTGTGAGGGCAACATAAACCTACAAATGTCCTGAAAATAAATTCAGCGTAAGTGAACCAACCCGCACCGCTCTGTATAGTAAATGTGTTGGCACCTAAATGATTTTTATTCTTTCGTCGTCAGCCATAAAACGTCCACTGCTGGACGAAGGCCTCCCCCTTTATAAAGGGGTGTTGCCATAATCCCCACGCTTGGCAGGCGGCTTGGGAATTTTATTCTTTACTTGACACACAAGAAGCGCAACCACACTAAAGGTGTTACCACACCAATCGATCGATTTTCTCACTCTACCATCGATCGAAAGCATTATTGATCAACGATCAAACGATTAATGTAAAAGTAAAAGTAAAAAAACCTTTATTGCTACTACCGAAAAAATATTCGTCGTCAGCCATAAGACGTCCTCTGCTGGACGAAGGCCTCCCAATAGAGTGGTGTTGCCATAATCCCCATGCTTGGCAGGCGGCTTGGGGATCGCAGAATGCTCACCACCGTTAACCAAGAGGACGCTGTTGCCCATCCTCCGGTGGGTCTGGTTGCAGTTTTAGGACATACCCAGGTCCAAAAAATATTATTATAATATAATTATCTTTAATTAATTAACTGATGTTGGTAGAATTTGCCTCTGTGGCGTAGGCCTCCCCTAGAGCTCTCCACTCTTCTCTTTCTCTCGCCTTCCTCATCCAGTCCGGCACGTATCTCTCTGTCTCCATCTTTTCTTTTGCCTTTCCCGACTTCTTTTCCCGTCTCGTGGAATTCATTCTGTAGACTTTTTTGTCTATCTGGTATTACTTAGCCTACAGATGTGGCCTTCCTATGACCATTTCCGTTATCGGGTTCTTTCTATGACATCTGGGATTTTCGATTTATTTCTTATAATATAGTTGTTTATTTTGTCCGTCTCTCTACCATCAATCGAAAGCATCATTGATCAACGATCAAACGATTAGTGTGATAACACCCTAAATGTTTAATTGCCTACAAATCTACCGCCACGAAACACCTGATTTAATTGCTTACGGAAATGAAAAATCTAGTCTACTTAAAAACAAAAAATACCTAATATCTTATAACTTTATTCTCACAAGTCACAACCACGGCCGTAGGAAGGGTAGAAGGGGTAAAGACTCGTTGGGTGGGAAGGGGGAATACGGAGATGTTTTGCATAAAATCAGAGCTAACGCATTTCTTTCCTTTTATGTTGCTAACCACAAATCTGTTTTATGGAGTAGGGAAGTAGGTTTATGTTAAATAATTACTTTTTAAAGTATTTATTACCCTTGGTATGATTTTTGATGCTTTATTTTTACTATACAGGGTTATGGCTATGGGTATCGGTATTTCTAAGCTGAAAGGTAACTCCAAATCCAAATCCGTTTCGCCATATTGTACTCAAAATGTTGATCAACTACGATGGGCCCAACATTGAATTCACGAAAAAAAAATTTTTTTTATACATTCTGTCACACATTGTTCCATGGAAAAGCTGACCTTTTAGGGAATTCAGGCTTAGCTCATATTGAAAGTTGTTCACAAAGATGAGTAAAATTACATTCTTTCGGTTTAGTATCACCTATACGCGTAACCCTGTATATCTAGATAGATAACTTGGCTTGCCTGGTTGCACGGGCGTATATAAGGGGGAGGGGGGGTCCCACCTTATCATACGGTGGGAACAAAGTACCATAAGCTATTCGACAAATGCATTGACCACCACCACCATCTTGCATTGTTTAGACAATGGTAAAAAGTAGTTTATATTTGTACATTTAAGGACCCTTGGACCCCACATGTGAAAGCTATAGCTACGCCCGTGCTTGGTTGTAACGAAGCACCACTTTAAATAATACCCTTTAAAAAAAACAACCGACTTCAATTTCGACTGTCTGGATGACATCTCCATATTTTCCAGTTATTATTCCAGTAATTTTGATTTAAAAACCAAACTACTGACCTGATTTCGATAAAATGTATGTGGGACCATCTCTGACATATCACATCATCATCAGCCCGGAGACGTCCACTGCTGAACGAAGGCCTCCCCCTTAGACCACCACACTGTACGACAACCTGCCGTTTGCATCCACCGGTTGCCCGCGACTTTTACAATGTCGTCAGTCCACCTAGTGGGAGGCCTTCCTACGCTGCGTCTTCCGGACATATCGCTTACCAAACAAAAAAAAAGAATTTTCGAAATCGGTCCACAATTGACGGAGTAATTGGTGAAATTACATAAAAAATTAATAAATAAAAAAACATACATACAGTCGAACATAGAACATAATTATATCCTTTTTTGAAGTCTTGTAAAAAAAAACTTTTGAAATCTATCTCTGATCTAACTATCAGTTCTAGAATATAATATAACCTTGGAGTAGTTCCACCACATATTCCTAGCTAGACGTATTCCATGCGGGAATAATCTTAATTCTAACAATAACTGGCCCACATCTCTCTTGCGGAAAATTTTACCGGGAAATCACTGCAGGGCTTAGGGCTGTCAGGTACTCAGGTATACAAAGTATACATTTTAATTATTACAACAATTTTATTCCATAACCGTACTGCCCGAGCAAAATAAAATGTTTAAATAATAGTAAATTTGGTATAATATATTTTCTATTTTCCCATCTATAGATATCTTCGTAGCGACAGCTGAGAATTCACTGTGAGGTTTTACGATGGCAAGACCTACCCTCGGAAGAAAAAAACATGAGCAAACCATAGCATTCATCTAGTAGTAGGTACTCTCTAGTACCTAGTCAGCTGGCTAGCTGCCACACTAAAACATCTACCGCCAAGCATTTGACGGAGTACCAGCTGCTTTAGCATATCTTCGACCAGTCATTTAACCGTGCTGAGGTTCAACGCCTAGCCAATTAAAAAAGAGAGTTTTATATTTGTTCAGCTGGGGCACAAATTCGGATCGATTGAAGGTTTAATCGGAAAACGTCAACTATTCGTTTGACGCGTCATTTGAGAATAACGTTTTACGAAAAAGACATTTTGAAAAAAAAAACCCCGATGCACGGTTTGCCAGTTGGATCGGTTTGATTATTTATTTATTTTTCACAAAATTCACAGCGCTTAAAAACAATACAACGAGACAGTGAAACTGAAGTGAAGCCAATAACGGATTTGCATTTACAGATTCTACAAACTTTTATTGTGCGAACTGCTATACAGTGGAATGCGTATCTTCATGACGAAAGTGAATAGGTTTCTTCTAGGCAACCGTGCTCGATAGATGTGGTACTCGGCAGGCCCACTACGTAGGCCGAAACTTCCCTTTCAGGCGAGATAGCGATCAAACAAAAGCCTAAACCTAAATTTAAAATAAATCCAATTTCAAATCGCAGTTAACCTCAGTTTTCTTCCGGAATAAGTGTGTTTTACCGTGAACCAAGGTACTGGTACCGCATTTTGATCGTGAATCTGGCATCCCTGACACTTCAGCAGATCATAAATATAATGGATGTGTCACTCGCCAGTTAATTCGGTATAAATGGAGCTGTCATCGTTATACGATTTGAATAATTTATTGAGCTGCAACCATAGGATAAGGATGACAGTATTTAATGGGGACTTAGAAACATATGACGGGATATACACAGGTAAAGTAATAATAGTGAAACGGAGAACGGAGAGTGAACGGAGAATAGGGGAAAATCTAGAGAGAGTTACGAACAACATTTTACTATCTACAGGGTTAGCTCTAATCAGTTAGCATCCTTTTAAGGGCATATTCTATACATAAAAACAAACCACTTTTACTATGGGGCTAATACTGAAATCGCGAAAAAAATATCAGCTGTTACAAAAAGCTCATCGACCTTGGGCAAAATGTACGGAACAGCTGATATTTTTTTCGCGATTTCAATGTTGGCCCCATAGTAAAGGTTGATTGTTTTGATGTACAGAATATGCCCTTAAAAGGATACTAACTGATTAGAACTAACCCTGTCCAGGATTATGCTGAACGGTAGACCTATCCGTTCCACTTAATAGTAATAATAATTACCCTCTATAAATAAGTCTGGGTCTGGATCAATGACTAAAGGCTAAATACTCAAAGCTTTAGAAAGGGTTTCGTGATTAAATATAATACTTATTATGAGTAACTTTTTATGTTACGCTACCCCTACCTCTCAATTGGAATACAAAAGGATTTTTTCGCCGACGATTTTTAGTAGAATTAAGTCGAAATCAGTGAGTTTCACTTTTTGCATTATAAACGTGTAAGTTCCTTTAGCACAAAAACTGAAAGTTACCCTATGGTTGAGTACTGTACGCATAAATTACTCGTAAATGATACCTTTTTACTCATAGCTCTCTCAATAGGATTTCTTGTGTCGAATGGCATGTGTTATGTCATGGCACACACGCATACTCACACACAAACACAGACAATATTATGACACCCACACTCTCACTCAGACAGTTATTTAATCTATTTATTTTTCATTTCATAGATCTGATAACTCAGTGGGTAGGGCGTTTGAATTGCATGTCGCAGAGCGTAGGTTCAAACCCCAACAACGAGCTTGAGCTACCAGTGAAGGAAATGATCGCAAGAAAACCATAGCTTATTGGTACAGTATTTGAAAGAACTCCGATGGTTCGACCACCCTCGATTTTAAAACCTGACGCCAAGCACCTTACGGAGCTTCCGGAAGCCTCACATGAGAACCAGTACCTGTTCCAGCCTGGGTGTTTTTACCATCTTCGATCACACCGTCATTTAACATCAGCTGAGCTGCAGTTAAACACTAGACTCTCAAGCATGAAAAAAACATATACACTTCCGCCGCACCTTTGAACTTTAGGACATGTGACTCATACACCAACCCTGCTACCACTGAGCCACAGAGGTCGTCAAAACGGCGGTGATTCTAGAACTTACCTTGACTAATATCTCCAGCGCTTCGACGTAAGACTTCTCCGTTTCGTAGAGTTCCACCACAACGTGCGTTCTTGTGTCCTGAAACAAGAAATTTATATTTGTATTATAGTATGTTTTCACGATGTCCACACGGTTATGAGATTTCTTATTTATTTTCTCCGTCGAGGATACGGCGACGAACTTTGAGCATTTCTCAAATAAAAAATAAAATGAATTTATATTAGTGGACTTTCCTCGCATCGCCATAGGGGGCTTCCAGGTTTGCTTTTAAGGCTGTCTTCACTACAATACAATAAAATAATAATAGTTTAGTAATAACACCAAAGTTACACGTCAAATTTCATTAAGTATGTCACAAAAAAGAATTTGCCATAAAATCGGTCTATTCCACAGCAGAACTCTACCTATAATTTGGAACACTGCAGCGTTTGATACTTCGAAGCACATCTAAAATATAATGAGTAGATACGTTTGTATACATAACACACATGTTTAAACTGATAACGCGGGTATTTGTGTCCATAATCAATGGCTTTTTTATTTAAAAATAAAGGAAAGGAGTTTTATATACGAGAAGCTTTTACGCTTACACTGCTCTCGCTGCCATATACTACACCAGGGGTGGCGAACCTTTATGCATCAACGTGCCACAGGTTTGCTATCCCTGCACTACACGATATGGAAAACTGTGAGACTTCACCGGGGGTACTTGGAAAACTTTGTAACGAAATTGAAACAAAAGCTGGCGTTCGTGTGGATAACATCAGTATGTAAACTTATCCAATCATCTGCCTCAGACGTACTACAGGGTTGCTAGTATTTAAAACTTTTTTGCCAAGCTATCAGTAGGTTTAGATGGTGAAATAGCAACAAGGAGATAATCTCAAGATACCATTTTATTCGATCCTTCTTCTAGTCGCACAAATCACTAAGTTTCCTACTCGAGCCTACCCTCGTTTTTTCTATCCTCCAAAAAAAATAACCAGTATCTAAATAACAATTATCTTTAAACATTTCATATTCAAACAGCATTTAAAGAATAGCTATTAAAGTGGTCCTGCCAGGGAGTATCACATATTATTTTAGACAAAAATTTGTTAGTTGCTAACTAATAATTATAAAATTATAATGTATTTTAATAGAGAATTCGAATCATGATTAGCTGACTATCAGAATACTAGATCAATCTAGGCAATAACTAATTAGTGTTGTTATAAACGTTCAGAAGCGGAAGTGGTAACACTATGTAGGTATACGTATGCTTTACGTAAAAGACCTGACGTTTATAAATCGACTGCAGACTTCCGAAAGAATCAATAATGTTTTGAGCATTGGGTTGTTAAAATTGGAAAAAGGCTTAGTACAATATTTATGCTTTTTATATTTATGTACTAGCTGCGCCCCGGAACTTCACTCGCGATTCTTAGGATAAAAAATAGCCTATGTTTTATTCCATGACATGATCTACCCCTACACTGAATTTCGTCCCGTTTCAGCGTAAAGGAGTAACAAACATACACACACAAACAAACACACACACACACACCGACTAACATTAAGTAGTACCTAAGTACCGTCTTTTGTATTTTTTTCTAAATAAACACAAATACTTAATAAGATGTATTCCCCAGAGATATACTTCCCCGTAGAAATACTTTTATTAACACTACGGTGATATTCCTGTAAGATAGATCTTTTAAAAACCCTACCAGTTTTCCCCCTTAGGTATACTTTTCTGTACTGTAATGCAGAAAATGGAATAAAATAAAGTTATTCACCAGAGGTACACTTTCCCCCGTGGAGTAATTTTTTTGTTGAATTTAATTTGATACATATACAATCTATTTTGTCCTGGGTATGTCCTAAAACTGCATCCAGAACCACCGGAGGACGAGCAGCAGCGTCCTCTTGGTTAACGGTGGTAGCACTCTGCGATCCCCAAGCCGCCTGCCAAGCGTAGGGATTATGGCAACCCTTCCCTATTAAGGGAGAGGCCTTAGTCCAATAGTGGACATCTACAGGCTGATGAGAGTGAGAGACAATCTATTTTTATAGGTACCTATTTATTATTTAGCTCTAACCAGGCAGGTGTAAGATAGGCTCAAAGATGTTTATTATAGACTACAGACTACTCGTAGTACCGTCCAGCAGAAGGGCACTATAAAGATAGCTATCACTATATGTAAACGTTATCAGTCTGTGACCTCGGCCGGATCGATCGGAATATAATTACAAGACTCCCGACGTGGCTACCGCACTCGGCGTACTTAATGATACGCTACCCCAGTGTGGTATTATCATACAATACCCCAGTGGGGTATCATCCCAGGCCCGAACATATGAGGTTTTCAGAATTTACGTACGGATAGTTAAAAGGCTTTTGTTTAAATGATCACCCGTAAAAATACTTACTGCCAAAAATCGTAAACGACCACCAAAAATACACTTTTTTTCGAGGTACAAAAAATCCTGAATTTATTTGTTTCTGTTGGAGAATTTTCGGATTATACAAAAACCTGAACTTATGTTCGTCTGACGTCTTTCTGCCAGCAGACGGATTTCTGGATTTGATGGTCAGGGTCACTTTTGTGGTTTTTGTCACTTACTTTTGGTCTACGGAATAATTTTTAATTGGGTGTACACTGTACAGATAAGACTACCAAATAAAGGATTACCGGTTTTTTGGCGAAAGAAATCTACATGTGTCCAGAAAAAAGAATCAATAGCTTATGATAACCTGGCAACTCGCATTGGGGGCAACACTTTTCGAGAGGCCTTATGCACAGCAGTGGGATGTTAAAGACTGATTCAGATTAAGGGTCCGTAACCTTACATGGAAGGTTGTCAAGTTTGGATACCTACCTCAAGAGGGATTTTAGGTTTTTCCCACGTTTATGAATGAAAACTAGCTTGAATCAAAATTGTGTTCTTTGCTGAACCTTTCTAATGTTACACAGAGTAATTTCACCTATTTTCTATTACTTTATCTTACTCTATGACTTCACGATTTTCATTGATTTCGTATATTCAAAAATATTGAAATGCGCGAGCGTGATAGCGGCGCGCATTATGCTGTTAACTTAACAAACCGCTGATAACATTTACGCTGAACCACAGAATAATTCACAGAGCTTCCAATCTCACCTACGGTTTCGTATACGTGTATATATAATTATAGGTTTGTCCTACAGTAAGCCATTCAATTGGGGCACCCGCTTATTTATAGAGTCGCCCGTTATTCTATCGATTCTTCTCGATACGGCTGTATTTCTTTAAACGCGGTGGATTCCTTTTCTTTTGTGGTACTTTTATGATTTTATGTGATGTTTGCGTTTTTTTTTTCTTTTTCTAATGATTTGGGGCTATAGGAGTGGAACAATGAGGCGAGTTTTTTGAAAGCGCAATTTTGTATTTTTTTTATCTTTTTGTTTTTTAAAAAAAAATCTGGGTTTCCTATAGGCCGCAATAGTAAGTTGTAGTAGCTCAGTTAAGAGCAGTCGCATGTTATAATCGTAATCTTGTTTGCGGGTTTGATCCCGTACCAAAACGAAGGACTATGGAATTCAAACGAATTTTACAAATCATACCATTGATATCACAGTAAGGAAAAACATCGTGACAAAAGCTGCATAATTATATCCGAGGAAAACTGCAACTGCGTATGAAAATCCGCCAAGACATTCCGTCCAGCGTGGTTCGAGTATAAGTAAGTATAACCCGATCATTCTTCGAGGTTGGGCCTATATGAAAAAAAAAAATTTAAAATGTTTTTTTTTATTCATTCCAAACATAGGAAAGAAACACAGTTATCTTATCTTATTATAATGTATAATCTAACGTTAAAGGACAACCATGTTTATCTTAAAATTATTTACTGCGATCTCCGAACTAGGCAAAGCCTGTATCTCGGAGATCTGGGACGACTGTACATAAAAATTCAACCTCGGTTATTATACTATACTTAACTACTGGCCATATAATATGGCCAGTAGTTAAGTACAATGTCAAAGGCTGATAGAGTGGAGTACTTTGGGTTAAGTAAGTAGGTACAGGGTCCTAATAGACAACATAAACTCAGCACAGCAAAGAAGCAACTCTTTCGACAACGTAAACAACAAGAATTGATAGCGATCGTCTAACGCTTTAATATTGAAAAGAAAACACGGGTACGTACTTAGCCGTACTTTAGTCATCGCTTCAAAAACATTTTCACGTTATAAACAAAGTGTAACCAGTGTTTGTGTGAGAAACAACGCAAATGTTTTCCTTATTCTTGGGATTCAGGCGGTACGGAGCTTTTCCCGACTTTTCCTCTACAGCAATCTTTTAAAAACAGCATGCGCAAATCCTTTTCTAGATGGGTCCGAATTTAAACTTTTAATACTTTTTCACATTGGCTAACGTTACAGGTGGGGTCTTAGAAAACGGTTCAGTTTCCTCTTGCCCTCGTATGAGCGGATTGAAAGCGTTTTGGCTCACGAAGGGTTAGATATGGGGATCTGACCTCCCATTCAATAAAGCCAGGGAGTAATAGCTGGGTTGTAAAGGGAAGAAGACAAACTCCATCATTGTAGTGTCGTCGTGTACGTCTTTATTGTAGGGCCCGCCTGGGGAAGTAGCATACAATAGGCATGATGACTACTATTTTTTATTACCTTATAAAAAAGCCGATCATCAATAGAGCCTAACAACGAAAACAAAATTTAAAATAATTCAATAATAAATAAGTTCTAAGTATTTTAATTTCAAGCTAGACAGAGAGCGCGCTATACTGAGCTATGACGTCAAGCCTCAGGCGCGGCATACAAATGCTATACTAACACGTTCTTTGCGAGAAAAGGATATAGCATCTCTATCCTCACCTAAAACTTTAAACGCTCATATCTCAGAGATTTATCACCCAATACAATTATTTTTTTCAGTATGTGTAATGTATTTAGTTATATTCATTACTAAGCATGTTATTTGTCATAAATTAAACATTAGGCCACACGCCTATTGCCAGTTATTCAACTGCCAAGCAGTAGTGTACAAACATTACTGTATTTCGGTTTGAAGGGCGTTACCAGAGAAATTACTGGATTTGCAGAGATTTGACATCTAATTTCCCGGGGTGACGACCGCAGTGCAGTGCGGCGCAGGATCTTGTTCGCATATTCATAATTCTGGCACTTCTACTATTATAAGCAGGCGTGATGCTTAACACCAGATGAACTCGGTCGTCTCGTCACTCTATTGCTTAAAAACGCAGATCCTTTTCTCCAATCCTTTTGTGCAGTTCGAGTTACACACCAATCTTCTACTAGAAGCAATATCTCACTCCGCTAGACAAACGGCATTGAAACTGGAAACGATCTCTTTTATCTAGCACGGCGTGAGTGAGGCAATACTTCAGAGGGAATCAATGTACAAGGAAGGCTAGTTGATATATGGCGGGTGATTTATGCCCTTCCTCGCTACGTTATTCGATTTTACCCACTATACAGGGTTATAAAAGTTGTGTGGATTTTATCTGAAAGAGGGACATTGTATTCAACTTTTACTAAGAGGCCAGTCCTGAAATCGCGTGAAAAAGTCAGCTGTATCATAGAAAAGTGTAGTACAGTACTTCGAGATTAACAACCGTGATAGTTTAAAACAGTGTTTTAAAAGTGTAGGAGTTGTAGTGGTAGTACTCTACTGTAGAGTCAACCTGAAGAAGTGCCACACCTTTGGCAGTTATTCGATCGGCAAGCAGTAGTGTGCAAGCATTACTGTATCTTGATTTGAAGGGCAACGTTTCCACAGAAATTACTGCCTATGAAGAGATTTGATTCAATATCTCAGGGTGAAGAGCGCACTGCATTACCGCGCAGAATTTTCTTCGCAATTCAGGAACTGCTACTGCTATGAGCCGTTGTGATGCTTACCACCAGGCGAACGTCTTGCTCGTCTCGTCACTCCGTTGAATTAAATAGGAAAAAAAACATAGATTCTTGTCAAAATGTATGGAACTGCTGGTTTTTATTCGCAATTTCGAGGTTGGACCCGTCGTAAAAGTTCACAATAAATTATAGTACAATGAGCCCTTATCGTTGTTCAAAATATTTACTTAATGCCTTGAGTATATACAAAATAAACGACATAATTAACTTGATACGCTGTCACATTTCGAAGGCAGTTTTACTCACGCTTAAAGCCGTAACCAATGCTGTTATAGCTTGCTTCGTAAACAATGTCAAATTTGAATTCAGACCCATTATGAAATGATCATGTGCTTTCAAGGAACTAACAAAAAACAGGCGTGAGGATATCACAATAGGAGCAGGGCCCTAGGGCCGTCCTAGCGAGTTAAATCAAATGCGATGTGGCTTATTTTTTAGTTTAATGGTACACACAACAGGACATAAGTCAATAATAAATAGAACAAAAATACACATTTTACATTTTCGAGCTAAACTATATTCCTAAAAATGTTTACACAGCATAGTAATTTACTTGTTAACATGCAGTAGGCATTCGATTAAATTAAAAGTTATCTTGATTCTGTTACCTATATTTTTTTATTTGACTACTATTATCCTTGGAGGAACTAGCTCTCCTGGGTATATAATCAAAGATCTTCATCTTATGCCATCAATGCCAGACACAATGATTCTGACGTCTTTTTTTAAATTTAAGTATACAAATTTTGGTTAAAGATATCAATTAAATTATCCCTATCAGTAGGAATACCTTGGTAGATAGGATATGTGGATGCACAATTTTAGATTTTTCGCTATACGAGTTATTTTTTTGGTTAATTCTGCGTTCCGCAGCTACCTGTAGTGGTAGGACTCTATTGCAGAGTCCGCCTAGGGAAGTACCACACCTTTACCAGTTATGCAACTGCCAAATAGTAGTGTGTAAACATTACTGAGTTTCGGTTTGAAAGGCAATGTTACCAGAGAAATTACTGGGTATAAAGAGATTTCACACATATCAGGGTAAGTGCAGTGCCACGCAAGATTTTGTTCGCAAGTTTATAATTCTGGCACAGCTGTTATGAGCAGGCATGATGCTTACCACCAGGCGAACGTATCACTCGTCTAGTGATTCAATTACATTAAAAAAAAAGAAAAAACTGATGATAAGTGACGGCTAAGGGTGGAGCACGTCGATCTAGAAATCTATTCACTCAAACATTACGCTGCATCGCGATTTACATCATAACAGTGTATTCCGACAGGCTTACTTGGGGGCCATTTCCTATTCCAGACTAGACTGGTCGCTCATGTAGGGAAATGGGTGTCGTATAACAATGCTGATGGGTGACAGCTGTGAACTAGTAAGACTGGTAACCTAGTTGTATTCTAGAAAGACAGATATAGCCCTGTATCGCTTCTGTGGCTGACTGTACTTTTATTTTATTTTTTATGTAAAACAAACAGTTGCTTAAAAACAAGGTAAATACGAGATAAATATAAACTTAAAAGCCACCGTTTTCGCTTGTGGTAACTTAAACAGTGTAAGCGCCCCGTTGCAACACAAGGCCTAGATAACTGAATAGGGACTAAAATAGAATTATTTATTTATAATACTACAACCGAATTTATTGAAAGGTGAAGACAGATGATACAGAAATCCGCAACGCGCTATCAAGTAAATTAACCGTAAAATATGGGAAGTAAAATCGGTTAGGGCATTAAGCGTCGTAATAATACTGAAGACGGAAATCGTCCTTCAAAACTCGGAAAATTTGCTCATAAATCATATTGATATACTCAGGTTTTATAACGCTCCTATTTTTTTATACCATATCATTTATTTGCCTGTTAATAAAAATAGAAAATATAAAATAGAAATAGTTTATTACAAAATAGAGTAGTACAATTTTTACTTAAAATAGGTACAGACTTAAAAATCCAGTAGCCCCAAACTAGGCGCGAGACTTGTATCTTGCCTGTAATGCCTCAGAACTCCGTCATTTATAAACCGATTATTTTATTTAAAGGATATACTTTCATATTGGTCCCACAGAAATTTCATCAAATCGGTAAAATAAGTAGTTTAGTTTCTTAGTCAAAATAACTGGAAGATTAAGATGTCATCCCGGTAGTCGGGTTTTTTTAAAGTATTATTATTTTAAAATTGTTTTGATTGCAAACCGCGGGCTAGTAGGTAGTATTATAAAAATAAAGTATTATGTTTAAAGTTATTGATGTTTGTTGTTGGCGTTTTAAGATATTGTGTTTTATCGTTTCCCAAGCCGCCTGCCAGGTGTTGGGAGGAGGCCTTCGTCCAGCAGTAGTCGCCTTCTGGGTGATAATGGTGTTTTATTGAACATCGTTTACCATCATGTGAGCTAACCTTGTGTGTTTGTGCTAATAAATTTTAGTAGTGGTAGGACTCTACTGCAGAGTCCGTCTGGGGAAGTACCACCATAGTACTATTATTTATTCTGTGGTACCACACCTTTGCCAGTTATTCAATCGACAAGCAGTAGTGTGCAAGCATTACTGTGTTCCGGTTTGAAGGGCAATGTTACCAGAGGTATGAAGAGATTTAACATCCAATATCTCAGGGTGACGAGCGCAGTGCACTGCGGCGCAGGATTGTGTTCGCAAGTTCACAATTCTAGCACCGCTACTGTTAGTGGCAGGCGTGACACTTACCACCAGGCGTACGTCTCGCTCATCTCGTCACTTGATTGCATTAAAAAAAATCAATCAAGCCAAACCACCACCACTGAAGTATGACCTACTAAACAAAACAAAATCAAAAGAATCATCAAAATCAATTAATTGTTGGCGGAGTAATCGCGTAACATATACATACAAAAAAAAACGAATTGATTTTGAAGTCTGGAGCTTTTGGAGCTACGATGCTACAGACAATATACACAGATACACCACACTTGTTACACCTCTATGTTCTTTTTTTAATTTTTTTTATAATTGCGTTTGCGTTTGACTGCCAACTCGTCTGATGTTAAACGAAGATGCAGTCTACGATGGAGCACGCTTGCCTAGAAGAAATCGATTCACTCTCGACTTGAAGATACCCAGATTATAATTATCGGGAAATACCGACTCAGGCAGTGCATTTCACTGTTTAGCAGTTCGCGTCGGGGCTAACAATAAAATGAAGAGCGTTTCCTGGTATGACCTAGAACAATAAAATATTCAAAATTCCAAACCAATCTAACAAAATATTCCAGTAAAAGACCTTTCCAAGACTATATTTGCAGGAATATCGTCAAGCAATGCATGACACGCAAACCTATAAACCCAGAGTAGCTATTCTGACGAGCTCTACATTGCTTTTGTCTCCTTCACTCAAATGTGAATCTCAGCGAGAGCGACAGGTCAATATAAAAATATCTATAGTCTGAGAATAACACCCGAGCCACAAGGTCCTATTTTGTTATTGCCTATCGTACGGAAAGGCAAAGTTTTTTCATGCGCATTTTTACTGCGGACTATATAAAATACGTAGGCTTGTGTTTTTATATATCATACAAATATTTGATGAGGGTCCAATTTTGCATGACAGCAGCGTAATGGTTTGGTCTATTAAGTCTTTATGGAGTCCTAGATTGGTATTTAATAAAAAGAACTCTCTTGTTTTCTTTTGACGTGGTTCCTGCCGGTAAGGCCGTGAAGCGTAATCGATCACAGGCGGTAGGGACTTTGACGTTTGACGGGTACTCAGGGAATGGGATAAAACTTTTCCATTTTCCTATTGATTTTCGATACCTATTGTTGAGTAGAGCGGTTTTGATTGATTGTAGTTGAGTACTTTTGGAGGAAAATTATTTGATTGTCTAAATCTGATATCATAACCACTTTTTTAATTCTTTGCACTTTAAAGGCATTAAAACTTCGAAGATCTTTACAATATAAATCTTGCTTCGGGCTAGTAATTTATAAAATATAAAATGAGTACCGTAAAAAACATCTTGTAACTTTTTTTATACAATGATCAGCGAAGGAGCAATCCTTTTATTTGACGGTAAGCTCACCGCCGCCTATGAATATTTACAACATCACCTATGGTGTCAAAGAATGTCAAATCCGGAGACATTTTAATAAAGCCTTTTTTAAATCCACTATGTCATAATTCTGCTGCAAGACCTACGCTGCAAAGATTTCTAAATGCGCGAGAGGAACGAGCGCTAAAACCGCATATCTGGGATTTCCAGATATTTCAATTGTTCAGATTATCTTACAATTTACATACTAATGTAAAATTATCTCTTTTTGTGGTAACAAGACGAGCTTGACGTTCGCCTGGTGGTAAGCATCAAGCCTGTCCTTATCACGTAGCAGTGCCAGAGTTGTAAACTTGCGAACAAAACGCTACTTACGCCGCACTACACAGCGCTTGTCACCTAGAGATATATTAGGTGTCAAATATCTTCATGTCCAGTAATTTCTCTTGTTTCACTGCTCTTTAAACCAAAACACAGTAATGCTTGCACACTACTGTTTGGAGGTTGAATAACTAGCAAATATTACCACTACCACCAGTCACACCATAGAAAACTGTCTTGTATATCATAATCATAATTTATTTATTGCGTAAACTGTACAGAATAAGGTGTTATAAAAATATTTCATACGAATATCTATATTTACCTGAGCGGCTGACACTGCCAGTGGTAGCTCCTCCATCCCACTCCTGGAACTCCTGCTCCCTCTGTCAGAGCTCTCATCATCAGAGTCTGACGTGTGGAAAGACAAGTTAGCGCTCCCAGCATTGGGATCGCTCAACCTTAGCTTGAGACAATCTCGACGCATGATTGCCTTGTTAATCCTTTGAAGTATTTAGAATTTTCTCAACAAAGTCTTCATTTTTATCGATATTGACTTACTTTATACCATTGTTTACTTTCACTAATTTAAAGCATTGCGACCTTTTGTGTCATGGCTTTGATTTTTGATTATCACTTAAGGTTTCTTCAAGTATCATTTCGCATTGTTCAGATGTCAGTTTGATTCTTGCTTTAAATTCTTGAGGCACTATCGTTGTTGTGTTTCTTTGATTTTTATTTCGTTTGTAACGTATAATACTTTAGTAGACTTAATACATTTTAGGCAGATCTCTCACTGTTCGATTTTTCTTTACATTAATGTTCATTACTTACATCATTTATTATTATGCATTTGGTTATATATAGACTAGATTATAATTTTATTTTGTACATGATATTGATAAAATACTGTTTTTATCTCTTTGGCGCATATGTTGTTTCTTATAGTTTTCTTCTTTCTTGGTTATAGCCTTAGTTAAGATTTTTTTAATACTTTTTTGTAACGTTTAGGTACATAAACTCGTATTTTCACTTTGGGGTTTCTTTTGATATTCTTTGGGAATGTTTGAGCTCACTAATTAAATTAAGAATATTTCTTTTAATAGCTTTGATTGCACTTAAAAACACTGTGAGGTTTTTTTTGGAAATCAGTTATTAAAGCGTTATCTTTTTTGATACTTTTGCATGGCATGACGGTCCATTAATTTTAATTATTTCGTAATGAACTCATTTAACGAAATGAAAGAATATTTACAAAGACTGTATAATTGCGTACGAAACATTGAGCGAAATTCGCCAATGCTATATTACTTATTAATTATCGTGGTAAGTAGATAGTCTAAAGACTGCACTTAGAACGAAGTAATTCGGCAGAGAATCAAAGTCCCCAACATATTATTATCTGAGCATTATAGCAAGCCTATAGAGGCAGCGAGTCGTTCGAACTGTCGTAGAACCGACGTATTCTACGGGTGATATTCCATAGTATGGTATGAACCGACGGTAACTGTCACTGAACCTAAAGGTAGAGAACACGAGTGTTTAAAAGTAGAGAAAACAAATCAGCATTCATTCTTAATGATGCTGGAAGAAAAAAGCTAAATTTAGTGTGAAGTGATGTGAATGAGACGCATACCGTCCAACAGTAAAATCAAACAGGCCGAATAAGATTAAAAAATAATAATTCACCAATAGAAGCTTTCATAATTCTAATGTCTCTAGATTTCCAGTGTATTTAGGAATTTAACTGGGTTGTCTGGGAAAAACGTCAACGTTGAAATTGTACCAAAGAGTTACTTTTTGGGTCAAATATAATCGTAACTGGACGAGGACGTGGCGTTACTGCTGAGAATTGTATATTTTAACAAGCGCGGCATACTTGAGTTTTCGAGAGAGCATCGTTCGTAGTCAATTGGAAAGGCGACTTAATATTTGGTGTGGCATTATTTTTACCCGACCACACAAAAAGAAAAGCTAATTAAATTAATAATGATGACATGAAGATGTAGAGAAAAAACTGGGTTCCCACCTTCTGTACCACCTCACAAATTATATTAAATCTGTGAGCCCATAAAAATGGGGTTCTCTGGTTCGATTTGGAATCTACATGAAGGAAGTCTAGGCCACCTAACTCTAACTCAAACTAACGGACTTGCTTTGGCAGCAAATACAAGTGATATATATTTGGTTTGGTTCGAGAAAGGATGAAGTTCTCTATACTGAAGTTTATATCTAGTAGTCGGAACAAGAAGTTATTTTTGATCCAGTTGTCCAAACCTAGGCCCATACCAATAAGCTCTTTGGAGTTTATGTACGATTTTTCATACCACTGGCTTTTCGGTGAAGGAAAACATCGTGAGGTATCCTGCGTACGTCCGGAGAAGAAATTTCAATGGCGTACGTGAATCCACCAACCCGCAACAGGGTGATTGTGGTGGATATTGAAAACCACCTTTCTAGGGTAGGCCTAAGTCCAGCAGTGGACATTTTTTTTGTCTCATAGAAATAATTACATAGCTCAATGTATAAACTGCCAAACTGCATAGCAGTTTGTAGGCAGACATTGACTCTCATATTCATTACTATTTACTACGAGTATGTACGAGTAGGTATAACTCAATATAATTATGTTAACTTATAGGTACATAGGTTATTTACATAGATATTCTATTTAACAGTAGTTTATTTAAGGAAAAAAAAACATTTTTAAATAGGTGGATTATGCTACATAATTACTTCTTACTAAGTAAGTTCGAACAGCAAGCTCTAGCATCAGTTTTATTAGTTTCATAATGAGAAGCATTTAGTACAACACTCCAAAACCGTCCAATCGATATTTCGAAGATGCGAAATCCTTCAAACGCACAGTTTCAATAGCAGTTCAATTCGAAGAGTCGCAATAAAGCAGGTTACACAAGTGCAGACAATGGCGCAGATTAAATAATAGTTGTCGAGTAATTATCCTGTTTTCGCCTTCGAGATTTATTTTTATTCACTTTGTAGTACCCTCAGTACGACTAGCCAATCCGCTCACAGTATTCAGCGCAGTAAAAAGGAAGAGTGGGGGTATCCCCACCCCTCCATCACGCTGTCGGCTCGGCGTCCGAGCGGACTCATTCCTTTGTGCGCACGCGCCACGACCGCAAGCAGTGAAAACTAAAAAGAATGCCTAAGCGACGATACCAAGAAACCGATGAAGAACGTTGGCTACGAAAAAAGAAGAAGTATGAATCTAAGCTTCGGAAAGGAAGAAAAAACTTAGTTTTTTATAGTGATGAAGAAGAACATCAAGTAGAAGGTTAGTAAAATTTTTAATGTTCGGTTGAAAAACGGCCCCTTATCTATGCCTCGAGTTAATGCGTGACATTGACCCACGGCAATTTATTTGCTCCGAGTTAATACGAGATATTAACCAGCAGCTAGTTTTTTTTGTCAATGATTTAATTTGAAGCAATATTTTATGTAACTACCCACATATATTTATTATATATTTTTATTTGCTTCTAGAAAACGAGGAAACAAGATCGTACTCGGATCAAGCAACAGCCGTCACAGATTGTGGCCTGGCATCGGACATGCTCCTACCAGTCGAGCCTTCGCCCTCGGAGTCCCATATGCCAGTCGAGCCTCTTGAAACCATTGAGCCCACTGTGTTGGAGCCTCTTACTGCATTAGACAGTACTACGAATCTGGACGTTGATCCGGAACTCCTCGAAGCCCTTGGAACATTAGAGGAAGAATCCGTGGAATGGGGTGAACCTGTTATTGAACATATTGCTATGCGCCTTAAGCCGTTATTGATTAATGGCGCTAAAAAGGAGGAGAAGGCAACCCTTACTAAAAAATACCCATTTCCTAAAAATGTTACTATGGCTAAAGCACCGACTCTAAACGCGGAGGTTAGCGCTATGCTGAGTGAATCAAGCCGAAACAGGGATAAACGCCTTCATTACAAACAAACTCAACTAGGAGCTGCGTTGAGTGCTGTCACTAAAGCTATGTCGTTTTTGCTATGCAAAGTCCCCAAAATCGCGGATATTTTAAGCATCTTATCCGATGCAAGCAAGTTGTTAGCGGACTCACACTTCCTGGAAACTGACACACGAAGATCTTTAATTACACCATTGATTGATAAAGAACTCGTTGATTCTTTCAAAGACCGCAAAAGAGACGATTATCTATTTGGAGAAAATCTTGGGGAATTAGTTAAAAATTCTCGAGGAATAAAAAAAACGGGGCAATTGATCCAGGCGTCGACGAGTAATTTAAACAACAAATGGCCTTCGTCTCGCGGCCGTCCGCAGAGGAACTATGCGAATCGAGGCGGAGGTCAACAGAAGCCGTACCGACGAGGTGCACATCACGGCCCGCCACAGGCGCCGCTACACCGCCAGCCGCAGTCGCAGGCGCCGTATGCGCCGTATCGCCGACGCCAGCCGCCCACCAGTGTTGTCACCGCACCGCGGACAGCAGCGCCGGCGCCCACACGGACGAACCCAGGGACACTTCCCTAAGCAACACGTCACCTTTACAGGTACATGCTGGCCGTTTAAAATATTTCATTCATGCCTGGTCTTCTATTTCAAACGATGATTTTATTTTAAATACAATTGCGGGTTACAAAATTCCTTTCATCGAAATACCCGTACAAAGTCCTAATACATACCCTAAACGCATTTTTTCTGACACAGAAAGTATGTCCATGCAATCAGAGATTACTCATCTATTAAAAATAGGAGCTATTACTAAATGTTCTTATGTCAAAGGCCAATATGTTTCAGATATCTTTCTTGTGCCTAAAAAAGACGGTGGATTTAGATTTATATTAAATCTTAAAAAACTCAACAAGTTTGTGTATTGTGATCATTTTAAAATGGAAGACATTAGAACTGCAACTAAACTTTTAACCAAAGATTCATTTATGGTGAATATCGACCTTAAAGAAGCGTATTTCTTATTACCAATACACAAAAGCCACCGACAGTATTTACGGTTTTATTTTAACGGAAATTTGTTCGAATTTTCTTGCCTCCCGTTTGGCCTATCCTCGGCACCTTATATTTTTACAAAAATACTTAACCCTGTAATTTCTGAGCTCAGATCTAAAGGTTTTCTGTCTGTACGGTACTTGGATGACATTTTGTGTATTGGAAATACATATGATAAGTGTATTGAGAATGCTAATCATACCATCGACATCCTAACTAAACTAGGATTTGTTATTAATTATACAAAGTCAACGTTAACTCCAAGTAAAAATTGTATATTTCTTGGCTTTGTGCTTAATTCAGGAAAGATGACGTTAGAATTACCTCAGAAGAAAAGGATGGGATATTTTAAAACGTGTTGAATCATTATCAAAACTAAAAACCATTTCGATTCGTGACTTCGCGCGTTTTTTAGGAAACTTAACAGCAGCTGCCCAGCTATACCGTACAGCTGGGTATACACAAAATCTTTCGAACGAGCCAAGTATTTAGCATTGTTAGACAACGGTGATAACTATGATGGGACACTAAACATTCCAAATAGTTTTTATGGTGACTTCGAATGGTGGAAAAATAACATACTCATTTCCAGTAACCCTATTCGACAAGGAAAATATGTTATGGAAATATATACCGACGCGTCCACTACAGGTTGGGGCGCAGCATTCGATAACGAAAGAACCGGCGGACATTGGTCAGCCGAAGAGCGAGTCAACCACATTAATTATTTGGAATTGTTAGCTGCATTTTTTGGATTAAGATCTTTTGCTAGTAATAAAAAAGATTGCGAAATTATCTTACGCATGGATAATACCACCGCCATCTCGTATGTAAATAGGATGGGTGGGGTTCAATACCCTCATTTGACAAGTATTTCTAAAGAAATTTGGCAATGGTGTGAAGACAGGAGAATTTACATTTTTGCATCATACGTAAAATCTTCACATAATACTGAAGCTGACTTTGAATCAAGGCGACTGAATATAGATACGGAGTGGGAACTTTCTGATAACATCTTTTCAAAAATCGTTAGACTATATGGCCAACCTGATATTGATCTATTTGCCACTCGCATTAACGCGAAATGCGACAAATATATTTCCTGGCGTAGAGATCCTTACGCATTTAATATAGATGCGTTCACTCTAGATTGGCAACCTTTCTTTTTCTACGCGTTCCCGCCTTTTTCTGTGATTTTGATAACTCTTAGTAAGATAATGAATGATGGTGCGACGGGTATTTTAATAGTACCATACTGGCCCTCACAGCCTTGGTTCCCGTTATTTAAATCCCTTTGCACAAAAGAGATTGTGATATTTCCCCCCAGTAACAATCTTCTTTCGTCCGTTTTCAGGAAAATACACCCGCTGCACCATCATCTTTCCCTGGCAGTGAGCGTTGTATCCGGCAGTCATTCCTACACCAAGGTATACCAGACTCCGCTGTAAACGTTATGATGTCATCACTAGCAACTAGTACAAAAACTCAATACTCGTCTAGTTTAAAAAAATGGTGGGAATATTGCACAGACAATCAAGTTGATTTTTTCAATATCTCAATTACTTCACTACTTGATTTTCTCAGTAAATGTTTAAGTTCGGGAGCGTCTTACGGAACGTTGAATAACCACCGCTCAGCAATATCCTTAATATCAACAAACTCTATAGGCCATGACTCGAGGATAAAAAGATTTTTTAAAGGTGTTTTTAAATTAAAACCAACTTTTCCTCGTTACAGTGTTACTTGGAATCCTAGTATTGTTTTAGAACACTTGTCTAAACTTTATCCAAATGAGTCATTAAGTTTAGAAAAGATTACAACGAAATGTACTATGTTATTGGCATTGGCGACAGGGCAACGAACTCAAACACTTTCACTAATAAAGTTACCCAACATTATAACATATGATGAACGAATAGTAATAACAATTACAGATTTAATCAAAACATCGGGTGCAGGTCGTGCACAACCGATAATCGACCTGCCCTACTTTCACAGCAACCCGAGTATTTGCCCTGCAGCCACTGTGATTGCTTATATGTCAGCAACAACCGCAAACCGATCTACATCTGAGACAAGATTGTTACTTACACATAAAAAACCTTACAAAGCTGCTTCATCGCAGACCATAGGCCGATGGATAAAGCAGACTTTGGAGGAAAGCGGTGTCGATACGAGTGTGTTCCGCCCACACAGCACCCGACACGCAGCGACATCGGCTGCGCTTCGTACCGGTGTCAATATTGACACGATTCGACGGTGTGCTGGATGGACGGGACACTCTACTGTCTTAGCAAATTTTTACAATAGGCCTATTGTAAATGAGAGTACAAATTTATTTAATAATATTATTACATGAATTGTGTTGATTGATACTTGATACTTGTTGTAATTTGATTGCTATATAATTATAAATATAGCCACAAAATAAAAACACTGTCTTTTAATTTTAACAACATTGATCTTATCACCTCGCTATTCTCTAAACATCTACAAAGTGAATAAAAATAAATCTCGAAGGCGAAAACAGGATAATTAGATGATCAAACGAACTTACCAAGTGAAGTTCGATCTGAATTATCCTGGTTTCGCTGAAGAGATTTAGGATCCCCCCCAACCCTTCTACACTTCATCCCTGGCTATTAATGACAATGTTGTCTCTTCTTACTCTGAATACAATGAGTCCGCTCGGACGCCGAGCCGACAGCGTGATGGAGGGGTGGGGACACCCCCACTCTTCCTTTTTACTGCGCTGAATACTGTGAGCGGATTGGCTAGTCGTACTGAGGGTACTACAAAGTGAATAAAAATAAATCTCTTCAGCGAAACCAGGATAATTCAGATCGAACTTCACTTGGTAAGTTCGTTTGATCATCTAAACAAAGGGCTTTTCTGAACTCTTGTGTAACAGCCTTACAGCCTGCAAGTGTCAGGTTGCGGACCCTGGGAACGAAAATGTTAATGTAATTTGTGGAACATTTCGCGGAGGGTTTTCGGGCGGAAAATTGGAGATAGAAAAACTGACAAGTGGAATGCTCATTGACATTGTCATTGAGATGAAAAATCTTCTATACCTGACATTGAAAAGAAAAAGAATGTATCGGAAACCATTATTGTTTTAGTCAATTGTGTTTTTAATACAGATGAGTCTGCGTTTGACTACCAACTCGCATATTGGTAAAATACAATGCGGTCTAAAATTAAACACACAACTAAGAAGATAATTCTAGCCAAGAAAAGATCTACAGCCTTACCTAAAATAATCTCGATTCTTTTAGTCACTGCTTAAACTTCTCTGTCTTGTTCTTGCATGTTACACTTCACGTCAGAGAGAAGATGGCAGAGCATCTTAAGCAGTGACTAAAAAAAGTTTTTTTAAGTAAGGCCCCTTGAGTCTATCTCTCAGGAAAGAGGGTAGCCGGCAACTTGTTCTTTTCCTTGTCAGTACGAATAAGAAACGTAGAGTCAAAGTATCGTGTACAAAGCATAAACTGGGGGGATTGGGGGGATTTGGGGGTAAAAAACGTGGTGAATGGAATGGTAAAAAACGTGGAGCGGGCGACCTCTAGTTTATCATAAATTGTATTTCAAAATCCATATTGAACTTTATTTCAGATAAAAATTATCCGTAGTGTACAATAATACGGTAAAATAAAAACTAAAAAATAATAATAATAATAATAAATATTTGGGTTTTCACCAAATTTTGACCCAAGGTCGGAGTCAACGTCATGTGTCTGTCGGCAGCAAGTATTAAAGTTTATACGTATAAAGGGAAGGCACGTAAAGAAGACATATTTTTTTTAACGAATCGAAACGCTTTCGTGACTGTAGGAGATAACTCCTGTTTTTGATCTGTATAACTATTATGCTATTAGAGTAGTTATGCAAGTACAACGAAATTACAAACAGAATATCGGAATCCGTAGTTATCACATTAACATTCCACAGATCATCGTCGGATTCCTGTCTGGCACCGCGGCACCTTACCTCGACCTTACGTCATCAGTTGGTTCCGTTCTCACTTTTATGCGGGAAATATGATTACTATTAGATATACTTACCTACATAACGCATTATTGACTGAACAGATAATTAATCCGCATCCAGATGCGTGGTTTTAGACATAAACTGAAGCCGAATTAAGGCCAAAGGGCGTAGATTACGTAAAAATGTCGTTACCCAAACATACACGATACGTCAGAAATTGTGCTTCACGTCGTGCTATTGCATTTGTAGTAAAAGGCTTGTCCAGTATGTACATATACGTCAATGGTTAAAACCTACAGTAAAGATGAGATGATAGCAAATTAATTTCATTTGGGTGTTTTTTTTGCCAAATATACCTAGACGACAGCATTAAAAAATAAAATGTTAATCTTGATCATTATTTCTTATTTGGTCATTTATTTGAAAACATTTATAAACAATATTTTTTTTTTATATATCTTGCTCTCTTTTTCATCGTTCTAGTATCTTTCTCTTTCTTAGTAAGTTTTTAAAAAAAATATGATATAGGCTTGCGTTTGACTGCCATCTCGTCTGATGATAAACGAAGATGCAGTATACGATGGAGCACGCTAGTCTAGAAGAAACCGATTCACACGCGACTTGAAGACACCAAGTATGAAGTATGTTAATAAATTATTTTTATTTATTTATTAATAAGTTATATTTTGTGTCAGGTTCAAGTAGCGAACTACGGTAGTTGAAAGTAGGTCTTATTTAAAATTAAATAGTTAAGTCTTTAATTATCGCAGTGTTGTTCTAAAATGTACTTTGCAAATGCGTCTATTTAACCTAATGACCGTTGAGTCACAGTCCTCTTGTTCTTGTACGAGTACAGACCTGGGCTTGTACAGTGTACACTGACGGAATCAATAGAGCCAACTTTAAAGGCTTTATTTCACATTCTACACTTACTAAGAATAATACTCGTACAGCCCTTACCTAATTAACTGCAATAAAAAAGACAGAGAAGCTATAACTAAAAAAATATTACTCCGGGGCCCGTGCTTTTGTCACTTATATTTTAAATATATATTTAAATTTTGTCAGCTGATAATAAACATACTTAATATAATAGTAGTTCTTGGCAAACTGAGATCTCGCGACTGCAATGTCTTCTTGCTTACAAAATTTCATAAAGATTGGAGCAACGGTGCCCAAGTTCACGTGGAACAAAAATCATACAAACATACAGACATACAAACATACAGTCATGCAAACATAAATACAAACGCCGATTTGCCCCAGTAGACTCTGAGACCTTCGCCCTTGGCTTCGGTTGGCCAATATAATATTTTAAAGCTGATTGCTCGATTAACAAAAATTTCGCAGGTGCCTCAAATTGAGCAAGTGCCCATGTGTAAGCACCAAAACATTTAACTTTTAGTGTTTGCGAGTACTAATCGATCGTTATGATAGCCTGGACTGACATCAGATCGACGTGATCTTTTATTTAGGCTCTAGATATGGATCCGGGGATCGATTTGACGGTCAGCTTGTCAGTGAAGGCTAATGTCTTGCTCGTGGATTACGCATTCATGAAGAATGTTTACAGAACCGTAATACGATGAAATATTGTATTGGTATCATAAGTGACGCAAAACCAGTAAGAAATATCTACAGGAACTATCTTCCACCACTTAATAGTACATTATGATACATGTGTGCTATGTTCTACTGCGTTCTGCTACGCTCTCGGCTTCCTTATCCATTCCATATATTCTATCTATATATATATATATATATTCCATAATAGCGCCTCTAGTGTAATGACTAATAATAGCACAAGAGTTCCATACGACTGTTTTCATCACACTTGCGAGGAAAAAACAAACTTTTTTGATAATAATCAACCACACAGCGAAATGGCGCCCAAACCAGCAATGCGCGCGCAGGTTGACATTTACTTCAGCGGCATAAGAACTCTTTGTTGGTATTACAAAAAAACTGTAAGTATTACCCGGCTATATTAAGAGTGTTTCGTATACATACGTCTAATTTCAGTCACGTACAAACTTGACTTTACCGGGTTATACCTATTATAGCACAAGTGCCGTAATGTAAAGTAAAAAGCACGCGTGTGTAATAGCTTGGATTATGAGCCTAAAACCGATGTAATAAGATCCAATTTACGAGCAAGTGTGATGAAAATTATATTATGGTACCTTTTTTACACAATGGCATTTTTTACGAGACAAGCGAGACGTTCGCCTGGTAGGCATCACGCCTGCCCATAACAGTAGCAGTGCCAGAATTGTTAGCTTGCGAGAATAGTTTGCTACGCCCATGGCTACGCACTACACTGCACTCATCACCTTATAAATGTCAAATTTCTTCATGCCCAGTAATTCATAATTTTACAATAGTCTAGTAATACAATGTGTAACAAAAAGGTTCAACAGTACTGAAGGGTATGTTCTCATCATTATGAACAACTTTTACTATAGGGCCAACGCTGAAATCGCGAAAAAAAAACAACTGTTCCATACATTTTGTCCAAGGTCAAAGAACTGTTTCTATGGAACAGCTGTTTGTTTTCGCGATTTCTAGGTTGGACCTATAGTAGAAGTGTGCATAGTGATGAGTACATACATACCCTTCAGTATTGTTGAACCTTTTTGTTACGCCTTGCACATGTGGATATTCATAGTAACTAAACAAGTAGTAGTGGATCAAACGTGAGTCACAGCTAGCGATATCCTAGTGAGTACCCAAACGCGTCAACGTACTCTCTTTTCGTGTGCGGGAAAGTCCCCAACGCCCTTGAGACGTCGCCGTTAGTAGGTTTCCATACGTAGATCCAAACAACCTGTGCCGTATGATGTGATTACACTGATATTGAACTACTTGGGCTGACTGGACTGCCCTAGTGTGCCCTGAAGGCCTCTGATATTGCTAAAAAGTATTTTATGATTCTATGAGATTCGTAGTTTTTTTCGGGATTTAAATAGTAGTTAAGTACTTTGCGCGATAGAATCCGGAACGAGGATATTCGCCAAAGAACCAAAGTTACAAGGTAAGGTAATAGTATGATATATATATAGACATAGCTCGCAAGGTTTGCAAGTTGAAGTGGCGCAGGGCAGGCCACATCGCTCGAAGAACTGACAACCTATGTCCCCATCGGTTGAAAGAAAGAAAGAAAGGTTCTTGAGTGGTGACCGCGAACCGGAAGACGCAGTGTAGGAAGGCCTCCCACTAGGTGGACCGACGACATTGTAAAAGTTGCGGGCAACCGGTGGATGCAAATGGCAGGTTGTCGTACAGTGTGGCGGTCTAAGAGGGAGGCCTTCGTTCAGCAGTGAACGTCTCCGGGCTGATGATGGTGATGATGTACTCATAATATTGTGAACAACTATTATTACGGAGACAACCACGAAAACGCAAAGAAAAAAACAGCTGTACCATACAAAATGTTTATTGACCTTGAACAAAATGTATGGAACAGCTGTTTTCTTTTTCGCGATTTCAATAAATTTTAATGGTAATATATGCTAATTAGCTGTTTCCTAACTTTTATCTTATTTTTTTCTTACTAAAATGGCTATTTTTTTTCTTAATGGCATAAGCCTTTATTAACTACAACCAACTACAAAGACTACTTAGCCTATTACCAAAAAAAAAACTGTGTCCAGACCGATGAAAGTCTAGAGACAATCCAAATGCTCAAACCCACTACCACAAATAAAATAGCTGACTTGGCTATAATATAAGAGATCACACAACTATTTACAGTGGAAGGATTACTAGAGACTTGTCAATTTTGTACGTTATATTATGTTACTGCTGGGAATTATATTAATATTACAAAAGACAGCCCGGAAAACGTTTAGAAATCATCTTAGAAATTGGCAAAAAACGCGTAGCACGTAAATGATAACAATACTTGAAAAGAGGTAGTAAAAATGTATTTGCCATTACCGCCCGTTATTGGCAACTACATTACTTACTGACCTAGTATTCATAAATGTTTCTAGTCTTTACGTGTTAATGTAGTACTCGTCGTGATTTTTATCCGACTAGGTACGCAGAAAGGAGGGATATGATTTTTGCACTCTATTTTTGTTTGTGTGTTGTACGAATCAAGAACAAGGTGAAGAGAGCTAAGTGCAAAATTATGATGAACACTAACACCAGTTAAATTAGATTCTTTTTTATTTTAACTAATAAACAAGACTCAAATTTTGCTTATGCGACATCAATCTTATTAAAATGTAACTTACGGTTAGGAAATTATTGTCAAATAATATTTTTTGTATAACCGCTCTATTTAATTGCTCTATATCTTGAAACTTGTAATGTGTGGGTTGGCTCTTTTCACCACCAAAGCGACGATAGCTATATGAAGTATTAATCGACACGTTTTACAATCTGCGAGCTATCTTACCCTATGGTATTATAAATAACGTCATAGTAAATATTATTATATGGCGGACTTTGTAACTTAAATTCGCAAATGAAAGAGTTGAAGCTCTTATCAGATAATATTATGTTTAATTTGTCTATGTGAAAAATGTGGCGTAGTGTAAGTTACAATTCAATGTGGCGTGGCGTACGCTACAATTAAATTTGTGCCGTAGCGTAAATTACTTTTAAAAATGTGGTATGGCGTAAGTTAAAATTAAAAATGTGGCAACCATGGCAGAGTTACAGTAAAAAATGTGGCGTAGCGTTAGCTACAGTTCAATTTGTGGCGTGGCGTTAGGTACGGTTAGAATTGCAGTGTCGCGTAGGCTACAAATAAATATTAGGCGTGGCGTAACGAAATAGTCGGTTTACAGTTGTCTAACCGATAAACTTTGCAAGATCCTCTAAAAAATTTCAGTAACAGCACAGCACATGTAAAACGAAATAATATATCATTGTATGTAAACACTCACTGAAAGGCCTTCCAAATGTATAATTTAGTAGGTACTCAATACATTTTTCGTGGTATTAGAACACTCTCACAGCTCACGATGCAACTCACTCGTCTCAGCTGAAACGTTACAAATGGCTCAGGATTTTTGACAAGGTTTCGTATGTTTCCAAGTGTATTTTTATTTTGTGGTTAAAATGTTTATTTTACAGTCGGAGTTATGCGCTAAACATGTAGTAAAATTTTGTTTTTTTTTTTGGATTTTCTTTGACCTATTTTCTTGGTATTTGGTTGGCCTTCTGAAGTGTCAATGCCTCCGAATCTCGAACAAGCAGTGTGCAAAGAAATTCTAGATTTATAAATTGATAAAAAAAAATGTTTACACACAACAAAACAAAACAACCAACACACACAATACAACATAAAACAATAAAAAACAAAAGACAATAATAGAAAATTCGACCTGAGCATTTTTTGCGCCACAATAATTCCTACAGTATAAATATAGTTTCCTACATCATTGGTTAAAAGTATTGTTATAATAGTGCAAAACCCTCGGAGGAACTAGCTCTTATAATCAAAGGTAAAACCCCATCTCGTATGTTTTATCTAACTAGTGATGTTACGGATAATAAGCGGTAAAACAAACAAACTAATACAGCAATACTTTGTAAACATAACAAAAAAAAACAATGACAGCCGCAAAAGGCTAATCGCTAAAATAATTTCTTCCAGACAACATTTGAATTCGATAGAATACAATAACAATTTCTTGGCACTATATAAAAGGACATTAGTGGAAAAGAGATTGTAGAAGCGAATCACTTCAGTAGTAGGTAACTTTGAAGTGACCATTAAACTGCCTATAAGTACCCATTTGTAGAATCAGATTAGTCTATATTTTAAAGTAAATTACAAAGGTACGTAGTATCAATTTGACGTACATGGTAAAAGAAAATTTCCCAAAGAAAATTCGAGAACTAATCTGAAAAATAATTGGTAGGTATAACCGCCAAACGTACTAAAATTAAACAAGACTCATCATCCAAAGAAAACATCGCAGATTACATTGATAACGTGAAATCGCCTAATGATTCCGAGAAAAGCCTGAAAATCGAGCAATACTCAGAGAAAATACCGCGCATTCCGAGAAAATCCATCTGAATTATCAATCCATAACAAATGCTTCCACTGAAACTCGAATTGTTTACATGCCAACATAGAACGCATCGATTGAACTTTGCATGTAATTACGGGAAAATACGCAAAAAGCACTTTTCTAGTCTTGTACGCCACGCGGCACGCGCCACGAAATTATACTTGAAACAGTAATATAGGACCGCCATGCCATAAAACACTATTTTTGTATCGTATTTGTAAACCATAGCACTCGATTCACCGTTTCATCACCACTGCACTATCGATCAGTCGAAATTAAGTCGCAAAATGAGACGTATTTTTGATCAGTTGAGGTCTTTTTTGATTATTTGTGAAATGTTTGGGGTAACGCGCCGATTTTCCGGAGCGTCGCGACGCCCACTGTTCACAGTGGCGCCGCGCACGGCACTGAATGGAAATCGTCTGGGCAACAGGAGTTTCCGACATCCCTGCGCTTTCTTTCACCTTTCCCTACTGAGAATAAGACTCAAATTTGCCTAATCGCGCTTTAAACCTGTGAAATGTACCTGAGGAGGATGTCCCCTTTTGTTCGAAATGCGCCTGTTCCGCTCGTTTAAGTGGATTGCGAGGCATTAAGTGAGGTATGGAGTTGGTAAGTTAGTTAATATTAACATTAATTACTAGACGCTTCATTAAAGTTCGATTAATTGAGGTGTCATTTAAAGTAAAGGGCATAATATTTTGTATTTGAATAACCTCGAGAATAATATATTATGTTAAGCTCTACTATGCTTTTATTTTGATAGGTGCTATTGCAGAGTCCACCTGGGGAAGTACCACACCTTTAACACTTATTCAACTGCCAAGCAGTAGTGTGCCAGCATTACTTTGTTTCGATTTGAAGGGCAATGTTACCAGAGAAATTACTGGGCATGAAGAGACATCTAATATCTCAGCGTGACGATTCGAGCGTAGTGCAGTGCAGCGCAGGATTTTATTCGCAAGTTCACAATTCTGGCATTGCTACAGCTATGGGCAGGCGTAATACTTACCGCCAGGCAATCGTCACTGAACTGTAAAAAAAAATATGAACAAAAATCATCAATATCACTTTACCTGG
The DNA here is from genome assembly GCA_905404285.2 of Erannis defoliaria. Lineage (NCBI taxonomy): Eukaryota > Metazoa > Arthropoda > Insecta > Lepidoptera > Geometridae > Erannis > Erannis defoliaria. The sequence continues at coordinate 14,564,253 of FR990066.1, forward strand.
TAGATATTTCTAGCTCTCTATCATCATCATCATTAACCCGGAGACGTCCACTGCTAAACGAAGGCCTCCCCCTTAGACCGCCACACTGTACGACAACCTGCCATTAGCATCCACCGGTTGCCCGCGAATTTTAAAATGTCGTCGGTCCACCTAGTGGGAGGCCTACCTACGCTGCGTCTTCCGGTTCGCGGTCGCCACTCAAGAACCTTTCTTCCCCATCCGGTCGTCAGTTCTTCGAGCGATGTGGCCTGCCCATGGCCACTTCAACTGGCAAACCTTGCGAGTTATTATGGTAGCTCTCTATCATCTCTATGTAATAATGTATAGATGGTGGAGTCTTTCTATACGTTTTTTTTTTCTTTTCCAGGTATGGTACCGCAGTATCAGCTATTCTAGCCAAGGATCATCACTGCGCTCTGGGTCGAACGTACTGCAGCTAGCGACATTACAAGGCTAATGAGACTCACAAAACTCAAAATCATGAGCGGTAATGCAGTTATGTCCTGCAGGCCTAGTGACATGACCTCTATTTTAGCTGTCATGAAAAAATAGGACAAGGCTATGGCTTTGTATAAGTCTGTCTCGTTTTCGCATGACATAATATAGATGACAAAACTTTAACGCGAGGCGCATGCTGGACTTTTTAAATTGTTACTCACTGTTCTGGGTTCCGATGCAACGAGATCATGAACAGATGTAATATCTCTTATAAGAACGATATACTTAGCGTTTTTTTAAATCATTATTAGTTACTCAAAAAAAATATTAATTTAATTAGTTACTTTGATTTTTATTAATTCGCCCTAAGAGGATGATGGGTTTAATAGCGCTTGACCGATTTTTCCGCATTATTCCGGGGTAAAATCTTATCCGTCCTTGTGATAAGCAATGCCGTTCTTTATAATTCACCGACCCGTTTTTAGTTGTGAATTGTTAACATTACCTATATATACATACATAATATGCAGGTAGAATATTCTTCTCTTTCTAGCGAATACATGTCCGAACTTTTGGGTCTATACCACTAGCCCCATAGGTGTTGTCCAGTGATGGGACAACTACCACTAATTTGACCCAGTAGTCCAATGGGAAAAGTGATATTGGTCCAATAGCGGGTGTTAGTTTGAACACCGTTATCCTTCTAGGATATCATTGTACTCATCATTATGAACAACTTTTACTATGGGGCCAATCCTGAAATCACGAGAAAAAAAACAGCTGTTCCATACATTTTGTCCAACATAGATGTACCTTTTTATATAGAACAGCTGTTTTTTTTCCGTGTTTTCGGGGTTGGCCCCATAGTAAGTAGTTCATAATGATGAGTACAATGATATCCTAGAAGGATAACGGTGTTCAAACTAACACCCTGTATAGTTAAGGAACAAAAAATAGCCTACTATTGTTCGTAGGGTAGCAGCTACGGTAACCGTATATTTTTCCGGGATAAAAATAGTACGTGTGTTAATACAGCTATCTTCATTGCAAGTTTCTCTCAAATCAGTTGAGTCGTTAAAACGTAAAGAACTTGCAGACATATGCACAAATTTTCGTATTTAGGATACTAGTTTGGTGAAGGTGATTATACAGAAATAGATTTGAGCTTTGTACATTGAAAATACGCAAGTAATAAATAGATAACTATGCGTTATGTACCTAATGGTACGAAAGACATTCATTTCTGGTACTTAGAGTATTCCTAGAAACGAACACTGCAATGCAGTATCTATTTGCGTATGTTGTGTGAGAATTGTTTATTAGTCTCCAACGTAATGGTAACAAACACTGAAGAGGCTTTGCCTTTTGTAAACAAAGTGAAATTAATTTTCAAATCTTTCTTTCGTCTGTTTGTAGGCATGTGTTTATTATATAACCTAGGTCTGCATTAGCTTTTATCCCCCTGCTGTGCGTAGTCTTCGAAGGGCACAAATCATCACATCAGCAACCATAATACGTCTACTAGGTACTAAATGAAGGCCTCTGAGCCCTTAATTAGGGGGTTTTCATAATCCCCACGCTTGACAGGCGGCTTGGGGATCGTAGAATGCTCACCACCGTTAATTGAGAGGATGCTGCTGCCTGTCCTCCGGTGGTTCTGGATGCAGTTTTAGAACATACCCAAGTCCAGATCCTTCGAAGAGCGATTGGACAAAACTCTACCACCTACGCCACTTCACTCTACGCTGGTTCGGTGCCAATTGGCGTATTCACATACGCCATTGAATTTATTTTCCGGACATATGCACGTTTCCTCACAATGATTTCCTTCACAGTAAAACCAGTGGTATGCAAATCCATAAATGAACTCCAAACAGCTCATTGGTTCGGGCTCGGGATTTGAACTCACAACCTAACTATTCCGAGTCTCCCAGAATCTCTTCAGAGTCACGGCTTTTACCTTCAAAGAGCGATCTCGGCGGAATTCCATCACATTTGTCCGGTGCTGGTTAGCGGACTCACATACGCCAATGAATTTCTTTTCCGAGCCTACGCAAGCTTCCTCATGATGTTTGCCTTTACCGAAAAGACTAGTATTCAAATTCCAAAAAACTTATTGATGCGGGCCCCGGGATTGATGCGGGCCCCGGGATTGACCCACGCCACGATCTTATATGCTACCAAACAGTCGACGTACACTGAGTCGATTCTTAAAGGAATGTTCCGTTTGCCTATTCTTACGATATAGCTTTGCACAATTCAATGGACTTATTATACAAATATGCCAATCGTTTCTTCCATATTCAGCAGTTCACTTGTGATCGTGGATATTGATTGTAAGCACGATGAATATTCAATTCCATTTCCATCTACTTGCGTTCCTCCACTCCGCTGGAAAGCTGCTTCATATCGAGGATAATTTTACTATCTCATCACTAGAAGTTTGAAATTTTCATTTGACTAGTTCCGATTAAATTTATGCTTACTTTTTTAATTTCTAGCTGGAGGAAATTTAATGTAATTTTGGTACTTAGTTAAGATTTGTATTAGGGTTCGAATCTTTATTATGTTCTTTCTTTTGTCAGTAGTGGTAGGACTCTGAGAGTCTCTCAGAGTTTGCCGGGGTAAGTACCACATCTTAGCGAGTTTCAACCGCCAAACAGTAATGTCAAGCAGTACTGTGTTTCGGTTTGAAGGGCAATGTTATCGTATCGTCACTTAATTTTGTTAGGACACTTAATTTTGTAGTGGTAGGACTCTACTGGAGAGTCTGCCTGGATAAGTACCACACCTTTGCTAGTTATTCAACCGCCAAGCAGTACTGTGCAAGCATTACTGTGTTAGGGTTTGAAGGGCAATGTTACCTGAGAAATTACTGGATATGAAAAGATTTAACATCTAATATCACTGGGTGACGAGCAGTGCGGCGCAGGATCTGTTAGTGGCAGGCGAGACACTTACCACCAAGCGAACGTCATGCTCGTCTCGTCACTTGATCGAATTAAAAAATATGCATTCAAAAAACATAATAATTATGCTAAATAGGTGATCAAAACTCCAAACATGGACACCAAGAGAAGTGATCTGTCGATAAGTGGGCACAAACCACAAGTAACGACATAATCAACCAGCAGAGTGTGAGGAACATGAGTGGAAGGGTTTGAATATTCATGGCGTCAACTCGAGTAGTCTTGATACAAGCTGACGGCCGCGCCGACTAGGTAGCTTCCAGGAGGAAAGGGGTTCTTTTACAATAACACAATACAATGACAATGACAATCTCTAACTGGTTGGCTCCTTAGGATTTGTTTCTATTACTATAGTGTTTAGGAGTTTATGGTATTTTTGAATAAGTAACAATAGAATAGAATAGTATTTTGTAAATATATTTTTTATATTATGTCAAATATTTAACAGTTAGAATAGGCTGACTGATGACTACTGATGACTGGTTTTTTTATTGTCTTATTAAAATGTGGCCCATAAATATAGCTGATTAATGAAAAGAAAATGAAAATTTGATCAAAAACAAGCAACTTATCAGCACTTTAATATCATACTAGACAGAGAGAAGAAACAGCAAATCGTGACGTCACTTCTCTGTACGCCATATAAATTCTATTCTGACAAGTAAGGCGTGACGTAGTTTTTTTTGTGGGAAAGGGACTGAGTTGGCTCTAACAAAAACTTTAAACGCTCATATATCAGAACATTAATAACCGATTTAAATTATTTTTTCAATAAACATACTATATTTACTTAAATTCTTCATCAAAGCTATTGGTTTCAACGATTTAAACACCAGTCATCTACCCTATTAGAATTCGAACATTTGCACGTCTGCACGTCGGCTGCAGTGTTCTTGAAACAATATTATGAAGATATTTATGTACTTAATTGTATTCTTGCAATTAAACGATTTGATTTGATTTGAATACTCTATTGCAACTATAGAGCCAACCCTGAAATCGCGAAAAAAGCAGCTGCTCATTAAAAACGAAGAAAAGTTTAGTGACACATTGTATGGAATTGTTTTTATTTTATTTTATTTATTGTAGTCTTGTCGTTTGACTGTCATCTTGCCTGATATTAAGCCAAGATGCAGTATACGGTGGTGCACGCTTGCCTAGAAGAAACCGATTCAAACGCTACTTGAAGACTAGATTCACTGAAGAGAGAAGTGAATAGAACGGAAATGTAACGGGCCGCGCTAGCCAGCATTAAGTGCAAATGCGCTTGATGACAATTCTACCAATATACATGTTATTAAACTGAGAATACTCAAAAAAAACAATTTAAATAGACGCGTAGGAAACCAAACCACATTGCATCGTAATTAGATCAACTTTAATCTGTTGCAAAATGACATTTCGAGCGTTTTACTTCAAATGCGCGAGCAATTATTGGCATTTTTTCGTCGTAGTTTCTATACAAATAAGTGTGAAACTGGCAACAGCGGTTTTCCATACAATTGCTTTAGAACATTGTTTTGACAGCTGTTCTAACCTAAGAAGTAGGGCTTTCGCTTTTCAGTGCCTAGGTTACTATCGGGAAAACCCCACTCGGGCAAGGCAATTCACTGTTTAGCAGTTCGAACTATGAAAGTAGAATCAAACCGTTTAGTACGAGCTTTTGGTACATCAACCATGAAACCGTGTCACTTTTTCGAGGTCCTGCTCTTCCTATAGAAGAATGGACAGGAGGGATTATGAATTAAGCAAATCCGAAGTTAATTGGTTTTCGCGATTTCAGGTAAAAGTTGTTCATAATGATGAGTATCTTTCATTTAAAGAAGAAAAAAGAAAGAAAAATCATTTATTTTGTAACATCATAAAACTGTACTGTGTGTGTGTTGTTTGTAACTGTGTGTAACACACACAGTTACTGTTGTTATTGTAAACTGTTGTTTAGTAATCTAAAACAAATTATTTGCAAATGTAAAGACTGTATTCTGTTTTGTGTATCAAATAAATAAATAAATAAATACAGAACTATATGTGAGCAAGTAAACTATATACAAGCAATTGTATGGAAAATCGCTGTTGCCAGTTTCACACTTATTTGTATAGAAACTACGACGAAAAAATGCCAATAATTGCTCGCGCATTTGAAATGTCTTGTTATAACACATAATGTATAATATACGTGTGCAAAGTCAGGCCGGGATACTAGTACCTCGACATAAACAGTCGCGAGATGGACTCCACAAAAGTTAGGCACAAGCTGCATAAAACACATCCATCATTGTTCCTCCCTTCCCGACAATTTGTGACACTAACAAATTATTTGCGATTATTAATAACGTTCGAAATAACCAATGCTCTCAATCATCCTAAGTTTATGAGGCGCAGAGACGCAGTTCCGTGCCAGTAAATAGTTGATTTGTTTCGCCAGATTTAGTGTTTCTGGTGTTAATTGACCGCGGCAAGCGATCTTAGAAAGGACCCGAACAAATCGCTATGCGCTTATATTTTGATAGAAGACATACTGCGATAAAAAAGTATTTTTTTTACATATTTTGACAGGTTGGTGGGGAGTTTGACGACCCCCTGCCGAAGTAAAGCAATAGTGCGGTCTAGGAACACGCTTACCTAGAAGAAACCCATTGACTCCAGATATGAAGACACCCATACTGTACCTACGTTACGGGAAACATAGTCAGACTCCGGCAGAGAGTACCATTACTTCGCTGTACGAATAAACAACGTTACACAAATTAGTCTATGTTTCCAACTCGGCACCATCTAGCTTCTAATTAGGCTAGAGTTACTAAGGCTTGAGCGGATCTATAATTTACTAGCTTTTACCTGTAGCTTCTACCGAGGAACGACATGTTCATCAGGATTATAATGTCAAACCAATCCAAAAATTACGTAGAATCGTTATTCTGTTGCAGCTCTGCGTGAAAGAAGGACAAACGAATCAATAAACATACTTTCGTATTTATAATAAGGCAGTAAAGATACTTATTTTGGACTCTATGTTTCTAATCCACAGAGGCCAAGGAGTGGAACAAGCTGACGTTTTCCCTGTTTCCTGCTGTCTGCTAAGTCTGCGTTTTTTATCTTCGTCCACATCGTCACATACCGTCAGACGAATTGGTGGTCTATAATATTATAAGTATATATTATAATATAATATTATAAGTATTATAAGTATAATATTATATAAGTAATGACTATAATATTATATGTAAAAATGTCTCTCTGCAGGCACGTGGTAGAATTCCACTAGAAAGCGTATCTACCAAGGTGCGGTATATTATATTCTACGACGAATTTGGGGTTGTTCCGTACTAACCCCATGTGTCTCATCCAATTTCTTATAGTATTATCGGCTCACCTCTCCAAAAAAAAAGCTTGTATTTCTTAAATCCTCCCAAATCAGATTTGTTATACTCGTATCTATAGTATTGGTTAACATTTTAGTACTCTACATCTACTTGGTAAGAGGACATTGGTTAAATAAAAAAAACTCCTCCTTTTTTGAAGTCGGTTAAAAACGTAAAATATAGCTTTTAAACAATAGTCAAAACTGAATTCTATGCATGCAATATCGTAAACTATACTCAACTAGAACCGCTAAAAATAGCTTAGCTATGTTTAACCTTTTACGATCGACTTGCAAGTTTGTAACTTGAAACTAAGTAAGTGTGCTTACTTATAGTGTCTTGAGCTTGAGTAAAATGCAATCAGAGTTGAGTAGGTACTAGGTACTTTAAAGCATAAAAGCTGTTACATAGTGTAAGTACACAGGGTAAGTATTTGCTTGCATTAGCTTAGTTTTGACTTTTACAAATATTATAATAGGGAAAGGAATTCTATTCTGTCCCTTTTTTCTTTCTCTTTTCACAACTGAACGACTAAACCAGTCTGACGGAATTATTTGGTTACATGGTTCTAGAGTTCATAACTGGAAAATTGAATACTTAACTGGGAAATCGAAGACAATTCCGCAGGAACTCGCAGGCTAATCATATATATAACTGTTCGGGATCGCGATCCGGATACGAGTTGTCAAAAATTTACACTTGTCACTGTCACTGCCAAAACTCATTTGACCCTGCAGGGCAGGACGAAACGCCAAAAAACCGACGGATTTGCATAACTTAATTAAGGAAATCAGTGCATTCGTTCGATAACGATAGCGAGAGAAATCCCTCCGTGATACCGTGAAGCTGTGACAGTGACAAGTGACAATTATACAACTCGTATCCGAATCGCGATCCCGAAAAGTTACATGATTAGCCTGCAGAAGGTGGACATTGCACACGTTTTTTTCGTATGACACTTAGGTACACTTAGGACATTTCCCATACGCAAGTGGCCTAGTGGTACATAATTCCCATACCTCCTTGTATGAACTAGGTCAAAATGTCACATGCCTTTACTTAAGATAAAAAACTAAAATGATTTCATTATCTAGTTACTTATTTCAAAACTTCGTATATTTGCTTCGGTTTAGCAAAATTATTATGGATTGACAACCTTCATCCGATCATCAGTCATAATAAGTCGGGCCTCGAACTCGCACTTGTCCTACACTAGGAACGATAAATATTCAATTTTACTGTTCCAATCCAAACCAACCAAACTCATCTCAAAGTAGCTTACTTCGTTGACTAATCCACCTACAAACTTGTGCACTGAGGAAACTACCTAGGTATACCTAGGGTTGCCAGAACTGAAGGTAAAATAAAGTTTAATGAGTTTTTACTCGATGGTACGATCTTTTTCAGGAGGTAGTTGTATAGTGGTAGGACTCTATTGCAGAGTCCGCCTGGTGCAGTAGCGCAGCTTTGCCAGTTATACTCCCGCCAAACAGAAGTATGCAAGCATCACTGTGTTTTAGATTATAGGGCAATGTTACCAGATAAATCACTGGGCCTGAATAGATTTGACGTCTAATATCTCAGGGTGAAGAGCGCAGAGCAGTGCGGCGCAGGATTTTGTTCACATTACTATCACTGCTACTGTTATGGGCAGCTGTGATGCTTATCAAGTTAACGTCTCGTCTCATCAATCCATTGCATTATAAAAACTCATATCTTTGGCGCGAGATTTCGTATTTTCCCCGCGACACCGAAAATCATATGGAAAAGCGGTAAATCTGGGCAAACCCCGGTCATCTGGCAACCCTACCCTAGCTGTAGAAGCACTTTATTCGACTGAGATTGAGGAAATAACTCCCTAACGACCTACATTGCAACTCGAACTAGCTCATACCTCGGCTATCATTTTGATGTTGTTAAGTTAGTGATTGAGGTGGCATGTCCCTATAAGTACTAGGTACACGAAATGCGCTATTCAGCACGGAATTAATTTTTTAAGACCAGTCAATTAGTGTATTTTATTTTTCTTATAATAAATACAGGCTTGCGTTTCGCAGCTCACTTTAACGACGTTAAGTGAAGATGCGGTCTACGATTGGAACACGCTTGTCTAGAATTAACCGATTCACTTGCGACTTTGTGTAAGATAAAAGATTGTATCTACCGGGAAATACCTACTCAGGAAGCGAATACCACTGTTTAGCAGTCCTCACAATAAAAGTGGAATCAAACCGTTTTGTTCGTGTTTTTGGAGTCTTCTAGCCGTTCGGTAGTAAAACGGGCAGGGTGGGACTACATCATGCAGTTCCGAATCACACTCGGAAATTATGTATCCTATACGTGTGGTGTGTCTATGTTATTTCTTTTTGTAGCCATTAATGGCATATCTATGTCAATATTTTTTATCATTATAATCCGCAGCAAATAATTTGGAAAATCTGGAAAAAAATCCTTATACTCCCCAAGTTTTGACTTGGTCTTCGCTGAAAGCTGAAACTCAAACCCGCCCTGCACGAGGCGTCCCACCGTCCGACGCGATATACCGGCTCCAGCGTGAGTCACGCGGCTGTTGATGCTGTAGGTAGGATGTTTGACTGACTGCCAACAATACTGGGTCATGAACACGCAGTTAAGTACTCGCAGTTAACTCACTCTACTGTTTGGATTGGATCGTGTAGCTTGTTTGGAACTTTTTTTAGAAGGCGCGGCAAACAAACTGACCGTTCTCCCATGGTAAACAGCAAAATGTATGGAATAACTCGGCGGATTGCAAACACGCAAAAGCTTCATATCCTTCAATGGATAAAAAAGTTACCAACACATTACTAAATGTTAGCCGTAGTAGTATCCCGGGGCCGATAGTAGTCAATGGTGTTCACATCGAAGTTGTTCAAGAGTATGTTTACTTAGGGCAAACCTTGCAGCTAGGTAAAAACAACTTTGAGAAGGAAACCAATAGAAGGATTTAGGTAGGATGGTCAGCATTTGCCAAGCTTCGTCAGGTTTTCACGTCACCCACACCACAACACCTCAAGACAAAAATCCATGATCAGTGTGTCCTACAGATCATGACTTTTGGTTCCGAAACGTAGACACTCACGGTGAAACTAGTCCACAAGTTCAATGTCGCTCAGCGACCTATTTATTGAGAGAGCTATACCCAGAGTTTCTTTGCGAGACAAAATTCGTAACGAAGTGATCCGACATTTAAAAAAATCACCGACGTAGCTCAAAGAATTAGTAAGCTAAAGCACAGAATAAATAATAGTACTACATAGCTGAAGTGGCAGTGTGCCGGCTACATTTCCCGAAAAACAGATAACCGTTGCGGAAGACGAGGTCTAGAGTGGGAACCGCGTTAAGGCAAACGTAATGTAGGAAACCTTGCAGCTAGGAGTGCGTGATGACCTGCGTAACGGCGCCTTAAAACGACAGGTGAAACTAGATGCAAAGAGTTGCCAACCGAGCTCGGAGGCGTAGTATATGTATTAGGTGAGGCCTATGTCCAGCGGTAAAGTTCTGTAAAAGTAAGTAAGTCCTGTTGTAAAGTTGCGGGCAACCGATGGATGCATATGGCAGGTTGTCGTACAGTGTGGCGGTCTAAGGGAGAGGCCTTCGTTCAGCAGTGGACATGTCCGGGCTGATGAGATGATGACGATGATGGCATTATTAAAACTAACAATGTAGGACTTTCGCCTTCATACCCTGTGAGGCCACTGTGACCTCAACCTGCACATAATTGGAGCTACAGACAGCCCCTTATGCCGTGGATGCCTACAAGATAACAAGACCGCTTGAACATATGCTTTTGCACTGTGAGGCCATAGGAAACATAAAAGTGAAACAGCACGCCTCAAGGAAACTCTACATCAATCCTCTACCATCGCACCTGGCGAAACAGGGGTGGAACAATTATGCAAGGGACCCGAGTGTCCTGGCCGGCATGGCTGGGTAGGATGACGAGCCAATGGCACCATACAAGTGGTGTCATTGGTGTCGATTCTTTCTACAGATGGTGCAGTCATGGATCTACGACGTAGGGAGCTAATCCAAAAGGGGAACTGCGCAATGCTCCGCCATTGCGCAGTAAGTAAGTAAGTGGATTGCATCATAATAGACTACGATAATTAAGCCCATACATCATTTTTTGTTTCTCCTCAATCAATTTAACACAGTGACTTTAACGCCGCGGGAGTCAGGTGTTATTAATATCTTTGTGGAAAGTAATATACTTGACATAAAATACATAATTAGTATTATTATAAATATATAATAAGAGACGCGGCGACACCGAGGTCATGTGAGCTCGTTTGGTTTAGGTATCCTGGTAGGTGGAATGCACAATACCTTCCGAGAGGAACGTCAGTGCAGGACTCATCATCCCTACTCAGAATTTGATAGTAAACTTACCGCCGCTAATTGACACCTGCAACATTAACGATATTATGCAGACTTTTTAACCATTTCAAACTTTAATATATTTTTATCGAATTTAACCGATTTCAATGTCAAATTTATAGATCCTTAGGAACGGCACCCGCGCTGCTGATATGTAGTCAGGAGTCGAGGCCCCAAAGGTTTGACAAACGAAAGCACATACTTCCTCCGTGTCGTTTGCCAACCTATATTTATGAAACGTTTTTAACGCGCTCCTTTGCGCTTTATTTCCCGGTGGACCCTACAAATACTTGTTTTGTCGAAAAAGCATTCTTCACATTTAGCGAAATAGATACAATAAAATTGATTTACTAATTGTTTAAAGTAATTGAAAATTCATTATTTATTTAAAGTGTTGAAATCAATGATAATTTCATATTATAATTATCTACTTACTAGTAAACATCATTATATGTTTTATATGAACAATTATGAATATAGACAATTGTTTAATTAAATTTGTATAGATAACTAGTTGACATGTAATTCGTTAATTTTAAGTAAAAAATCTGAATCTGAATAAGTTTGTCTGAACTTTATTTTGTATAGAATCAAGGGTGCTCCTTGTTCGTCACTCACCATGGGCATAGTATAGCTAGCAGCACCCACCATGAGGTGGACGCCTCACTCTGACCTAACGATTTATAATGGAGCCGTGATCTCACAAGCGCGTCACTCGACGCCCTGGAATAATTTATTACGACCTACACAGGAACTTTGACAATGCGTAGTGGGTTCATTTCCGTTGACAGAATAATAGATAATCATGAATAATATAAGTAAAGTTATAAGACTGTCTTAATGTTAAACTAGCGTCAGATTAAAATTAGTACTTCAACGATTTTTGAATCAGCAATTTTTTTTTATTGATTAATTCTATTATCTAAAATCGAAAAAATCCCTACAACTTCACGGATTAGTAATCTTTACTTCCTTTAAGTCGATTTGCGTTGTCGATGGTGACTAGATTGATGGTTCGCCACTTTGCATCCCTAGTGGCGCCACCTCTGCACGAAAGATCTCTACGGGGACGCGACGAAGATGGGGTACCTAACTTGTGTAAAATAGTTTATACAAATATTGTGGAACGTGGATTGCAAATGGATAAACAGAAGAAATCTATCAATACAACTCTTGGCATTTTTCAACCGACTTCAAAAAAGGAGGTTTACAATTCGACTGTATGTTTTTGAATGTATGTTACGCGATTACTCCGCCAATTATGAACTGATTTTGATGATTATATGGATGATGAGTTTGGTAGGTAATACTTCAGAAATGGTCCCATATAAATTTTATCGAAATCGGTTCAGTAGTTTGGTTTTTATATCAAAATTACTAGAAAATATGAAGATACCATCCAGGTATTCGAAGTTGAAGTCGGTTGTTTTTTTTTATCTTATAAGATTACGACAAAATAAACTGTTCAAGGTTGGCCCCATAGTAAAAATTGTTCATAATAATGAGTACGTACGTACCCTTCAGATTTACTTCAACATTTTGTTACATGTTGTATAATTAATATATTTATCTTCGGAAAGGCTAAGTAGCATGTATAGGTATCTACTAGCGTAAGTTTCCAAGCCTTTTATAAAATAGCCACCATACATTACAAATAGAGTCGTCAGAAGCTAGAAATAATTTATGACATGGGTCCGTCGTAACCTCGTAACGTTCGCGGGGACAGCACGCGGTGGTAGTGGCTTCATTTCCGTTCACCATAAGACAAACATGTTTTCCCGGCAAAAACATTTCTCGTAAATATAAAACTTCATAATGTTAAGCCATTTCATCTAACCGTGATTATACTATGATTATCTACCAGTTGGTAGATATTACGCTAAATTATAGTGTGGCAATGCAGGCTCCAAAATGAGTGGACTGTTTTCTGTAGTTGTCTAAAACATTGGTGCATCAAACAAGAGAAGGATGCAGATTTCACAGGACAACCCTTATACTTGGTCTTCCTAGGTCTATACTCCGATCCCGGGAGACGCCTGCGAGCCGTGCGGTACCTTCGTTACTCACACATTTGGGAATCTATTCACTTGGTACAACAGTTTTGGGGGCGAACTCAGAGGATATTTTTTTTAAACTAGGAAATGCACCAAATACTTAGTTAGCAAAGCTTAAATTAACATCTACCCTAGCGTCACCACTTAGAACATAAGAAATACACAGGTCGAAAAAATTGCACTTCCTAAACCGCAACCGTTCCCGCCTACATACCTAGTTTTATTCAATTACGTAATTACACCAAACTATATTTAAAACGTACTCAAAGACAAAACAAGTGACTCATAAACCGAGACAAGTTAAAAATGTTTCAGGGATCCTTGATCTCATTGAATTGTTTTACCGTTTTTAGAAGTTTCTTTGACATATCACGACGGCTTTCAAACGTCTCAGACTCGGAGACGTCCAAGGCTATAAAATAAACCTATTAACCTACAAGTTTAATAATAACTGGGTTGACTGTAAAGCTAGACTTACCTACTCACGCTTATATTTTTGTACAGATAGGTTAAGATTATTCATGGGATTTGTACCGTGATTAAGTTCAAAACAAGCTTCCGATACTTTACTAGTTAAAAACTCTCCTTATATTCATATTCATATTTATCGTACCTTACTCGTAGTCTTACGTGACCTAGTGGTGATACTTTTAAATATTTACGTGAAAATCTTGTCTCATCACCAATAATAACCAAAGATAAAGCCGAAAATTCTTATTCTAAATGATTGTAACTTCAATAAAGTTCCACAAAAGTTTATAAATATGATTATTGGCCCAATAAAACAGTAGAAAAGCAAAAGTCCTACTTCCTAGACTAACCCAGACAGTTGTAATAAAATGAATCCCCAATAATTATACGGAACTCTCATTTGTGTCCGCGACTCACTCAACACCGGTTTTCGATAGTTAACTCATTCACAAACGTAGGCAAGTAGGTACCGGCGTGTTACGCAATTGAAGAGAATTCCTTGGCAATGGCATAGATCAACAAAAAACTCTGAAATAGATAGTGCACCGCGGCCGCGTTATGGATACATCTGGAATAACTGGAGCTTCAGAACTTTGTTGCAGTTGGTTGAGAGAGAACACAGGTTGAAATCATTTAGAGCCAGGAAGCTAGTTTGCGTTACTTTGGGGGTGTTGCCAATTTCTTAGTAAATGACCTATTTTTTTTACCAATACCACAGATTATGGTATCATCATCATCATCAGCCCGGAGACGTCCACTGCTGAACGAAGGCCTCCCCCTTAGACCGCCACACTGTACGACAACCTGCCATTTGCATACACTGGTTGCCCGCGACTTTTACAATGTAGTCGGTCCACCTAGTGGGAAGCCTTCCCACGCTGCGTGTTCCGGTCGGCGGTCGCCACTCAAGAACCTTTCTTCCCCATCGGTTGTCAGTTCTTCGAGCGATGTGGCCTGCCCATTGCCACTTCAACTTGCAAACCTTGCGAGCTATGTCGGTAACTTTGGTTCTTTGGCGAATATCCTCGTTCCGGATTCTATCGCGCAAAGTAACTCCGAGCATAGCTCTCTCCATTGCCCGTTGCGTGACTCTAAGTTTCTCCAAAAGGCCAGCAGTTAAAGACCTCGTTTCAGTTCCATATGTCATCACTGGCAACACACACTGGTCGTATACCCTTGTCTTCAGACACTGCGGGATTTTGGACGAGAAGATATTACGCGTTTTTCGATTATGTTATACTATGATAATATAGGTAGTTATTAGTGGTATAAAAGCGAAACGTGACAATTAGAATCTCAAAAAACAAAGAACTTGGTATGGGTTTAGATCCAAACTAATGAGTTTTTTGAGTTTATGTGCGAATTTTCATATTACTGGCTTTTCAGTGAAGTAACCTACATATGTCCGAAGAAGTTAAATGGCTTATGTGACTCCACCAATCCGCAACTGGGCCAACGCAGCGTGGTGAATATGGGCCATTCGAGGCAGGCGCGGATACAGGGGGGGGGCAATGGGTGCAATTGCCCCCCCCTGACGCCATCATCAAAATTCCTCATAGAGACTTGTTTACAAGAATCGTTATTAACTCATTCCTAACTTATATTATCTAGAATAAGTACATCGATCGATCAATATTTTTTACTTTAATTTGCTGTTAAAAAACATCGCTAGTATGTTATTTTCATTTTTCACGAAGCACTTCGGCATTGCGTTCGCTTGTCAATCCGTGCGCGACTGAAATTCACCGAGTGCTTGGAATCTGTATAAGCACTGGTTATCTTTGGCCTTTTTGGCACGGCAATACAATATCTTTGGTTTTCTGATAGTTTATTTTGCATTGTGTGTTCTTATTGAATTTTTTTTAAACAGACATGCTGAATAGTTGTATTTTGCAAACTCGAAAACTTACGGAAACCGGAAAACTTTCTGTTATAGTTATGCTTTTTGTATTGAAAATTTAGGCTCGCCTTACATTCGCTAGAGGCGCTTGTTTTTTCTCCATACAAAAAAAAACAAGTATTGGAACGGGGTGCCCCTTGATACGCTGAAACTGTTTATTCCTAAAATTGTTTGGCGGAAATTGTTCGGCATAAATTTGTTTTGCATAATGGTATCTTAGCAGAAAGGTTTCTTCTTTGTATATGTTTTTAGGCATACTTATATTATTTGGCATGTATTATTTTGGCATTGATTTATTAGGCATAATATTGCTTGTATTGTTAATTGTCATAAAAAGCACTGGATTAGTTTTTCCCCCCGATTTGAGTTGGTTAGTTTTGTAATGGGTGACAGATCCGAATCAGAGCACCCCGTCTCCAACTAGTCTACTTCTAGTGTATATAAAAAGCGCGGGAGCCCACCCGGATTCAAATTTGAGTTGGTTAGGTTTGAACAGATCCGAATAAGAGCACCCCGACTCCACCTAGGCTTGTGATCCCTACCCCTAGAGTTTATATAAAAAGCGCGGGGGCCAGAAGCTCAAGGGAGGTCCTGAAGGGAGCAAGCCATACGTGTGGGTTAGGTTGGTATTTTTCGATGGAAATAGTTTTTTTTTTATATCTATGCTTTTTATTTATTAGGGATATTTGTAGTTATGCTTGTTTGATTTAGGTGATATATTTTTATGCTTTTTGATGATTATGGTGATAATTGCTATGCGTATAAACTTTATGCGCCAGGATTTATGCGGCTTGCTTTCTATGCGTAAAGTTGTAATGCTAATCGTCATTATGACATTTGTTTTTCTGCGTTGGTATATGGACCCTTCATGGGTGCCCCTTGATACGCAGACACTTTTTATTCCTAAAATTACTGTAAAATTGTTTAGCGGAAATTGTTCGCCAAACATTTGTTTTGCATAATGGTATCTTAGTAGAAAGGTTTCTTTGGAGTTTATGGTTTTAAGGCATACTTATTGTTAGGCCTTAAATTATTTAGCATGTTATTAGTTTGGCTTTTATTGATATTAGGCATAATATTGCTTGTATTGTTAATTGTCATAATAGCAATGGGTTAGTTTTTTCACCCCGATTTGAGTTGGTTAGGTTTGAAATGAGTGACAGATCCGAATCAGAGCACCCCGACTCCACCTAGTCTTGTGGTCCCTACCATTAGAGTGTACATAAAAAGCATGGGAGCCAGAAGCTCAAGGGAGGTCCTGAAGGGAGCGAGCCATACGTGTGGGTTAGGTTGGTATTTTTTGATCGAAATAGTTTGTTTTATGGTTTTGTGATATTTATGCTTTTTAATAATTAGGGATATTTGTAGTTATGTTCGTTTGATTTAGGCGACGTATTTTTATGCTTTTTGATGATTATGGTGATAATTGCTATGCGTATAAACTTAATGCGCAAGGATTTATGCGGCTTGCTTTTTATACGTAATGATTTTTCTGCGTAAAGTTGTAATACTAATCGTCATTATGACATTTGTTTTTCTGCGTTGGTATATGGACCCCCGTTTCATGGTTGATATTCCAAAAACACGCACAAAACGGGTTGATTCCACCCTTATTTTGCGAATTGCTAAAAAGTATTCATTCTTAAAGTCGCGAGTGAATCGGTTTCTTCTAGGCAAGCGTGCAAAACCGTAGACTGCACTTCGCTTAACATCAGAAGAGATAGCAGTCATTGCCATTGCAAGCTAATATTGAAATAAAATAGTATATTACTCACCTAGGGAGCAAAAGTAAAGAATGTCTGAGACCACATGTAAATGTCTCCCGAGGCCAATCCGAGGGTGACATACATGAGATCTGAGGCTTCTTTATGTGCTCCTTTGGTGTGTATACGATTTTACGTGTTGCTGTGGGGAGGAAGTGGTTTCTTTCGCTCCGCGTAGCGGGGCTTAAGTAGCTACTTTAGCCCTGCAGGCACGAACAATAATACAAGTACTATAATAAAAGTATTATTATTTTTATTTATAACGAATTTTCTGGAAGAAAATATCACACATAAATTGCCCCCCCCTCAACAAAATCCTGGATCCGCGCCTGATTCGAGGTTAGGCCTAAGTCTATCAGTAGACTATTAAAAGGCTGAATATGATAAGTTGCTACCGACTAGGACTAGGATAATATAGTTAGTGCTTGAAAAAACTGGAACAACACTTATCAAACTTATCAACTTATCTAGCTCTAAATAACAGGTACCAAACCAAATATCAATATATGGAATTTAAAAAAAAAAGGCGAAGTTACTCTGTGGCGTTTTTACAAAAAGCCTACTACCTATATCAGATTCATATTTATTGAACGATGTATTTTACAAGTCAAGAGTATTTTTATAATTAGTAACAATTTATATAATTACACATTAAAAAAAACTTATATTTATATTATATGCCATCTTTATTTAGTTTTTATTATATCGTATAATATGCTCGCATATTTCCAAAACAATTACCGACAGACAATAAATTTCATAATTTTCTTATATTATGAGTTTTACCAATAATAAATACCAGTAAAAAGTGAAAGATTTATCTCTATTTCGTGTCTAAAATAACGCATAACTCGTTCCTCATAAACTAAAAATAAACCAAGATAAATACGAACTTAAAACTATGCTATTTCTGGCCTACCGTCTAGTTTGACGTATGACGGCACATGATTTGAATAGCTTGATAGCATTTAGACAAATCCAGTAATCGTCATATACCAGAGAGGCCAGAATCAAATTACTAACGGGAAGTCATTGAGATAATATCTACTCAAAGCAGGAAGTCTATTAAGCTCTCAGAACCCTATAGTTGGATTGGAAAAATCTAAGGAATTTTCTAATCACAAGACCATGCAAATTTAGTATTGAAAATAAAGCATCTGAAGAAGTGCTAAGTAAGTAAAAAGCCTTTATTAAATAAAACAAAATCTGACTACGTAAATTAAAAAAAAACAAATGAATTGTCTATCTGTAGACCAATTACACATGTAGAGACATTACGTTAAATTGTCGATATGCTTATAATTTGGGGCAAATTACATTAACACAATATGATACAATCAAGCGTGGGGATTATGGCAACCCCTCCCTATTAAGGAGGAGGCCTTCGTCCAGCAGTGGACGTCTTCTGGCTGATTAGTGATACAATTAATGTGCTATGTTGGTAATTACACTCGAGACGTTATTATGCGCTCGAGCTGCAAGCAAGCGCGATATGGGATCCGAGAGTGTAATGACCAATGCACACTCGTTTCATACGACGTTTTTCATCTCACTTACGAGGAAAAACAAATTTGTTTTTGCTCGCAAGTTTTTGATAATAATCAACCGCACAGCGAAAACGTTAACAAATATTTTGTTTAGCCGCATTAAAACTCTTTGTTGGTATTACAAAAACAGCTGCATTACACGGTTAAATTAAGAATGTTTCGTACACATACATACATAACTTCCACAGTGGTACAAACTTAACTGAACGGGATATAAAACTCAACAATCAATCTCAATTCGTATTCCACCGCCACCGCTTATGATGCTCACTTTACACCTTTGTTCTGAGCAAAGGAGTACGCTGAAAACCAGCCCTGCGTGACCCTCTGGGACCACGCAGCACAGCGCTGAGCGTACCCCTATTGCCAAACAACGACTGTTTTGTTTTATTTTAGTGTTGTTACTCGTGTTTTTGGCAATAAATATTTTCTTATTCTTTTTCATATTTCAATAAAACACAAATGCTGTACCTAATATATATGAGCGTAAAGCCGATTTAGTAAGATCCACGTTACGTTACGAGCAAGCGTTGAAAAATATATAACTACTCTGAACTTCACTGTACTCTACGTATAATTATGATAATAATAAAAAATACGTTTTATTGTTTTAGTAATACATTGACACGCTTCGGGAAAGTAAGAAAACAGAGCACTTAAGTGACTTTTATAAAGTGAAGTAGATAATCGCGATTTAGCAGCAATTTTAACGCAACGTGGCAACACTGCATCCTTGACCTTGATTCTTTCTGAAGAGCCTTTAGTTGACCTTTAGTGTTATCGTTTGTTCAATTATCACGTTTTTGATGCTGTATTTTGTTATTTTAAACAAAATGACGTTTTGAATGCGACTCCAAAGCAATCCTTTTCTATAAATACCTTGTTGTTTTGTTGTATTATAAATCGTGTTTATAAGTTTCGCTTCATAATAAACTTATGATAGTGAGACAGTTAGCTATCTTTACGCTACTTACTGCGATGTAAAATTGGATAACCTTGATTAGGTTGAACGTAAAACTACCACAATTACCAGCTTTTTAGTGTCAGTTTTATATTACAGTGGTGTCGATTCTGTTGCAACGCTCACTACACTAAACTAATCTGACAGCACTAAAATTATACGCGTCTCATTTCATTTCAATAAGTTAGAAAATGATGTCAAAAGGTTTAGTCCTGTCAAATTATGTTTAGTTTAGTGAGTGGTTCAACAGAATCGACACCAATATCTTCTTTCTTTCTTCCCCTTTTTTCAATATAATTTTAACCTCCAGTTTCATAATCATCATCATCATTAGCCCGGAGACGTCCATTGCTGAACGAAGGCCTCCCCCTTAGACCGCCACACTGTACGACAACCTGCCATTTGCATCCACCGGTTGCCCGCGACTTTTACAATGTAGTCGGTCCACCTAGTGGGAAGCCTTCCCACGCTGCGTCTTCCGGTCGGCGGTCGGCACTCAAGAACCTTTCTTCCTCATCGGTTATCAGTTCTTCGAGCGATGTAGCCTGCCCATTGCCACTTCAACTTGCAAACGCTATGGCGGCGACTTTGGTTCTTTGGCGAATATCCTCGTTCCGCGCAAAGTAACTCCGAGCATAGCTCTCATATCTCTATTGCCCGTTGTATGACTCTGAGTTTCTCCAAAAGGCCAGCAGTTAAAGACCACGTTTCAGTTCCCTATGTCATCACTGGCAAAACACACTGGTCGTAGACCCTTGTCTTCAGACACTGAGGGATTTTGGACGAGAAGATATTACGCAATTTCCCGAACGCTGCCCATCCAAGTTGGTCGGGCGACCTCTTTATCGAAGTTGGCCCTACCTACCTGAACAATATGTCCAAGGTAGTTGTAGTGGTCAACAACTTCGAGAGTATGTTCCCAACAACAATCGGTACGGGTACAACGTGGACACAACCTGCAGTTTGCACAACTTTAAATACTTATCACGGGTTACCGTTAAATCGCCACAAAGTAAATTTGGCACTCCTATATATAAAATTATTGTATATTCCATACAAACATAACATACATTTAAAAAAAAAAAAAAAAACATAGAAATACCATAAGTGTGGAATCACTTCATACAAAAATATTCAAAATAACATACATCAATATGTAAACTTGCGACAAGCAATACATGTGTAAATTCTTCGCAGGTATGTTAAGGTGTTAAGGTTATTGTTAATTCGTCACATGTCTCCATTTGGCAAAAAGTTTTTATACCTACATTTTAATAGGTACCTACACTCTTTTTCAACATAAATAAATTTATGAAATCGACCGAGGAAGCAAACGTATTCGTTAATATACTTAACTGCGAGTGTATCATTTTCGCAATTGTTACATACGCCTACTAGACTAGAGTATACTACTAGAGAGACGTATGGGACTATTGCCACAACAATATTTGCGTATTTTCCCCCACGGAACTTTGGAATGGAACTTCTGCGAGTGTACCCATAAAAACTATCAATACTAACACTGCATAATAGTTATGAAAGTTCTTAGTTTAGTGAAGTTACTAAGAATATCATTAACAATAATAATAATAATGCTTTATTTAGCGCAAAAAATGACAATGGTTTAGTATACATACAATTTCGATTCAAACAAATTTTCATTCATAAAACTGGGCATATACTAAATCCTATTTTTAGGTAGGTACCGACTAAAAAACTTGTTTAGATCAAAAATATATTTTTGCTGAATCTTAGTAATGCTATTCTCAGCAATTTCACTGCTGCCATTTTTCATAACTATATTGACTATAAATATAATTAAATTTAAAATGCTGAGACGCGCGACCGAGATATAATAGCGGCGTGTGGTGATCTCGGGCCTAAGTAAGTGCGGGTCGAGGTCATATAGTGCTATAAGGTATATTTTTTGTCTATCGTTGAAATCTCACGCCCATTCTCATACGTACTAAGTACAATAAGTACTGATCGTAGAGGCGTAGTGGTAGGTAGGTGTTGTCCACAATATTGTTCAAATTGCTCGGTAAGTCACGATGACCGCACCCACGGCCCACCCGCTGGCGGGGCCCTAAAATGCCGCAAGCCAGTCAGAGACGTACAATAGGCATTACATTACTACAGGCGTACAATTTTGGTAATGAAAATTATGGATAATTCGTAAATTCTGCACCACGCGGCGCACCGATTCAATTCAAACCTAAGAAGTTGTGCTTCAAGCATGATGTCTGTCAAACCGACCCATCAATCAACAAAAAAAACGAAAGGAAGGTAAAAGCTAAAAGTTTACATAAAGACTTGGGAGATTTAGGTTGATTGGTTACTAAATTCGTGCACAGAAGAAGGTTTAGAAGAAACTAGAGGTTTAGATATCTGCGAATACTTTTCTGTCCAGCTAGGGCAAAGTTTAACTAAATCTCCCTAAGCATATAAACTGAGCATATTTTCTTCCTTTACTTTAGTTTAGAAATATGTTCGTTCACTATTTCATTATTGTTAAAAGCTACAGTAAACGAAAACATTTCATTTTCGGTATTTTTCCATAAGTACGGTGTATCTATTTCCATTAGTTTTTCCCGATGCGAAATAAGTCCATTCACTTGATTGATTCGAATCAATATTATACAATTCAAGTGCTTTCTTTAAACACTCCAATAAAAAAAACATTATTTTCTTCTCTAATAACCAGTACCGTCCAGAGCTCGTGCTCAGGGCCCCCCATCCGCAGGGGGCCCCGATGGGCCGACGATTTTCTCTCATTTATTCTCAAAACAGCCCGGGTCAAAAATAAATCTAACTATTGTCTTAAAATTTCAGTCAAAATTATGTCGATTGCAAGCGGGTCCAGCTGACCGAATACTCTTTTATTTAACCAAATTAAGACAAAATGAAGTCAAACTTTGCCTTTTTTTAGAAGTATAAAATTTCCATATCAATTGACTTCATTTTGACTTATTTGGATTAGTTAGAATCGATTTAAGGCAATAAAAGTCAGTAGTAAAAGCCCCAGCATAGTTTAAGACTGCCATGTTTTACAACGAAACAGCATCCATTTAAAATATTCTATACTACACGCTTTGATTCGCATACCAGTTCACTTGGCAACGGATCCTAAAGCTGTTTTTATATATTTGACACATCACAGTCGGGCGTTTGTCACTTATTTAAATAATATCCCTACGTAATTCAATTACGCGAGTATTGCTCCGAGTGACAGTTTGCGGGGATTGATGGACGCCATACAGTCTGCTGTATCTCCATCACTGTATGGTATTCTGGTAGTTGGTCGACAACGTAACGAGCAAAATACTATTTTAAACTATCAAGATTATTATTTACTGATATAATTATAATAAAAGCAGTACATAGCGTTACTTGATGATTAGGCTAAATATTTGAACTTTTAAATAGTCCACTCCGGAACTTCTTTAGTCGTACTCTCTAAGGACGATTGGTAGTTGGTTGGGCGCATTGTAAAAACGCAAATGCAATTACTTGTAAAGAAGGTAAACCAATAGTTTAAGTATCTTAACAATATGAGCTATTTTCCAAATATGACAAAAAAAAAGTAGTTTCTTTCAACTCGATGGATAGCTCAGACTTACGTGCCAGTCAAAAACAGCATAATATTTTTGATAATGAGGCAGATGAAATAAAATAAAATCTTGACAATGATAGCCACGTCTGCTCTGCGTAAAGTCAGAGCCATCTACAATGAGCTTCTTTAATTGCCTGTCAGAAAATCTATCCCATTGATAGAAGATCCATTGATAGAAAATCGGGAAAGTTATATTTCAATAATGTTAAATGAGAATCAAATAAAATAAATAAATTTTCCGCGTTTATATTACTGAAGCATTAGAGCTTACCACATTAAACTACATGACTAAGTACAACCTACAACCTTACAACCTCTGAAACAGAGGTTGTAGGTTGGTTGGTTGGTAGTTTCTGATATAGATGACAACAGAGATGATGAGACTTACCATCAAATATCTCAAAGTTTTGTAATGAGTACACACAATGATACCGTGGACTTTATTCTTTTCCTCGCAGTTCTGGGTACCACTGCAAATAAGCGTTATCACGATATCTTTTCGATTGTTGTCTCAACAATTTGTTACTATTAAACTCTACTTAATCAGAAGTTTTAGGACAGGCGTGGGTGGGCTACTTGTATTATTTAAAACTATTACTGTGTTTGATAAAAAAAACGAATTATTTTAATCTAATTAATAAACAGACCAGTGTGCAGGTTTACACTAGTTGAAAGAAATTGTGGCGAATTAACTATACAAAAATAGGGCTGGGACGAGTTTATACATATTTATTATGTGTGGCGAACTAACTTCGGGCGAGTATACAATGAGCCGTAAAGATGTTCTCAAAATTATTGATAAACAGGTAAAAAAAATAGAGTTACTTTTATAATTGTTTTGAGAACCGTTTATACCTATTAGCAACGACGATAAATCGTCGTCGTTATTAGGCATTCTCGACGGAGCGCCATTTTAGTTCCACACTTTCAACAATACCAAACGGTACTATATAAAACGGTGAATTAATAATAATGCAACAATTAAGCCGAAGTTAAATCAATGCGTACTAATGATGTTTAGACACTATTATTGTTGAGCCAATCACATTCGAAAACATTAGTGATCTTTTGTTGTGGTGTCTTTTTAAAGGTGTCATTCCAATCATAACTCGAATTTAAACCTTACCAATTCCATTATAAAGTACAAAATTAATAGCGTACCAAGCTGTTTTTTGTCAAAATAGTAGATGTCCATATTGATTGTAATGAGTTTCAGTGCTGTGATAAAGAATTTAAAACTTATTAATGAGAGGGAAAGGCTTATTTTCATTTAGCAAGTACATATAGAGGCTTATAAAGTACCAAGTGATTGTGCAGAAACAACAAAAAGATGCTAATGCCGATTGTGCTTACCGAAAATTTAATTAAATGAGTTGAAAACTTTCCGAGATTTTTAGGGTTCCGTTGCCAACTAAAAACGCCAATTAATAAATTAATACCTCCCTAAGAAGGTATAGTGATATTTACCGCCCGCATTTTGAATCATCAATGACCCACTTACTGAGCGTTAGTGATGAAAAAAATTATATATTCAACATAATTCACATTCACAAACTTTTTGTTCCTATGTTTTTTATCCGAACTAGTTGCCGGCTTCCTTGTTTCCTGAGAGATATAATCTAGTTATTTTCAAGGTCACAGTGAATATGTATCTTCTAAGTGTGCATGCTTCGTCTTCGACCAGACTCAAACGCACGACAATACGCAAACTTCTTTGCGATAAAAAAATATTATGTGGTTTCAAATAATATTTTCCTGAATCCCGCCCCAATTTTTTATTAATACGAATCCAAAATACATTTTGATTTTATTGTAAGCCGGTTATGAAAGCGTTTTCGTGAATAAAAAAACACAATAATTGAATAACGAAGTTATTTAGGTTACTAAAACAATAAATTGTTTCAGAAATACCTCACAAATTACAATTAGCATTGTACTCAAAGAACTCTTATTCCAAAATAATATAACTACGGAACCCTGCGATGAGTAGCAGCACGCACTTGACAAATTTTCTTAAGAGCGATGATTGTCTAGAAAAGTACTTACAAGGGATTGTCTGAGACGTCAGAAGCAGCTAGGGCAATTAGGGCTTAGATAGCCGGTTTATAAATATCATTGTGGAGAGAAACCTCTTAAGTTTTAAATACAGTTAAGCAAAAAAAATATGTTGTTGTATCTAGGTAATATTCTTATAATTTAATAATCTTTGGCGTAGAAATACCTCAATTTTATCTCTCTTCCAACCCTTTGGCCGTAGCATAAAGAATAAAAAATAACCGTGGTGACGTCTTTACTTTGGACGTCACGGCGGCTATTTTCTCTCTGCTCTCTCTACTCTAGGACCTAAAGTTTCCCCTGGCCTTAGAATGTACTTCAATGGCAACGAACAAGACCAAAAAAATTATTATTTGACTTTTCTTATGTACTTCAAAACAGATAAGTATTCGATTGCTTAAAAGATAATAACAGAGAAGTACTTAGGTACTTACTGTTTCCTTTTTTTAAATTCACTTACTATTACTAGAAATTTGTCAACAAATAAACTATAAAAAAACAGTTATGGGACCACCTCGAAAGTATGCCCTCTCAAAATATAAAAGATTATTGCTTAAACAAAAAAACAATTTTCAAAATCGGTCCATTGACGGAGAAATCGGTGAAAATACAAAAAAAAACATACAGTCGAACCTTGGAGGATCTAGCTCTCTCTCTCTCTCAAAGAGTCGAACAGAACCTCCGAAGTAGAAGTAGAACCTCCTTTGGTGGAAGCGTGAAAAGTGTGGAAGACTACGTATTATAAGGTGGATGTATGAAGAAGCCGCTGCGACAGCTAAACATGCAGACAGCAACTCGGCCGCAGCATCCACGGCGCTGCGGCTACCGGACTTGGCTGCCGGCCAGACACATTTCCGTCCAGGGAACTTATTCTTGTGATATGCGATATTTTAAGTGATATTCCAGTGATAGGAAAAGACCAATAGCTGGCAAAGACGTGATAGTATTTTCTAGGAAGTACCAATTTTCAAAAAATCTATATTTTGGACTAAATTAAGATAAATTTTATACAACAATAGGATCCACTAACTTCGTATTGTTAATACCATACTAACGTACCTGGTATAATATCAACTTTATAGGTACAATTTTATGACGCTTACACACTAAGATAAACGAGTATACAACTTGTAGATTTATAAATAATACACTTTTAAAAAACCGACTTCAACTTCGAATAACTGGATGACATCTTCATGTTTTCTAGTAATTTTGGTTTAAAAACCAAACTGATTTCGATAAAATTTATATGCGATATTTATAGGGGACCACCTCTGAAGTATTACCTACCAAACAAAAAAAGAATCATCAAAATCATTTTATAATTGGCGGAGTAATCGCGTAACATACATACAAAAAAAAAGAGAAAAAGGAGGAGAACCTCCTTTTTTGAAGTCGGTTGAAAAGAGTTTAATTTTTTTTCCTTGCTAGTGTGATGAAAAACGTCGAATGGAATGCGTGTGCCATTGGTTATTACACTCTCGGCTCCCTTATTGTAATTATTTTAAACTATTAAAGAAAGTAAAAAACAAAACGACTCTATAAGATATTACCTAATTATAATTTTATTTCAGTATTTTCCATAAACAGCAATAAGAAACTAATCGATATTTTAACAGCTGCAACAGCACAGATTTTATCGAACGTGATATTATATCGTATAATACGAGAATAAGGTTCAAGATCGTCGCGATGATGAACGAAACGATGCGCCGATTACACGGCCAAATCTGAGAGAATATTTCGTTAGTAAATAATGAAAAATAACAAGACAACCGCAATCCCTTACGTGTGTGTATTATAGATGAGCGTGGGGATTATGGCAACCCCTCCGGCCTCCCTATTAAGGGGGGACCTTCGTCCAACAGTGGACGTCTTCTGGCTGATGATGTGAGTATTCCCGTATAAATAAAACAAAAACCAAGTTTAAGGTTAGATTTTTGTACTGAATACACATTTTTATATTGGATGTTACCCTAGATTTACTGCTAAACACGATATTCCATCCGATGCATTGTTTTTCACGAGTTAGTAGGATTAACTTAGGCTACTATTTCGACGAATAAAAAAAACAATAAAATCAGTCGGCACCTAATATATCCTACCCTTTTTACGTCAATTAACACGTTCACATACCTACAGTGATTCCGTCTTAATTGCATCAAAGCTGCCAATAGGGGAGACAAATTGCCCCATAAATTTCCCGGTACACACTGAAGGCGTCAGTTGCTCTTAAGAGTAGACAAGTTGGTCACTTCTCCATAGAAACGCGGTTGTATTACTACTTCACTATGTAATTTTGTAGGTCCAAGACTAAGTATTATATCGATTAATCTCTTCATTATCTAGGATTGTAATTTATTAAGAAAGTAAAAAATTAATAAACATGAAAGTTATAGCCCAGGAAACATCTTGTATTTTAGCTCAATTTTAACGCCACATGTAAATAAATAACATAAGGAATACAAAAACTCTAATATAATTTATCAAGCGGCATAGTTTAGTCCATAAACATTTCAAATAATTTAAGTTGGAATAAATTAACTCAGAGTTTATTCAACCACATTACTGCAGCCAAAGGTCAACAAAAAAAAATTTGCGCGCTCATTTGTCTTTCTTTCTTCCTTTCCCACAGTTTGTTTGATGAAGAGAGCATGCTTTTAGCCGCGCCCACCGATGAGTTCGAGGCGTCAACTTGTCGATCCTTAAGGCTCAGAAAGCTGAGCGCCGCTATCTCGCTCGAGCATCAACATTTTTAAAGATATTAAAAATAACAAGACTCTCTGCCCAAGTCCGTTTTTCCCGAAAAGTAGAATTTGGGTTCTTTAAAATATAGGGTTAGGGTTAGGGTTAGGGTTTTGGGTTACTTCTAGCTAAGCGTGCTCCATCCTAGACCACATCGTTGCTTAACATTAGGCAGGTCGTGGGCAAATGCAAACCTATTACCATTATAAAAAAATGGAGAAATATATAAAGCTCTGCATCTATTTATGAAAAATCGCAGTGGGTGAAATTACTATTACCATTTACAACGATTTAGACAAAATCAAATTTGATTCAAGCAAGTTTTCATTCTTATAACTGGGCATATCCTATAATTTTATTTTTGGGTACTAAAACTTGTTTAGATCATATTTATATTTTTGCTGACCCTTTGTAATGTTATTCTCGCAGTAGCTGCGATTTTTCTTAACTATATTCAGTGATTGTATATCTTCAATAATACGATTTAAAAAAAAACGACTTCAATTTCGACTACCTGGATGACATCGTCATATTTTTCAGTTATTTTGATTTATTTCAGTAATTTGATTTAAAAACCAAACTACTGAACTGATTTCGATAAAATTTAAATGGGACCACCTCTGAAGTATCACCTACCAAACAAAAACAAAAATATCATCAATATCAATTCATAATTGGCGGAGTAACCGCGTAACATACATACAAAAAAAAACATAGAGTCGAATTGAGAACCTCCTTTTTTGAAGTCAGTTGAAAATGGTGAAATGTGCAAACGAGATAGCCCGATCCGACCACTCCTAGCAACAGGAAGTATTCTGTTTTTGGTATAGGCGCCGGTTACCAGAGGCACACAAACACACACCGACCTCGCCGGCGAGGTCGAGGACTCCCCAGATCTGTCAGAAGATCGGTTAGATTCTCTCCAAATAGTCAACCAGATCAACCTACTAGGGCCCCAGGGCATACCCCTTCTGGGGTGCCAGGGCAAGTGTGACCCCACTCCCGGCGACGGCCAAGCCGAGGTTCGTACCGTCTGAGGTGCCCTTGAGCTAGTCGCCTTTAACCTAAACTAGGCCGAGCGCCATTTGCGCTTGCCTAAAGTCCGGTGACGCTGTAGAGGCCATCTGAGGACAACAGCATAAGTTATTCAAAAAAAAAACGAGTTAGCGGCTCGTTGGCAAACTTTAGGAGAGATCAGAGTTTAAGAAAATATCGGTACAGATTTTCATGAGGGTATTTCGTGAGGAAATCTGCATACCTGAGAAGAAATTCAACAGCGTATGTGAATCCACTAACTTGGGCAGCGAGTAGTATATCCCAAGCACCCTTCGAGTTAGGCCAGCAGTGGACTATAACATTTGGCTAAGAAGTTCTTCCCGATAATAATAGTAGCACGTTACAGAAGACGTGCATTATATCGTAAGGTCGTTAGCCCTTACCAATGAGTTGTTTGGATTTTACGTAGGTACGCATTAAAAATAAACACACCACTGGCATTTCGGTGAAGGACAACATCGCGAGTATAAATGAGTATGAGGATCCGCCAACTCGCACCGGGCCAGTTTACTGAAGTATCGCCCAATAAATATTTAAGGCAACTGATACCGTTAATTCTGCATCAGCAAAGCTAAGCGAGGGAAAAGGCTAAACTTACTAAAAGTTTAAATTTGTGCATATTTCATTTGTGTATTTAAACGTATGTGTGGCCTATTCCTGGGTATGTCCTAAAACTGCATCCAGAACCACCGGAGGACGGGCAGCAGCGTCCTCTTAGTTAACGGTGGTCACTCTGCGATCCCCAAGCCGCCTGCCAAGCGTGGGGATTATGGCAACCCCTCCCCATTAAGGGGGAGGCCTTCGTCCAGCAGTGGACGTCTTCTGGCTGATGAGTGAGTGAGTGAGTGGCCTATTCACGACATTTTAGAAGTACTAAAGAGAAATCAGACTGGTTAGACAATAAAAGATTTAAAAAAAGACTCCGCCAGAAATGCGAAGTTAATATTAATATCCCAAAGAATGTTAAAAACCAAAAACCACATACCGTCGTATATGAATAACACTCCTAATTCCAGAATAAAGTCACATAAATTATATAATTAAACACGAATCAAGATTTTTTCTCAGATCCAGTAGGAGTAGGTGTCCTAGATCGGGAAACTTATGAAACTGCGAAGAAAGTGGCACAAACATTACGAGAAATTAAAAAATGACACGCGCTATTAAACAACAATGTTTACGAGCTTATAATTTTACAAGACATAAGTGGACAGAGATATGAAGAGTGGTGAAAATAATAATAAATCTTTCTCTTCTCTAGAGAAACTATACAGTTTCTTATCAATAGAACCATTATATAGATTATTTATTTGTTATTGGTCTATTGGTTCATTTTGTTATTGTTATTCGAGAATACTCACGTTTAATTAAATCGGATACTCCAACTATAGTTTCGATCACATCGGTGACCTTTTTCAAAGAGTGAAAACAGAGCCCGTGCGCGTGCGCGTCCGCGTGCTGCGTCCTGCTTTGCACTGCGGGCCGCTGCGCGTATCATTTAATTAAACGTGAGTATTCCCGTATAAATGTAACAAACTGTGTCAAATTTCTGTTATACAAAAATAATCAAAAACTGGTCCAGAGAGCTGTATTTTCAGTATTTATGTTACAAAACGTGACATAAATACTGGATATGTCCTTAAACTGCAACCAGACCCACCGGAGGACGGGCAGCAGCGTCCTCTTGGTTAACGGTGGTGACCATTCTGCGATCCCCAAGCCGCCTGCCAAGCGTGGGGAATATGGCAACACCCCTCTATAAAAGGGGAGGCCTTCGTCCAGCTGTGAACATTTTATGGCTGACGACGACGACGATGTTACAAAACGAGGAAATTTAATAATTTTGCCATAATTATAAACATCTCGAAATCTATAAAGTTTCGCTGAACTCATATATCGCTTAAAAGATAGTTTAACGCGTAAAGGCTACGGTCTACAAGACCATCGCCCTGTAGATATATTTGTGGTTCAACTATCATGTTGAGACGCGTTTTCTAAGGGAGTGAATATTCTGTTACGGAATACTATTATGTTTTCTGTACTATTATCATCTTCTGCTTTAGGAAACCCTAAATTAAAACAAATCTACACTCTCCAAAGTTATCACCTACCAAGCTCTGCAAAACAATTCCTTAGCAACTAAATATAGCTATCGAGACTATATCTCAGTCAGCGTTACGTGATTTGTCGGAAATAAATATGGCGGCAAATATTCCGGCAGTTTTGACTGGAATCGATGGATTTAACCTCTCGATCGCAAAGATAAACACTGGCGGTTGCATTCTCGGTTGTTGGTGGAAAAATATTTTGTTGCGAAGGAGTTTCATTCGAAGATGTATTGGATTCTTAGTAGGTATTCTTAGACAAAATGCTGCGCACCGCTATCTCGCTCGCACATATTTTGTTTTATATGTATAAAATCATTGAACTCGATAGACAATAATACGCTTTTTTTAAAACCGACTGCAACTTTCGAATACCTGGATGACATCTTCAAAAGAATTCGATAAAAAAAAATATGGGACCACCTCTAAAGTACTACCAACCAACCAAAAAAAATATCATCAAAATCAGTTCCTAATTGTCGGAATGATCGCGTAACATACATACAAAAAAACATACATTCGAATTGAGAACCTTCTTTTTTGAAGTCGCTTGAAAATTACGAAGCTACCTCTAAATCGCACAATAAAAACTTGATAATAAATACAGAATACTCTCAATAATACCGGAGGACGGGCAGCAGCGTCCTCTTGGTTAACGGTGGTGAGCATTCTGCGATCCCCAAGCCTTCTGCCAAGCGTGGGGATTATGGCAACAACCCTCTATTGGGTGGCCTTCGTCCAGCAGTGGACGTCTAATGCCGAGGCCACACATTGGCTATTAGGCCGAATAAAAAGGGATGCACGTATACAGGCTACATAGATGCGTCCCTTTTTATTCGGCAAATATAGCCAATGTGTGGCCTCGGCATTATGGCTGACGACGACTCTCAATAAGATCTTGAAACTTTGCTTAGTAACCGAAAAGATTAAAAGGGAGGAATTGATCGTTTCTATATAGTAAAAATAAATAAAATATTGACTGTAAAGAAGAAATACCTAAGCTATCGAGCGTTGGAATCAGACCTTTCCTGCCGCCCGGCCCTGGCAAAGGGAGGGTTATTTAGAGTATACTATTAACCGATAGGACGCTGCTGCCTTCTTCCGGTGGTTCTGAATTTAGTTTTAGGACATACTCCGGGTACAACATAGATACAGGACATAACACAGAAATAGTAAACTATTGATACAAATGTCGGTTTACAACAATGCAGATTCTACGAGCGATATTACAATAAGCGGGCTTTAGACCGCCGTGTTTTCTTAGCACAGTTAAAAGTCATAGAATTGTGTTACTACCATTCACTAATACTACAAATTATTACACACATTAAACCTATATAACGCTACCTAAATTTAGAGGGAGCCAGTACCAGATTTCCCGAACAAAACTAAAAGTCTCCTATGGATAATTTTAGTTCGTTAGTTTGCCTGTACAAATAAGTTGGTCTACACAGTTTCTCGTCAATCAAACTTTATGCCTACACGGCTTTACTAGATTTATGCTGGGCTGTAAATGATTGTGTTTTGGCAGCTCAACCTAGTTTAAAATGATAAACTGTAGAGGAATTTGGAGATTTTCTGGTAACACTTGGGAAAGTTTATTAGAGATCTCAAATCGTTTATGTCTTCTAAAGTTATTTGATGACTAACTGCAATAGCTATTTTTGTGTGGGCAATTGTAAAAAATACATATAACCTAATATATCTAATCAATCTAAGTATATCTAATCTACTTAACCTACTGCACAAAAGCCATAATTATGTTTATCACCGGGACTTAATCGCGCACAAATAAATTTATTTTTATTTACCTCGACGTTTCGACCATGTTCCAATGGCCGTGGTCACAAGCTGACTGAAAAATGCGGGTCATCTTGGTGAAAAATTAGGGTATGTGTGGGTGTGTGGTTATGTGTTCAAATCGTGAAAGTTTAAAAGTTTCATGCACAAAATCCATTCTAAACATTCTCAGTTGTTTGGATGGAATTGGTGAAAATATTAGGTCTGTTGGAGATATTAATTTATGACGTTGCAAGGACAAGGCTAATGGAACATTTTTAATGGGAACAACGACGGAACGACTCAGTGGTGTGATTATTTCAATTTCATACCAGTTGAAATTTGAACTCAGTCATATGCCAGCTTCGGTGGTGAGAGTTGTCTGTTAGACGTCGTAAAGCAATGGTTACGATTTATGACTGTAGACTTATTTTTATAAAAAAACATTATCACTAGGATGCGTGTTTAATAAAGCTACTTTAAAAAAAATAAGGTATTAAAATGTAATTACGAAAATGGTAAATTGCGCAACAGAATTTGCGCTCCAATCGATCTACTTGACTAGATTTGTGTTCAGAAACAGTGTATTTGCACGTTTTATTTCTATTTTAACATAGGGATGCCAGATTGATAGAAAAATATCTAGACAAGACAATGCTTTAATACATCAGAAGCTTGAATTTTTTTGGGGAAAAACCCAATAAAATGTACTAAGTATTGTCAGAGAAGTGAGGACACAACCATGTCGACCAGCGATTCCCACGAGTGCAAAAGAGAGGAAAATATATTTTACGTCGTTTTCTTTCATTGGTCAAACGACAGTCGTAGTAATCTATCCGTATGTCAATACTATAATAGACCAAACCTTTCATAATAAAAGTCTCAAACCTTAATGTCGCAGGAAAAATTACGATAAGCCCTTTGCTAATGACTGTGTATATTTGCGTCGTAAAAACATCTACATAAACTATAGCAACATGATCCATGATTGGTTATTCTAGCTATACGTAACTTCCAGCTTCTTAGCAATTTATAGGAACTCCTAACGTTGTTAAGATAACTGCATTTTAACATGCTCAACAACGTTTAGTTCACATAATTTATATATTTAGGCAATCTACACAAGTCCAGATAGAATAGTTACAAAATTACTATGATAAGGATTTTATATGCTTTCCAAATCCAAAAACTGTATGGTTTTGACAGTAAGATCGAATACGAATAATTTACTCCCCAGTATGTGCACACCACTGAAAAGCGAATATCCGATTTTGTGCATTAACATAAGCCATTACGACGAAATTTCTACTACGAGTAATAACGTTGAATCATTCGCGTACGTCTCACGGCTCAAGTACGACGACCACTCTCCAACGTAGTCGGCTTGCGACTCAAAGACTTACAACATATACTAGGGAATGATAATATACTATGATACTATTATATAATATATACTATTATGATGCGACTGACTACTGATATTACACATATTTTTTTACTTGTGACATTTATGTTTATGCACACCACCGACCAACATCTTGATAATATTCCGTATGCCCTATCTTCACAGAGTCCTATTGTAAGTCAATGAATTCGATGGGTACAATAGTTCTTGTTTCGTCACTCTATCATTTTTTATCCGACCGACATCTTGATAATATTCCGTTTGCCCTATCTTTACGGAGTACTATTGTAAGTCAATGAATTCGATGGGTACAAAAGTTCTTGTTTCGTCACTCAATCATTTTATATAGATAGTCAACAGTTTTGTCTTGATTTTTTATTTATTTTCCATAAATAAACTATTGTCTATTGCCTATTTTCAACTTAAGTTAATAATTAGCTGCTGTTAATATTAGGTTTTCAAAGGTCGGCAACATATTATTATTTGTAATTTTGTAGTGCACCTGGTAGGCTACCAGCACCCTTATCATGGACGTTCGTGATTCTGATTGCGAGCGTGCGCGAGCAGGAGGGCGCATGGCGCGAGTGGGTTGGTACGAGCAGGATGGCATGCTATCGCAATCGGAATCGCGAACGTCCATGATAAGGGTGCTGGTGCACTACAACGGATCCACTGGTAGCACTGGTAGCACAGATAATATCCGTACGCGACGGTGATTGCTTACCATCAGGCAACTCGTCCGCTTGTTTGCCACCTATGGTATAAAAACATTTTTTTTTCGTAACTTTTAGAACGTTTTGGCTGAGTTGGAACTTCCTCTTAATTACACATAACTAAATACTTACATCAGTAATCTGTCCCAGTTATATCTCAATTAATGTTTATAAAACTATTCGCTCTGAAACTTACTTAATTTCAATATTTACTGCGAGTTGCACCGAAATCCCATTAGAAGCATGAAGATTAAACACTGATAGAACGACCAATTAACACTGACCGTGTTTAAAAACTGGAACTAAAATATTGCATAAATTTATTCAGATAATACGACGGTGGCTCCCTCGCGCAATTTAATTAGCATCGAAGTTCCAATAATCAACAACAAAGCCCGACTCAGCTTCTCGGAAAATGCTTGTCCTCACTATCAAACGATTTTCGTCTGTACCTTTACAGATATAAAGTTTAACATTCACTTGATAAAGACAAGAGACAGGCGTCAAAAATCTGCAATGGATCTTCGACCGTAACGGCTTAGCAATAAGGTATAAAACTGTTCAGGTAGTGGAAGATATAAACTAGATATAACCTAGAAACAAACAGATGAAAACTCGCGCGGCACTGACCTATATGTGGGTGAGTCATCGATAGGATTCTGTCAATCTTGCGATTGCAGCTCAATGGACAAGTAGATTAAACTTGAGAGCTGACAGGAACACTGGTTCGTACTATAATACAAAGTTGCATGGCACTATAAATACTAAATAGTAGGTAATAAGCCAAAAAAGTATCTCATAGCCACACACAATAACTAATATCTCCGCCTCGGGAAGTATCACACCTTTGCCAGTTATTCAACCGCTAAGCATCAGTGTTATCAGAGAAATTACTGGGCATGAAAGGATTTGATATCTAATGTGTTATGCTAGGGCTTCACCTACGTTGTAAATTTATTTTTGTTATTTATTATTTAGCGCGGTATTTGACAGTACCTACTTACGCAGCCCAGTGTGTGTTGCCAGTGATGACATATGGAACTGAAACGTGGTCTTTAACTGCTGGCCTTTTGGAGAAACTTAGAGTCACGCAACGGGCAATGGAGAGAGCTATGCCTATGCTCGGAGTTACTTTGTGCGATAGAATCCGGAACGAGGATATTCGCCAAAGAACCAAAGTTACCGACATAGCTCGCAAGGTGTGCAAG
This sequence comes from Erannis defoliaria, assembly GCA_905404285.2. NCBI lineage: Eukaryota > Metazoa > Arthropoda > Insecta > Lepidoptera > Geometridae > Erannis > Erannis defoliaria. Next base: position 14,600,795 of record FR990066.1, read on the forward strand.
TTGAAGTGGCGCAGGGCAGGCCACATCGCTCAAAGAACTGACAACCGATGGGGAAGAAAGGTTCTTGAGTGGCGACCGCGAACCGGAAGACGCAGCGTAGGAAGGCCTCCCACTAGGTGGACCGACGACATTGTAAAAGTCGCGGGCAACCGGTGGATGCAAATGATATGTTGTCGTACAATGTGGCGGTCTAAGGGGGAGGCCTTCGTTCAGCAGTGGACGTCTCCGGGCTGATGATGATGATGATGACTTACGCAGATATGGCCGGATGTTAGCGCGCTAATTCTATGGCATTATTAACGACGTTAGACGTTAGGCGATGGTCAAAGTCAAAATCATACTGTGACCACCCATGTAGCGCATTGTTTAACGCATCATTTATTGCACGTTCATTATTCCGATAATTGTACTTAAAGTGTCACGCAGGTGAAGCCCCAGCATTAGGGTGACATTACGATAATAAACATAAAATATTGAAATTATTGTGAAGGTGATTATTGTTTATTGAGATCTGAAAGCTCTCTTTTCAGAGAGCAGATACTTGGTTTTCCCGATTAGTAGCTTGTACGCACTATCGAAAAATAATCAGTTATATTTATAATATGTGGGCACAAAGCACTCCACGTCGACGTCCACTGCTGAACGAAGGCCTCCCCCTTAGACCGCCACACTGTACGACAACCTGCTATTTGCATCCACCGGTTGCCCGCGACTTTTACAATGTCGTCGGTCCACCTAGTGGGAGGCCTTCCTACGCTGCGTCTTCCGGTTCGCGGTCGCCACTCAAAAAACTTTCTTCCTCATCAGTTGTCAGTTCTTCGAGCGATGTGGCCTGCCCATTGCCACTTCAACTTGCAAACCTTGCGAGCTATGTCGGTAACTTTGGTTCTTTGGCGAATATCCTCGTTCCGGATTCTATCGCGCAAAGTAACTCCGAGCAAAGCTCTCTCCATTGCCCGTTGCGTGACTCTAAGTTTCTCCAAAAGGCCAGCATTTAAAGACCACGTTTCAGTTCCATATTATGTCATCACTGGCAACACACACTGACACCCTTGTCTTCAGACACTGCGAGATTTTGGACGAGAAGATAATTACGCAATTTTCCGAACGCTGCCCATCCAAGTTGGATTCTTCGGGCGACCTCTTTGTCGAAGTTGGACCTACCTAACTGAACAATCTGTCCAAGGTAGTTGTAGTGGTCAACAACTTCGAGAGTATCGTTCCCAACGACAACCGGTACGGGCACAACATGGACATTGGACATGATCTTTGTCTTGTCCATGTTCATTTTAAGACCCACCTGTTGGGAAACATTACTGAGGTCGCTGAGCATAGTATTGAGGTCCTTCAGCGACTCTGACATGATGACTATATCATCGGCATAGCGAAGGTGAGTGATGTATTCGCCATTAATATTGATGGCGAATCCGTTCCAGTCCAAGAGTTTGAAAACGCCTCCAATGCGTTCGTGAACAGTTTCGGAGAAATACACTGATGGTTTAGGGAAAATTTTGGTTGTACGAATTACACCGGGTTATCTAGTCGTAAATAAAACGCATTCTGTTTCTTTACTAGAACAAGTTTCTTCCCTGATTTCATAAAGGTGGCATATATTTCTGAGAGCTACCGTGGGTCGAATGACACGGTAAATTGTTGGTCCCGGTTGTTTGTTCTAGTTTCTATAACAACAACCGTCAGCCATGTTAGAGGCCTTCGGGCGGCACATTAATCTGACACTAGGACTGGCCACTCAGCCTATACGAACTTACTGTTATAAAGGTTGACTCGTGAAAAGGTAAAAGACAACACAAGAGTCAAAATTAGTGAAGCCAAACGCTAACCAAACCACACATATTCGCTACAATACGTTTCAAATCAAATCAGCCTCAAAAGAAGCCTGGGCGGTACTACAGTGTTTACTTAACAAATCTGGTAAACCTCTCGTTAATTTTAATTCCTCACGATTTTAAATAATCACTTAACATAGTACAGAATACACTGAGTCAGAAAGGCAACTTTGAAAACATGAATGTTGTAACAACCTCAAAAGAAACAAAAGGGGTTAATTCACTTTTGACTTAATACAGTTTTTTACGGCGCTGAAAATTTATAAAAGAGTCATGGTTCATAAAATTTATTGATTTTTATTGCTCTTATTATTCCTATACCTTTTGAATACACTACTTATGTATAATATAATGATTATAATACTATAAAACTTGTTTCTCCTCCTAGTTTCATTCGAAAAACTATCTACGATAGGTAGGACGTAGTAGGCAATGAAGAGTAAATTTTGACAGATGGAGAAATTTTTTCAAGTGGACGATGTCAAATCCTTACTTTGAGATCTTTGGTAACCAGTTACAATTGAAATGACTAGGAGTTACGTATCTGATGTAATCAGGGACCTGAGTCGGTAGGTACGGTACAGTTAGCTTCTAAATAAAGAAGCTCTACAGACTGTTCACCTCCGGTGACTCACTGATGCTATCAGACGAATGGATTTATATTTTATAGCGCCATCGGCTCAGCCCCGCGGACTCGCCCGCGGGTCAATCTCATAGAGATAGAATCTGACCATTATTTAGCTAGTTCGAAGACGACGTTCGTTATGCAAGGTCCAGGAAACGCTCGCGCTTGTCAACATTTTTTAATATATAGAACTAACGAATGTCGCTATTGTTTTGAAAAACCGTAGTCGAAAATTGCTCAGAATAATAAGGTTCAGCAAAAATATAATTATGTTTTAAATAAGTACTTAAGTTTTTATTCATAAAAATGTGCTAAATATAAAACTCATTTTAAGGTAGATATATTTTTTGAAGGCATAGGACTTTCAGCGTAACAAGTATGAGGAGGTAAACGTTTCACGACTAGGCATTACCTGTTTCATAACAAAAAATATTCATAATTATAAGTACAAAGAAAAACTAGAATAGGTACAGGCTGATTCAAATTTAATGGCGGCTGTGAACTAAGGCGCGAGGCGCTGCGCAGTAGCAAAAATAGGCGTGCGGTGTGGTGTGCGTACCTATAATCGCAAAGTCTCGCTTGCAGCGCACTTCACAGCCGACATTAGGTTTCATTCAGTCTGTACGTATGTCGTGGAACGTGACCTGAACAGACCCAGTAAGCACTTATATCCAAAATGCATTTGGAAAAACACGGAAAACATCAAAAGTTGTCCAAATCCCCAACCTAAAAGCTCTTTTATGATCCACAAACAAATTTAACACTTCATCCAAAACATCTAGACTGGATTCCCAAAGAAAATAACCTTTAAGCTAAATCTAGTGAACCAGTGACGTGGTTCCATGAATTTACTTTTTAGCGCTTTGCGTACATTTGCTATTCTAGGGATAATACTAGCTTCTGACGTCATGGCGACATCATAGAAATCTTTGCTCTTGTTAAAGTTCAAGCCCCAAGGGTTGAAATTTAACCTCATCATTAATATACGTCGTTCATTTTATTAAAAGAGCTAACAACTCCTTCATGATAAACATGGATTAACCTCGGAGAAATTAATCCGTCTTTTCTTACTCTTTCTTTCAAATTGGGTTAAAAATAATAAGATAAATGGAGAGTTTAACTGAATCTGATGCTTACGTCGAAAAATTAATTTAAATCGGCTGGTAAAATTCTGAAATATTAGTATTCAAAGGGATATATTTGGGAGCGAGTCATCTGTCCCTTTCTAGCAAAACACGTGCTAGTATAAAATATGTTTGGAATCGTGGGCTTTGACGTCATAAACCTAGTATAGTGCCCTCCCTATCCTTGTTTATGTGACCTGTTTATGGATTTTGATTTTGCCTTCGCTGTTTTTACTATTGGCCGCGTAGTAAAAGTTTTTACAACACATTTGCTCGAAAAATGCATTAACGAAGCCTGTATACATCGTTCGAAAGTTGAACATTACGCACCATACAACGGAGCGTGCGGTAAAATAGGTACTCACAGCTAAGTACCTATTTTACCGCACGCTCCCTTGTATACCGCCGTGTGTAAACTTTACGGTATTTCCATAATAATAATTTAAGAACTCCATCAAAGAGTTTTACATTACGAGAATAAATAAGCTGAATGATCGAACCTCCTTGGAAGCGCTTTTGCTCAATATACGTTTGTCTCACTTTCTACACAGGAAATGAGACGAAAGTTGTAGTTAGTAATTTTTTAACAAACTGCGGTATTGGTTTTACAAACTCGTGACTATGGTAAGCACTCGACTTCGTTTCGGGCTTACATTCGTTTACGCGTTTGTAAAAACCAACTTACCGCACTAGTATCATAAATAACTATTACAATGATGAGCACAGTGATAGATAGTACCTACTGCGGGTTTGCGTAATCCTAGTGATATTTTATTGCAATTCCAGTGGTTTTTTTTTGGTTTTTGGCGGCGCACTTGTTTCATTCTGCCTGTATCGAGTACTTAGTTTTTTTTTTTTTAGTTTTTATTGTATCAGGTCAATTAATTTATAAAATCACAGTCAGTCATAGAAAATCCTAGCTTTCAGCAATTGCTGAATTATTCTGCTGTGTACTGTTTGTTGACTCTTAAATAAATAAATAAATAAACCGTCACGTCCAAGTTATCAAAGTTGTAGAGTCAGCAAAGTTGTACAGACTCTACTAGAAGCCTTTACGGAGCTTTGACAACAGCACCAAAAGATGTTTCACCACATTATATCACTTGCCCACACTCGTGCACGTAATTTGGCACTTAATGAATAAAACACCACCATTTTAAAACACATCTTAGCAAAAAAAATACGTTTTGAAAAATTATACAAAGCAGAGAGCAGAGAGTGATAGATCCGCCATGGCGACCAGCGAGACATAATTTTTCCGCATACCGCTTACTTGCGCTTAAAACTATTTTGACATTAGAAGCATTAATTGGGCTTAGGCTTTCATATGTGTGAGTCCCGTACTCCATTACTGCTGATGATGCGAATTATTATCAGTTTCACACACACCACTTTATTTCTTCTATGGGCGTAAGCATGCAGGGTTGCATTCACGATATCGTCCTACTCGAGAATAAAATACATTGTGTCTCTGTCCTGACAAAGACAACTATAATGTCCTTAACGTTTAAGTTTATCGCCAATTCATTGAGCATCAAATCCGGTTCTTCATCCAACATTTGGCCTTCTACGCCTAACTATAGGATCAAAACATAATATTCAATGTTATCATTCCATTGGGCGTAATAAGAACAAAGAGAAACGATATTATGAAATCGGGTTGACATTGGAATCCCGCTAAGCTGACCATTACAGCGGATTGGGCAACGAACGGTTCCAAAAACACAAATAACGCGAAATAACCGACAAAATTAATGCAGCTTCTAAAATACAAGCGCAGTAAGCGATTCGCTTCAGAATTTTTCTACTATGTAGCGTCAACGAAAACGTCCGTGAAAATGACGCCTAAGCTATTTTAAGAAACTTGCAAATAAAAATACAGTAGCGTACTCGTAAAAAGAATCCTTTGTCCATCCGTCCTCGCCAAATTAGCGACAGTTTTAAAATAAACTCGATTGCCCTTAAGATTTTTAATACTCCACAGCCAGCTGTTTCATGACTCACGCGACATTGGCCCGAGAAATGTCGGGAAACACGAATAAACTTATTTAAAAACATCACCCGACCCTGAATATGATCGAGAATCAACAGAGCTGAGGTTTCGCTAAACCGATATCTCTTCGATCCCGCAAACGATCGAGAAAACCGACCGACAAAAATCTCGTAGTGAATAAACTTAAATAAACTTTGGCAATAACACAAGATCGTTTGTTCTTATGCTATTTTCTGCTAAGATAAACATCATAACAGAATTTTAGTGTTTCATTGCTTTGTTGCTCTTTTTGCGGATGTAATCGGGGTCAATAATACGAGTACAAAGGAAACAAGAGAGTACTCACGTTGTGCTGGTGGAGAGTCAGGACCACGTTGTCGAAGGTGGAGGAGTTGGACAGCGCCTCCGAGGAGCCTCGCAGGAGCTCAGCCAGCAGGTCGGCGGGCTTCACCCCCGCCAGCTTGGAGGGCGAGGACGTAGCGCGCACATGTGTGGGCCCCCTGCCCCGGCTGCCGCCCGTCATCGCGCCCACACTCGTCTTTCGACTCGGCACGGTTGCGTCCGAAAAACTCCTTCTCCCCACTTCCACGGACCTACTCGACGGAGCTTCCAAGTTCTTTCCGAAAGGCTTATGAGGAAACTGCTGCCGTTTCGTTTCGACGTCCGACGTGTCCGAGGGACTGAAAGGCGACGGCGAAGCGGTCCTGTCTCTCGAGCACGTGTCACTGTCGGCCTCAGAAGACTCTCTGTATTTTCGTCTCACTACGAACGAATCATCGTCCCTTTCATCGGAGCTTTGCTGGTAGAACCTCGCCCGCCTCTCTTTCGTTTCCTGAGCTTTGGGCCACACGGGAGCTTGGGCTTCCAAAGGGCTTGGTGGGCCGTTCGTGCAGGAGTCGTCCGACTTGTCGCCGAGCAGCGAGGAGGTACGGGTTTCAGCGGAGAGCCGCATCTCTTGCAGCGAAGCGTCGCTACTCTCTCTGTTACAACCGTTCGTCGACGGAGGATCCTCCTCGCCGCCGTCGTCACTCGGCGTCGTGATGTAGATGCCTTTCCGTCGCTTCGTCTTGTCCAGCGGCCGCCGCCGCTCCCGCCCGCCTATGGGGACCGGCGTGCAAGGGTTCTGCACCGCAGCCAACAGACTGGCCACTTGTTCACTCGTTATCGTCTCGTCCTCCTTATCACGATCCAAGGAACCGTCGGACGCACCGTCGGACTTGTGCGGCTCGTCCTGCGGTAACTCCTGCGACCACTGTTTCACTATACACTCGTACACGGGCACCGGGATCGTACTATCGACATCATCATTCGACACGAACACGTCGTGAAGCGTCACGGGGAACTGGGAACAATCACAGTCGATGTTCGCACACACACTCGCGGGAGGATCGGGGAGGGGGGGAAACGCGAACGGCTTAACGGGCTCGAGAGGAGAAGTCCCTTCACTGTGGGCTTGTGCACTGTCGGCCTGCGAGCCGTCACTCTCCTCGCGGAGCTCGTGCAGCACGCGTGGGGGCACCAGCGCGGGCAGGCTGCCTCCGGGCTCCGCGGGCGCGGGCGGCGTGCGGCGTGGCAGCGGGTGCGTCAGCGAGCGCGCGCCCAGCTGCTTGTGCGGCAACTCGGGCGGCGGTGAGCGCGGCGCCGGCGATGCGTGCGCCACCAGCCCCTCGTCCGACCCCACCGCCGAGTCCACTGACGCCACGGAACCGCCTTCCGCCGCGCGCTCGTCGGTGACGCTGCTCGACGCACCCGCCCGCTCCGCCTGTGCCTTCTCTCGCGTTCTCTTTCCAAAATCGAATATCGAAGGCCGGCACGGCTCGCGGTAGCGTTCGTTCTGCGCGAAGTCGCCCTGAGAGAAGGACGCGCTGCGGTAGGGGATGGTCTTCTGCGCGTACGAGCCGACAATGGAGCGTGGCTCGACTCGCACGAGGGTGATGTTGTCTGCGTCGAAGTCGTCGAAGCGGTCGACGGAGAGGCCGCGCGCCTGCGGCGGGCTGTGCCGGCGGTGATGGCGCGGCGGCGGCACGGGCGGCAGCACGGGCGCCGAGTGCGGCGGGGGTGGCGGCGGGGGCGGGGGCGGCGCGCGCGGCAGCAGCCGCTCGGTGAGCGCCTGCAGCCGCTGGTGGCGGCTGGGGCGGTCGTCGCGCGCGCCGCGGCCCAAGCGGCGCTGGAGGCGGTCCAGCGTGCGGCGGTCGGGCTTGGCGCGGCCGAGGCACGCCGCCACCGCCTCCTCGGAGCAGCAGCGGCACGGGCAGGCGCGTGGCGGCGGCGCGCGGCGCACGGCGTACCGCACGGCGCCCAGCGTCACGTACGGGGCCCTGCGAGCACGGTACTGTTAGTGGCGGACGCGCGGCGCGCCAAGCTGTTCGCACCCGAGTGCGCCGGATTTAGAGCGCGCAAGCTTCCCCCGCGACTCTACCGGACGCCGGGAGGATTCCCCGCGACCCACTCCGCCACGGGTCACCGGTTATATCGGAGCGGACGATTTGCGACCGCTTTCTTCGAACGGTTACGATCGACGGCGTCGCACGAAAGACGTCCGCGATGTGGAAGCGTGGCCGTCTGGCTGACGACGGCAGGTGTCGGACAGACAGACGGAAGACGCGTCATCCAAAAATAGTCCATCGTTGGCGATTTGGCGACACGGCGACCTCGCACCAATGTTTACAATATTCGTGATCTGTTGCTGGCTGCGGGGCGGGGAGGGGCGCGGGGGACGCTGCAGAGGGCAGTGTAACAGGTGCAAAGTAATGTTTTGTTTACATGCACCTTGTGTATTTATAGGTCGGGAATGTGTGGAAGGTGGTGCAACTGTTAACCTATGGAAGAGGCGGCTTGCCACAAACTTGTAACAAAGGATTAGCTCCAAGGAGAAAATCGTCATCAAGCATCATACACAGCCGCCAGCCACGTAGTTCATTAAGTAGAGTGGTCTGTTTGTCCTCTCTCCTTGGTAGTGTCAAAAAACTCTTAAAGGATTTCTTCTAAAAGACTTCCGTCCGAATTGTATTTTTTTTTGTATTCCTTTGTTTTTTCTATCTTGGGCTTTTGACATTTCGTCACATGTTAGTTGTAGAATTTTTTGACAAGAGTTATCCCACCGCCTCAGTGAGCCAACCCAACATATTTATGTGTTCTAGCAAAAAAAAGACAAAGATTTGCTCGACGCTAACCACCAGTCAGGCGACCTGCCTGCTCGCTAAGAAAAATATTTAACCACCTTCAGTCAACATCAGCTGTGGTCACACCTACCCAACAAAGCAGGGACTGGTAGGCTACTGTACCTACTATGTGTGTAGTAGTAGATGCCTAAAGTGGTTTAGCAGTTAAATTATAGTAGAAAAGTAAGTACAGGGGACCTGGAGTGGTCGCGCCTCTTTCGCGCGCCATCTTGCGGCGAGCGCGGGCGAGTCTCGGACGCCATCAGTCACGTGACGCCACGCATGCTCGCGTCGGCTTTATGCCATCTGGAAAGAGGAAACACTTATGTTAGAAATTAGTCGCCAAACTACGATGAAATAGGGTAGATCCCCGATCGCCGCTTGAAAACGGCACCGTCAAAACAAGGCATAAATAGCGTAATATGCCTTGTTATGCTGTTAGTCACATGTGACCGTGCCAATCGTATTGGCATCGCACGTTGTGCATTCTGCCAAGTTGTTGTTGTTGTTGTGTCAAGTTTATGGATTTTCAAGTTTCTTTTATTCAAATCAAGTAATATGTCATTAAATAACAGTCAGTCACACGAAACCAGTCATAGTCGAGTCCAAGTCATGTCCTAGTAAAGTTGTGGCGACTTTACTATGAGCTTCTACGGAGTTTTGAAAACAACACGAAAAGACATGTTTAGCCGCATTATATCACTTGCCCACACTCGTGCATGTATTTCAACAGTCAATTAATAAAACACCACCATTTTTAAACATTAATTCGCGATAAAACAGAATTTTAAGAATATAAGAATGTAACGACATGTTTTTCCGTGTTCCCGCCAAAACTCCTCCCGGTTAATGGTTGTAAGCATTCTGCGATCCCCAATCCGCCTGCCAAGCGTGGAGATTATGACAACCCCTCCCTATTAAGGGGGAGGCCTTCGTCCAACTTTCAGTGGACGTCTTCTAGCTGATGATGTGATGTGATGCTCACATACAGTCCAATAAACTAATAACTATAGAAAATCCACAGAGTAATAGAAAATAAAATCAGATCACGTAGCGCCATCTATCAATCTATGCTTACATTAGAGTAGGGCGGGCGCGGCGTTCGATTCGTTAACTTTCGTTGTAACGACGTTAGGCGGGCGGGAACGCTACATATTTTAGTTATAGCCGATTCGCGTAGATGTCGCTTTATTTTATGAACTCAAAAACGAAATCTATGCATACTTTAATGGCAACAGGCATACTCGTAGTGATAAGCAGAATGGAGAATTTAGACGTGATTACTTATATTTTATTAAGTGTTGTGACCTCCTTTCGATTTAGTAATACAGTTCCGCGTAACCCCGTAAAGTAAGTTAACAGTAAGTTTTATTCAAATTTTATGGAGGAACTACGAATAGATTACACTTCATTAATAATTTCCATTTCGGCAACTTTCAGCAACAATTAAAGATCGTTTCTTTTGCAACATATAATTATACAAAAAAGATTCGCTCCCTGCCCATGGTCCACCTACACTGTTCACCTGGCTGTACCAGGGGCAATATTTTCTTACCGTGGACTACCTGTATTATGGATATGTCGCAGCCAAATTGCAGAATACGCCGTATTACATAACGTCTAGCCATTTAAAAAAACAGCGTCGTTTTATAAAGCGGCGTATTAAAGTTTAGCCAAATTGTATTACGGCTGAAAGTAAGACCGTCGGATTGTATGCGTGCTTCTCGTTCTACAACACGGCTAGCCATAATGTAATTGAGCGGGTCATGATCCGCCGCTTTGGAAATCGCACTTTGATAACTTAAGTGTGACCTTTTCATTCGATTAAAACATTTATTTGCCTGCTAAATACCAAGTGTTTTTTTTGGTTTTAAATTATTTATTTTTTACTATATACACACTGTATTTTGTTAGTGTGATAACCATTTTGCATTGAAAGCATCTTGATTACAATGTGGCTAAACATAGGCCGCCTTATTGTAGAACGTATCGCAATGACAATCCGGCTGAACGTTGATCCGCCGTTTTACAAAACAGCCCTGTTTTATAAAATGCTAGCCATTTTGTAAAACGGCGAATTCTGCAATTGGGCTGCGCCAAATATACAAAGTGTTATTGAATTCATGAAAAAAATATCAGCTGGTCTATACATATCGTCGTGCGTTATTGAAACTAGTGATATTTCAATAACCTTGAATGCACTTGACCGAATGGCTCATTTAAATAATATTCTTAATTTACACAACATGCAACAAAGCTATATAGTCTCAACAAGCAACAAAGCTTTCAACATTAAAATCACTGTTAAGCCAGCTTAATCATTTCAATATGTCATTAAACCCATTTCCATAATTAAAGTCCAATGTCTTTAACACCTTCGGAAGAGAAAATGAAGACATTATAATAAGGAAACCATTATTTCACCACATAATTTAAAATAAACGTTTCCCGGAATATTCCTTTACTTTGTCCGTGGAATTATTAAAATGTTTAACGCGCCGATGTTTCGCCAATCTGATAATTATTTAAAGTGATAATTTGTACGAATTAACGTCAAGTGAACTGTCTCTGTAATTAGGTGTCTCACGGTACAGAGTCACGACGTGTCAAGTCGTTAAAATAATTGGAGATGGTTATTAAAAGCAGCGATGCCTATTTTTAGTGAATTTATCACACCACTGGCAATGGAATGGTACTTAATGGAAATATAAGAAAGCCTACATGATCCAAAAAATATAAAAAGTATTTAAATACACGTAAAACTTTAACACGCAATTTTTTCTCATGTTAATTTTTTACATTTTGTTTTCTTATATTTGCCTTAAGAGATCGTTTTAAGCGATAATACCGACAATAATTGTGGCACTAGCTCATTGGGTTCTTTTTGTAACTTATTCTGTTGCTAATAGTTTTTACTATCTATATTCTGGAGAATAATTTTGCCGTATGTGAATTTATCAAAGAGATTATATTAATATGTCTAAACACTCAGGATTGGTTTAATCTTAGTGAAGCCAGTCCCGCCAAATGTCAAACCTAAGGAACAGGCCACACAGAAATGGAGTCAGCCGCGGACATGGCACGGGCGGCTTGCCATTACATTCAAATTCCATACCAAACACATTGAAATAAGGCACACACCGAATGACGTTGATCGGGCGCGTCCACACCCGATGCTCGCCCGATGAACGTCGTTCGGTGTCCTAAAATTGTGCCTTATTGCAATGTATTTCGTATGAAATCTGAATAGAACCCGTGCCATGTCTGCGCGCGATGCTTTTTCTGTGTGTTCTGCAACTTATTATAAGGACAAAAAGAGCTGGCTAAAGAGCCGACTCCTCTAAGAACTGTATAGCTTTACATGTATCATCATCATCATGTAAAGCTATACTTAGTTATCAGGCCGTAATCGCCCACTGCTGAGTATATAAATAAAAATAAAATAAATATTGGGGGGACATTTATTACACACAGCGCCATCTAGCCCCATACTAAGCAAAGCTTGTATTATGGAAACCAGATAGCTGATAGAATACTTAAATACATTTTTTTTTCGTAATACATACTTATAATACATACTACACCCAGACACAGAACAAACATCGATGCCTCTCTTCTTTAAACCACTCATCCAAGTCCTGTGCAAATCTATCCCAAGAGTAGATTTACTAGACGCATAGAGTTCTCAAATCAGATCTCACGTATCTCACGTCAGACACTCGCGGTCTGCGGTGTAAATTCACTCGATCACCAAGGACGATCCGCTTACGATGTCATACTTTATGGTACAGTCAGATACTGAATGAAAAATTGTTAGTACATACTCGTGATTAATCTCTCGAAGATTGGTGATAAACGTTTGTCTTCAAATGTAGAATTAGCCAATTATAGGTTAGCAAACATCGTGCATTGTATATTTGGCAAGAATTTAAAAATTATGAAAGTAATAATTTTAATTGCTACCTGCATAAGTGGTGGAAACTAGTCTTTCAAGCATCTTCTATAGTGTTTTGGAAACAATTAACTCAAAAAAGATATTCCAAAAAAATAAAATACATTTTAAAAAAAAGCTTTGCTAAAAGAAACCGATTCACAGGTTTTGTAAAGTATTAAAGTACAAAATTGTCTAGCAACTATATCTCTTCTTTAATTTTATGAGCCAAACCAAAACATCTAAATGCCTAAAGAAACTTATCTATTAATGAAATGGACCAAAATATTTGCTGAAAAAACAGACTCTTGCTCATCAAGCGGAATATTTTTAACTATGGAACTGCAAATAGAATCCCCATAGACTCGTCTCACATTTTCAGCTCACCCTATGATCACAGTATGGGCACAATGGGCGGATATCCACTGAAGCTGTTGGAACTAAACCGTGACACAGATTACATAATATAGTATTTAATTAGGCTGAACCAAAGACTTTAACTGCATACAGAACCACCGGAGGACGGGCAGCAGCGTCCTCTCGGTTAACGGTGGTAAGTATTCTACGATCCCCAAGACGCCTGCCAAGCGTGGAAATTATGGCAAGTGGGCCATCTAAAGTGAGAGTGGTCACATGTCAGATGATCTCTCGATCAAAGTTACGATACACGATTCCCCTAAGATAGCGATATATATAGCGATATACGACCTCTTGGATGGCGGAGACGAGGAAAGGACTTCATGAAGGATTGTAATCAAGTGGCGCAAAACTCAGAAGAATGGAAGATGAGAAGAAACTTTAGTGAGATGGTGCAGACTAACATATTTATGGTCGTATTTTTTATGTATGGCAAACAGGCAAGTGGGCCTCCTGATGGTACCTAAGTGTTCATCGCTGTCTATGAACAACTTCAAACTTCTACCATAGAGTACACGTGATAAGCATTTTTTAAATGGTACTGAGCATAGAGAATATACTCTGTGGTACTGAGTGACGAGACTAGAGAGACGTTCGCCTGGTGGTAAGTGTCACGCCTGCCCATAACAGTAGTAGTGTCTGAATTGTGAACGCGAACAAAATCCTGCACCGCACTGCACTGCGCTCATCACCCTGAGATATTAGATGTAAAATCTCTTTATGCCCATTAATTTCGCTGGTAACATTGCCCATCAAACTGAAACACGGTAATGCTTGCACTCTTACTGCTTGGCGTTTGAATAACTGACAAAAAATAATAATGGTAAAAAATATGTTAACATTTATTGTTTTCAGAGAGCAAGATTCCATACTATTTCTATAGTGTTAATCCACTTTATAATGACGAAATCCCATATCATCTTCCAAGCGATGGTAACTTTTGAACTCGGGTTAACCAAACAAGCTTTGATAGATGAACGGCACCAAAATAATGTCGAAAATACTTTAGTGTCGAAATGTCAATAAGGATTATGTTGGCTGGGCATGATGTTAACATTAAATAAAAGTTGAAACTAGATTATCATTTAAGTGGCAGTAAACTGCGTATTTCTTATTGTGGTAGGATTTTACGCCATAACAAATGACTTCGAATTTTGTGCAGGACAAAAATTATATTGAATATTTTATATTAAGTGTTTGGTTCCACACTTTGGGTATTTCTATGTTTTTTAAAGCTTAAACTGTAAGAAAAAAATTATGAATTTTTCTTACTGTTTATATAAGCTTTAGAAAACATACAAATTGTATTGCTTCGTATAAATTGTGTAGATTAGGTATACAGAATCTTTTAATAGATGAGTTGAAACAAACGTACAGACAAACACAGTAAAACTTACAAAGGTTGAAGAGATTAAAGTAGTTATTAGGCATCTGGTCAATTAGACTTACGAACAACATTATGTCATATTTGAAAACGGCTATGGTTCATAGTTGAGGCTGTGATGTAGTATTAAGAGATATACCTAGAGCCAACGGCTTAACGATTCTCTATTTACACGTAGTGAGTCAAGCATCTAACATTAGTTACAATTTACTTATCTTGCTGCGGGTAAGGAAAAGGCAAATTGAGTATTATCAATAGTTCCAGAGGATTCTTATTGCCAGTCTAGTTCTGCTGCTGCAAAATCACTGCTGTCGAAGGACATGGCAATTGGAACATTATAAACGGTACCTACTAACTTAGTAGTGTGCAGTACATAAGTATGTTCATTTAGTCAGAGCTTAGTGTCACGTCGACGTCCACTGCCGGGTTAAGGCCTCTCCCTTAAAAGGAGGTGTTGCCATAATCCCCACGCTTGGCAGGCGTCCTTGGTCAGCGGTAATTGTCATTGTTGTAATTGTTGTTGTCTGTAATATATTCTTATTCTTATTCTCAGAACGATAAGTCAGTAATAGGAAACGGCATAGTTTTAAGAGTAAAAGTTGACATTTTGAATTTTTAAGTCGTAGTGTGTATCCTTACATTTAAATCTTTGGTTTCAACGCATATTTTTATAATTTTCTCTGTATAATATAAATAGTGACTATTAATGTTTTATTTATCGTAAACTTCATAAAGTAGCATTTCTTCGGCTGCGTCCGCTACCGGTAGATATATTTGACATTATGACGTCATCAAGTGCTATAAAACGCTTTACTTTCTGCGAAATAGTGGGTCAGGATTTAATGCAGACACTGGACACAAATAGTAACGACACATTAAACCACATTCAATAAAGTACTATATTGTATTGACCGAGTGAAGCGAAGATCTCGAAGGAGTTTTCAAGCACTTTTGGTACGTTTACAAATTTGAGGGTATCCTCTAACTTATTGAATGCCACCCTTCTCCTAGCAGCTGGGTTATCCTAGAGTCTAGGAAAATCCAGCTGCGAAAGACCTAGAGAAACAATAATATTCAGTAATAACATTATTAATGATAAAATGTCCCCTATATAGGCAGTTGTTTTGTTCGTAATGATTCAAAGTATCCCTACTTTGAATCTAGAGAGCTAGATCCTCCAAGAAAGTAGGAAATGTAGTTCCTACCTCTATGGTTGCCAGATACTTTTAGCATACCTACTTTTATAAAAATTGACGTAAAAAGCGTGGCATTACGGTGCCGTCATAAAATTAAAACACGTGTGTGTTAATGATAACCACAAACATAACGTAAAAAAAACGCAAAAAAAATTACGTATTTTGTATGTTCCATTTAAAAATTTCATCGACGTTGGACAAAATGTATGGAACATCGGATATATTTTTTTCGCGTTTTTTTTAACATTATTTTTATGGTTAGTATTGATCATTAACCCTACATGAACTACACGTGAGTTAATTTAATGTCGGCACCGTAGCGCCACGCTGTATAAGAGCAGATGTGAAAATGTCAAAAGGATTTATACCCTATTCCAGAATATAATTTAGAGATTTCATCGAAGAGTAGCATAGTTATTGGTATCGAGAATTAATTATCATTAGAATTTCAGCATTCAAAGCCAAATTGTCGGGGACAATGACAACATGAGATAATGACAGTTTAGTAGCTAATAAACATAATTTTCAACATTATTTTGCATTTCGTTGAATTTATCAGCATTTATCTACCTAAATAAATAACATATATTTTTTCTTACTAAGTATATCTAATGAGAGTCCATTTAGCTAAAAGAGTTAAATAGAGACATTTATAATGAAACTGTTATTGATGGCCAAAAACACTACCGAGACGTTATTATGAGAAGTCTTTTAGATTTGTTTCGGCCTACGGTTTTCGTAGAAACCGTTTTGGCAAGAAGCCACCAGTAAAGCATGGGTCCATAACGGCTGGATTCAGGAGCAATGTGTCAACCACAGATCAACAGAAG
Organism: Erannis defoliaria; assembly: GCA_905404285.2. Lineage (NCBI taxonomy): Eukaryota > Metazoa > Arthropoda > Insecta > Lepidoptera > Geometridae > Erannis > Erannis defoliaria. The sequence continues at coordinate 14,617,303 of FR990066.1, forward strand.
GTGTCAACGTATACGTAGTGTGGAAAGAATTATGAGATTATGACTAATATTTAAATAGGTACTTATTAGAACTGAAGTAGGAGCTATCATCTTGTCATAACCTAAGATGACATTTTGTACTACGAGGTAGAGATTTAGCTTTCCCGTGATTTGAGTTTCATTATTTGACAGATAGCACTAGTTTTTAAAAAGTACCTAGTACTTTAAGAGCTTTTTTTTTACTTATTGGCATCGCACGTTGTGCATTCTGCCAGTGTCAAATTTATTAATTTTTAAGTTTTTTTTACTAAAATCAAGTCAAATATGTCATGAGTCACACGAAATTAGTCATAGTCGAGTCCAAGTAATGCCCTAGTAAAGTTGTGGCGACTTTACTATGAGCTTCTACGGAGTTTTGAAAACAACACGAAAAGACATGTTTCACCACATTATATCACTTGCCCACACTCGTGCATGTAATTCAATACTCAATGAATAAAACACCACCATTTTTAATCATTAATTCGCGAAAGAACACAAGTTTAAGAAAATAATAGAATGCAACGACATGATTTTTCCGTGTTCCCGCCAAAAAACTATTTTAAGAGTTGACGCCATCATCATGGATCTATGGATGGATGCTCGGCTTGGAACCTCGATGTTGCGGGTTTAACCCAAGCCCGTACCTACCAATGAGCGCTTTGGAGTTTATGTACGCAATACCACTGTTTTTTTTAAATAAAGGAACACATCGTGAGGAAATCTGCATACATCCGGAGAAGTAAATCAATGGCGTATGTAAATCAACCCTTAACTGGACAAGCGTGGTGAATATGGCCCACTCGCCCTTCGAGGATAGAGACCGAAGTCCAGCAGAGGACTATTATTGACTGCCTTATAGCTCAGCTGGTAGTATGTCTGCCTTCAGAGCTGTATGGTGTGGGTTCGATACCCACCCAGGGGCCGTACCGTGAACTGCTTATAGCGGGACCGAATACGCTCAGCTGCCGACGCTGCGCGACTGTGAATTTTATCGCCTCGCAATAAGGTTCGCGGTCGCGCAGTGTCGGCAGCTGAACCTATTCGGTCCCGCTACAAGCAGTTCACGGTACGGCCCCAGGGCAAACATTTATGTGACGAACATAGATCTTTTTTTCTGTGCCTGGGTGTTGTATGTATTATACGTCTATATTTACAAAAAAACAAGTATGTAAGTATTCTATCAGCTATCTGCTTCCCATAGTGTAAGCTTTGCTTAGTTTGGGGTTAGATGGCGCTGTGTGAAATGTCCTCCAATATTTATTTAGTTATTTTGATTTATTTGTTAGGCTGATTGTATAATTTACCTTTAGATGATTTATCTCTCTTACAGACACCACAGATGAATTAGAATTCAATAAATTACCATATAAAATTATTCGACCCAATCGTACATAAATTTTATTTGTTTATAATAATATTCACATGTAAATTCGCCGACATCTTATTTGATAAATGTATGCTTTTAACATCGTTCGGAAATTCATAAATCAGATTAAGTTTTTGTTTTTTTTGTACAGAATTAAAAATTAAGCAAATAAAATGGTAACACTGAATGATGGCTGGAAAGCTTGAATACGTTGTAATGTAACTAATTTGTAGCATATTAGCATATTTCAACACTTACCTACTACTTATTGGATATTTTTTATAAATTGACACTGGCTAGTATAGTTTGCAAACATCCGGTCTTATATAGTCATACTGTGGTCGATTCTGACGGTTTTAGTTGACAGTTCTAAACTAACTAAAGTATTGCTGTCACTTTTTTACTAGGCATGTTAGCTAAGGACAGCAATACTTTAGTTAGTTTAGAACTATCTATCTAATATTATAAAATGCGAAAAAAAACGGTGTGTATGTGCTTGTTACCTTTTCACGCTAAAACGGCTGAACGAATTTGGATGTAGCTCGGAAAGGAGATTTCCTGGAATAACATATAGGCTCTTTTTTATCCTCATCGTCTTCATCGTCATCATCACGCAGGTGAAGTCGCGGGTCACAGCTAGTATGAAATAAAACAGACGCAGTGTTTACAGAAGCCAAGTTTGTGATATTATTATCTTCTTTTTAAGTTATATAGAGGAGTTTTGGCGGGAACGCGAAAAAAATGTCGTTGCATTGTATTATTTTCCAAAACGTTTTTACTTTTTTCGTTTTTTTGTTTTTTTGCGAACTAATGATTAAATATGGTAGTGTTTTATTCATTGAGTGTTGAATTACATGCACGAGTGTGGGCAAGTGATATAATGTGGTGAAACATGTCTTTTCGTGTTGTTTTCAAAGCTCCGTAGAAGCTTGACTTTACTATGGTAAAGTCGCCACAACTTTACTAGGGCATGGCTAGACTAGGCTTGGACTAGACTATGACTAATTTTGTGTGACTAACTATGATTTCATGACATATTTGACTTGATTTTAATTTAAAAAAACCTTGAATATTCATAATCTTGACACTGGCAGAATGCACAACGCGCGATGCCAATAACTAAAAAAAACGCTTTATCTTAGCAACCCGTACCACAACCACAAACATTCTTACAATGGTTGTTATTGTTACTTGCCTTGAATATCTCTCGTTTCTCTACTAACTGCTGAAAAAGAGAGAGAGAGATAGAGCTCTATGCCGTCTAATCCGTTCAGTCGTTTTGGCGTGAAGAGGTAACAAACATAAACACAGACAAACTTTCGTTATAATAATTAGTGTGATGTCATTCAGGCTCAACACAACGGCAATATGCCAATAACATAATTAAAAAACGTGATTTCGAATTTGCCCCCCTAATGAAAGTATTCCAAAATTATGAGTACAATGACCTTCTTTCGGCTTTGTAACGTCTTTCTGTGTAACCCTGTATCAATATTAGTACGAGTTATGTAATCAGTGACTATATAATACAATAAAATGCACTAGTTTCTTGTAAACAGCAAAGTTACACGTCAATTTTCATGAAGTTCCTATGTTACAAAAAAATTATCACTTAGTAAATTATAAAAATACTACATTAATAATCTCTTATCTTATACATATAGGTTACAGGTATTTGTTCCTACTAACTACACAACACACACATACACTCACCAATTCCTACCTTACACACTTCGTATTTATTTCTGTCCCGTAGTAAAGTTTCACATCTCTAATATTGGACTTTACAGTGGGCGACGATGCATTGCTTTTCTTTTTAAACACGCGTATAAAAAGAAATCTCCGTAACACACTCCAATTTAAACCTTACTCCTCAAAACTATGAGTCGAACTTATTTTTTCCCGTTAACACGACCTACAAAATTGTAGTAGGTAGGTACATTATACACTTGTTACTTTAAACTGAAATTATGTGCTTTATAAAAAGCTTTTAAAAATATCCGAGTCCGTCTACTTTTAATCGCGGAGTGAATTTAGATTTTTGTATGAGAATTATGAACAAAGTGAGGTTGGCTTTGAATAAAATTGTAAAGTACAGCGAATAGTAAAAACTCTAGGTTGCTAACAGGACGTCAGTATCACAGGTTGTTAACGGAGGAAGCACGTCATTTTCGTAGCGTTGTGGCCCGCACTGTGGGATTCGTCTAAATCTCATAAGTACTTATAAAAATTTGGATTTAATTATTTGGATTAATTTGGTTAACATTTTTGGAATGTGCCCCATTTATCCTTCGAGTAAAAGTCTATGTCCAGCAGAAGTTTCAATAGCTGAATGCTCTAAGATACTAGTTATTCACCCGAACTCTGGGTCCCGACAATATTTGGACAAATTTTTCTCACATGCAATCCAAATAACCTTGTCGTTATTTTTTTTTCATTTAAATTCTGCTGACTCTGTGTATTTTTCACTAAAAATGGGAGAAGACTCTGGACTCCGAAATACAGTGTAACACTAGTTCGGGAACCAGTGGCTTCATAATTATTTATGTACCTACCACTTTGTGTCAGTAAATAAATTGATTGATTGGTTCTTCCCCTTTTTTTTTTTTTTAGTAGCTACAACTAATTTCTTCTCTTAACATATTTATGCAAGTTTCTTCACTATGTTTCCCTTCACCGAAAAGGCTAGTGGGTTGAAAATCCGTACATAAACTCCAAAGAGCTCATTGGCCTAGGTTTGAACCCGCGACCTCACGATTTTAAATCGAGGGTGTCCCGGTTAGGGTGCTACGGCTTCCTGCTCGGGGTATAATCGGGATACCGCTCGTTCTTTGTTTAGAAACACTAAAATTGCCGAAGGACTTTATTTTAATCGTATTACTGTTAATCTAATTTTTACAGTCATTTACAACGACAACTCACCACAGACGCCAGCGAATGAGCGGACATAAAGAAGAATAAACTTCGGCACACCACCGACTTGTTACCACTGAGAATGTTCCGTTCACCCTGTCCTACAAAGTAACACAAGTCAATGGACATACAGTACCGTTTCCATATCAGGTCTATACCATTCCGTGGGTGGAATGGTAGACCAAAAAAACCACATAAATCTAACATTGTAAAATAATAAAAACAATAAAACGGTCGATGCGACCAGACTACTCGATGTTTATAAAGTGTTAGAACTAATTTAAATGAGGTGTTGTAAACATTTTACGACGATAGGTACTTCTTGTGGGCGATGATTTGTGGACGGAATGTAGGAGATGTGGAGTGTAAAAATATTGTAAGAGTTTCTTTTGATGATGCCGTGAGAGATTATTGATCGAAGCGAAGCGAATGACCCCGAGTCTAAGGAGACAAGTCAGCTTTTGTATGCATAATACATGTGCATGTATATTAGCATTAGCTAGAAGACGTCCACTGCTGGACGAAGGCCTCCTTCTTAATAGGTAGGGGTTGCCAGAATCCTCTGGCTTTGCCGGCGGCTTGGGAATCGCAAATCGCTCACCGCCGTTAACCGAGAGAACGCTGCTGCCTCTCTATGCATGCTATATGCTCTATGCTCTGCTGGTTCTGGATGCAGTTTTAGGACATACCCACTTACCCCTAGGGCGACCATAACATGCGAATCGTTGATCCGTTCTTTATGATTGTAAGCAAGAAATTCGTGCAAATACAATTATTAAGTTCCAATTTAGTCAAGAGACAAATCAATGTTGAGGTGTTAGTTTGCTGCGAAGTTATCAAAGACCAGAACTCGCAGTTTTGCCCGCTAACTTACGGGCAAAGTATATTTTCCTGGATTAGAACTAGCGAATAGTTCTTATACACCGTGGCGCTGATCAGTAACCATAAAAATAAAGTAAAGAAAAAAAGCGAAAAAAATATCAGACGTTCCATACATTTAGTCCAAGCTTTTTGTATGGAACATCTGTTTTTATTTTCGAATATAGGTATTTTTGTTAAGTACATTATTTTTATGGTTACCACGTGTGTTAATTTAATGTCGCCACCGTAGCGTCACGCTGTATAAAATATGATGATAAGTTATTCTAGCCTATCATCATATTAATTGAAGAAGTGAGCGAAGCTTGGAGGAGTCAGCTCTTTATGCTGCATCACGAGCGAAGCCTTTGCAACAACTGGAAAAAATTGCTTTCATCTGTCCGGGTATACCTATGGTTATTGAAACTCACGCACCGGTCGTATTTTAACTAATCTTTCGACGAAACTTTTTTAATCCTATGTTAAATCATTCAGCAAAATTATAAATATTTTTTGGGTACCTACTTAACATTAAAGTAATTAAAAAACAAAACAATATTACCTAAACCTGCTACACACAAAAAGCTCTAAAAGTTAAACTTGCATTCCTTTAATTATAATTGTATTAATATATATTATTTACTTTAAATTCTATTTACTTGTGATCGTATCGGTGGTGCTTGTTTTATTTAATATTATTTGTGAATTCAAATCCGAAAAATATACGTTGCATTTCATTTATAATGTAGGTACAATGATTAGATTATCTAGTAGACTATAAATCTTCATATAACGTGGTATGTATTATAATTAGCAAAAAACTTAGGTATTTGGAGTCAGTCCAACAATATGATGAATGACAAAACAAAAATAGATCTCTAGTGACAATGACTTTCTATTTACCTACCTAACATTGTAAAATGTAGAGACGAACAATGGATTTTAATTTTTTTCTGCCTTCCTGCAAAACAGCAGTTTGGTTGCAATTTGCCAAGTTAAAAAGTACTGTAGCATATAGGTAGGTAATTACGATAAAGGTTTATAATAAATTATCCTCGCTTATTATTTTAAGGCAATAGAAAGGCATTGTCACTAGATAAAAATATCTATTTTTTATTGCTATTCGATGGCGCAAAAGCCTGTTTTCTTGATCAAGCACTAGCAAGTAGATATAGAAAAGGGATATCATTATTTATTGGTATCCCTTTTCTATGATTATGCCCATTTCCCCCAAAACTCGCAGGAAATTTGTATGGTGCTCTTAAAACTTGACGTGATTTTTTTCTATTGCCTTCTCTATCTTGCATGTAGTTAAAATGCTCACAACTTTCTTATAATAATATCCCTGCTACGTTTAACTGAAGTAGCCAAACGCGTTATTAACTTAACAAATACAGAGCTATTAAGTTTTTCTCTTCGAAGCTTGTTCCAATCTAAGTAACGATACCAAAACAGTTAAAACATTTCATGGCCAATCGCTAAAAAACTAATAAAATAAAAAGAAATAAAGTTATTAATCCATCAAACTACAGTTATCATACATTAATAACAATCGCGGAATGATCATAAATACATCCACCTACGGAACTAGATCAGATAATTTCATTCAATCACTCGAACAGGTTTTTGATTATTTCGAATTATGTCGATAGAATCGATGTGTGAAATCATTATAATCGATTAGGCTAGGATTCCACTGGCAAGAGAAGATTATAACTATAAATTATAGCCAAAAATAGTAAAAATTAATAGGAGCGAATTAATCGTGAATAGTCTTAAATTCTAGCAACGTCAAAGGAAGTCTACTGGATGATGCACCTAATGACGCGATATTCCACAGTTTTGCCATGAGATAAACTTTCCCATTCGAGAATTTATTACAACTTTCAGCATTTTCTGAGAATGATGGTATTATGATATTTTGTATAGCTACTCTGTTGACGGGAAAATATTTTCAACGTAATCAATCTGCACGTATCGGTTTTGCTGCACCCAAGCTGTACTCGCTTTTGTCAAAGTAGAGGATGCTTTCAAATCTTAAATTCCGCAACGCCTGGAGACCAAGGTTTACAACCAATGTGTGCTGCCTGTACTCACGTACGGAACCGAAACATGGCCACTTACTAAAATGCACGTCTTTAAGATCCGTGTTGCACATGGGCCATGAAGCGGCATAGGCATGCACTTGGTATATCGTGTTCCAAACGTGGAAATTCGACGTCACAATAGTCGAAGGCGTTGGCACAGGGATCGCCTAGCTGAAGTAGATATAGGCAGGACTTTGCTAGGCGGGATTCCAATAGGTGGACCAAGGCAATTACCGAGTGGTACCCGAGAAATGGGCAAAGACGTAGAGGTAGACCGCCAGTCCGTTGCGTTGGTCAGATGACTTTGACAAGCTTCCTGACAGCATTTATCATTGTACATATAAATATTTATGTTATATATATTAGTTTATTATAAATATTGTAGGTATTTTATGTATTAGTATGTATTTTTATTAGTATGTATTTTTACTATTACATATATATATATATATTATGTTAGAATAATATTATGGTACATGTTTATGATTTCACACACTTTTCTTTTCTTGCACACCCCGTCTTCTATGCATTCTAGAAATCCTCTCCATCCAAAGGTTGCCTGGAAGAGATTGCTTTTAGCAATAAGGCCGCCACTTGTTCCAATATTTAAGTTTATTAAATTATTTCTGTGTAATTCTTGGTGTGAACAATAAAGAGTTAATCAATCAATCAATCAATCATTTAATATGGCTGGCACAGGACCGGAAAGGATGGCTAGGTACAGTTTGGACACGGGCTGAATATATAGATAGAGATACTGGAGTATTCAAAATCACGCTATCTAGCAGAATACGTTTAGACTACGGTCTAACATTACCCTAATATCAACTACACAACATTTAAACATGGGAAATTCTAATCGATTACGCATTATGAATCGATAATTTCTCTCGGATGTGTCGATAACGATATAATTATTTATCATTCGGGTTGTCATTAACTTAAATTTACATCTTCATTATTTATTCAAATGACCGGAGCTTGGGAGGTCTGTTTTAAATTTTAATTCGTCGCTTCCTCTCTATTTAGGTATCTGTGGGTTTATCTATAATTTATTTGTATAAAATTGTAATTATATTTTATTTAGGTGTAATTATGCATAGGATACGTAAATTCGATATGCTTTTAAAGCTTTTCAAAAGATATTATGACACTTTTTTAATTATGGTGGGAAAAATTTCAATCGGACTCTGTAAGTTTTGGAGGCGTATAAAAAATCTCTTAAACATGTTGCTATATTTGCAAATCTGCAATTGTAAGTATGAGGTTATACAACAGTGAAGTGAGACTAAACAAAAACAAAACTAAAAAGGTACCGTGCATACTAAATTATGTTTAGATATTTTTATTTTAGGTTAATTTCAAGGTTCAGTACACTATATATCTAACGTCATTCTATCACAAAGCCACCAGCTAGGCTAGGCTTCTGTCACCGTTTGTTTGTAATTTGTTACCAGCAATTATTATTTTCTGATTACATTTTCCTTAATCTAATTATGTCATTATGGTGGATTACCTAACTAATCATACAACATCTAAAAATTAAGGGGGATCCTGTACAATAAACGTGTTTTTTATTTCTTTAGTTTTGCTGTATCATAAATATGGCTACACGTAAAGCAATATAGAATCATCTTCAAGCGCGCTTTAATTATGACAAGGACGAGTTGGACCCCATACACCACACAAACAAATAAAATAATTTCTTTCCTACAGAAAAATATAAGTAGTGGCACGTATGGAACCCTTAGTTTGCGAGTCCGATTTTCGCATGACTGCTGGTTTTATTTAATACATTAAAAAACGCGTTAATATTATACATTTTATAATTTATGTATAAACGCATTCTAGTCATCAGCTCTTCAACTTTTCCATAAATCATAACAAACGCGTTCCTGGAACTTAGATCATGATGGTGTGACTCTTGACTTACAAACGTAGCCGACTTGTCTGAACAGAACAATGGGAGCCACTAACACAATTTCATAACAACCAACGCTATCAACCTATAGTTCAAAAGTTTAGTTTCTTCAATTGGTCACTTTTGCATGCGTAAGTTGGTTGGTAGTATGAGAGCTTACCAGTAGCTCACTGTCAACGGTTAAATTATCAACATTGATCAAAACATAGTGATTTATCATCTCTTTCACTTCACCTCGCTTCGTAACACGTAATTAATGTATTAAAAACCTTTTCCTTAAAAAAAACGCTATTCGCTGCTCTAAGTGCTTTGGTTAGAGTTCAAAACGTTCTCAGATAAGAAGTTGAAAAGAAATTGGACTGTTAGTTTTGCGGTTGTATTTTGGGTATGAACGTTAACTGAAAGTTTCACGATTCATATTTGTTTGTTCAATGATAATTCTGATTGTTTTTGCAATTTTGCAATTGAATTTATTGCAATGGATATCCAAATTTTGCAATTTAATCTATTGGAATGGATATTCAAATGATGCAATTAATTCTATTGGAATGGATATCCAAATCTGTTGAGCTGACTTACAAAGGTAATGATAATGATAATTTATTGTAATTATAAGTATCTATACAGAGAAACATCAAGCAAAAGTTAATAATAAATACCCTAACCTTAGTTTTACCATTATCTACACTTCTACACTGATGCTCTAGGAAAAGTCGGTGACTTTATAATTATTATTATGTTTGTTCGAGATAATCTTCGCCAATACTAATCTGATTTTAACTTCGAGAATATACCGTTGGAGAGGACGAACCAAGGCGGAATCTTCTTCACTCACTGGCAGTGTTGAGATTTTATTTAAGTGTGCGTTCATACGAAAGGAATTTGTTTCATTATCAGTATCCTTAAAAATTGACGATGCGTGTTTACCCCAAGGAGGTTTGAAGATACGGATCAATCAGTAAATACAGGGGCCAGATCCACGATCGATCTAGTGAGATATTATTTTCTCATTGCTTCTGATTTCAAAGATGTGATACAAAATGTATCTGATGAGATTTTTTGTTCCCGATAGATCCATTTTTATATTTTTTAAATTATGATGGATCTAGTGAAATATGTTTTCCCATAAGATACGCTTATAGTTTCCTTATTCAGAGTGTTTACCTAGTCCCGCGCAATCGTCACCCTGAGATTTATTAGATGTCAAATCTCTTCAGGCCCAGTAATATATCTGGGAACATTCCCTTTCAAACCGAATCACAGTAATGCTTGCACACTACTGCTTCATCATTAGCCAGAAGACATCCACTGCTGGACGAAGGTCTTCCTTTTAATAGGGGTGGGTTGCCATAATGCCCACGCTTGGCAGGCGGCTCGGGCTGCTACCGCTCGGGACACTACTGCTTGGCAGTTGAATAACTGCCAGGAAATTAAATAAAAATAATTGAAGCCCCAACACTGTCTCACGGCGCCTCTGACCGACCTCCAAAGTTAAACGAACTCGACTTGACCTGAGATACCTCTCGATATTTAGTTACTGGTTTATTGACAAGACAACTGAGGTTCCTAGCGGTTTGAGCGAGGAAGCGATATTTAACACGCTATACATTGTACGGAGTAGTAACTGGCTCGTAAATAACACTTCCGGTCGTGGACATTGGCCCATTTGCATATTTTTTTGAGAGATGCTTGGAAATTACAATGTTTAAAGTTAAAACTTGTTTAACGCTGGTTTTTTATTTTAAATATGGTAAAGAGTTTTTTAGGTGGTAAAATGTAACTTTCTTCATTTTGTTTTAATTAGTTGGAGCAACGACGATATATACAATATAATCGTTGTTGGTTGGAGTTACAAAATATGTATAATATCATAACAACCTTTATCTTATCATATCTTATCTAGCCTCATCGGTAGGTAAGTACCTCCTTTAAATTTGTATCGACAATGTACAAAAACAAAAACTAAAGCTCAGTCTGTGGTTTCTGGCCGAAATATTCTAGTAAAAAAGTAATCAGAAAGTTACAAGACAACCAATAAATCATGCAGTTAGCTCATCATAAATAAAATTACAACTCATCCCAATCCAAACACATCGATTAGAGCATAATTCGGATTACTATTCGAATTAAGATCATTACATCGATAAGCCACTAATGATATGTTAATGACATTATTATACCTACTAATGGATTAATAAAACAGCCTTTAAAAAAACAGGCGGCAATTTCTTTATTAGATGTTATAGGTCAAATGACGAGCCACGATTCGATACGGAACCGGTTTCGAATCGATTCATTCGAATGTATTAGCATCGAATGATAGATCGGTTTTTGGAATCGAGAGATGTTGTTTTTCTTTGTTCTGAATTTTTAATCGGGTATTGGTCCGATTGACCGCCTACTCGCCTTATACACTATACAGTAAGCGATAATGTACGAAGCAGATCTAGATATAGACAGAATAGTGCTGGTGCGGCGCAAATATCCTCCAGTGCATGGAAATTATTGAACCTTTTAGTTTAGTGTTGAGACATTGGTCCGTGGGGACCGGATACTCCTATATTCCTCTATCTATCCTATCTAGCCCCGGTTTACTCTACGATTTTTTCGAAACAAGGCAGTAACTTGACAGTGGCGCCCCTCCCCCCCAACTCTCCCCTTTTTCTTGATATATGTGAATTCATATTATCCTTTATGGGCTTTGATTATATATACCCAGGGGCTAGATCCTCCAAGTTTATGGGTAATAGGTATGAGTAAAATAAGGACAGCTGAAGTAAAATTGCTTGATTTTGACCTGTTGAACTTTGCACGTCTCATAATGCCGTGCCAAAAAATAGTTTAAATTAAAATTCCCGCCAATATTCTGCTGCGCTGCATCTAGGCGCAGCGCATTTCAGAATAAGCCCTTAGGAAAAACTAAACTAACTGGACGTTTTAAAATCAAATGCATAATTGATAGAACAAGGTACGCTGCATGCTAGGCGCTCTGAGCAGCAAGTTTTTTTTTATTTCAACCATATTTTATTATGATTTTGGCACCCCCTGAAACAGAACAAATACGTGCACTAGTATTTAACTTATTTAATCGTTTTGTATGTATGTTTCTTTCTACAAGTGCACCTAACACGCATCATTGCTCCGCCTCTAGTCTGGTGACCTTTTGTCCATCCTTCGATAACAATTGTCAGTGACCTACCTTGTCACCTGAGACTCTGAAGTGGACAAGTTATGGTTGAATGAGTTTAAGTAGTTATGTTTTATTTATACGGGAATACTCACGTTTAATTAAATCGGATACTCCGACTATAGTTTCGATCACATCCAGTTGAGCCCGTTGAGTGCAAAGCAGGATGCAGCCGCACGCCCATCGGGCTCTGTTTTCACTCTTTGAAAAAGGTCACCGGATGTGATCGAAACTATAGTCGGGGTATCCGATTTAATTAAACGTGAGTATTCACGTATAAATAAAACAAAACGTGTCAAAACCACGTCAGTTTTCATAATAAAAAAAAGTTTATGTAGTTTTGCCATAATGCTACTTAAGTACGTTAAATTTAAATGTTTTCCTGGGACTATAACTTGGACACTAGATAATAATATTATATAGCAACAATATTATCCGTGCTTTAATCCTTTTTTAGCTTAAAATTCAATCCAACATCGGCTTACTTACATAAAATACTATTAAAATATTATTTTAGGGTTCCTTTTAAATACTTATTTTGTAGTACCTATCCCTCTGAATTTAAATACGTAAACCATTTTTCGATGCTGTAAGCTGACGGTCGCTCTGAAATTTGGTTCACTATTATAGACAAGAATAAATTATCTATCAGGAAATTATTAAAAACTTAGCAAAACATATAATAAGGGTAAAAAGAAAAAAATATGTAAAAAAAACATCTTTCAACAACTTTCAACAACATTTTCAGGGGAAAAAGTACCTACATAATATGAATAAAACTGTTCCGTCGAGTTGGGTAAAGTTCAAAAGTTAATACAGTCTGAGATCGCAATAATACCACAAAGTAACTACAAACTTACTTGTTTTTTTTAATTTTTTAAGGTCTTGGAATGCACATTCTCTTAGACATCATATAGGTAGTTACACAACAGTTAAACGTTTCACCAGATGATAGATAAAAATAACCTTTGCGAAGATGCAAAAAAAGGAAAAAAAACTGCAGTACGACACGCAATGCTAATTAAACTTCAGCAAAAAAACAAACCATCGGAATATAAATAAACTGTTAATTCTATCAAAAAGTAGCGTAGTCATAAAATGATCATTTGAACTCGACATCATCATTTGAATCAATAAAATTTCTTTTCCAATTACGTGACAGGAAATTTATAAACCATAAAATCACCGTTTAAATTCAAAACGTTAATGTTTTTCGTTTAAAATATGGCAGTACATTAAGCTTTTATGTAAAACATTGAATGTAAACTGGCATGCCCACTTTACTGTGCAAACGCAGTACATGAACAAAAACAGTTAGTAAACTTACTACATTCTCGTACCAGATTCGCACACGCAAACAGATACAGCCATTTAGGTTACGAGTATATTTTGCACATATTGTACATCTGTGATTAACACGGGCCGCACCAGCGAAAATCTTTACACTTTGTGAAATTGGAATCCTAGATTTATATTAAAAATCCTATTCGTCTTTTCACATTATCTTTGCCTAATCGGAAAAATTGACGATACAACACAGTAAAGAATTATTTTAAGTACTTTATTTACTTTTAGGCTTTATTATAAAAAATAATATTTTACTAACACGATGTATCTACAACATAAGTCTTTAATAAATATTTTGAATTCGAAAACACTTTGCGACTAGTTACTTTATTCTCGAAAGTAAAATTAAAATGGTAAACAAAGTTTGGACAAAACGAGAGAGGTTTATTAGATAGATTACCTGCCTATCTAACTTGTCTCGTAAATATAATGGTAACGGTAATAATATTATAACATTGCATCCAGCTGAATTACCCATTTTCTATTCGTAGTAAAAGAAACCGTAATGAAAACTCGTTACAATACTAGTAACTGCTTGTTTTTAGTTTTAATGGACGATTTTCTGACAGGCAATAAAAAAAGAAGCTCATTGTAGATGGCTCTGACTTTGCGCAGACCAGACGTGGCTATCATTGTCAAGTTTTTTGTTTTATGCCCCATATCAAAAATATTATGCTGTTTTTGACTGGCACGAATTATAGTCTGCGTTATCTATCGAGTTGAAGGAAACTACTTCGATTTTTTAAATCATGTTCGGAAAATAGCTCATTTTTTGTATTGGTAGTGAAAGTAACTGAATAATCTCGTTGGAGTATTAGTAACTGCTTGTTTTTTTGTACGTATTAATTATTTTGCTTTGGTAGTAGAAGTAACCGTAATAATCTCTGCCTAATATTAGTAACTGCTTCTAATTATACTGTGACTTTACGATAGGTTGTTGTGATGTTTTGATTAATAAGCCGTTTATTGATTCAAATGATTTGAAACATAATTGCGTGACACCTACTGAGTGGCCGCTGTGAGTAGATTTATAGGATTTTCTATTGAAATGTGAAAACCTTTTAGAAACACGTTTTTATTTTAATGCGCTATTATTATTTTATGTTAGGTAACGAATGTCAATAAGCTTAATGAATCGTTTTTTTAAGCAGTCAAGTGCGAGACCAACTCGCGGCACTAGAGATTTTTCATCGCATCAGCTAGAAAAAAAAATTGCCATAATCCCTACGCTTGGCTGGTGGCTTGAGAATCGCAGAACGCTGACCACCGTTAACCAAGAGGACGCTGCTGCCCTTCCTCTGGTGGTTCTGGATGCAGTTTCAGTACATTTTCAATTACCGAGGTCCTACTAGAGGTAGGGTAGGTAAAAAATCTAGTACCATTACTACTAGAGTTTTTTACTGTTACCCATTGTAAGTACTTATTTATTTTACTTTTAAATACAGTGACTTTTGAGATAAGTTCGGAATCCTCAGTATCCCGTTTTACGTACTTAGGTACATACACATAATACAGTTATTTACTAACAGAGTTCCGCTGTTTGACTCACAATCCTGGTGACAAAAATAGCTTATTTGTAATTCCAAGGTATTCATTATAAGCCAGAAAACGTCCACTGCTGGACATTGAGATCTCCCTTAATATTGGGGTATAAAAAAATCGTAAAAGTCACACATTATTCTACTCGTATATGGAATTATTATGGCCCTCTTAATAATTCCTAATTAAAATTAAAATGTTTATAATTTTTTTATAAACTCCAGAATCATGAATACCGAAATAATGACAGTAGTTGACCTACTTTTAACAAGGATAAAGCACTTAAATATACCTTCACGCCTTCTCATTATAATAACGGCGACATTAATCAGGCAAATTGGACACAACACACAACATACAAAGTTAGCACGTAAAACATTTTTATTGTGTAAAACACAGGACGGTGAAACCTATAAATCCGTTTTAAACTGATCTAAATTACTAAAGCCGTGTTTTATCGGAAATACAGTGATTTATATCGAAGCAATGATTTATTGTTAAGTAATTTATTTTCTTACAACCGTTCCTTTTATTTTATTGACTTTTCGCGATTTATTTTTGGAAGGTTTACTTGCTCTACAACAACTCTACAAAATTTCCATTCTTGGTTAATTTTACGCGTATAAGTTCGCGTTTGACCACCAACTAGCATCTTGGTGGCGGCGAAGTGGTCGAAGATGAAGAACGCGGACTGAGAAGATAAACTTGACAACTTGATAAACTTTGACGTGTAACTTTGGTGTTAGGTATCAATAAACTATTGTATTGTATTGTACCTTCTAACTCTGACCTTGAAAAGATCTCGATGATATCTGTCAGGAAAGAGAGCTTGTTCCATTCCCTAGCTGTTCGGATTAGAAGCGTAGAATCAAAACGTCAAACAACCAAACAACCCTAAATGACTTATGTCAACCGACATAAGTCATTTAGGGTTGTCACACAAAGGGTGTCCAACGAGAATTTTCTATTATATTAGAGTAAGTCTACTTTTACCGTGTTTGTCCTTCCGACCTTATGACCTGTATATTCAAAATCATAAAAGTCAGCCGGCTAAAAGTTTCACAGGTTATAGTTATGTTTTTTTTATATTTTCAAGTGACGAGACTAGCGGGTTGTTCGCCTGGTGGTAAGCGTCACGCCTGCCCATAACAGTAGCAGTACCAGAATAGTGAACTTGCGAACACTATCCTGCGCCCCACTGCTGCGCTCGTTACCCTGAGATATTAGATGTAAAATCTCTTCATACCCAGTAATTTCTCTGGTAACATTGCCCTTCAAACCGGAACATAGTAATGGTTGTACATTACTGCTTGGCGATTGAATAACTGCCAAAGTAGTTGGTAAGTAGTTCGATTATTATGTTTTTTGTTGTAGCTAATATAAAAATATTACAGTAATTTTTTTATTATGAAAACTGACGTGGTTTTGACACATAACGACGCGACGCAATTTTGACGCTAAGCAGGACGCAGCTGAACGCGCGTCGAGCTCTGTTTTCACTCTTTGAAAAAGGTCACCGGATGTGATCGAAACTATAGTCGGAGTATCCGATTTAATTAAACGTGAGTATTCCCGTATAAATAATACAAAAACAGTAAAAATTGTTGTTTGTTTTTGCTGAATCGTAAAAAGTGTAAAACATACTTATTAGTGTTAAATCTAAAGTCTAATGTTTATCGTATTGCAACAAATAATAAAAATCTGCAATGCAAGTCGATCAATGATCAGTTCAATGATTATTTAGGGGATATTTATCGTAATAAAAGACCGTATAATAATTAAAAACAGAGTTCCATGATTCATTAAGCCATCAGTGTAAGTATTTGCCAATACACGTAAAGTATCAACTTTATAGTGAACACTATCATTTTTTTTTTGGTGATTCGGAACCCTTGGTGTGCGAATGCAGCTTGCACTTGTCAATTTTTATTATTTTATGTAACTAAGCGGCAAGCCTGCAGCGCGAGTACCATTCTTGACGATCGTTATATATGACATTTAAATCGTATATTTGACATGTAAATCGGTAAAATTCAATAAACATCTGTATATTCATAAATTCGCCATAATAAATCTGCTAAACGTCAAATTTAGCGACATAGAACGGTACTCGCGCTGCAGATTCGGTTATTCACAAAATCTATGCTCCGATCATCATGATAAAGCGGTTTGCACACTAGGCCTAATTCTGTCCCGGGCTGCGGCATGCGGCGATCTGTTGCCAACTAGCTGTAATGTAAAGTATATCACTTTATTGGAATGACTAGTGAATTTGGCCGGTCATCGTATTTCTGCCCTTATCCCACTATACTCTGTTCGCTGAGAATGTCTAATAAAGGGCGCTCTCTCTTGCACAATTGTACGTAAGTGAAAAGGATGGTACTAGCTATGATGGTAGTAACTATGTTCGTCATCTGTGACCAATGAAGTGCATTTTGACGATTTCCCTATAAGACATTCTCAGCCACAGAGTAGGTATAGAGTAGGTAGGGTGGTGTCTGCGCAGCATATTTCTTTTGTCCACTTCACTTTATCAACCGTCCCGTCATCATCTCTGCATTACGAGTGACAGTATAGAATAAACCGCCAACTCGTCTGATGTAATAGTACATTATGATACAAGTGTGCTATGTTGGTCATTACACTAGAGGCGGTATTATACCGAGAGTGTATTGAAACATAGCACAAGAGTTTCATACGACTGTTTTCATCACACTTGCGAGGAAAAAAACTAACTTTTTTTGATAATAATCAACCACACAGAGAAAACGTCAACAAACATTTGCGGAAAATGGCGCCCAAACCATCAATGCGCGCGCATGTTGACAATTACTTCAGCGGCATAAGAAGGCTCTTTGTTGTTATTACAAAAAAAACTGTAAGTAATACTTACAGTTTTTTTATATTGAGGCTATATTAAGAGTGCTTCGTTTCGTATACATACGTCTAATTGCATTCACGTACAAACTTGACTTTACTGGGTTATACCTATTATAGCACAAGTGCAGTAATGTAAAGTAAAAAGCACGCGGCATAATAGCTTCGATTATGAGCCTAAAACCGAGGCAATAAGATCCACTTTACGAGCAAGTATGATGAAAAACAATTTTACGGTCGAAAATAGAGATCGCACAGCTAGAAGATACTTATTCACTCTAGTCTTGAAGGTGCCCAATTTACAATTTTAATAGAGCTAAAGGTTTTAATTTATATGAGATTACTTAGTTTCACTAAGTCGGATACTCGACTATAGTTACGGTCATCTCCATATTTTTCTATTTATTTATAGTTTACACGGCACTGAACAACATTATAAATGACTACTAAGTACTAAAATTTAGATCCATTTTATTTTCATATTTGATTTATTCATTTTTGAGAGTAAACTTGAGTCCAAAAATGTAGGGACGTATTAATTAGATACTATAATGATGAAACAATATATTTTTTTTTGTTCTGTAAAAATGTACGGTTCCCGCAGGATAGTGGTGATTTTAACATCAAAATTCATAAATTAGAATTTACCTAGTAGGCCGACACGTGCATAATTTATTTAATATAACAAGTAGATCGTAATATCAATTGAAACGATAACACAACCTTGAACCACGTGGCATTGGCTCGCGTGGAAATGACGCGTAATTGTATAGAATGCATCTTATACCTTGTCGGGATAATTATATTTTTATCACATCTATTCAAAAAGACCTACTTTGTTCCTCAGAAACAGGGCAGAAATGAGCTCTTTTCCGCCCTAGGGAGGAAAATGACTTTTCCTCCCTCTGGGCGGTGATTAGAATTTAGAATGTGGATATTGTTAGGAAAAGTTCCAATCATCAAAAAGATCAACCACGGACATTGTATGAACAAGTAACAGACTGTTGTAAAAAGGAAGGCGCGCGGAAAAAAAAATACGTTTGTGAAAAAAACAAAAACGCGCGAAATGCATTCCGCCTTCGTTCGTAATTGTTTACTCAAATTCGGATTTTTGTTTTATTTTAACTCAGTGTATATTCCTCAATAAAAAGTGAGAAGTGATAGTGAGTAGTGAGAATGAAATAAACGTAGGTACCTACTATTCTTATTCATAAGTTGCACTTACTTATTTTTCATAGAGGGTGATAAAAAGTAGACTGTCCACCTCGGGATAAACACTATTCTTAAGCTCGAGTACTTTGAATCCTACAACTCTAGAATCCTTCGCTACTCTCTGGATTCAAAAAAACACTCTCGCCTTAAAAATAGTTGTTTCCTCCCTTGGTAAACAATTTACTATTTCAGAGTTCCGTACTCGAAAGATGACCAACGACACGATATCACATATTACTAAGCCCACATATTCTTTGTTTGTTTGTCTTTTCTGTCTTTTGGGCTAACGTAGATCCATTTCCTAAAAAATAAAGAAGTATTTTTCACACCGTAATAAAGAGCTAGTAATTTTTTTCGTAGAATGTATAATTAATGCCAAGCATCTTGCGGTCTCCCTCGATTACCTAGTTTTTATGCATAATTTCGGGAGATAGAAGTGAGGTATTGTATTTCTATCAGTAGTCACAACCAAATTGTATCATGCATGAACTATTCAGCCTCAGCAGCATTTTATTCGTGAAAGGTAACTAATAGAGAGTTACTTTTACTTGACTATTACTAGGGACTGACAAAAATAATTATACTAACAAAATTGTGATTTTAATGTTTGCTCTATCGTAAAAGCTGTAATTTAATTATTAGTGGAGAATATGGGGAGGAAAATAATTAGTGATTAACCCAGCAGTTATGGAAGATACGAGTATTTGGGAGTGGGGCGAATTTCTTCCGTACGCGGACGAAGTCGCGGGCGACCTCTAGTATAATAAAAATCGGCCAAGTCCAAGGCAACCTCTAAAGATTTCGAAAGTCACAACGCAACATAGACACTCAAGAAGTGGTCACTTTTATTTGTGGTCCAAAACCGCCGAAAGGACGCAATCAAAATCTTCCATGTTCTATCGAACTGCTTCCTATGACAAGGTACTTTCAAGGTACTGTTCTTGTTTACAACACCGTTATCAACATCGCATCCCTTATCAGTGAGTGATAACAATACAGCATTCCTAGCGAATATTTACAATATGTTGTCATTAGTGCAAAATACAGACTTTGTTTGACCGCATTCCTTGCTGCAGTATGTTTGATGAGGATTATTCGTTTGATATTAATTACCTATCATAAGTAAAAGGAATTCCATATTTATGTACTCAGCCCTTGGAAGATTTAGCTCTCGTACTTATAAAGACTCAGACTAACCATCCTGTCAATAGCCTACTGCTGTATGAAGACCACTCAAGCAGAGTTTTAAGAATGCCCTAACTTTTTGTCAATTTTCTTTTCTTTTTAATTATGTTGTTTCTAAAAAATTAAAATCGTTGTTACGAAACATATGAAGGCAATCTGAAAAACTGTTGGTCCTAACCTAGTATGTGATTCACAATCGAATGCTTCATAGTTACATCATCAGCCACAAAAGGTCCATGCTGTACGGAGACCTTAATAGGGAAGGGGTTGCCATAATCCCCACGCTTGGCAGGCGACTTGGGGATCGCAGAATGCTCACCATCGTAACTGAGAGGACGCTGCTGCCCGTCCTCCGGTGGTTTTGGTTCTAGGTGCAGTTTTAGGACATAGCCGAGTCCAATGCCTCATAGTATTAAAACATTGGCCCGCACGGGCCAATGTTTTAATGTCCTGGACGTTGTTATGTTACTTAAAACTCTTGGTACCGCTGGAATGGTCATGTTCATGATTATTGAAAGCGTCTTTATCGCCTCGTTTCTAATTACAATAAAAAGTATAACAGAGCCGGATATTTACTTCACGTTAAATAAATAAAAAACTGGAAAAATACCAAAATACCCAAAAGTAACATAATACATAAGAGATTAAAAATAGCTTTACCTTTTTCGATAATGTTTGCTTGTTTGCTGTAGATCATTGGACAAATACGGCCAACTTTATGGGCATGTGAAATATTGCAAATTCGTTCTCAGACAAAGAGTACATACACACTAACGTTGGCGCAAATGTTTGACTGTTTGTTTTATGGTTATACCTACTTTTGTTTGTCTTTCTGTCTGTACGTGTTGTTTTTGAATAGGGGATACAAATAATAATTATAATATATTAATTCGTCATATCGTTCGTTATGTCGTTAGACGTCGTTAATTCGCCGTGCTTCGTATCGTTAAGTTCTGTTTTTTTTTTTAAATAGAAATCCATGGTACTTGCGGGTTATTGTAAATTCGCCGCACATTTTAAAATGTTAAACCTTGAAAATGAACTGCATTTGAAAGTCAACTGATGAACAACTGAAAATAGTGTAGCTTTTCGAGGTCCTACTGGACCGATAGCAAAATCATGACTGCAGTCATCAAAATTACTTACCTTGATTTTAATATTTAATTAGGTAATATAAAATAATAGATAGCAGTCAAAGCCAAGCCTATACATAACATAAAAAATAATAAAACATTTAATCGAGGGTGAACGGCATTTTCTATGGTACAACAGATTTTACGCGAAACCAGGTTTAGCCCCTTAGTAAAAGATGCTCACAATGATAATTAGAATGATATTTTCGGCTAAGCGACGCCTGTATAAAAACTTATTGCGTAGAACAACTACTAGAACGTTAACATAGAGTAGGTCTGTACGTAGAGCAAAAAATAATTGTCACTCGAAAAGTTATTATTAATGTTTGACATCACAAATCTGCATCAGAGCCGCCATTTTTTACTTCTTATCAATATTCAAGATAGGTATCTTAAATGATTGTAATAACTCATAATTTATATTCTGCGTACGGGCGGCAAAAAAGTACTGTACCCACGCCCATGTTGTTTTTACTAATATGCGAGGAGATTTTTTTGTCGGACTGTACATGCCTTGTAAAGTACGTATACCTACGTATTTATACAACTTAATCTACATATTTTTAGAGTCATATAGTATAGCAACTAACCCCAGTACCTTAATACCAGCGACAATGATAAAATGAATAGACGGGAAATAAGGGCACGGATTTTGAAGACTAACGGCCTTACTTAAAAAAACTTCTCTACCGTTAGTCACTGCTTAAGATGCTCTGCCATCTCTCTGATGTGAATATGCACGTGCTAGAAAAGGACAGAGAAGTTTAAGCAGTGACTAAGGTAGTTTTTTTTTTAAGTAAGACCGTATATGTTGAACGTCAGCTCTCCTCTCGCGTCAGCCATACTCTGTCTTTGCGACATGCGAGCCGTATGATACGACAATACAAACTTCTAATACATGTACATGTGTTCTCTTTTTGTCATGCAGTAATTAGATTCACTATCTCTATTTTCTGGCAAATGTAATGCATACTTATAACTAGATATGCTTGATTGTGTTGACTTGTTAATTTTGAACGATTTGCAAGCGCTGGGCCCGTCCATTCCATTATCACTGTCGCAATACATATTTTTGGGCCGAACACGGCATACAAAGTGGGACGAAAGCAGATTTTTAATGTGGTACGAACTTTCTCGGGACGAAAATGGCATGAATAGTTTTGTGTTATAAAGCCAAATTGACACATATCTAATTTTTCCACAATTTCTTTCCTCTTTTACAATTCATTTGATAACAGAACCCTATAAGAGATAACGCAACGCAATAACCGCATATTCTCAAATAACACGTAGGTACCTACTCTACCATTCCTTATCATATTGTAATTCAATAATAGGCTTGCATAACAATTCACTTAGGTATTTTAACAATGTTATGAAATCAGATTTTAATAACTTTTTCTTTTCTTTTTATATCCTTAAAAAAGTTTTTATTTCAGGTATACCTGCACATAGGAAACCCATATAAAATTAAATTTAAAAATGATATTATATTACAATTAAAATTAAACAGTACGATACAAATATCACAGTCATTTTCGGTTCGCAATCTGGTGCACACTGTCAGCCACGATTTGAAAATCGGGCTACACCTGAGTAGCCCGATTTTCACCCGAGTCCGAGTCTCCTAGAAAATTTAGTAGGTATGCCATTTCTCGAACGTCTCCTGAACCCAGCCCAGAAAGAAGCCACTCTGGATCTGATGACGGCAAATAAATCCGGAACTCGCACATCGGCGATCATGCTCGACGCACTGCAATAGCATGCTTTCCTCATAAGGATGAGAAAAACATCATTGTGTTGCACCCTAATGGGATGGTACGTTTTGCGTGTATACTTTGTCCACAGCTGGCAGGTGTACAACCACAGGCAGTAGGCTTTCAACAACGTTATTTTAACCTCTGTGTTGCAGCTGGAAAAGCGGCGCGCGTGCATGTTGCACTTGAAGGACAGGTTCCTTCTCTCGCGCTCCATGTCGCGTCACTCAGATCTTCCGTTAAAATGTGGCCTAAATATTTGAAATGACGAACAATCGTCACTGGTGAGTCCCTAAAAATACTTTTGGTATTCTCTCCAGCCCCATTATAGATTTTTAGAGCTGGTTCTAAAAGTCATCATCTCTTTTTTTTACTGTTTTTTTAAGACCGTACTCAGCAGCATATCTTTCACAGATAGCTAACAGATTTCTTAAATCACTGATAAATACCTATAAAAATGAGTATACGTACTTGATCATTGTAAGTCCATTCAGGCGAGTCCAGGGAGAGAGACACGTTGTAAAGGAAGTTCAAATTCAGGCTGTGTTTGACAGAGTTTATCAAATATTATAAGAAGCCGAGGTAGCCTAGTTGGGAGACCGCTCGACTTGTAATCGTGAGATCACAGGTTTAAATCCTGGGCCCGTACCGAGGAGCTGTTTGGAGTTTATGTACGGATTTTCATACCACTGGCTTTTATATAGGAAACACCGTGAGGAAACCGGCATAGTACCTAGTAGGTACTTCCGGAGAAGAAACTCAATGACGAATGTAAATCTACAAACCCGCAACTGGGCCACAGTTGTGGATAAGGCCCAGTAGCCCTTCAAGGGTAAGTTTAAGTCCAGCAGTGGATTATTGAAAGGATTATGCCATTCAGATGTTGAGGGACGGTGTGGTCGAAGATGGTAAACACAAACAGTTATTTGGCTTTAATTTCAAGGAAGGCTATCGGAAGTTCAAAACAGACAATTAGGTGCTTTAGATTTACATTTCGAACTCGTGTGGTGTCCTGGTTGTGATATTTGTAGTAACAGTTGCACTATTCAGTATTCTGATCCGGAGCAATTCCATCATTAGAATATAAGTAGGCTGAAATCTAGTACTCTACTTTCAAGGTTTGCTTACAATAATTAAGCTAATAACATAATGTTTTATTTATTTATTGATTTAAGGGATTGCAATTGTTCGCCATTTTGCCTGAGATACGGTCTACGATGACCACCTGCCCAGAAAAAACCAGTTCACTCGTGACTTGAAGACACCCAGAAAAAGTGTAATCAAGAAGGTATGTTTTGTCTTTTCAACAAGCAGAATTTAAAAAAATAAAAACGGTAATTTAATTGTTCAGCGTCTCTATACCTAATAGAAAACTTGATCACAATGTTGATAGGATAGGACTTTACACATCATGTGTAAAGATGTAAAATGTAACTGTCAAAAAAGCTGTCAAAGTCGGATTAAGTATATACTGGTGGTAGATATTTTGACAGGTTTAACTCCCGCGTCGAGATCGGTGCTAATACCATTGCTGCTGATAAGGAAAAAGCTGCGATAAATTACAGCTTAGCAAAAACTACCTTCTGAGAAATAGAAGAATAACAATGAAAGTACTTTGAACGGTATGCACAGTTACGCAATACGCATCTTTGTTTTTTTTTTTGAACTATAAAGTTTTGACTGCCAAAGGCAAACCACCGAACCTTTTGGTGTTATATTTTCATAACCGTTCGAGTTAGTGTAGTGAAATTAATTATATTTTTTTTTATACAATTAAGTGACGAGAAGAGCAAGACGTTCGCCTGGTGGTAAGCGTCACGTCTGGCACTAACAGTATAGCAGTGAACTTGCGAACACAATCCTGCGCCGCACTGCACTGCGCTCGTCACCCTGAGATATTAGATGTTAAATCTCTTCATACCCAGTAATTTCTCTGGTAACATTGCCCTTCAAACCGGAGCACAGTAATGCTTGCACGTCCTACCACTACAAAAAATTTATAAGTGTTAGTGTTAGTGTAATACAGTGCAAGCGCTGGACCTGAAGAGCACGCGATCAATGTGACTTCCAGACAATAAGAAACGTGTTATTGGACTCATTCCTAACAATATGATTTCACACTTTGACGTTGTAGAGGCCATCTGAGGCCAATAGCATCAGATACTCATTAAAAAAATGTCATGTTTTAGACCTCCCGTTTTTCTAATTCGAATAAGGGTCTATCAAAAAGGACGAAAAATGTGTGTACATTTCATCAGTTTCATCAGTTTTCACACTGAAAGTGCATGGCTAGTAGGTACTAAACTAAAGTAGGAAAATTCTTAACGCATCACACAACTTCAAAAGCTTAAAATTCTCAGCCAGAACAGAACCCATAATATTATAATCTCAAGGTATTCAATAAGAAATGCATTAAAGGTCATAAACAATGTCTCGCCTCGGCCCAGTTGTTCTGGCAACTGGCAATCAAGATAACGTCCCATTTTGCGACTTTCACTGCTACTCGGTAAATTGCCGGCTCGACCAATCAATCTTTTGGCTTGTAATTAATGAGGAAAAAGATTAAGATTCGAGTGACAATAAGTGATCTCAAGCTTTTTAGGGTTCCTTGCCCTAAACCCTTTGGGCTATAGATACATAAGCCCCTATCAGCAATAATAAAAGCAATTTAATACGAAACTAACTAAATTTATTATTTTTAGTATTTTAACATTCATCTCCCAGAACTATTTGATTAGTGATCTTCATCCTCTAACATCTGCTGATTTCTGAATATCATTTTCCTATATTTTTAATTATTCTTGTCAGGCTATGTGTTTGAGCACAGCACAATTGGTGTTAAGTACTACACTGTCTTCTTTTCTTCTTTTTACCAAAATTAAAACGCTGCCTGCTATTAATTTCTTGTTTCTTTTGAATCGTAGTAGGCTTTAAGAAATGTTCATGTACATGAACTGCTATAATGGCAGATTTTCTAGTACTTTTACAATAAAACAATTAAATGATGGGCCCTACAAGAAACGTGTGTTGTTTTTGCTCTATGGTGAGAAAGTAATAACTATAATTATATTATGTTACATTAGAAACACCGAAAGTGGATTGATTGTAGTGTAAGCTCTAGAATAAAAGAACATCCATAAAAAACGTGCCAAGAACGAATCAGGCTTGCAGAATCCTTATTCTGCCCTGAGCTAAACAAAATAATGATTAAAGGAACTTGCACAATAAATTGCCAATCATATTTTGCGAGCACGCTTCATGTAAAGATATTTTGAAGTTTAAGCGGAACCACCGGTGCTCAAGATCACCTCGCACCGAACTGGTTTTTATTTTATTACACAAAAATGACAAAAACATTTAAACTGCAATAATATCATAAAAATCGATAAGGACTACACACTTAGTTATCAATATAAGAAAGATAAATATCATAAAGTTCGTAAACTTAATAAATGCCACAACTGTGTTCATATTCGCAATAAGCCCTGTCATATTTTTTAACTTAATGTATTTTATTGTACAAAATGTACTTTCAAATGAATAAAATAAAAAAGGTCTCACACTCATCCACTAAGATTTTCTTCGTCGTGGCAGCCATGGAACACATTCGAACACACCCCGTCTCTCAAACACACCCTTATGCTAGGGTTTCACCTGCGTGTAATGCCATTATTTAGCGCGGTATTTGATACAGTACGCAGATATGGCCGGCTCTTAGCACGCTAATAGGCTAGTGGCATTATTAACGTCGTTAGACGTTAGGCGATATTCAAAGTCAAATGATAGTGTGGCTGCCCATGTAGCGCACTGTTTCATGCGTCATTTATTGCACGCTAATTATTTCGATAACTGGACGTAAAGCATCACGCAGGTGAAGCCCTAGCATAACAGACACACGACTCGCACATTTTCGATCTGTTAAATGCCACTCTCGCGAGGTTAAGCAAACAAGCAAAACAATCCCAAAGCTCTATTTTTGCGCATAATTATCAGGTATACAGTGCAACTGTATAAAAACCAAAATTCCAACTTTAAAGTGATACCTAACTAAAGCAAGTGCTAGACTAGACGGTACTGCTCACCTAGGTCTACATACCTAGTTGACCTTTTTTAATTATTATTATTTGAATTCTAACCGTGTAGACAGTAGACCGTATACCTAGAGAGTGATAAATGGTAAAATCTTGCAAAAGCTAGCTTTACCACTATCTACACGGTAAAAAAAGTAATTTATAAGTTCATTATTAGCCCTAGTGTTAGACTTAATGTGCCGCCCAAAAATCCCCGACATTGCTTCGAATACAGTCGAAAATTACAAAGGTCACTTTGGAATGCCGTACCGTTTAGCACAAGCTTTAGTTAAGCTGCAAGGTATTTTGGTCCTTATAGGCTATTTTTTAAACAGAAAAGGAAAAGAGATAATTACAAAGAAATTTTGGTACACAAGTTATGATTGATGGTCTCTAGTGATGTGTCGTTTACATGACAGTTTTTAATTGGAACGTAATTTTTAAGTTCCTTGGTCGCGTCTTGTCTCTACCACAGAAAGAAATCTCATCTCTGGGTTGCCGTATTTATTACACTATTGTATAAGCTGTTAATACCCTGTGTGTATTTTTGTGTTGAGCATTACTGAGTTCATCTACCTATCTATATTGCGTTTGTCTCTATTGTAGACCAAGACAAGCCTAGGCAGACAAGATACCAAGCCTAGTAGCGTGACAGTTACCTTGATGCTCTTTGGTAGAGACATTTGTGTAGACTTGTTTAAGCTTTCATAAGCTTAAACAGAAAGAAAACAACATTGAAAGAAATCCAGTAGAGATTCATTCCAGTTCATTTTCATTTACATTTTCAGAGTTGCTAATATCTATTCATATTGCATGTAGGTACTTATAAGACAAAAATAAGTACCTCTTAGGATACATGTAAGTAAGTAATGTTACAGACAAATGTACATATCGACCAAAGAAAGCATGCATCATGCAAGCACAATCAAAACTTTACGAACGAGTACGACAGTACGTATCGAAAACCAGTCAAACACAAAAGAAAAGTACGACACGCACACTGGCGTAATTCATAAAACGATAAATAAAAACTCACACACGTGCATTGCATTACCTTTCTTGATGTATGGACAAAAGGATTGCATTTTTGTACCTAATAAGAATATACAATCTAATAAGATAGATAGGCAGTACCACCTTAGACGGCAGATAAAATTTCTCTTGTTAGTATGCCTTTAAATCGGATATTGCACTCTTGCAGAGACTGATTTTTACTTTCTTTTAAGACTTATAGGAAAATAAAGTTTTGAAATGCAAAAAATGTGTTTATATTTTACATATAAATGTCTTCCGAACTAGGTAGAGGTAATGGCCCAGTAAGTACCATAGCACCTCCAAGAAAGTTTCCAGTAAGAGTATGTACTCACCAACTTAAAACGAATCATGAACTTGACTCGAGCTAAGTAATCGTTCAGCACAGTTCGCACCCAGCACTAAAATTCACCTCACTATTGCAAAACTTCACACACTAACGAGAAACTGTCAGAGGGCACCAGTTTTTGAACTTTTTCAGGTAGTTTTATTCAAAATTTTGATTCCGATTGGGTTTGTTTTGTTTGAATTTGATAAAGTGCCGGTACGGCGTGTATCGCGCAAGCGCAGGCCGATGTAAAACTGATCCGACCGGTGTGAAACGAGGCGCGAGCTGCGGCGGAGTCGTGACCGGCTTCGAAGTCTGATCAAGCGGTACTATAATATGACTTACTTCACGTATGTTATACCTACTATAAGTACCTAGGTATAATGTAGATGGATATGTTGTATAGGTAGGTATTTTGAGACGCATTGTTATGGGTTTGCATCTTCGTTTTTGCATCGTCAAACCTGCGCAGAGAAACGGCGGGTGGGGTCTATTTTCTTAGCGAGTCCTTGAAAGAAGATAATATAAATCGCAATCCATAAGAGAAAATGAAAAGAGTTTTAACTGGCGCTATAGGTACTGGCGCTATACATTATAGAGCGATCTCTACCAGAATAAATAGTTACCTATCTAGGTACCCAAAGATTTAATAAGCAGACGACACAACTCTTTTTGTAAAAACACAAGCTGAAATTATTGAACTGTTGGGACGTCTAGAGGCGGTCAGTCGAAAAATGTAATATATCATCAACCGAGCTAAAGCCAAAATTATGATTTTCGATAGAGTCAGTGTTCTGGATTATAGAACAATATATCGTCAAAGATATCCCTTGCTTACGCCCAAGCCAACAATGTGGTGACATAGAAGGTGAAATCAGATAATGCATTGGAATTGCGAAATCGGCGATGACTTGAAAGAGTTTGGAAGGACCATTTTCATACATCTACTAAACATGAAAGTTTACATCGCCAGAACACTAGTCGTTCCTTCTTATAATTACGGCGCCGTGTCATCGACTTTCAAACGCGCTGACCGACAACATAGCTTGGTAAGTATAGGTGTACCAGGCCCACGCATCGGTGCCTGCAAATGTGGGCTTGGAAAAGCATGCTGCGGATTATCTGGAAGACTCACAGAAACATTATAACAACAATAATAAATACAAGCTTTCACGTAGTTCTGAAAGGGTTGAAGATCAGGCAGACACTCTCAAGCATTTGCCTCCACAGGCTGCGGTACTTTGCCATATCGCCTGAAAGTCCTCCGACAACATGGAGAAACTGACCATAAAAATTACTGGATATGATGAGATTTAACATATAATATCTCAGGATGACGAGTGCAGTAGGTACAGTGCGGCGCAGGATAGTATTCGCAAGTTCACAGTTCTAGCACTGCTACTGTTAGAGGCAGGCGTGACGATTAGGCGAACGTCTCACTATTCTCATCACAAGAAAGCAAAAAAAACTGACAGTGACCGGTAAAGAGGAAGTAAAGAGACCTAGTGGACACAACGAGATGATGTGTAAATAACTATGTTATTAACAATATACTCATGTGTTGTATTAAATTATTGTGACTGACCACGAGCCTCAGGAATTGAGCACTGACACCTTTGGGACGTTTCTGTGTTTAGTGTACCTAGTAGTAGATGTAAAAAAAAATTCGAGTGTGACAAAGGGCTCTGGAGTCTAGTGGAGATAACCCAATAAAATAATAGCTCAATACTGGCTGCATGCCCTGCGGGGCTTTCATGTAACTTTTCGGGATCGCGATTCGGATACGAGTTGTCAAAAATAGACACTTGTCACTGTCACTGCCAAAACTCATTTGACCCTGCAGGGCAGGATGAAACGCCAAAAGACCGATGGATTTGCTTAACTTAATTAAGGAAATCAATGCATTCGTTCGATAACGATAGCGAGAGAAATCCCTCCGTGATACTGTGAAGCTGTGACAGTGACAAGTGACATTAATGACAAATCGCGATCCGAATCGCGATCCCGAAAAGTTACATGATTAGCCTGCAGGCTGCAGACCATCAGAGTTAGAAGCAGATCTGGCGCCATCTACGCAGGGGGCGGGACCACCACGATTCGAGTTACGACACTTAACAAAAGCAAGCAAGCAATTACTTAACAGTAATAAGCGAATGAACCGAGGAGGAGAAAGTTTTCATAAGTCAGACACTTATAAAGACTTCCTCCTCAACAGCATTACGGCATGATCACTTGGTAGCAAAGCAACACATTTTAGCGATAGTTTGTAAAAGCTATATACCCACTTTTACAAACTCTTAAAATACGTTGCTTGTTATCCAACTGCCATAGAAGTAGAGCATTTTTCGAATAGTAATTGTAACATTTATTTATTTAAATGCACATGTACAAAGCATTAGAATCTACATAATGTAAATACAAAAGTAGGACTATACTAAGTACATACCCTGTAAGGCCGTCGTATTAATATTACACATTTTTATAATACAACATTATACAAAAACAACACAACATTACAACATTTATATTAGAAAAACATGAAAATAATAATAAAACATAGTCACTTTGTAATACGACAGAGAGTTGTATAGTTACACCTAGAAGAACCCAGAGGCTTCCCCTATTTGTTAGTTTTCGAGTATCATTTAAGTACTTAAAAAATTGTGTTCTGTTAAAATAGACTAGTTCCAAAATAATGTGTGCTAATTTCAGTTCAATCCCATTCATTTTGTAATTTCATGACCTCCTGTCTCATTTGACCCTAAAGCCCGTGCTGGACGTTACGACCTACCTAAGTGACCTTTTTACAATTTACAGTGTAGTTATTGCACCTAGTTATGGTAATATTAACAAATTATGTATTATATAAGTTACATAATGTTTGCAATAAAATATTGAGTATTGAGTATTAATTATGAAATAAAAGGCCTTAAAAACCACCATTCAGCAGGCACAGCACGCGGTTCAGAGAAATTTTGAATAAAAATGCTTTTTTACGTAAACTTGAAGCTAGACTATGATTGCTCCTATCTCTTTTCTACAGGATAAAAATAATATTGAAGTAGAACCAATTTTAGCATGGCTTGGGTAATTATACTTCCTATAGTCATTGCTTATCCTCAATAGATCGTATAATGTCAATAATAAATAATTATTACGTTAACTCTCCCTTGAACGTACTCAGTGCGTCGATTTGGCTGCTCAAATGCCAAATTTGTCCACCAAAATAATAAATTTGTATTGCATATATTTTTTTAATAGATAATGATAAATATAGGTATGAGAAGAAACATGGGTTTGGAGACATTGTACTATACTTGAACTTCATGTTATGCCTATTAGGCTTACAAATCAGAGATCCGTCGCTGTCGTTATTACAAACAAGTATTTTAAAAAAACTATCGACTTCAATTTAGTTTACTTGGATGACGTTTTTTCCCAGTTATTTAAATTCAGATTTAAAATCCAAATTACTGAACCGATTTTGATAAAATTTCTATGGGACCAATCTGAAAGTATATTCTTTCAAATAAAATAAAAATCCAAATCGGTTTAACAAAGACAGATTTCTGAGGTAACAAATATAAAAAAACAATTGAATTGAGAACCTCCTCCTTGTTTGAAGTCGGTTAAAAACTAAGAGAATCATTATTGGTAGCAAAACGTTTTGTCTGTAGAAGTTCCCAATGACGGGAATTTATTTCTGTGCATCGTTCAGCCACTATTCGTCTGAGAAGTATTCAGGTCAAACGTAATTACGACTGATTTACCACTAACAACGTTTTCTAACCCTTTTAGGGTACCGTACCCAAACGGTGTTCATCTGGACCTTATTATTAAGCCAACGCGCTGTCTTTTCAAAAATTTAAAAAAAAGCGAAATCAAATTTATTGTTTTTTTTTAACCGTAATAGTTTTTCGTATGTCTTCTTGGGAAGAGGATAAACAAGGGAGAGGGTTTAAAACGTTTCAAAGTGTAAGAAAAGATTAAAATCATAAAAGCTACACAATATAATAAGCTATTGTATGAGAACTGGCCACTCATACAATAAACGAGTTATATTTATATGGTTTTTGCTTTGTCCAAAAAACGGCAAAAAATAATTAATAAAATTTAAGAGAGTTATATAATAAGTCAAGAGAAAGCGTCTCTACACAAAACATTTTATTGTTATGATAGTACGGAACCTTCGGTCCGACTCTCACTTGGCCAAACTTCTTGAGATTTGGGTTGTTAGGAAAGAAACCAGCCTTGCGAAATAATATGGGAACAGATTGGGAATTAATTTAGTTTTGGCTCAATTTGAATCCTTTTTATCTTGGTTTTCGTTACGTATTTTTATCTATCGGCCGCTAGTTATGCTTATACTTTCCGAGAATTAGGTAAGTCTTAGAAAAACCAAGTATAAAGTAATAGACGAAGAGGATTTAAACCTTAGACACATAATTGTACTCGTATTAGCATCCAGCCTGATGCGCCATCGCGTAATAAAACAACGTTTGAAAATGACCATCATGTTTACGAGTGCGAAAGAAGATAGCACTTTTATGAGAGCAAAAGGGATAGCACGCGTCTCGCTTAATGAGCGCAGACAGGCGAGACAGTCCGTAGGGCCGTCTTCACGGGGCCATTTTAGGGCGCGATATGACATATCTCCCTCCTTATATATATATATATATAATATCATTGATTAGCATGGTACACCTATCCCCACCAAGGACTCTCTTCTGGTAGAAAGGGATAGGTAGAAAAAAGTTCCACTTAGATCTACCGGTATCGCTAAGTGGAAATATCTGAGGTAACTTATCCCGACTAGGTAAATAAAAATAAATTAAATATATTATATTGTCAGTTATATTTTTATGAATTCCCTTTTAGTATTAATTTTATAACTTAAGAATATACATATTGCCATTTATCAAGCCATAATTTTTTTATTTTTTTTTATTTATTATTATTATTGTATTTTTTTTTTCAAGTCGTTATTCCTTTTAATAAATAATAATTGTCATATTGAAAACAAAATCTTTATACCAGAGAAACTACTGGGTATGAAGAGATTTACTTCTAATATCTCAGGGTTACGAGCGCAGTGCAGTGTGGCGCAGGATTGTGTTCGCAAGTTCACAATTCTGGCAATGCTACTTTTAGTGGCAGGCGTGACGCTTACCACCAGGCGAACGTCTTGCTGGTCTCGTCACTTGATAGTATTAAAAAAAACTGAATTGAGTTTTATTCTTTGCTGGTAATGTATAATTTATTGTTTTTCGTTTTCCTGGCAATTATCTAAATTTGTTTTTCATCATTTTTCTACATTGTGTGCCTTTATTTTTTGGTCATTTATGTAACAAACAATCTTTTATCCACGTCCGCTTCCGCTCTCTCTTTCACTCTTTCTCTCTCCCTCTGCACGTTCCCCAGCGGAGCAAATCAAAATTAACCGAACGTTTTTTGTACTCGTACAAAATAAATAGAAAACTACTACTGTACAAATAGTCGTACAATATTTACCAACCCACCTGGTGCATAATAATTTATGCAAGATGTACCCACACCTCTGCCAAAAGGTAGGTAGGTCAGTGACCATTATGTATGTGTTGTGAATTTTGTGTGTTCATGGTCAATCACACCCCCTGCGCCTATTAAAGGGGAGGCTTCTTCCAGCAGTGGAAGTCTTCGGCTGATGTTGATAGGTGTGTCCTTGAAAATGTGCCATGCGTGTTTATTCATATTCATATTTCATATTTATTTATTTGCAACTAAGTGTACAGAGGTCTTAAATTAAATATATTATGCACTTTCAGACTTAGTTGCCCTTGTCGGGCATTGCAAAACATAGATGCGAGGGCGCTTAATATAACAAATAATTATACAACTTTAGTGAAAGATAAAATGAGCGTTAATCTAAAAAGAGCAGATCGTCCTATTTTTATTTTATAATAGCTTTAAAATATTAATCTAGTGAGTAGAAACAATTTTTCATTAGAAATTGTTTTAATTTTGAGGTAAAGATTTGGGTAGATTTTGTTTCATTTCTTAAGCTTATTGGTAATTTATTAAATAATTTAATTGCCATGTAGTGAGGGCTTGTATTTAGCATTTTAATTCTTGAATATGGTAGGCTTAGGTTATTTTTATGGCGTGTATTTAAATTGTGCGTATCTTTTGTTTTGGCAAAGCTGTTCTTATTTTTAAATACAAATGTACACAATTCTTGTATGTAAATAGAAGGTAAAGGTAGTATTCCATATTTTTTGAAGAATGGTCTGCAGCTAATTAAGAATAATAGCTCAAACAGACAATACCATCTATTGTCTATTTGAGCTATTATTCTTATACATTTATTATTCTTTTACTTTCATCCCCCGCAAATAGTGGCAGTGTACAAGTAAGCACTTACTTACTAAGTACTTTACTAGTTGGTCAGGTACAGGCCGATTCAAACTTAATGGCGGCTGTGAATTTAGGCGCGAGAAGTGCGCAGTGGCAATAATACGCTTTTTTTTAATACAACCGACTTCAATTTCTACTACCTGGATGACATCTTCATATTTTCCAGATATTTTGTTTTATTCTAGCAATTTTGATTTAAAACCAAACTACTGAATCGATTTCGATAACATTTATGTGGGACTACCTCTGAAGAATAACCAACCAAAAAAAAAAAAACATATTCGAAATGAGAACCTCTTTTTTTAAGTCGTTTGAAAATTAGGCGTGTTGTGTGCGCAATCGCAAAAGTCTCGCTTGCAGCGCACTTCACAGCCGCCATTAAGTTTGAATCAGTCGGTACCAAGGCGTCAGTATGAATGTTATCTACTCAAATAACCGATTACAGCAGATTGAAGATAGGTAGCTTGTCAATGCGTTATCGGTCAACTTATGACTGCGGGATAAATGCGTATCTAATACGATAAGAAAGATAACACGATGACAACACTGCACTAAGTAGGAAAACCTTGATACTTATTACTAAGGCTCGCACACACATAGCTAGTAAGGTAGGTACCACGGCGGTAGGTACGCAGCACGGCATGTGAAATTTTGGCCTAGTTCAATACAAGAAGGTATGGGAAAATTGTACCACTATAGGTAGGCCACCTGCATACTACGGAAAATGTTTTAATACTTACCTTTATAAAAAAAAGTATTGTATTCTATC
This sequence comes from Erannis defoliaria, assembly GCA_905404285.2. Classification (NCBI taxonomy): domain Eukaryota; kingdom Metazoa; phylum Arthropoda; class Insecta; order Lepidoptera; family Geometridae; genus Erannis; species Erannis defoliaria. The sequence goes on from FR990066.1 coordinate 14,653,298, forward strand.
AGCTATCGTTTCCATATTACAAGCTTTGCTTAGTTTGGCGCTAGATGGAGCTGTGTGAAAAACATTTAAACTACATTTAGAAATTTTTATTTTATATTTTGAACTTGATTTGAACTCTTATTCATTTTCCAAAGTTGCCTTTGAAAGCAAATAGTATTATCTAATGTTAGATCCCAAAAATATTAATTCATAGAAAAGCACTAAAACATAAACTTATAATTATGTCATTTATCACAAAAATATGGAAAAATCTACGAACCTAAACAATAATGGAATGAAAAAACATAAATAAATAAAACTTCTAGAGACGCCCGACGACTAGATCCTCCAAGCCCGACATGCTGTCTTCGTTAAGGCGCTCCTGCCCGAAAAACGCCTTACAAAAATCAACTTTTATCTAAGATAAATAACAGTTTTTAATGTGAAAAAAAATTATGTTATTCTTGAGCATGTCTTTGAGTAGCAACATCAATCTGTTACTTATAATGAATAACTTCGCTCGATCGAAAAAAAGGCCGAAGTCACCTCTATTTCAGATTTTGAAAACGATACGATAATTTTAATGTGATCTAGATTAACATAAACATTTTTCAGTGCTGTAGAATTTGTACATTTGGCAAAACATTAACCCGAATGAAGCCAATTTGGGTGTACTCTTCCTCTTAAGAGTCTGTCTGTAGTCGAGTATTCATAGAGAGTAGTCTGTGCTCTGAGAGTCCAGTATACTATATAAGCGCCATCTTATCACACAGCGCGCAACTTAAAATGAACGTAAGCAAAACAATGAGGTGCTTGCTGACTGAGGTGCTAAGTGATTGAGCGCCATCTAGCAAATATACCTAATATTTGAATTTTTAGTAGGTACAGCTTCGCCACGCACAAGCAACAGTAGATTGGAGCATAGAGGGATGATTCGGATTGGAGTTTTGGCGGGAACACGGAAAAATCATGTCGTTGCATTCTATTATTTTCTTAAACTTATGTTTTATAGCGAATTAATGATTTAAAATGGTGATGTTTTATTCATTGAGTGTTGAATTACATGCACGAGTGTGGGCAAGTGATATAATGTGGTGATACGTGTATTTTCGTGTTGTTTTCAAAACTCCGTAGAAGCTCATAGTAAAGTCGCCATAACTTTACTAGGGTATGACTTGGACTCAACTATGACCAATTTCGTGTGACTAACTGTGTTTTCATGACATATTTGACTAGATTTTAATTTAAAAAAAAACTTGTAAATTCATAAACCTGACACTGGCAGAATGCACAACGTGCGATGCCAATAACTAAAAAAAATTTTAGTTTATTTTATTAAAATCAAGTCGAATATGGGAGTTTTGGCGGGAACACTGAAAAATCATGTCGTTGCATTCTATTATTTTCTTAAACTTGTGTTTTTTCGCGAATTAATGATTAAAAATGGTGGTGTTTTATTCATTGAGTGTTGAATTACATGCACGAGTGTGGGCAAGTGATATAATGTGGTGAAACATGTCTTTTTGTGTTGTTTTCAAAACTCCATAGAAGCTCATAGTGAAGTCGCCACAACTTTACTAGGGTATGACTCGGACTCGACTATGACTAATGTCGTGTGACTTACTGTGATTTCATGACTTATTTGACTTGATTATAACAAATAAATGTGAAAATTCTTAAACTTGACACTGGCAGAATGCACAACGTGCGATGCCAATAACTAAGAAAAAAAAAAAAAAAAAAAAAAAAGTCGAATATGTCATGTAATCACAGCCCGTCAAACGAAAGTCCAAGACATTCCCTAGTAAAATTGTGGTGACTTTACTATGAGCTTCTACGGAGTTTAGAAAACAACACGAATTGATATTTTTCACCACATAATATCACTTGCCCACACCTTTGATATATATACCTAGAGCCATGAACCTATAAAAAAAGTTTACTAAAGTTTTCTTTCTAAAGTTTTCTAGGTTCATGCCCAGAGCTAGTTCCTCTGAGGCCCACACTCGTGTTTGTAATTCAACACTCAATGAATAAAACACCACCATTTTTAATCATTAATTCGTGAAAGAACACAAATTTAAGAAAATAATAGAATGCAACGAGCTGATTTTTCCGTATTCCCGCCAAAAAAAAAACAATCTCTACTATATGTTTTTTTTTTAGTTATTGGCATCGCACGTTGTGCATTCTGCCAGTGTCAGGTTTATGAATTTTCAAGTTTTTTTTAAATTAAAATCTAGTCAAATATGTCATGAAAACACAGTTAGTCACACGAAATTAGTCATAGTTGAGTCCAAGTCATACCCTAGTAAAGTTGTAGCGACTTTACTATGAGCTTATACGGAGTTTTGAAAACAACACGAAAATACATGTTTCACCACATTATATCACTTGCCCACACTCGCGCTTGTAATTCAACACTCAATGAATATTTTTAATAATTTTTTCGCGAAAAAACAAAAGTTTAAGAAAATAAATGAGTGCGATACTGGCAGAATGCACAAAGTGCGAAGCCAAAAACTAAGAAGAAAAAAGGTACAAGATGAGAGAAAAAAATATACGGTACTTACTTAGCATAAAAATAATTGCTGTCTCTTTTCTAATTGGAAAAATAAATGTGATGACAATAAAGCATTGAACTGACTGCTCATTGCCTTGTTTTTTGGTCTTTGGTTTGGAACATAACCTACCAAACAAAGTTGAAGGAATCTCCAAAGTTGTTTGCATTTTCTTTTTCAAAATCAAAAGCTATTAAAAATATTCTAAAAGCAAGGTATGAAATCATGCACATTGACCATATTCTGTCCTTTTGTTATTGTTTACTCCTGGTTTAATTTAAGGCCTGCACTTTTTAGAATCTAATGTAACGTTTTCATTTTTAACTGCAATTTCAAGGTGTGGCTTGTGTTCTAAATTTTAGCCGCTAGAAAACAAAGTAAAATCATTAAACAAAAGCTTCAACTACCTACCTCATTCATTAACACGATTTTGTTTTGTGATTCTAGAATCAATCCTAAAAGGCGGGAAGAGGAGTAATAAGTTTTATCTCAAAACTTGGAAAGTATAGGTAGAGAAATCTAAAGAGAAAAAATGCCAGTGTTGGAATCCTGTTGGTCACCATGTATTTGGTCGTCAAACGTAAAAACAGGCAGCCGGGCGGTGGCGGCCTACACTGCGGCAATGAGCCTGGTCCTCATCACATTCATAGCTTACCAGATGGATGGCGGAGACTCAACACAGTTATGGAACCCATTATTTGAAGCCGATGTGAGAGGATGTAAGTCTAGCTGCTAAATGTGCAGAATAGAATTCAAGATCTTCATTGAATATTTATGTGAAGTATTTCCACACTTTGGGTATTTCTATACTTTTTAATGCATAGACAGTAAGCTTTTTTTATTATGACCTCTTGCAGGACTGAACCTGCATACATCTGCATCTTTTTTACTGCTTTTATGGAGATGTTTTACAGAGAATAGAGTTTAAGAGGGTGCCTGTTTCGGGCTTGGTGCACTTATTATTTGAGTCATTTATTCAACGATATTGTTGCCCATTACTGAAAATCCTGGAGTCATTTAGTAGAAGTAGTACCTGTATCAATATTGTTGACAGCCTTATAGCTCAGTTGGTAGCATGTCTGCCTTCAGAGCTGTAGGGTGTGGGTTCGATCCCACCCAGGACAATAAATTATGTGACGAACATAGATTTTGTTCTGTGTCTGTGTGTAGTATGTATTGTAAGTATGTATTTACAAAAAAAATAGTTTATAAGTATTTTATCAGCTATCTGGTTTCCATATTACAAGATTTGCGTAGTATGGGGCTATATGGCACTGTGTAAAATGTCCCCCAATATTTATTTATTTTATTGTTAACCTATTGACTGCCACTGCACAATTATTACATTGCCACACCCTGTACACCAAGACACCAAAAAACAACCTATTAAAGATATAGGTAATAATAGCATAATTTTAAAAGGCCATATTCTTTCATCCATAGGCATTGGCATACTCTAGTGCTTATCAAGTATTGGTGACCATGACGCTCAAAAGGTTAAGTTGCTCCACGGCTAAGTCATAATATGGTGTGGTGGTATCAGTAAATTAGATAGCCACTTAATGTAAAATTACTTCCAAATAGAGAAGTATTGTCCAAGGTGTGCAAAAGATACAGTAATAAATGAATACAAAGTCATAATTGTGTATTAAAACTTTATTATACACTCTATTTTCATAAAGTTTCATTTAAGATTCTTAGCAAACATCTACTTTACTATGGGGAATATACATGTGATTCAATTATTAAGAATAATAGGATAAATGGATAGTTTAACTGAATCTGATGCTTACGTCGAAAAAATAATTGGAATCGGCGGGTAAAGTTGTGAAATATAAGCGTTTAAAGTATTTGGGAGGGAGTCATCTGTCCCTTTCTAGCATAACTAGTGCATAGTATAGAATTTGTTTGGAATTACTTTGACGTCATAAACCTAGTAAAGTGCCCTCCCTGTCTAACATGAAACCAAAATGTTTATATCTTCGTTATTTGTGCACATGTATTAAGATTTTACTTCCGATGATTTGTTTTGTTGCCAGTCAGCTTATTTGTGAGTCAATAAAAAACATGCATAATCCCTATTGCAAAAAAATATTCATCATCAGCCCGGAGTCGTCCACTGCTGAATGAAGGCCTCCCCCTTAGACCGCCACACTGTATGACAACCTGCCATTTGCATCCACCGGTTGCCTGCGACTTTCACAATGTCGTCGGTCTACCTAGTGGGAGGCATTCCAACGCAAAAAAATAAATAAAAATAAAATCAATCTAAATAAAAAGTCTAGTTTTTTAACACATTGCTTGTCGTAGCTCTTTACTGACTATGGTTGAAGCTACAGTTGCTTTTAGTCGCTTTAATCTCTACGAGATGAAGGAAATTTTACAAATAATTGTTGTAATATTAATGTATGCTTAAAACAATAATGACTAACTTAAATGTACTCAACAACGTGTTGCTGGTTTCAGCTCTTCAAGTGTGGGGAGTCCTCTTCATCATCATATTTACCCTGTTGATTATCTTCTCTGTTTTAATGGTAAGTATTTTTGTTATGATTTGATTTACTGTTCCTTATCATATCCAGGGAAATTAGTGGTCTTTTAAAGTTGTACTGTAATTAGAAATTGGATACATCCAAATGAAAAATTCAGATTTTTTTACCATATTTACCTTAGTAGACGAATAATAATATTCTCTTAACGATTTTAAAATAACTTCATTTATTATCATCATCTTTATCAATTCTTAATAGGAGACGTGTGTGCATTCTCTAGGAGCTCTAGCATAGAAATAATTCAACAGAGAAATTATATCTGAACGAAATAAGAAACAAAAAGGCATTGTTCCAGTGTAATCATTGACCTAATAGGTATCTATAGAGTAGTCACAATCGTGTAAAATAAATGTCCGCGCCAAAACTGGCGCACTGCATAGCGTGCGTTGACTTTTTGAACGTCTTGAACTACGATAAGACACAAGCGCCCAAACACATTGAACACTATACAAGCGACATAATGTCTAAATGCGAACAATTGTGAACTATATAATGCATGTACAATGACACTCGGACGTTTTTTGACTGTTTTCACTTAGAGATTGTGATTCTTTAGATATTAGCGCAATGAGTGTAATGTAAATAATACGTATGAGAGAGAACATATACACATTACATGCTGGAATGAAAAAGATTTATTTTTGTAACATTATTCCAATAGACCAAGTGAAGCGAAGGTCACTGAGTCTAAGGGGGTAATTAGACGTTTGTACGTATAGTAAGCAAGTAGTTTGTGCAAATACAATTATCAAGTACCGGAGGACGGACAGCAGCATCCTCTCAGTTAACGGTGGCGAACATTCTGAGATCCCTAAGCTGCCTGACAAGCATGGGGAATGAGGGCTAAACCCTATATTAAAGGAGGCCTTCGTCCAAAAGTGGTTTTCGGGCTGTTAATTAATCCTGTATAAATAAAACAAAATAGTTTCTTGATCGTCATCATAATCAGTCTATCACACATAAGTGACACAGGCGTCATGAAAAGGACATGACAATGACTGACCGACTGATTGACTGCTTACACAGTTAGTAGCATGTCTGCCTTCAGATCTGTAGGGCGTGGGTTCAATCCCCACCCTCTTATAACTCTTATAATATCAGCTATCTAGTTTCCATATTACAAGCTTTGCTTAGTTTGGGGCTAGATGGCGCTGTGTGGAAAATGTCCACTGATATTGATTTATTTATAACACTGCTTAAAATACTTTAAAATTCCAGGTGGTGGGGATCAATGTGTGGATGCGCGGGCTGATGCTGCCGTGGATGGGCACCATGGGGCTCATCATCGTCTTCCAGCTTCTGTTCGGGCTCTGGCTCATCGGGGGATATTACATCTATGTAAGTTAACATTTTACTTTGTTTTATTTTTGTATTTAAATATGACGATTTATACCCCATATTTGCCCGAGAAACATCGTCCTACATAAAACAAAATCTGTTTTCGTCCCGCATTTTAAACCGTATTCGGCCCAAAATATATTTTAATTTAATAATTCACCTTTCGTCCCACTTTTGACATGTACAACTGAGTATAATAGTACATTATGATACAAGTGCGCTATGTTGGTCATTACACTAGAGGTGGTATTATGCACGCGAGCCGCAGGCGAGCACGATAAGGAAGCCGAGAGCGTAATGACTAATAGCACAAGAGTTCCATACGACTGTTTTCATCACACTTGCAAGGAAAAAACAAACTTTTTTGATAATAATCAACCACACAGCGAAAACATCAACAAGCATTTGCGGAAAATGGCGCCCAAATCAGCAATGCGCGCGCAGGTTGACATTTACTTCAGCGGCATAAGAACTCTTTGTTGGTATTACAAAAAAACTGTAAGTATTACCCGGCTATATTAAGAGTGCTTCGTTTACATACGTCTAATTGCAGTCACGTACAAACTTGACTTTACCGGGTTATACCTATTATAGCACAAGTGCCGTAATGTAAAGTAAAAAGCACGCGTGCGTAATAGCTTGGATTATGAGCCTAAAACCGATAGAATAAGATCCACTTTACGAGCAAGGGTAATGAAAAAATATTAAGTTAGTTGAGTTATAGTTTATCATACCAAAGTAATAACTATACAAGGCTACGCGGAATGGTAGCACTAAACCGAAAGGAGGTAAATTATAAGTTCGTAGAGGCTGAGTGGCCAGCCCCAGTGTCAGAGTTAATGTGTCGCCCAATACCCCAAAGATCCAAATCTGTTGAGGCATGTAGAATTTATGGTGAATTAAAGAAATTCACATACATAATGAACCCGGAAAACATTACACTCCTTTTTTTGGCCAGTTGTGTAACTAAATACTACTGAATTGAGAAACTTTCCCTTTTTTAAGTCGGTTGAAAAGAGAATATTGCAATTTGAAGAGCGGAGCTGAATGGTCCAAACAAAAATGACAAATCGCAATAAAAAATATTATTCCAAATATGTTTCCAAGTGGGGCGTTACCAAACATAATTACAAGACACAAGATCTGATTATGTCTAGTATTAGTGGATTGCAGATATAATAAGAAAAAATAAGTTTTATATTCACACTTGCAGTTTTTTAACCATACAAAATTTAATATTTCCAGTTGGACGCGACGTTTGCTGCGTTCATCGACTTCCTTTGGATGGCATACAACGTAAGTTAGTTTATTTACTTACTACGTAAGCTATCAGCCGTGGTAGTAAGCAGTAGTGTGCGAGCATAGCTGTTTCGGTTTGAAGAGCAATGTTATCTGGGAAATTACTGGGCATTAAGAGATTTGACAGCTAATATCTCAAAGGGACGAGCGCAGTGCAGTGCGGAGCAGGATTTGTCGCAAGTTCACAATAGGAAATATGCATCTGTTTCAATTATTAAAAATAATAGAATAAATGTAGAGTTTAACTGAATCTGATGCTAACGTCGAAAAAATAATTGAAATCGGCTGGTAAACTTCTGAAATATAAGGGCCTTAATAAAAAAAAACTTCTCAGCCGTTAATCACTGCTCTGCCATCTTCTCTCTGATGTGAAGTGTAACATGCAAGAACAAGACAGAGAAGTTTAAGCAGTGACTAAGAGAATCGAGATTATTTTAGGTAAGGCTGTTAGTGTTCAAAGTATTTAGGTCGGAGTCATCTGTCCCTTTCTAGCAAAACACGTGCTAGTATAGAATTTGTTTGGAATCGTGAACTTTGACGTCATAAACCTAGTATAGTGCCCTCCCTGTCTAACATTACACTAAAATGTTTAAAACTTTGTTATTTGTGCTCATATTAAAATTTTACATACGATGATTTGTTTTGTTGCCTAAATAAAAACAGGTGCATATTCCCTATTAAGCCTAACTACATTTACTACTTGATAATTGTATTTGCACGAACTTTGTAGATGTAGGGTAGGTAGGCCTCCCACTAAGTGGACCGACGACATTGTGAAAGTCGCGGGCCACCGGTGGATGCAAATGGCAGGATGTCGTACAGTGTGGCGGTCTAAGGCAGAGGCCTTCGTTCAGCAGTGGACGTCTCCGGGCTGATGATGATTAAATACTTGCTTACAAAATGTCATAAAATATCGGATCAACGGTTCGCAAACAAATAACATACATTTTGTTTTATTTATACGGGAATACTCATGTTTAATTAAATCGGATACTCTTTTAAATAAATTGTGTCAAAACCACGTCAGTTATCATAATAAAATAACATGCAAACGCCAATCCTTGTAGTAAACATTTTTTTTTTTTTACTTTTCCGTGTTCAATGTATTTGTTATTTTGTTTATATTTTTTGCCACAAACAAACTATTGTCTATTGTCTATCTGCTTCAGTAGACTCTGAGATCTTCACTTCGGTCGATCAATAATGTAATATTTTGTTCCTTTCCAGATCTACTGCTGGCTCTGCGTGTTTTCCCAGTACCAGATCATACTGGAGATGCAGTCTCCCAATATCGAGATACTCGTAGACTATTATTGACGTTGACATCACCAGTCTTACAAAAACAAAACCACTATGGCCTTAAACTGAGTAATTTAAGTTAAATGGAATTGGATTCCAGAAATCCGCAAGGCTGTAGGTCTGCAGCTAAACAGCCTGATTAAATTAATACAGCATATACAGGGTGTCCCGAAACTTAACGTCAATCGGGCACGGGGCGGTAATGGGGATCGCCAGGACTGAGGAAAATAAAATAAAATTTCCCATTTTTTTGAAAATTTCCCAAATTGACCTAAACCAACTAAATTTCTTGCTCGATTTATGATTGCAATATTTTTTTCGGTTATTTATACCTTATAACCTTAAGGAAAAAATAACTAAAATAGTGAAATTTGTGGTCACAGTACAGATAATATTAAATTATCAAAGATGTTGATTATTCACATTTATAAAATATGCCAATTATTATTATTATCACTTAACAAGGCGATTTGGAATTTTTGATTTATTTTCGCAAGAGCTGGTATGATCCCGCATCGTGCCGCTTAACGTGGAGTTTCGGGACATCCTGTAATTAAAGACAAGGTAAGAAGATAAGACAAAATAGAACAATTAAAACAGGAGCATTCCATTGCTATGTCATGAAATATACATTATTCTACGAAAGTGTAACACTCATATCAGAAAAAAACGTGTGTTGTAGACTGATAATTTTAACTTATAATCTTATTTGCCGGTACAAAAATAAAGCTAACGTTTTTAAGCATGTGGAGCATTCCAGTACTGGAGAAGAATTAATTTAAGAATTAGGCGATCAATTACATTTTTACAGAGATATCATAAAAAAAGTATCTGGATAATTTGGTAGATGGCGCGCCGTAACATTTTTTTGCGGTAGAACCGAAACGCAAATGGCAAACGCAACAATAGGAAACGCAAAAACAAATTAAAATATGATGTCACGAATTCAAAAATAGAATTCGAAAATATAAACCAATCTGTTATCAATTTCACTCTGAAATTAATTTCACCGACTCGACGTTGATATTTTGCTCTTGCGATGTCACACTAATGCTATAAATAAAGTGAATGTTTGTTAAGACTAAACCGATCGTGGTGAGATTTGGCATGACGGTACAATCACGAGGTCGAATGTAACGATTTTTTCCAAGTAGAGGAAGAATAAAGTCGAGATAAAACCGCTCGAGTTAACTGAGTGAGTTACATAACATCGAAGGCATGATGCCCTGTTCGAAATCTTGCGTAAGAGCGCCATCTACCGGAGCCTACCCGACAGACGACTTAAAAACTTATTAAACTCCGATATGTATAGGTACATATTTTAAAATCGTGTTTTAAACAATAGTTAAGTAGACTAATGTAGCATTTAACCTTTAAAGTGCCTTCTTATTGTATTTATGAAGACTTTGCACTTTGTTTCTTGCATTGAATTTAAAAAAAAACCTTGTAATCAATGTTGTTTCGTAGCATTTACAGTCTTACTTAAAAAAAAACTCGATCGTTAATCACTGCTTAAGATGCTCTGCCATCTTCTCTCTGACGTGAAGTGTAACATGCAAGAACAAGACAGAGAAGTTTAAGCAGTGACTAAGAGAATGAGATTATTTTAGGTAAGGCTGTTAGTATCAAAGACACGAGCGGTCTATGCAGTGACGATAAATAGCTCCCTCGGACTCGATAGATGGCGTGGCGATGGCGTTTGAGGTTGGTCTTGACGAAAACATGGCGACACATCACAAACCCTTTGTTGTCAATGTCACTTTGAAATTTAACATATGCGCTGCAGATAAATTTATCAAGAGGGAAATCCTTCCTCCGAGTGTGCCTCCGAGAATGCCTTTGCGGTTACTCGAAATAGACGTTTGATGTAACTATAACAAAATTTACCACACATATACTAACTACTTTAAGTACTAGATTTAGTACCACATAAAAACTAAAGCTCCGCCAAATCGCGTCAGTGCAGCAGTTTCTATTCAATTCAGCCACGTTATGTTATCGTTCGGGTCTCTACGGAAAGTTATGTACTTTGCATTTTTAGCTTTAATCTCTTAGTTTAGAGTTTATATTTGTTTGAATAGCTAGAATATGTTTCTATTTTCGCATGTCACGTTAGCATCGTGATATCTGCTACTTTGATCGATGGACCTAAGAAATAAATTGTCATTGATCTAGTTTCGCATTGAATACTATGTGACGGAAGAACGCCATCTACCGACTTATACCGAAAGATAGTTCCGTGTAAAGTTCTAATTATTTAGTTAATTTAAAATTAAGAATAATTTACTGCTATATCCGTCCATTATAACTATACAACTTAAATCTCTCTTTATGTATGAGTAAGATTCTACTTTAAGGGTATTTTTTACTAAATATTTTAAATCGTGATTGAAATCTCATTTTACTTCATTCTTTGACATTCTATTTGTGTCGTTTGTATGTAGTTTAGTTAAATCAAATGTATAACTGTTGACGTGTATGTTTGTATTTTATGTGAAATAAAACAAAATAATTTTGGAAATTCTTAATTATTTATTCGGAGAAATAAAAACTTTCCTTTTTTGTTCATGATAAATTTTAAAAATAAAAAATACATTGCATGGTAAAAAAGAATCGAAAAACATAACAGATAATTGCGTTACAAGCCTATCCCAATTTTTTACTATAATTACAGATTTATTACAATTTTAATGATAATAATTATTCTTAAATTACGATATATTTATCGAAGCCTTATAAGAAAAATGAACAATATTCTTCACACTTATTGCACAGATAAAGTAGCATAAATATTACCAATTAATATAATAACACCTATTTGAACTAGTCATTACTAAAATAACATTTTCAATTATAAAAATAATTGTATTTGGCTTGAAGGTGATGAAAATATGTTGAGTATTTCGTCTTTGATTTGTCATGATGTTTCAGTGTCTAAGGCCGTTTGTCCACCGACGTCATCTCGTTCTCGGTGACGGCGTCGGTAGACAAATGGCCTAAGTATTGAGAATTGTATAATTCTGTGTAGTGCAGATAAGTAGATAAATGGTTTCTGTGAGCGTTTAGTTCCTTTGAGACGAAGTGGATTGTATACTGAGCACAAAACTAATTGATCAGAGAAGTAAAAATTACGGCGTCTCTTTAAATTCAATAATATTTAATTTATAGGAGAGGCCTTTGGCACCGCAGCGGGGCCACTGCTGGCTCAAGGGTTATTATGCTATTGTTGTTTTGTAAATGACGGAATGGTACACAGAATGGGTACCAGTAGGCAATAATGTACGACACAGATAATGTACGGCATGATATTGTACGGCATAATAATGCACAGCATGATAATTGGTGTACATGTACATCGAATATCATGCTGTGCAATATCGTGTCGTGCAATATCATGCCGTACATTATCGGCTCGGCTCAATAATGCACACCCCGATTTTGTACAGACTGATATTTGATGTACAAGTACACGAATTCCTTATTTGTATAGCAGTTAGGTTCAGGTTATTTTTTTAAAATGTCAATTTGAGAAATGTACTCGGATTATTGGCTGTACAATCGGTAGTACGGCCAGTATTGTACGACATGGATTGTACAGCATGATATTCGATGTACATGTACACCAATTATCATGCTGTGCATTGTTATTCCGTACATTATCGTGCCGGCAAATATCATGTTGTACATTATAGACACCCGGTACTGGCAATGTATAGTTTTTTATGTACCAAGTACTGAGACCAAGAGACGCTCTGATGGTAGAGATAACGCCAGCCATGACCATTGCAAGTTAGAATAGCTTAATAAAAAGAGCTGAAATATGCGGGGCGCCACTATCGCAAATAGTTCTAAATATTCGCTATTCGTTTGTTGTACCTAGTAGAACTACCAAGCGATCCAGTAATACCACGGGAAGTTTTTGTTTGCTCGTGTGACATGAATCGACATTCAAATTCGCCCAACCAATGACGTGATTGTTCTTAGTATTGCCAGGAGATAAAAAGTTACCATTTCAAGACGTTTTGGCCAAGCTGTGAGTTTATATTTTGATACTTTACTGAAAGCAAAAACATGCCATATTGAATTAATTTTATCATGAGTTTCACGGAGTGAAATAAGGAATAATAATTAAAATAAATTATGTTATAGCATTTACGGATTCTGGTAGTTACTATTCAACTACCAGAATCCGTAAATGCATTGTATTCTTAAAGAACGAAGTGTTACATGTTTAGAAAAATATACGAAAGGTAAACAAACACTAAAAATACTATTAATTCAAAATGGTTATTGTGAAATTAAGGATTGACTAATTAGTTGATGACGTGCTAAATAAAAACAATTGAATTAAAAATATATCAGCCAATTCAATCTAAATCAAGATCAAAATATCACTTCGTTCTTATAAAATACTAACAATAAGTCAAGCTTAAGGTTCTGTAACAACTCAAGTCTTCCTAATCTATAAAAATGGAATGTTCGTATGGAATGTATGTACAATGAAATCTTATTTCCAACGATAAAAATAATATACATTACTTAACGGCTACAATGTACAATGTCAAAGAAAATAGTTCTATTCCTAAGTACAGTCCTGTAGATAACTATTGTACAATAATTTACATAAGCTTACGTTTTAAATGATATGCAATAAGCTAATTGAATAGCCCCACAAGTTGTTTGAATTACACTTCTATAAATCTCGTATAAGTTATGTCCAAGGAAATTCAAATAAAGTAGGTAGGTACATATTATTTATTTGTCTTTACTTTATATACACTGGTTTATTTATTGTTTTAGACTGTAAAGATTGTAAAGATTTACTTGGTATCGCGGAAAATGTTTCCATTTGATTATAGCTGATTTCCGCCATCTACTCGCTGGTTTTTAAACATTTCTGGGATAAATGTTTCTCAAGTTGCGATTGATTGTAGGTAGATTACTTATCTTTCGCTCTCACTGAGATGGTTTCGACACCTATACATAGTATGACACCTATACTGTAGGTATGCAAGATGCGCGTTGTTCAAAAATTGCAACAAACAAAACATTGGGACTCAAACCCACGACGACCGGGCCTGAACCCCGTCGCTACACTCTTTCTATTACTCTGCGCTACACTCCTCTCTTTTTGGAGGTGGCAGATAAAACACTTTTATAAAGAAAGTTACCAAAATGTCATTCAATTTGGCCACGTAGCATTACTACTATCTCAGTCCGCAACTTTCGGTGTCTTCACATTGTTTTCTGAGTATTTATTCAAAGTCTTCTCAACCGTATACAATTTCCTAGAATCAGAATTATTTACAAACTAATTGAGCCCAACACAATACCGCTCGCCTCAAAACGATAACAAAAACATGTTAAACTTAACAATGGAAACCAAGCTCTCGAGCAAACGAAGCTAATAAGGCTATGATCCTGATGAGTACCAATTAGTGTTTGGAGGGCCAGACTTTTCTACTGATTGGTGCGAGTGGGACGCATGAGCGGCATGCGCTTGAGGATGATATAGATGGAACGATGAAGATGGGTGGAAGAACTGCGACTGGTCTAGGGGAGAAGCGTAATCAAGCGCGCTAGGAACGGCTGAATACGCTTGAGGTTTCAAAGGTAAAGGCGGCTCGCCTAAATACGAGTGCCTTAACGCTTCGGAATAGGCACTGTTGTCGTATGACAAGGCATACTGTTGTTTGTCTCGGGGAGAGACTGAACCTGGAGGGGTCATCGCCGAGTGGTAGTCAGCATATCCTCCGTAAGCTAAAGATCCTATATCAGTTCCTTTGTGTCCTAACTGTTCACCATAACTTGATCCTTCGCTACCCGGAGGTGTGGGCAGAGGCCCTGACTGACCATCACTAGAATAATATCCGCCCGTCCGACCATCCCCTAAGAAATTACTCCGTATAACGCTCTCTCTATTCGCGTAAAGTTGTCTGAGCAAAGCGCTGGCAGGTGTCGTGGTGTGGTTTCCAGGAATTTGTCTATTCAAGTGGTTTAGATGGTGATTCTGAGTTCCTATCCATTGGATTGTCGATTTCTGCTGCTGTTGCTTCAATAAGGCGTCTGTGGAAAAGTCAGTCGGTCGATGAGTGATCTCTTTACCATCCAATGCTGGTAGATGTTTTGACATGGCGTTCTCCAAATCTCTGACGGAAGTTGCGTCGGTTGTACCTTCAGGAATGGTCAAGTTTGCTTTGGTGGCGTCTCGTTCTGCAGGAGATATGGTTGCTCCAGGATTGGAAGAAGATTTTCGTCTCTCTTCATCAGGTTCCTCGTCGCAGTCTGTGTGCTTTCGCTTTTTCAGTCTTCTAGCGGGCATTGGGGAGGTTCTTTCGGGGGTCGTGTGGAGAGGTAACGGTTGTGTGTCGCTAAGTCTTGTTAGGTGCGTGACGTCGGAAGCAGGAACTGGCGCTGAGGATGCGGCATCAGTATTGGATGGAGGTTCTGTTCGTTCAGCCGCGTGCCTGTTGGCCGGTGGGGGTCCGCCGGAGTTGTCCGTGTCTGGGGGGCCGTTCTCGGGGTCTCCGGTGGTTTCTTCTCGCTTGACGCCTTGCACGCTTTCTTCTAGTTGACAGCAATCCATCACGGTATTTGGGTATTCACGGCCGCTGTGAAAAGAGAGAAAATTAATGAAATCAACTTATTCCAAAGTGCTTACTTGCGAAAGAATGTCATGACAATTTTGGCTAGACTTCTTACATTGAAAGATAGGATCTTTCATTTTAAGAAGCCGTCTTGTAATAAGATTTAACTCAAGATTTTTGTCATCTTGACTTATAATTTTACAGAAAAGCGAAAGTCTTACTTGTGGATTTCACGAATAAATATAATTTTATTTTTTCTTCTTACCTAATAACATAGTTGACGCAAATAATGTTCTGCTCTTCAGCATTTTTGGAGGAGCAGACGACGGTGGCACACGTCTGCATCCAGGTGTAGCCACCTAGCTTGTTCATTATCCTGTAGTAGTGCGTCAGGACCTGGCCTTTGTTTATTACTGGAAGAAAGATAACATTTTATTAGAAAACTGCTCTGAAATCCGAACGGACCCTTGAAAAAATTTATAAAAACAATAACAAAATGCAGCTCTGTGATGATTAGATCATGTGTGATAGCTTATTTTTCATACGCGTGTGGTCTAGTGATGAAACTTTCACACACTTCCTTGTATACTATAGTCACCGAGTTACCAACTGAGTCGTGCGGCCATAAACGTCAATAGGGATAGTGCGAGTGTGAGCGAGAAACATAACATAGTGAAATGATTTATGGCCGCACGAGTCGGTTGGTAACGCGGTGACTATAGGCCAAAATGTCCTATGCTCGTAGACGTTATTTACGCTCGTAGTGTAGGTAGGTACCTAAGTATAAAAAAGCGAATACCCAATTTTTAGGAGAATTGGTAAGAATACAAGGAATTTTGATAAGAATGTCAACAGAATAGATAGACCAAGGCTGATAGCCGGACTCAACGTGAAGGTAGACCACCAGATAAATGATGAGATGATATTGTCTAGCATGGCGGAAGACAATGGATGTTGCTCGCATAAATTAGAGACAGCAGTTGGTAGGAACAGACTTTTTATAACATTGCGATAAGCAGGACACACAAAAACTCGTTACGAATAATTTGTATTTTTACAAAGATTGAGGATAAAATGATGGAGAAAACCCACATAGATTAGTCAATGGATTTCTCATGGGATTAGTCACTACAACATTGTCGACCTGTCATCCCAAAATTTTAGTCCGAAAAGGAACTGCGACCTTCATCTTGCATTTTAAAACAATACCTTGCCAATAACAATGACATATTAACCGCTCATACCTCTCTATCCAAAAAACCTTGTCATGATAACAATATTCGATGTTATCTAGCTAATTCGTGTAACTTGTAAATTTTATGGCACCGACATGGTCCTTCGAGCCCGTAGTATATTCACATAATTGCGAACACAAAGGAGCGAGTGACAAACACGTGTTATTCTATACGTGATTCATTAGGACCGGAGTTTTTGGGTTTGTTGATGCATTGTCTTTATTAGCTACTTCAGCTACTACTCATTAGCTTATAAACGCGACTGGAATTGGACTAGGGCCAAGGAGCGGATGCTTAAAAGGTGGTTTTACGTCGACTGTTGTGGTTGGAACTTCGTATAAGCGGTATTTAGTTATATCTTGTCGTTGAGGCCCTATTAATAAATAGAAGTACCATCTGCCATATTGACAACCTTATAGCTCTGTTGGTAGCAAGTCTGCCTTCAGAGCTGTAGAGCGTGGGTTCGATCCCCACCCAGGGCAAACATTTATGTGACAAACATAAATGTTTGTTCTGTCTGGGTTTAGTATGTACCTATTATAAGTATGTATTTCCAAAAAAGTATTTAAGTTTTCTATCAGCTATCTGGTTTCCATAGTATTCTCTAAGTCCTGCATGAACATTGAAAAAGCCGGCATTTCCACCGCAGACGTAATCAAATCAGTGACTGATGATATGCTGATTACCGTCTGCTACATGCTTAGAAACCACAATCGTGGCTTACTTAACGTGTTTATTGAATCATGAGCTGCACCGTCACGAAAAATGACGCAAAAGGTGTGAAAATTACAGCCGGGTCAGCTTGTGACAAAATAGAAGATGTCTACGAATATGTCGAAGTTTCACGAAGATTTGACTACTTTTTGACAGAAGAAACTAGTACGGTCGAGACCAAATTGAATAATCTTCAAGCTAATAAATCAGATTATTGATTTCGGCAGAGTCGGCAAAATAAGAAATAGCTGTCAAAAACCGAACTGACGAACGAATGCAACGAACCACTATGACTAAGTTAGATGCGTAAGGAAATTTTGATAGTAGGTCTTGGTCTGTAAGGAAAATGTCGTAAGCTTTTAGTATACAAAGGAATAGAATAAGTACCTACTTCTATATATTATATATTATTTTCCTCATTGATGTCTTGAACATTAAATTATTAGTAATTGAAGAGTTAACGTCATATTAAATTTCAAAGTTCCAAAATTCATTGTCGGACGTCCCAAACATTACCATCAAGTTATATTACAATATTATGTACAAAATAACGTCAATATAATCATCAAGTAAGCAAACCACATACACAGTTGTAACCAAATTACCCGCTTTCTAGCAAACACCCGGACTTTTATGTAAATAAAGACATTGTTATTCAGCACCAGAGATGTCCACATTTGACCGGCATCTACATAGATGTTAATTTTAAATTCAAATTGATGGTCTCGTAAAGCTATCAAATGGTAAGGTGCTAGGACCACATGACGTTAAAGCCGAGCCGTGATTGGCATTCGGATGGCAGCCATCTTGTTATGTACGGCATGTGATTGGCCGTCGAGCCATTACGTCAGAATTATGATCGTTTCATTCATATTGCCAAGGAGTAAGGAAATAGAGAACAGTAAAATTTTGTTGCGATGCCAAAACTTCTAAACTTGCCATATAAGAATTTGCACAGGAAAACAACCGGCTATAAGCTGAAGATTGAAGACAAACAAATAAAGGAAGGGTGACATCATCACATTAGTAATCAGGATTGGCGCCCACGGTATAGTATTAGATATGTGCATGATAAAAATAACGGATTGCGTAACGGAACATTTGAAACAGAAACCGAACTAAAAGCAGACAACCCAGACTTTGTGACAAATGAAATGTTTCCGAAATAGAAAACAAACTAAAGATAAGGTTTACCTTCGCGCGCAACGTATAAGGACATACCTACGAGGAATATTCAAAGAGAAACAAAGTCCCCACACAATCCCAGCAAAGACGAAGCTCATACAATAGTACATAGAGCCATCTCGGAGGACATTACATGACATTTCCCACGTCTTCGTCAAGGGAAAGGAAACCAAAATGATCGTATAAAAATTATTATTCAAATCTCGTAGAGTCGGGCCGGCGCATAGCGCAGGCCTAAATTGTATTCCGCTGACGGATGCGTGGAAAAGTAATAATATGATACGTATTTGAGACCATGATTACGTTATTGTTATGGAATGTTTCATGGCGTACGTGGAAAGTGTGAAATATTACGCCGAAATCACTGATGCGGAATCTTTTGGGACTGATAAGTTTCATCTATGGTCATGAATTCCTAAACAGCACGTAGACATGAGGTAAAGAAAGAAACGAAAATTGACGCGAAATATTCGCTTACGGAATACAGGCAGAAGAGAAAACAAGGTAAATAGAACAAGACGTAAACTGATTGACAAACCGAATTTCTTCTCGATACAACAATATAACTGCCGTAAATTGTCCTCCGTCCCGCCTTGAGCTGCCAGTTGACTTGACATGGATTTCTAAAGTCCACACACTGAATACAAATTGATCCTTACAACATGAGGATTTCACCGCACTATTGGGTCATGGGAGGACATCGAGCCAATCGATTGAAGCAAGGATAATTAAAACAAGACTTAGAACAACAATAAAATGGTGACATAGATGTGTCGACACAAATGCTTAATGATTTATGAAAAGGAAGTGGGGACCTTATAGAAAACTGTTCTGCAACCAAACTGAGAAATTGAATGAGTAGGTAACTGTTTTGCCTTCTAACGATTACAATAATCTTCAGTAGGTGCCAAATGCAAAATAAAATTTAAGATAAGGTGATACAAATAAATAAATAAGCTAGTTGGTCGTAAGTACCTAATATTTATTGAATCAATAGTAGAATCAATTAGGAAAATTAAAACTTAATGGACAATTTATTTAGAAACAGACTAATACTTTAACGCGTATACAGATTTTTAATGCATTCAAGGTTTTACAATTGAATGCATTTGTGGAGAAATCGGAATTACCGAAGAATTTGCATGTATTGAAATAATGATCTCATGAGCAACAATGAGTCAATACGTATAATCAGACAATTTAGAGAACAACTTTCTTTGTTCTAAAATGTGGTGAGTTCGATTGATTATTCTGTTTTACACAAAGAAAGCTACAAACATACTGAAAGTTATTTCTGCGAAGTTATTCTAGTCCTTTACATTAGACATAGTTACACATTACAATGTAGCAGTTTATTCATTTAAATAATAGCACTGGGAATAGAAAATCGAAGATCTACTACAGACAGGCCCGAAGTGTCCTATGACGATGCCAAGATTTATGTGAAGGGACTAAGAAGTTAGAATAACGGATAGAGGAGCGAAAAAATAAAAATTTACTTAACTTTCTTTACAAATAGCTCACAAAGTGTGGCAAGTAAATTATCAACTCAAATCAAACATACATAATAAGTAGGTACTGAAGAAAAATGTAAGTACTTACAATCTACATGGCATTTTCTAAGTTTGTTGGCATCCTCGCCGTGGCAAAGCGCGTAGAGGTTCTTCCCCGTAAGCTCTTCCGCCGTGTATCCTAGAAGCTCTGACACCCTGCTGGGAAAAATTGTTACCATGTACCTTTTATCCACTACTCCTTTATCTTTACTTTTATCAACTTTTTTTTTCTACTGTTCTAGACGCTGGCGCTGTTACGCCAGTGGTTCAGAACAGAACTTATATGTTACAAAGAGTTGAGATAGCTCGCAGTTCGGGTATAACCTACATGGCAGGAGAAAGCGTTGCAGCAAACAGTACCTAGGTATAGGAGATTGCAGTAACCGGAGGTTGTCCTAATATGGAAGGCAATTTGCATGAACCCTAATAATATAATTTGAAGCCTCATTGCTTTTATTTGAAAGGTGTGTAATACTTTCTAAATAATTTCTTTCTCTTCAGTATTGAAGCAGAAAATGAGGCATATATTGTTTACAAAACAATATTAGTACTTGTGGACAGGACGTTTTTTTTCTTCTATGTGTACTAGTTTTATCTTTTACCACGTCTTCGCTAACCAATTAGCGAGTTGGTAGTCAAACAACTACATTCCGCACTGGCCATACACTCTACGTGCTCATGGATGCGTGATTGAAGTAGTGTATCAACAAAAACGCCAAATACCTGGGCTCGCAGTGCGCTATCCTAAAGTCGAAGTTGATCCTCGTGACGAACATGTCGGACTCCAGCCTAATTTCGTGGACTGAGGGCGGCGGCAGCGCTATCGCGAGCGCCACCATGCCCAGCAGCACTGTGGGCGACTTACGGCTGTGCGAGAATGAATACTGCGGCCGGAGCCGGCACAGCATCAGCACCACCTGGAAACAAGGAAGGGAACTTACAGAGCTTGTAGCATCACAGAGTGCCAAACCCTGCTTGCCTTAAGCAGCGTTTGGTCAAACCATCATAATCTCTATTTTATTTGCATTTATGCATGACAACACACCGGAAGACGCAGCGCAGGAAAGCCTCCCACTAGGTGGACCGAAAACATTGTAAAAGTCGCAGGCAACCGGTGGATGCAAATGGCAGGTTGTCGTACAGTGTGGCGGTCTAAAGGGGAGGCCTTCGTTCAGCAGTGGACGTCACCGGGCTGATGATGATGATGACAACACATGTCATGTGTTTAATGAAGATCTTCAAACAGTAAAGAGTGAACAGGTATCTTCTGGGCAAGCGTGCTCCACCTTAGACTTTGTCTACGGTTCGGTGAGGCAAGGTGATGGCTTGATGACATACGCGAACCCATTTTTTTAAATCTTCCTTCTAGGTAAGCGTGCTTCCTAGACCATATCACTGCTCATCAGGTCGCGGTCAAACGCAACATTATTTATAAAAATAAAAACAGCAGCAGTTCTTCTTATTAATTCGATGTTTCACGCTTCTATATTAAATGTTTTGTTTAGAAATTGGCCAAATTAATGGCTCTTGGAAGTCCTGGCCCCTAAACGGTGGCTGTAGGTACTCCTTAGAAAACTTGAAACCGCTGCCAACCAGGGTCTCTAGCCACAGTTGGCCTGTCAAGCTTTGTGTATTTGATTTCCAGGGATTTGTTAGTTGCATCTTTAATGGCCATGCTTTTGTTGTCATGTAAAGAGAGCCGAAGTTTCTTGTGGCTGAAAATCGGCTTTAGGGTTCTTAAGCATGACTTCTAATGATATAACAAGACACCTCGATCTGGGACTTTAAGTTATGTCGTGAGAATCGTGAGTAATGAATGAGGTCTTAGCAATTATTTATTTTAGTATCTGCATCTGTCTACTCAGAATGTACAGTTGCCATCAAACTCCCAAGACATTATTTAAAAGTTTGATTACAAAGGTACTTCAGAAGAGACAGTCATAAAAAACCTCATTTAAACTTTCCGAATTCATACCTGAACAACAAACGCGAAACGTGTTCCATACAAAGCTAATAAAGTTCACATAAACCGCTATTTGTTGCCAAGAATGGCGCCACGTACCGTAATACATTACCTGCTAATCGAATAAGGAGATCAAACGCAAGGATTAACTAATTTGCAATTTTGCCAATAAAACGCTTGCCTCTGGCGTTATTACCCAAACTCGAAACTCTGTAAACGACCTATGCTAATTGCTCTATCCTACCGCTTCCAGAAGCCATTTAGATAAAGATAACAAATTATTGCACATAACTTTCAACCCAAACAATTTCTCACCAATAAAAAATAAATAAAATCACAATTCATAAAAAATATAGTCGACCCATAAATAAAAGGAAGTGTCCGCGGAGTGGTTATGAAATAAAAGGAAAATTTACACCCCGAAAACAATCTACGGACAATTTTACTTACCTAGTGGGTTCCGCGAGTCGCTTGAGATATAATCGCATTTTATGACCTAACACCGAGTTAGGGCAAAAATTATGGGGCCATATAATCGTGCCTTGAGGCACCCCACGCGGAACAATAATTCTAAGCAATGATATTTGCGATGTGACGGATAAAGACTGTGTGACGCCATTATTAATTTATTGTAAAGAGAGAGGAATGCACACATAAAACTATAGATTTCTAGGTACCGTACTCTTATGTTTGTGGAAAAATACAAATACCTACATCGTTTTATTAATTTTATTTATTATGACGTCTGTAGGTAAATAATTTGCTTCTATAGATACTATATTGTTAAATATCATTAAGTCTTGCGACTGAGGTTGCATCACTCGATATTATTTATGTAGGTACCTACCTGTTTTAATGAACGTTATCAGAACAAACTAATGATGACGCTACAAACTACAAGATACCCACCCGCCAGTTACCACTCTCTCCGTATCTCGTCGTCTCACCCTCCTTGCTTCTTCCAACCTAGATTGAAAATGAAAATTCAGAGTCCATTTAATTCTCATTCTATACACTAGATAAGAAAAATGTCCATAAATTTCCATAGTCGCTCTCAGGTACTAATGACTTGGAAGTGAATAAATCTCTACGATAAGATTTGTAGAACCAATTTTATTACTGAACCAGGTGATAAATTTGCATTATCTCGAGGCGCGATACTTTGTGAATGAGCGAAACAGATCATTTACAGGCAAAATAATATCAAGCGATAACCAAGGAATAATTCAATAAAGTTAACCTAAACATTCATCAACTTGTATTAAGCGCTATCAGATTTGCAAAGCTCACATTGCTTGTTTTCTTACCCGGTATCCTGAAGACTTGAAGTGGCATCCTCTCTTGGTCAATGTACTCTTCATTCTAACGCAGAACGCCCGATCCATGCCTCGATACAACGCCCCGCTGGCCGCGAGAGTCATTTGAGCTGATACTGAGGACAAAACGCAGATCTTACAATGGGATAGCAGTAAACATTTTATGAATGACCACTATAAGAGTACTTGAAAATAACTGTGGAATGATAAAATCTGGTAAATAATAAAGATGGTGGATCATAAACTCTGAAAAGCAAGAGGAAACAGAGGAACAAAAAGCTACAAAAAACATAGATATTTACAAAAGTACTTAAAACATACCTACAAAAAATATAGCTATACTTAATTTAAAAAATAAATTGTTTTGGCTAGACATCATTGTATCGGAGAACAAATAATAGATATATGTTTAGACCAATGAAATCTTTAATCTCCTTAAAGCTAGTGGATTCATCTAACCATGTTATAGAATCAATCAAGACAAAGTTAATAGAAATACTTTTGGCATAAAGATCTCAATTTTACCTTACAATAGAAGCAATCTCATCCGTAAGGGCGCTGCAGCTGATTGATTGGGAAAGCGAGTGGCTAATTAAAAGATTCATGGCTTTGGGACCGGACGACACACCGTGGCTTAATTGATTTCTGTTGAAGCTTCTTGAATTCTTGAGACTGTGGTTCTAAAAGTTTCATGAACGTATATTTTTTATTTGATGTTTTTCAACAAATTGTTACTATGTTAGTAACGTAGAGGTCACTTATTATATAACAGTGTTTACTCTACGTAATCGTTGTACGATTTTCCTGTTGGATTTTATCAGTAGCTGCATCATCTTACTCATTAAAGTTTTTACTATTCGTTTTTGTCGGTATCAGTTGCATTCACTGTTCTCAATTATAGATATCGCTTCAACAGAACTGGCAAATAGTTTAAAACTCCATCTTCCTTAAATGCAGCAGATCATTAATAGCCACAATGTTGTGTGGACAATGCGCTATGTCGATTTGAATCACGTCTTTGTACCAAATGCGTAACAAGATTGACTCAGTACACAGCTATGTAACCTTGGCATGTTGTGTTAAAGCAGAGGTGACACGAGTTTTTCTACACTATTACATTTACCACATAGATACCACCGATACCTATTATACTGTTGAACTTCGTTTACAAATCAATCAGTTGTAGTTTATTTTAGACTGGTGACAAAAAAGAAATTCACTATTATTTTGTAACCAATTATTGGTTTAAAAAATCAAATATTGCATTCACTTAATTTTTACCTGTCTATGTTATTTTTGCCACTGTTATACAAAAGGTGCACGAACATGTTTTACGCTTCTCGGTCAAGTGGTTTTCTCATCGCATTTAGAATCTCTGATACCAAAAGTTTGTCATCATCACACGATGTTTCCACCACGATTCCATGGTCGTCTGCCAACAATGAGGAGCTTTCTTCACGGGCTACTGTTCTGTGCCTCCGTTTCACCACGCCCTTCAACCAACAATGAGATGCTGTCAAACTACTTCGATCCTGATAGATTTTGTACACCTTTTTTTCGTTTCTCAAAGTAAATTTAAATTGATTCCAAGCCCTTAAACGTAAACTAAATTGAAATTGGACTTTATCCGTTAGATCTGATAAAAAATTTGGTAGGTATGTGTACGAGCTAAACTTTTTTGTTGTGTTTGATGAAGTTCTATTTCAAAAGAATGCCCTAGTAAAATATGATTTTAATAGAGCTATGATAGCTTTCATTAAGCGACGGATTGCAGTGGAAAAAGAACTAGACCAAAGCGTTGTGAGTTTTATCATTCAGTGAATTTAAAAGAACAAATCGATGCAAGTAAATATAAAAATAGAAAAAACAGATTGCGTATACTCATTCAAACTAAGTTTTTTATGATCACCTTATAGGAAGTACAATGGTAAAAACGTCGAATGCAGTGAAGCGAGCAACTACTTGATAACAAAGATTATTATACCAACAGCTTTTTTGCTAATTTAGTCGTTTAATTGAGAACGGACACCTATATTCCGCTTTGAAAGAAAATGGGTTAGTGACCTCACTAATTTCGGTCCAGGAGGCTTGCGTTTGAAATTTGGTGCACAGTGGCGCTTAAAATAGGTTTGGAGATGATTCCCATAGAAATGAAATATTAATTTGTGGCATAAAGGCATCCACTGACACCCCATTGACCGTTTCATGAGCTCCAAACACACCGTGACCACTCCATAATCTAATTTCAATTTGATATTCAAGTTTTCATTGCAGCCATTGGAAGATTCGTTATACCGACAGAACATTTCGGTATTGTCACTTCTCGAAGGTGCAACGGCCTCGGAATAAGTTTAATTGAATTCTAAACACATTTTTTCCAGGTTTTTTGTCGACAATTCATCGGTAATTCTCGATTTTTCGTTTGGGTATCGAAATGTGACACCTACTTAGACAGAATGAGTAACGGTGATAGAAAGTAACTTCACTGTTTTGAAAGATTTTTTATTTTTAATGAAGAGGCTAAATGCTATTAAGCCGTTCTACAAAAAGTGTAAGAGAAATGATATAAAATCTAGAACAGTCTAGATATAACAATTTCACGCAATTACATTTCGAAATCAAAAACGGGGGCTAGCAACAGTGCCCAAGCAACATATCGTTTTAATAACGTTTTAATAAAAACTGTACCAAGGCTTTTGATTCGACGTCATACTAAAAATTGCAATTTCTGTTTCAAACTTAGCAGCCAAGTAATTTTTAAGGTCATCCTTGTAAACTTATCTCGTGTCAAATTATGCCTTTACTGGTTGCTGTTTTGAGACCTGCTTCTTACCCCACCAAATTTATTTCGATCCTCTTCAATGCAATCATTTTCGTGTAATGTGGTTCTGTAAGCCCAATTTACCAACTGTACCAGTTTATAAAATGTCTACTAGGTACCTACTGTAAAAAGGACTGTAAAGTGTAAAGGCCTTTGACATCAAACTATTGAGCTTAGACCTGTCCTCAAAAGTAAAAAAACTACTTTCTACCTTGCAGGTTCTTCATCAAAATCTCAACGGTTTTTTTTTCATTCGCATGTTAATTCTGACGATTCCATTGGCAGGGGCCTAGATCAAACCCTCACAAAAGTAATGTCAGGTGCATCTTCTTCTCACTGGGTTATTCGAGTTTTGCTACAATAACATGATTTCCACTTCATTGCTATCACGTGAAAAGCATACTCACCATCAGGGTTGTTAGTTCCATGCTGGCTTCCCTCTTCGCTCCCTGATGCAGGGCTGTTCAGTCCAGTACCTCCTCTCCCAGCTAGCGACAGCCCCAGCTGCTCCGCTACCTCGGCATGGTCAGCTTGGTGGACATAATCGAATATACTGCTCCCCGTTAACTCTACCTGTAAGAAAGTACTTGCTAAATGTTGATGGAAAAAATCGTACTTACTCAATTACTTAGGTACTTAATAACTCAAATATATAATTTTATTTACCTACAAATACATTTAGAAATTGTTTTTCTTTAAATTACTTAACATAAATTATATCTATTCAAAACTAACCCTACAACATCAAAAATACAAAACTAGTTTATAACTATGGGGAGTTGATGGAAAACTGTTCATAATGCTGACGGCATTGCCACGTTATAACTCAAATTAATTCGTTTTTATTTTCAGTGTTTTATGATTATGGTATCTTTGACATGGGAAGTTTAGGGGGAGCCGTGTGTGAAGTGTTACTATGAAAATTATTCTAAAACTACTCCCAAATAGGTCATCATTCAAAATGTTATCTTTAATTATTATCATTATGAAAACTGACGTGGTTTTGACACATTTTGATGTTTTATTTTAACGGGAATACTCACGTTTAACTAAATCGGATACTCCGACTATAGTTTCGATCACATCCGGTGTGTGCTAAGCAGGACGCAGCTGCACGCGCGTCGGGCTCTGTTTTCACTCTTTGAAAAATGTCACCGGATGTGATCGAAACTATAGTCGGAGTATGCGATTTAATTAAACGTGAGTATTCCCGTCCAAAATCCCTCAGTGTCTGAAGACAAGGGTCTACGACCAGTGTGTGTTGCCAGTGATGACATATGGAACTGAAACGTGGTCTTTAACTGCTGGCCTTTTGGAGAAACTCAGAGTCTCGCAACGAGCAATGGAAAGAGCTATGCTCGGAGTTACTTTGCGCGATAGAATCCGGAACGAGGATATTCGCCAAAGAACCAAAGTTACCGACATAGCTCGCAAGGTTTGCAAGTTGAAGTGGCAATGGGCAGGCCACATCGCTCGAAGAACTGACAACCGATGGGGAAGAAAGGTTCTTTAGTGGTGACCGCGAACCGGAAGACGCAGCGTAGGAAGGCCTCCCACTAGGTGGACCGACGACATTGTAAAAGTCGCAGGCAACCGGTGGATGCAAATGGCAGGTTGTCGTACAGTGTGGCGGTCTAAGGGGGAGGCCTTCGTTCAGCAGTGGACGTCTCCGGGCTGATGATGATGATGATGAGTATTCCCGAATAAATAAAACAAAAATTATTATCATCATAATTTTTCATGTTGAGAAGTTTTGTTGAACCTGGATGAGATTGGAGCTAAACAGAAAAGATTGGGGAAAGAGGGAGCAGCCTTATGCCTTGCAATGGGCTTACTAAATTTCCAATGATGATGATGATGAAAAATTTTCATCGCGAGACCCAGTTATTTGGACATTAATATACATTGACGCATTTGACGCGTTTTTTGAAGAATAATCGGACGTAAGAGCATCGCGCCTTGAAGTTTACCAAAAGATTTCTCTGTGAACAGCTCTCATTATGACGAATGTGAGCATCCTCGTCAGATGGCCACCTGCCGGCTGTGATAACAGCTTCATTCATAACGACACTGGTGCTACGTGACTCTCAACTGGTTTGGCTGCCTCGTTTGTTTACGTGTAATTACGTGCGGGTGTGGCTCGGGCTTTAAAACTGTTACTGCCTATAGAGGCAGATGAAACATGCCACTTTAAGTTTTGTTACTTAAAAATGTAACTGTTTTTTTATTATTAATCTGAAGACTCTGGTCAGATCTCTGGTGCCTTTGATGATGCGAGTCGAACCTGGATAAAATTGACATTGGACCAGAATGAATAGCGTTCAAGAAAAGAGGCAACTTTTGTTTTGCAGTCGGCGAATATCGGCAATAAATCATAATTATTAAGCTTTAAGCGTAACATCTCATCTCACAGAGTGTTTTCTTAGTACCTACCTAAGTACGACAAGCTAATTAACCGAGAGGACGCTGCTGCCCGTCCTCCGGTGGTAGCAGTTTTAGGACATACCCAGGTCCATGTTTACTACAACCACCCTGGCAAAAGTGTCAGAAGATGTAAAGTCTTAGCTCCATTGACATATTACTTCGGAACGAGGACAGGGCCAAATTGAACTCAAATTCAAATGAAATAGCACCAACTCAATTTGTGTGCACGACTATATTTTTACCTCTAGTGTGAACTATGTTACAGCACGCTAACTTCATTGGTAAGCTGCAGTAGTGCCTAAACTATTCGGATAGGACGTATTTAGTGCAGATTTTAGCAGGTGGCCAAATTTTTCAAGTGTCCCAGCTATATACTAGAACGAAAAAAGCCACTATCCAAACCATTCGCCAATCCGAACGCATGACTTTATCTTTAACTACCAAGATATTTGCGCAAGCATCTTATTAACAGCGGTTAGTCAGACATCCTTTAATAAATCTATGATGAAGAGAAAGGTTTCCTTAATAAGTAGTATTCTGAATTATCATCACCAGCATAATATTTCACTATTGACAATTCCAAAGATTTCATTTAAATCAACCACCGGCCTTTCACAATGACCCTTTCACAAATATGCAAATGCCTTTTAAATAAATTTATCAAATATAATTGTGGGATCCTATTACACATTCAGGAGTCGTGTATCCGCAGTCATCCTCCGCATATGAATTCTATAAAACAATGGTGACGTTACGGTGGTCGATTCTTGGAAAACCAGTGGTTTTATGGTGGATATCAATCGACGATCGGCCAAATAGGTATTTACGTAAGATGTGCCAAACGTCCGTTGCCATGCCAGTGAATCCAAATAGTTTAAGCTATATTTAACCTTGACTTATGTATAAGTTATTTTAAAGCAAGGCAGGTAGATGAGGCAGAATACATTCTCAATGGTACCGAATCAATTGTAAACAATTGATACTCCTCTCTAGTGTGAACCCAGTCGTAAGGCGACTTTGTTGGGAAGATCTCTTTCATACTTGGGACTGGGACGCAAGTGACGTGAGAAGGCGCAAATTTTTCATAGACATACTGAATGCTGATGCCTCAAATGTGTGAAGGGACCACATCCTTACTTTAAAGACCTATGTTCTAACAACACAATACCTGCAAGTAGGTAACCGAGTTAAGAAAACCTTAGTTTTATGTTTGTTACCTCAGAACTCCGACATTTATAAACCAAATTGTTTTTTTATGTATTTTAAATAATACTTTCAGATTAGTTCCGTTGAAATTTCATCAAAATCGGTTCAGTAGTTTTAAATCAAAATAATGGGAAAAGATGTCATCCATGCAAGTAAACGAAATTGCGTGTTATACTTTTACTTTAAAAACACAGTAACATTGAGAAATTAGGGAAAATATTCTGATGATTTTCCACGGAACTTTTGGAGGTTAGGTACTTTGGACAGAACCTCTGTCGGGTACTTGGCAGTATTCTTCACTAGTCTGTACCTTAAAATATTCATTGTGTAGCATTTTGTGAATTATCAAAGAATGATTTCACTCCTGACAAATCAATTTAGATTTTGGAGCTGTAATATAGATTTGTTAGAGCTTCCAACGTAAGCTCAGCGGGTGCTGCTTCAACCGTACGCCGTAAGACGCAGCGTAGGAAGGCCTCCCACTAGGTGGACCGACGATATTGTGAAATTTGCGGGCTACCGGTGCATGCAAATGGCAGGTTAACGTACAGTGTAGCGGTCTAAGGGAGAAGCCTTCGTTCAGCAGTGGACGTCTCCGGGCTGATGATGATGAGAGCTTCCACAGAAAGAAAATAATTCCATCCAACACAAAAACAATTCCCTTCATCATCTCGAAAAAAAAATAACACGATTCCTCATTGTCGCTCCTATCAGGCTAGGAGAAAAA
The DNA here is from genome assembly GCA_905404285.2 of Erannis defoliaria. Classification (NCBI taxonomy): domain Eukaryota; kingdom Metazoa; phylum Arthropoda; class Insecta; order Lepidoptera; family Geometridae; genus Erannis; species Erannis defoliaria. The sequence continues at coordinate 14,684,057 of FR990066.1, forward strand.
TACAGAATTTAATATACCCCAAACGTGTAACACGCACCTTATAAGAAACTCGTATCTACGCTTATTTACCAGGAAGTTTATATATTTTATGTCTACCCACACATACGAAGACGTATTGAGTTACAGGGTAGCGTTTGCGTTGAAGAAGTTGTGACGTATGTGTGCGTGAGGGCTGTTTGTGTGCGTGGTAAGGTTCGCAGCGACATTAGGATGGGAAGCACGCGCTGCCTTGCCCGGGACGTGACCGGCATATCGCATCGTCCCTTTCCCCCTATCTGCCATCTCCCTCGCACCACCCCCGAAGCCATGTTGCCTGTTGAAGCCAAGTTTCCCTATTTTCGGATCTTTTCAGGAAGGCTTTTAATTTCGTTTATTTAATTCTATATTTACAGCAACCTCTACGCTGTAAATTATTCTGTTTGTACATGTCTGCGTTTTAAATATAATCTCATTAGTGTGTGGGAGTGTTCTTTGCGCGCCAAACAAGTTTATTACGCCCGTATTAGCATACGTATCGTATAATTCAGTTTTCTCGTTAAGTTAACCAGCGACGGGTAAAAACTGGCTGAAACTAAGGTACCTATTTAGTATGTACACTACTCTCTGCAATTTCTCGTGAAATATCTTTATAGAAAGCTGTTTGATAATCCTGACATATTAAGCAGTTAAGTACTTGGGTTCAATTTTGTTAATGGGTCTATATTCTCAATAATCAAGTCAATCCAGAAACGTTTTTGCATCACAATCGATCATAAAGCATTTTTTACTTTAACACTTCTTGTCAGCAAGAAATTGATACTTACTAATGCCTCTGTGTGAGTAAGTTCGTACAGGCTGAGGGCCGGCCCTAGTGTCGCTCATGTGTCGTCCGAAGGTTTCAACATAGCTTGATGGATGTTGTTATTGAATAAAGAATTGAGACCTAAATTATGTTACTTTGTACTAGTACAATATTGAGTACTTATTTATGCTTCATACTGTTCACACTTGTAGCTCCCGTCTAAGATGTTTTTACCTGTAGATGAGTTGTCCCCCCCCGCCATATTTACTAGACGAAATCAAGGTAATTGCCGTGATCGCTAACTTCCGAATGTCCGGTAATACGCTGGCGCTAATCGTATGTTTTCTAGCAAAAAGATGATGATATAATGCCTTTCTGTGTATTTAGACACTGCACAATCTACACAGGCATTGTGAGAGACAAAAAAATTCATTACTTATACTTATACATTACTGTATTTTTATTGCAATGGGAAAAAAATAAACTTATTTTTATCTGAGGCGACTGTTGTCACTTTGAAATGGATGGCCGAGATAGATAGATCGTCTTGTGTGAGAGAGTGAAAGAGAGCCACACCGGCGCGGCGAAGGCGTTCGCTCTGGCCAATCAACTTGTGTAGCTTATTACGCCGTAAGAGAAATTAGATATTTGTCTCTTTCTAACAACAGGTGTGGCGTATAAAGTCGGTCATATTCTTTCCTTTTCTTCACAAAGTGCATAGTAACATGCGTAAGTATATTTATATAGGCAACTTCTAGTCAGTTTTTAAAGCAGTTTTGTTCGACTATAACTACTCTATTTATTTCAACTCACTGACTCACTGGCTCCCGTTACAATTTCTACCAGCATCTGCTCTGAGAGTTGAATCTTGGAGCTCTGGGTATTAAAGCACACAGTAACAGTAACAGAAGTGTTTGGGGAAAAAAGCTTATCATATTACCGGCAGGTTTACCTAAAAATTTATGGGTTCGCTTGAGACATATTTTCTGACAAAAAAATTGGGAAAATACCAGGTGTTAGGTTATAAAATTGTTTCTCCTGTACCCAGGTATTATAAATTCAAAATGAAGAAATAATAAGACTTTTAAATCCAGAAACACACCTTTCACTAATATCCAAAAAAAACTCCACTGATCATAGAGCCGAAGATTTGGGATAAAAACAGAGCCTACCTCTGCGGCTATGAAACCCACGTAGACGACATAACGTAACACGTGTTCGAGTTATCTTGCTTTATCTAATATCTAATGCAGTTATGAAGTTGAACCAACCACCGGATGTCTTTGGAGAGCCGAATATTCAGATATAATCGCCTGACTGTACCTGCGTATGTGTGCGTGCGACTGTGAATATTTGTGTGCGTGAGTGTACTATAGTCTTATGCGGTGTCTTATGGTAATGTAAAGTTGTGGTAGCGATGGCGTGAATGGTGTGGATGGTGTTTTTGCTGGGTGGGTCATCATCGGCTCGGAGACGTCCACAGTCCACTGCTGAACGAAGGCCTCTCCTCTCCCTTAGCCCGCCACACTGTATGAAAATCTGCCATTTGCATCCACCGGTTGCCTGCGACTTTTACAATGTCGTCTGTCCACCTAGTGGGAGGACTACCTACACTACGTCTTTCGGTACGTGGTCGTCAAGATCGTTTCTTCCCCATCGGTTATCAGTTCTTTGAGCGATGTGGCCTGCCCATTGCACCACTTCAATTTGCAAACCCTGAGGGCTATGTTGGTGACTTTGGTTCTTTAGCGAACATCCTCGTTCCGGATTTTATCGCGCAAAGAAACTCCGAGCACAGCTGGGTGTGTAACTTTTCAAAAACGTGTGTCTCAGTTAGTATTGTACTTACTTGTGATAATCCTAAATATATAGACACAGTTTCGGATATGTACAGGAACCGGCCGTCCGCCGCCACCGACAGCGCGAACCCATCCAGCGACTGCAACAAACAAACAGATATTCAGACACAGCTATCAACATACATATCATCATCATCATCATCATCAGCATACATATAGATACACATAAAAATAAGCCCTTTAATCTAGGTCTTTTCAAGATCCGAGTGAATAGGTATCTTCTAAGTCTGCGTGTTTTATCTTCGACCACATCATCGCTTGCCAACAGGTAAGGCGGTGGTGGTGTTAGTGGTCAAACGCAGAATAATCCGCGATAAAAAAATCCCTTCATGTCATTGCTTCGTTTTTGCAGGATATCTCTGAGTTGAGTGTGACTAACTGGCAATGCCCTTTTATAACATCTTCCATTGTCTTCTATGTCTAGCTACTCTTCTCCAGTTTGTACCTGCGCTACGGTAAGTTTGAGTTCAACTTTCCATCTTTTAATTCGTCTAAAAATGTGGAACATGCACATACAAACAAGATAAATATCATGTTTTTAACCGACCTCAAAAATTTAGGGTTCTATGTTCGGCTGTATGTATGTTTTTTTTTATTTGTATGGTCATCGATTTTTCTGTCAATTGTGGACCGATTTTGATAAAATAATAATAATTAATATTAATAAAATAATTAATAAATTAAATAAAATAAATTAATTAATAAATTTAATAAATTAAATTAATTAATAATTGTTTGGTAGGTGATATGTCAGAGGTCGTCCCATATAAATTTAATCGAAATCGGTTCAGTAGTTTGGTTTTTAAATCAAAATTACTGGAAAATATGTCATCCAGGTATCTAGCCGAAATTGAAGACGGTTGTTTTATTTTAAAGCGTTTTAGTAGGAATTATTTGTTCCTGTGTGTTGGGAGAAGAAGAATGATTACGCGGAACGAACTAATGAAAGGAGATCACTGTACTCATCATTGTGAACAACTTTTATTAGGGGCTAAAAAAAACGAAAAAAGCTGTCCATATATTTTGTAGCGGGTGAAAGATAAAAAAACTTTTCTTATTAATTTGTCATTGAAATCAATGAATTTAAATTGTCGTATGTGTCCTCTGTTTAGTACCAACACCCGCAGATCTGATAAAATCTTTTACAATATGTGAATGCAACAGTTAGGTAGGTACCTACAGAGTTGTCCGTTGTAAAAGGAAGATAGCCAAAATATTCACGACCAACAGTCGCTTGTCATCTTGTAGTTGCTCAATTTGTCCCTAATAAGAATCTGCTTCCATTCATACAGCAACACACTCAGAGCTGGAACTAATTCCAAGATACCGAACTTCAATTTCGTGAACTCTACAAAAAATCGTAGGTAAACAAACATCAATTCAAACCGGCTTACTTCATTTGGTGGCGGAATATTAGAACTAAAACTTTCTACAGAAAACCATTCGGGTTCTTCAGATAATATGATGCTGGCTCCCTTGACTAATTTTATACTTATGTTTGTCTTTAGATGATAAAAGTGTAAAAACGATCGATGTAGGAAAATGATTACACAGATGTAGAGCTCAAGGAAGTGACATAATGGAATTTCTAGTGACGAATTTTGCATTTTTAAAGTCAATATTGGTGTCGATTCACTTAACTAAACTTTATTTGACAGGACGAAACCTGTTGACATCTTTTTCTAACATATTGAAATGAAATGAGACGAGTATAATTTTAGTTCTGTCAGATTAGTTTAGGTTAGTGAGCAGTGCAACAGAATCGACACCATTATTGAATTTAACCAAACTGACACTTAAATAAAAATAATGTATACAAACACTAAATTAAACCTTATAAATAATTATTATATGAACAGTTATTATCATTTTGACTAATAAAGTCAAGTACATAGATTCATAATCTTAATAAGCTTCCGTTTGTAAATAAAAACAATATTTCGAAACGAGATGACTATTCTTAAAAAGTAGCCGGATTGCCGGTACCTTTTCTATATTCAACTTTTGAATATTTATTTATTTCATATCACATCATCAGCCTGAAGGCGTTCACTGCTGGAAGAAGGCCCTTAATAGAGAGGGGAAATTATTTATTTTAAATTGTTTCGATTCACGTTTAATATTTTCTATTTTTCACAGAAACCATATAATTATATTGAGTGATCCATATTTAAATTAGCCTAGCTCTCTCTAGTTAGTCTTAACTACTGGTAGATGTTTCTTTTCCATGCACATTGACATCAGATCAAACTAGCTAAATAATCTGTTGAAAATATTTTTCCTAGACAAGCCGTGCCAATGCCAAATAATATACTTCATTTCATGGCTGAAAATACTTATATTCATCTAAGGCTAGCAATAAAATGATATAAAATTCAATTTCATTTCATTTTGCCACAACAATTTTACAATTTTGTTCAATACTTTTCACCAGGTATTCTTTTCATTCAATTTTATATTTAGTAGTAGGTATTAACGATTATTTGAAATAAGAATAATTTTGAGTACTAAGTTAAATTCGTTAAGTAGTAATTTATATTGATGTTTTTTTTAAAGATTAAATTACTCATCCAGTAAATTCAAGAGTCGCATCGTCATCTCTAGCTTTAATGAGATGCACGGTTGACAAAATAAAATAGTCATCTATCTTGTACTTATAAACAGTTTTTAGAGTTCCCTACTTTCCTACGCTATTACTAAGCGTACTCTATTCATATGTTTATTCGTAGGTTTTGAAAGGCTCCCATTTTGTTCCGTTGCAATTTTCACAGCATTTCATGTTTAGGTAAGTATTACGGGTGATTTTCTATACATAACAAAAAAGGCAAACAATCAAATGGTTAATTATATTAAAAAAACAAGTATTTAGTAAGGATATCCACACTGAACTGGATACTTGTTTTATAAGCATTTGTTTATTCATCGTAAAAACGAGACATTAAAATATTTTATTTATTTTATTTTATTTGGAAAACATACAGTGATAATAACATAAGTAGACTTAAAAAATGAACATAAAAATGTACTGAGCTATGGCTAAATAAGAATTATTATCAACGAAAATTAAAGACACGCCAAACACGTCAAATATACTTCGTCATCAGCCATTAAATGTCCACTGGTGGACGATGGCCTCCCTTTTATTAGAGGATCCTTGTGAATAAATAAACACATTTGCTTGGTAAATATTATACGTACCAAAAAAAAACAAATGTCATGCCTACTCGTACATAATTTATATATCTCAAAAAATACCTATTGTGCGGTAGTTGGAATCTATGGTTGGAATCCTCGGTACTCGAGTCTTTCCCGCACTTGACTAGTTTTTTTATAAGCAAATCTGCGTTTAAACGCTTCTCGATGATTCGAAAATAAACATAAAAATGGATTATGAGCGTAATGGAGTATTGTGGCGCCAGTTTATGTTTTATTTTCATGTAGGTACGTGGTTCTTGTTTAGTCGGGTTTTGTTTGCTTCTGATTGAAAATAACTGAATCGAGAGTTGCTTTTTTGTGCTACAATTATTTTTCCCATCACGGTCTATTTTAGAAGTAGGCAGGTACAGGTAGGTACAGGTAGGTACATATAGACATATAGGTACAGGTAGACATGCAGGTGGTACCTTGGTTTCAGTATTAATCGTCGAAGATCGATCATCGAGATTACTAGCAAAGTTCATAGGTTTCGTACCAGAGCATAATATATTATTGTTTTATTTGCAGTTTGGAATATTTAGTGCGAGAACGTAACTTCAATTTAATAGTCTGCTGTTATACTTAGTATGGGTACCTATTTGTACTATATAGCCATAAAGTTTGACTCTCCCATGTTAGGTATTATTGTAAGCAAAATGAAATGTTACCTTAAAAGTACCTACGTATCTTTTAGGTCTTCTCTTCCAAGACTTATCTGAACATAATTATTATTTGGCCACAAAGCGTCCTAACCACACTATATTTGACCAACTCTACAACTCGCATCTCGTTACCTGAATGAGTCTACACACGATTCAATCTTTTAACCCTGATTAGCCAAACCTACAAGCCTCCACATTTCAAGCTTACGAGTAGATCAGCTGCCTGCTTGCAAGATTACGGTCAAGTTTATTTCCCAACAAGCAGGCGACCATGCACGTACCATTCTTTCAACAGACGTACCACCACCGGTCCCGCAAAACAGTTGCATTTGCACAAAAAAATAAATGGAACCAAGGAACCACGTACACAGCCATTTTCAAGAGAATAGAAAACCGCAGCACCCACAAGCCTATAATGACAGAGAATCGATTGCAAAATGATAATTTACTCGATCCAATACAGCATAATAGATTTTTTCACAACCCTATCAAGAGTGCCCCAGAAAACGTGTGTTCGAATTAATTTGCTGTTGAAATTTCAGTGAAATCTACGAAATATTAAATTAACTTTTCGTTAGAGATCTAGTGTGTCAGTGGCTATTATTTCCTTTGTAGCGGTTCCATTGTAAGTTTTGTTGGCAAAGAAGCGTGAAGGCGGCCGATAGATTGCGCAATGTAAATTCAAGTTCGAGTGTGGAGTTTTTTGTGGCGATTGATGACGAAAATAACTATAATTTAATCTGTGACGAAAGTAAACAAACTGATTGCAATTTCTTCAAGCTTTGTCTTATGAGTCATTGGCTCGGCATGACTCAGATTACCAATGGAGCCTAATTCAAAGTTGCAAATACGGATGGCTATATACTATACAGGTAGTATAAGTGTGCTAAATGTGTTTCCGTTTCCGGACTATCTGATCAATGACCTGCACACAAATTATATCTTTATATTATTGTTTATAATTAAATTAAGTATAGTGGTTTTCTGTAAACCGTAAATGAAATTACGGTTAATTGCCGTAAATATAATTCATCAAAATGAGCTAAATGAAAGAGACAAAATCAAACAGAGACTCTGATAGAGAAGAAATTACAGTTATTTTGTTAGTGTTCCCATTATCAAGCGAAAACATGAACAACGAACCAGGCAAAAAAACATAGTGCGAATAAAAAAATATACAATTTCTTTGTAACATTTGTGATACTCCGTTAGTGATTGTAAAATTTCAGAGCTCGTTATAGGTAAGTATTCCGCAAACTGGTCAGGCCTTAAAACGGCAAGAAGACGCCACTATATGGTAATGAGTAGATGACACACGGTTGGTATAAAGGTTACACTAGAGTTATAGCTCTCACCTGCAGGATGTGCGTGCCCTGATGCTGCTCGAACAGCTCCATCGCCAGCCCGGCGCCCGACCGTCTGCTCTGCGCTCCTGAAACAATGCCACACATACCTCAATAAATAAACATTGGTGGACACAAAGCGGCATTTAATAGCAAACTAACAAAGCTTGTACTAAGGGATAACTGATATAGTTAATTAGACAACAATAATAGTTGATTAGCACCGCAGCGCCCTCACATGCCACAGCACGCCCCGCTGTCTCTTTCTGGTTAGGTATCCGTTGTCAGATCAGTTTTTCTGTAGATAATATCAGTATACGAAGTGTATTATTTTATTGGGAAAATAATTATGAAACAATCATCATCATCATCATCAAAATCATTTTTAATTTCAGATCAGGCTATTATGGTCTACTGTTGGACATAAGCCTCTCATCAGACACGCCTCTCTGACCGATCTTCGACTTTTCGCTTCCAAAAGCTGTCCTACGTATCCTGTCGATGCAGTGACGACTCTTTATCGAGTTTTAGGGCAACCTATGCAACATTTATCAATTCATGATCACACAATGAGTTCTGTGACATAACGAGCCCAACAAAAACACTCGCACGCTCTCGTGTCCTCGAGCACTTCAGCAATTCATAATATAGAACTCAGCAATAAAAGCCTAAAATAACAGATATAGGCCAACGTTATTTTATTTTATTTGGGAAACTAACAGCGACAAAATAACTTAATAACTAAACATTTGGAAACTATGCGCCATTTAAGAGTTTCTGCATGTTGAAATATATATATATAAGTAGGTATATTATGAGTTTCCGTTATTACAATTATACTCTTTTCGGGCATAAGCCTTTATTAACTACAACAAATTGCACAGCATCTATTTAACCTACTTAGCCTACTATACACAAGTAAAAGATTATACCCAGACAGATGAATTAATTAGCATATAAATTATACTTATCCAGAAATTTCATAAAGCTTACTTCAGGTTATTTAACCATTATACCGTCAACGCATTTTTGCCGTATCCCTAAGACAGTTTCTTCGAAAGACGAGTTAAAAAGCAAACCCCTTCATCGCAAAGGACGCGAGCCTGCCATAAAGCTGCCGCATGTAACCCGACACCGGGAGATACAATCACGCGGCGGGACAGCACGGAGCGGACGGTAGCTCGTCTTCAGGGCTACAGATACGGGTAGCTCGCCACATCTGACAGATTTAAATGACAGGCTTGATGTTTGACCACAGCTTATCCGATAGTGATAGTGAGAGTAAATAAAACTACATAGCTTAGAATGGGAATTAGCTATCCAGCTTGAGTATATATCTAAGCACAGGGAATCAAGAAGACGGATATACCTAATGAATACATTCCCTCGGAAAATGCAGAAATAATTGTGAAAACGCGCTTGTTTTCTATAATAATTTTGAACATTGTTAATATAAGTTTGCCACAATGATGGCATAAGTCTATTATTAAGCTGTTTATCTAGAGACAGCATAGTTATCCAACATGAGGTAGGTACGGCCGACAAGCCAGTCTGGCTTATCGTCAGTTCGTGGCGCCGTTTGTCAGTCCCGAGCCGCCGCACGACTGTCACGACCTACGTGTCCTTGCTGGATGGCGGACACGTCATTTGATCACTTTCTTTGTTAAATGGTTAATAACTACGTTTTGAGTTTTGGCGGAAACGTGTAAATGTATGTCGTCGTCGTATTTAGTTAATGTCGTTCTGTAATATTTTCCAGAACTGTGGCCGTGTTCTAAACCCAATTGCAAAGCTGTACTGTCGGAAACTAGGAGTCTTTGGTCAGCTGGATCCGCGCGCCAGTGGATCCGCCGGTCCACTCTCTGTCTCCGTATTCTTAATAACGACAAAATGTAATGTGTAATTGTAATTTAATTTGTAAATGAGTATTAATTAATAGTGATTTGAATTGTATTATAAATTGTTTTATTTTTAACTAGAGGTCGCCCGCGCTTCGTCCGCGTACGGCAGAAATTCGGTCCGCTCCCAAATACTCGTACCTCCATACCGCTGGGTTAATTACTAATGATTTTCCTCCTCATATTCACTACTTTAAATCATCCCGGCTCACCCCCCCCCCCCCCTTAAATTTAAAAAAAAGTCTTCAATGTCGTAAAATAATGTTATTATTAAATGTACTATAAATTCAAAAACAGAGAACTTTCCATACCAATGGAAAATCCAATCCAATCTAATGTCAATGAAAATACCATGTTTTATTTTGAATGAACTACCCAAATACCGTCAGTCATTCAGTCAGTCTGTCAGGACAGAGATTCGTATAGTATTATTATTGTACGTATTGCCTATATATGACTTATGTCGAAATAACAAGACGGAAATGATGAAATTTGTTTTCGAAACCGATTCGATTGGGTTTACTTACTTAGTTGAAGTTTTAGTATAATTGGTTGCTTTTTTTATGGATTGGAGTGACGTGACGAGTGAAGCGTTCGCCTGGTGGTTAGCGTCACGCCTGCCCATAACAGCAACAGTGCCAGAATTGTGAACTTGCGAACAAAATCCTGCGCCGCTCTGCACTGCGCTCGCCACCCTGAGATATTAGACGCCAATATTTTTTTTATCCTATATTATATTCCTTCAAACCGTAAGACACTGTAAACCAGTAAGCAATATTTGCTTCTACTCCTTGGCGGTTGAATAGCTGGCAAAGGTGTGGTACTTCCCCAGGCGGACTCTGCAATAGACTCCTACCACTACTATCTAGATATTTCAGCATTTGTGAGATTTGATGAAGGTTATATTGTTTATATAATGAAAGCAATTACTTAAGCATTTTCAGTTCAATGTTGAATACTTAAAAAAAAACCTGTGCGTTACCGTTAAATCTCCCTATTTCTTTGTCTTTGCTCTGTATTGTACCGTTGTATGTACATGTAAAAACAATACAGAGTAATATTGTAGTGATATCAAAACATCGTAAGTTTGCTTTTCGAAATAGCACAAAACAACAGTTCTGCGCTATGACTTTATCCGAGACTGAGTAGTGACACCATGTGTCACTGAAAGAGTTTCCTATAAAATATACGACTGTTAACCTATTTCTGTCATATATTTTTAGGCAAGTACCTGCAATAACAACTACTAATCTACTGCACAAAAACAAAATTACTGTATCCAGACCGATGATCTCAATTGGTAATTATCATAATCATTTTATTGGTAACTGTTGGTTACATGTCTTTTACAAAATTTATAAAATTGCACATAGTAAGGTGGCAGGTCATACCTCACCTAAACAACGTATATCTAGCTAGGCTGTAAGTTTTGTTACGTTTGCATGTAAATATATTCGATGTTATCATGCGAATCGTTGATCCAATCTCTATTGAATTTTGTGAGCACGTAGTTCGTGCAATTACAATTATCAATATTCGCATATGAGCTAAATTGGTCGATGGGTCGCGAGATCTCAGTTCGCGAATTACTAGCTTATTTTTGTTTATTGAGACATGCCTTAAATTCTAAGATTCAAAGATACTGGGTTCAATTCCGAGCATGTAATGTAACAGTGGACTCAACAAAAAAAAATTGTATAGATAACTATTAAAGCTCTATACAGGGTAAGTTCTAATCAGCGATGAATTGCGATTTCAATGTTGGCCCCATAGTAAAAATTGATTGTTTTAATGTACAGAATATGACCTTAAAAGGATGCTAACTGGTTAGAACTAACCCTGTATATTGCTTACACCAAAAATTACACACAAAAATAAACAGCGTAACAACTAGTGTAACAAGTGGCGGCCTTACTGCTAAAAGCAATCTCTTCTAAGCAACGTTAACTACATTTCACTAAAAAAATAAGGTTAAAGAAAACAGTTAGTGTCCAGTTTCCACGGAGAGCGTGGTCACCGCGCGGATGCAAGGCGGCATATCAAAGCTCGCGTCTCAGCTGAATTAAAGCGCCATAAAGCACGCCGGCTATCTGCCATCTCGGTTAAACATGGGCCTACCCTAAATCGCGACCATGTGAGTTTTATCTGTGTGTGAAATGTCGCGACAGGTACGCTGACCTGACCTTGTTTGCGTTCACTACACAACATTTTTTAATAGTAATGTTAAAACATCACAAATCATAAGCGAACATATTTGACGACTCATGGATAAGGCGTTTGATGCTTAAGAAGCCCGAAGTCCAGTTTTTATTCCCAGTCGCGAGTCAGATATATGAATGGTGAATTTTAGTGTCTGCTCTAGTTTGTTTGTGTGCATTCTATTTAAGACATCCCCTATTCCAGAGTTCAATGCCGTTTGCGAATCCACCAACCCGCACCGGGTCAGCGTGGTGGCGAGGTGGATTACTTAGTCGCCCTTCGAGGATCAACATTATGTCCAGCAGCGGGAAAAGGCTGCATCACCCTTGTAAAGGGTTCTATCTTATATAGCATTCTGTGAAATTTGACGAAAGTTATAACCAAGTAAAATATACATTGTATATCGTATTTTCAATTAATATCAGAGAGAGAAGTTAAACGAAAACTTAAATATTTATATTACGCTCATAAAGAATGGTCATACCTACGAGTAATTATGCAGGTTTCCTCACAGTGTTTTCTTTACCGAAAAACAAGTATAATCATACCTACTTAATTGTTTTTTTTTAAATTAGTAAGTATGTAAATTCCAATAGGTTGCACGTACTTTAAGAACCATTTATTTTAGCACCTACTTACAAACTAATGTGTTTCGGAAATTCTTTCCCCATGAATGTCATATTTCATCTAGATCTGCGTCTTAATCGACGAACGCCTTGCCACCCCATTAAGCCCCCGCTACAAATTTTTATTAACGCGCTAATACTTCGTATAATTTTCTCATTACGTCGTCGTGGTGGAAACGTTCCTTAAGCTAGATGATAGCGTCTCCGGCTATTTGGAGGTGTTAATATTAAAGTAAACCGCTGCGTGACTTGTAATGAAACCAAAAGAAATAAAGAAGATGAAAAAATACCGTTTCAGATTGGAACATACGTAATTATGTTATCTTATTTGAATTACAACCAGCCTTTGTGTTGATAAAATATTAATAATTATTAAACGCATAGATAAAGTATGCTTAAATCATTTCAGGGTTCTGTCCTCGAGGGATGTCCAACGGGAAGCTAAAAAATTTGAAAAATTGTTTTAAATAAGCAGAATGCAAAACCAGGCGATGCAAAAAAAAAACTCAAAAGCAGTAAAAATACAAGAGAATGCGTTGATTGCCGCCCCAGCAGCGTCCAGTGACGATAGATTTAATAAGCCACCCCCCTCTCCACGCTCGGTGACCGCTAAACGAACCACTCGTTTGATCCATTTCTACTCAACATTCACCTAAGATTTCTATTTCACCGAACTGCAAGTTCGTACATAGCTATAAAGTTATTAATGTTTGTTTTAAGCAGCAGTGAAACGCTTAGCCTGTCATTTATTTAATAACTATTTGTATGCACTTACACTCGCATATTATTCCTTCTAATAAGTATTTATTACGTATAAATGCAAAAGTAGGCACGTAGTACCGGAACTAGCATTGACGTAGTTATAGCAGCTTTTAGGCAACCAAAACTTAATTATGTTTATCAACGGGATATCTTAATCGCGCACAAATAAACTTATTTTTAAACCAAAACTTATTTTGTTTCGTAGTACGGAACCCTCGGTGCACAAGTTCCACACGCACTTTACTGGCTTTATTTACTTATTAATTATTAATACACATAATTAGTAGTAGTAGTGTGCAAGCATTACCGTGTCCATGGATATTTTCATTGTTCATGTATCAGTTCATGAACCTGGGTTTGTATTAAAACTGCATCCAGATCCACCGGAGTACAGGCAACAGCGTCCTCGCGGTTAACGGTGGTGAACATCCTGCGATCCCCAAGCAGACTGGCTTTGCTTGGGGCAGCTCTTCTGGCTGATAATGATGATGATTACTACGATCCGGTTTGAAGGGCAATGATGCCTGAGAAATTACTGGACATGAAGGGATTTGACATCTAATATCTCAGAGTGACGAGCGCAGTGCAGTGCGGCGCAGGATTTTGTTCGCAAATTCACAATTCTAGCAATGCTACTGTTATGGGCAGGCGGGTTGCTTACCAACAAGCGAACTTCTCGCGCGTTTCGTCACTCAATGGAGTGCATGGTATGTAATGGTGTAAAAAAATATGTAGGTTGTTGTACGTATAGGTTTGTTACATGGCGGTGTGACAGCCTCCCTAGACACTAGAATTCCGCATTTATACCGAAAAGGGCAATAATTTGGGCGTATTTGTCCATCGGACATGTGCCGGCCAGAGCTAACACACGGGGTGTTTTCACAACACCAAATTAAATAAACCTCGCCTAATACCGGCCGAGGGTAAATATTCAAAGATGGAATCGTGTGGATTATTCTTTTGTGGTCAAATATACGAATAAAAGCGTATTCTATTCTAGTCTATATAAGACCTAAAAATCCGTTAAAATCAAACCCAATCAATAGGTAACTAATACAAAAATATTCCAGACTAAGAATTGACTTTAAATTTATTAATAGATTTTTAATTTTGCTAAATGTTATTAACCTTTTTTTCAATTTTAAAGAGGAGTGGCTGTGTGGTATACCTTGGGAGAGGGCTATGTCACAAAACAGATATAGGTACAGAAGTCAATCTTAAGAGTAGACAAGTTGATCACTTCTCCATAGATACGCGGTAGTATTACTACTCCACTATGTAATTTTGTAGGTCCAAAACTGAGTATTATATCGATTAATCTCTTCATCATCTAGGATTGTAAATTATTACGAAAGTAAAAAGTTAATAAACATGAAAGTTATGAGCCAGGAAACATCTTGTATTTTAGCTCAATTTTAACGCCACATTGGACGTAAATAAATAACATAAGGAATACGAAAACTCTAAAATAATTTATTTAGCGGCATAGTTTAGTCCATAAACATTTCAAATAACTTAAGTTGGGATAAATTAACTCAGAGTTTATTCAACCACATTACTGCAGCCAAAGGTCGACAAAAAAAAATGCGCGCTTTATCTTTCTTTAATAAATTTAATTATTTCCATAAACCGACTATGAGGCTGAGCCTCATAGTCGGTTTATGGTGACGGATTATGGGAAAGTAAGGAACTAAGTAATTTTTTCTGTAACAATAAATTGACAGAAAATCCAAGTTTCTTAAAGAATACTACGACCGTTTTCATTAATTTCCCCCTAAACAAGCGAGAAGCACCCGTCGAATGGCCACACCGACCAAACAGTACGAGATACCGACGTGTCTCTTCATTAAGGGTGTGCACTTCCGGCGTGACCCCTGGGGGTCCCAATCAAGGCCTCGAGTTGTTGTTTCAGGGGTCAAGCGAGGTAAGAAAAGTTTCTTTGGAAAAGTTTCGCGTGGCATTAAATAAGGTACTCTTCTATGGGGTTATTCGGGACGGAACTATTAAGCCCAGAAGAGTTCATTATACTATTCATTATAAGAAACAGTAAAATTGCAAAAAAGCTTAGTAAAATGTTATTTACTCATGAAAATTATTGTATGAAAAACGCGAAACTTTTAGGCGCTTTTGTAAATGTTTCCCATACACTTAGTATACAGTCGATTCAACGAGAACAGACTTTCTTCACTTAAAAAAAAAGTTAAGGTACCTTATCATTTTCTAGGAAACTAGCTGCGCCCCGCGGTTTCGCCCGTGTGATGATGAAAAACGGCGACAATGACGATAAAAAGTAGTCTATAAGTAATTGCCTTATAGCTCAGTTGGTAGTATGCCTTAAGAGCTGTAGGGCGTGTGTTCAATTCCCATGCACCCAGGGCAAATATTTTAGATATGTGACGAACATAGATGTTTGTTCTGTGTCTGGGTGTAGTATGTATTATAAGAATGTATTTACAACAAAAAATACGCGTATAAGTATTCTATCAGCTATCTGGTTTCCAAAAAGCAAGCTTTGCTTAGATTCGGGCTAAATGGCGCTGTGTGAAAAATGTCCACCGATATTAGCCTATAAAATAGGTTATTACGGAAAATAAGCTATCTCCAATCTAAGTTTCATCCAAATTCGTTAAGCCGTTTTAGCGTGAAGCGGTATCAAACACACCGAGAAACTTTCGCATTTATAATATTAGGTAAGTTGAATGTTTACAGTACTCACTCCGACCACAGATAAACGAATGTCTACTATAGGTACCAGTACTCCGGCTTAATTAAGAGAGAGATAGCTAAATCCTCCAAGGTATCCGTATAAATTAAACAAAAATATGTCAAAATGACGTTAGTTTTCATAGACGTTGTTATTTTTTGCATTAAGGCCCATTTTAACAAAATTCGTCCAGTGCCAGACTGTTGTCTGTGGTGGAGCTGCTGCCCCCCGAGTCCCGAGCACTTACTTTCAATACGCGCGCAGTAACATTTTTGTTCATAGTCCCTGCATCACAATCATCGCGATTCTATATTGACAGTACGTGTCCGGAATCCGGGATCGTTTTCCGGATTCCGGTATTTTTATTCGGCATCGATCGCGCGGCCCCGGGTGATGAAGGGTTGGTCGCGCGTGTGATTGCTCCGTTACGTTACATTATACGCTGGACGGTGATTTTGACCGTTGTCTGCCGTTCCGATGTGATATTTTGACGTTAAACAGAAGCATAAATAGGTACTTACGTTTTTAGGTAAACATTTTACTTGTTTGTTTAATTGGTGTAAGTAGCTTAATAAGTAAAAAAAAAAAAAACAAAAAAAACGACCAGACCAATTTAATTTAATTATAGTACAAAAATGCTTTATTTATAGTGCAAACAATCATCTTTACTTAATAAGGTAAGATAAGATATATAAGATATTTATTTCACAGAAGAAAATTACAATATACAAAGAGTAAGGAGACACCAGAATATATACAGATAACAGTACAATACAGTACAATTTGCTTACAACTCTTATAAGAAACGAAGTACCGGCGGGCCCCCCAAACTAAGCACAAAGCTTGTATCTTGGGGATTGATCATAATGTTTAATATAAGAAACGAAGTACCGGCGGGCCCCCCAAACTAAGCACAAAGCTTGTATCTTGGGGATTGATCATAATGTTTAATATAAGAAACGAAGTACCGGCGGGCCCCCAAACTAAGCACAAAGCTTGTATCTTGGGGATTGATCATAATGTTTAATATAAGAAGCGAAGTACCGGCGGGCCCCAAACTAAGCACAAAGCTTGTATCTTGGGGATTGATCATAATGTTTAATACGAGTATAAGAAACGAAGTACCGGCGGGCCCCAACTAAGCACAAATGTGTGCACACAAAAATGTTATGTTTTTTTATACAAATTATATTATTCATAGTTTCCCATTGATGATAATATAATATATTTTTTTTATAACTTACTACAAAATTACATAGATTTTTTCAATGTTAGATTCACATCGGCATATAACATTTCCAACACGCAGGTGGCCTAGTGGTACAAATTTTCCATATATTGTAAATTGTATGAACTAGATCAAAATGTCACATGCCCTTAAGTTTTATATTAAGTACATGCGATTACAAAAAGGTCCTATTTTATTCAGATAATCGGTTGTATTGGTGGTAATGGGTGTCGGTTGGTTGTACAATGTACATAACAAGCTTTGCTTAGTTTCGGTTTAGTGGCGCTATCTGAAATTTCCACCACTATTTATTATGTTGATAATAGCAGAAAATGTTCTTTATCTTATAAAGTTAACTGAAGAATATTACCTCGTCATTATCATCTTATAATCATCATCCTTAGCTTTCCTTATCCCACTGCTGGATAAGCCTCTCTTTTTTTGCCACCTTCTTCACCTATAATCACCTAATCAGATCTTGTATGAACCCGAGACGGTGACCATATCGTCGACCCATCATGCAGCTGGACGACCAACAATCCGCAACCTTAATCAAATTATTTCTAAACAGCTAATAAGGCTGATAAACCTCTCCTCTTGAGTAATTCACTAAAATTTAACCCTACATCTTCAACACACAAAGAATGAGGAAGCGGGCCCACAGTACCCCGCCGGCGTGGCACGGCTCATTATTGGTCGGAGTAGCGGAAGGGTTAGCTTATTGAAGAAATACCGGATAAAACGGTATTAAAGGATCCTTGGAGGAAAAGTCTGTGATATTCTTTTACGTTAATATTGGTTGGTATTATTCTTCATCATTTATATAAAGATTCTGTGAATTCAGGTTCAATTAAGTAAGGAGAGTATGTAACGAGCAGGGAATTTAGCGAAATTAGAGCTGTATTATCTATTGGAAATAGAGGTTACATGATACAATGTTTGTAAGGCTACATACATATTTATTATTCAAAGATCGAAATAATTATTTGCTCGTTACTCGCCCAAACAGACATGACGAGCGAGAAAAGTGTTCTGACAAATAAAGCGTTTTTTTGGTACATAATTACGATAATATCATTAGTTAGTAAGTTACCTCAGTACCCTTAGTAAGTTTACTTAATTATTATTATAATGAATATTTACTTAATAAATAACAATTTAAAAATTATTCATTCCAAAAAAAATTACATAGTTTTTTTTAAATTTACTGAATATACCTACTTATTATGTCAATAACGTACTCACTTTTTATATGTGGCTTGTATGACACCACAGTAGGTAAGTAAAAGGTAATTATAGTTTCTGTAAAAAGTGAGTAAATTCGAATGAGCTGATTAACTAGCCCTGGTGTCGGAGCTAATACGCGGCTAATGTGAAAGCCCCTGATATGGCTTATCATGGATGTGTCCTAACAAACGATCGGGAGCAAAACACAAGAACATAAATTGTGTTATCCGTCCGACCCACGGTAGCGTTCAGATATGCCAGTCACAGTCACCCATCAGAAGACTGACCGGATAGTCCGATGCTTAACGTCGTCGATGATCTTAAAGAACCACGTTGTCAAGCTACACTACGAGCGCTACAAGTTGTAAAGGACACGTTTACGGTCACCGATACAAAAACTGCCCGCATCGCTGATCTTTTGTGAATACCTAGTCAAGTTACGCCACGAGCTCTGTCGTCAGTACCTACTCCCGAATACCGACCACTACTCTCGGACAACTTTTCAAAAAATTGACAGTAACCCGCGTCATATTCCCAATATATCTTGTTAACCCGGCGCGGCATGCCGGGTACAATATACCCCATATTTATTGTTATTTTTCTATTTCGCCGGCAGATGTGCCCCTGATTTACGGGCACCGTATTACGGACGTGAATTATAACGCGCTGGTCAGGAAACTGTTGTTTTTGGCCAAATAGTGAACAAATAGTGCTACATAAATATTGGGGGGTTGTGGGGATCTCTGAGACGTGGGTGTCTACACGGGCAATTATTGTCGCTCGCGCTTATGGCAAGACGATACTTTTTTGCAAGTCTGTTTCAAAAAAAAATTTTGGCGCAATTAAAAATAACGTCTCATAATATGAACATTCTATGTCGAGAAATAGAAAATAAACTTATTGGGACATTTTGAAATATATTCTTACTGGAATAATTAGAATCTGAGGCAAATGAATAAAAAAGTAGGCAAGACAATGAACTTGTGACAAGCAAAGGCGTAGGTTCTAATTGCGTAAGTCGGTCGATTAATTTTGGTGGTGACTTTTTTTAATATCATTAAGCATTACCACAAAAACCGATTCGAAAACATAGTAAGTGAAACTAAAATAAATAAAAATTGTGCCTCTATGTCTGGCTTAACCCATTAACCCATTTTGGGTATAGATCTCTTATTACATAACATTAATTACTGTCTGTAGTTTTATCTGCCTATCCTTCATATCTACTACTTATACCTACTGCTTCTTACTAAGTATTTGTAAGTAATTTTTATGCATGTATTTACTTCAGAATTGGAGCATCTTAGTCGAAGGCTCTAATATGAATATAATTCCAATAAATGCAATGAAAGTTCAAAACACCTCAACACCGTATGAGTTACACGTTACACGTCCGCCAGGCGCGCGATCCCGCGCTCGACTGCCATAAATCACCGGTGCTGCCGCCCCGCGACAATATGTGGAAACATGTGTTTACGGAGGGAGTTAATTTGTCGAATTTATCTGCCTGTCTCGCGATGTATTGAGAAATATTGCATTTCTTGACTTATGTGCACTTGTTTGGCTTGTTTTTCTTTTGATTGCATGAGAGATTTTGCTTCTCCTTGATAAAATTGTACGCATGTATTCAATCTTGTAGAACTTATTTAAAAAAAACTGTTTTTGGTTTTGAGATTTTAAGCCGGGTCGCTGCCAGCTAGTTAGTCAGCGGTGGTTGGACTTTCTTCCAGAGGAGTAAATAATTCATTATCTGGATCAAGCTTTTAATGGAGAGCATAATATAAATAACGTTTAACCTTTATTACTTTTTTGAATCCTATAGCACTCTAGGTGCCTAGAGTGCTATAGGCACAATATGGGCTAGATTGTGCAATCTAGCTAACATTATACCTTACAATGACATGTGTGGGCCACCCATCAATCACTCAATCGAATATGGCATAATAAATCATTATATTTCTGGTTAAATATTTCGTTCTGTTGTGATTTCAATTAATTATGAAAATATCGATAACGCAACATCAAAAGTTTCTGCCACAATTTATGAAGCATAAATATTGGTAATAGTAAAACAAAGACTAATTGCATTGATTAGCCACGCCCTCAATCATAAAACCTGATGCAAGAGTCTGCCATCAAAGTTCTTACGACAAAACTAGTACTTATAGACTAGTCGGGCTGCTACGGTAGATGAAAGCATTGACTTTAGTACTACGTGTGGAATGAGGATAATTTAATGGATGGAACATTCTCCATAATGCCTGCTGCACACAGTCTATGACACAGTGGTATATTCCTCTCCAGGTTAAATGCCGGTAACAACGGAAGACCAGCGGCAGGCACCATGCTGGGTTGGGGCTGGTTTGTGGCAAGAAACTAGAGTTAATTTTAGTTGTTTATGTGTGATATGTCTCTTATCGCAAATAAAGTATTTTCTATTGTCTGGATTCAGTTGCACGCTGCCTTCATCGGTGAACGAACGTCATACTTGAGAGTATTGGGACGTAGTTGATGGGTGGTTTTGACAGATGTTGCAAAGATTTACAAGTAGACACACTGCATGGAGCGTAAATTTCTTCGAACACAAAATGAACACATACTGGCTATACCTCATTATTTATAACATCTTTATTAACACAAAATTGGTCTCACTTGCTCTCCCAACAGTTAAGAGAGCGAGTCAAGACTCAAGAGACAAGGTTCAAAAAGATAATAATTATTACGTATAATATTTTTTATTGCGATAAGTCCTCTACATTCTTGTTAAAAAACCATAACAAATAATAAACAACTATATTTAACAGTTAAAATACTATAGCAGAAACTGTAAAGCCATCACAACGAATTTTGCAAAATGAATCAATACTACGATTTTGAATGACAAATTTAACATTATCGCCAAAGTTGTACCAAACTCAACGCTCGGCTGTAACAATTAAACGGCAGCCAATCATCTACCGAGCCCCAGTCGTATTTGAATAACCCCAGTCACGTCCTCCAAATAAGCAGCACTAACAAGCGGTGTATCGCTTGCACTGATTGTTAATTGATTAGATTATAAAATTTGCCCAAATCCGCCGTATTGTGGCGGGGGCCGGCCCTAGCGGATTCATTAAGTATTTTAATAGCCGAGGTGTCTTTTACAATTTGTGTGTTGACAGTTGCACTGGCTGATAATCTTTTAAAGGTATCAAGTGAAATGAACGAAGCAACGTCTATAGGTAAGAGATAATGGCCTGTCTATCATCATTGCAGAGTAGCAGTATCCGGAACTTTGGGCTTTTCTTTTTGATATTTTTAGATATTTGCTGTATTGGTGGTTCCTTATATGGGAGTTCTGATGATAAGTCTCATTAGCTCTGTAATGTCGCTCTGCAGTATCTTTCTAAACCGAATCACAGCTTTGGCAACAGAATACTTAGAACGACGAAGGATTGATCCCTGTCTTTGATTTGTATTTACAATAGGTCAATAGGCCAACCTATCAATAGACCATCCCTCATTTTTCGATGACAGAGCACAATTTTTTTAGACTTTAGCCTAAGTAATAACAGTATGCAAAATTATAAAATGAAAAATAAATTACCTGTCTTCCCATTGATCACTTGCAAATTGTTCTGAATATATATTCTAAACAGATGTTGCAGTAAGTAAAGTAATATATTTTTCTTAAATTTTCCGTTTGTGGTAAACAAGCTACAGGGAAAGTATATTTCCAATCTATGCTCGGGAACACGTTGCAAATCCAAATGCCAATATTACGTATAAATTGCGCTACATTTTCAAAACACTGCACTAAATCTTTATAGCTACCGCGACTATATTTGAGACTCTAAAATTGTCCCCCAGAAACATCTTGACACCCTAAACGCCATGTTTTATTCTCTCGAATATTTTTATTTGAATACTTGTGTGTAGAGGAAGGTTTGAAAATTGAGTTAAAATGACAGCGGCATACGTAGTGATTCGCCTCGTGGTCGTATTAAGGGCATTAGGGGCCAAAATTGGATTTGTTCAGGGCGCGTTTTATTGGTACACTTGGTACGAATTTAGGAACAGTGTGCGAGTTAAAAAAGCTCTTTGTCAAGGTGTCTGTTGTGGGGAAGGAAAATAGAAGTAATTTAACTGGATCATCGGATTATTTATGGTATTCTTGTTCATTATGTGGGAATTTTTGTTATGAAAAGTTTAAGTGAAGCGTTCTGAAATCGCAAACGCAATGCATTGTTTTTTTTAATCATAATAAAACAAGATTTTCTTTGCTCTTTCCTATAAAATTTAGGTATATTCCGGTGATGATTGCAGTGTCTATCCGATCAAAGTAGATCGAGTGGCCACCGCAATCATCACTTACTGTTGTAAAAAAAATGTGTGTTTGAACGTTTGCTCACACTAAACTCACACATACACACACACACACTAAATTTGGATGAGGTTTGGTATACAATTAATTCTTGAAGATATTTTACGTACGGCTTCTGAAGAAGATTGGAAGAAATCGAGAGGCGTTACTTACTTATGATCTACTATCTACATTTTTCAATTGATATTTATGAATGAATACAAAAATATTACGAGACCCTTATTTTTTTTAAAGTTACTAACTAGGGACGTTTGCATTTCCTTAAAAAATTACAGATTTTGTAGATAAAATACAACACCCTCAGAATACCACCAATAAATCAGAGCCAAGCATTTCCCTCTCCCAATACAAACCGCACAATTTTCCATATAAACATTATTAGGCGTGTGTCGCGTGTTGAGTCAGACAGACAGACCTTTGTGTTTAGTTCAGTAGCGGAGAGAATAGGCGATATTTGTTGACGCATTGCGGGATAGTGAATCAGTCCCTCAGGCGTATTTATTTGCGTACACGCTTCGGTAGTCGGTTTGTGATTTGTCGTTTTTTGTTCATACCTTTTTGCTCGAGAAAATTTTGGTTTGGATCCAATGAACTAGTATTTATGGGTCATCTTAGTTTGTTTTAACAGTAGTAGTCCGCTCAAGTATTATGAATACATAATTACTTGAAAAAGCCGGTGGTAATTGGACAATTGAAAAATAAAAATATACCTACAACTAATGACGTAGCAAAGTCAAAGTCAGTATAAAGTTTGAGCAGAGATTACTAACTTTGCTACGCTAGTACTCTACATGATTCGAGTTTTACTTGCCGGCTCTACCGTGGCGAATCGAGCTTTTCTACAATATTTATTTGTTTTATCTCTATAAAAAGCTAGGAATAGTATGTATAAAACTAGTTCGGCATGAATAAGATCTTCTTGTTCCCGCCACGTCTTTCTATTATAATAAGCAGAGCATTAGACAAGGACTGCAACATTTTTAGTAAGGGTCAACCCACACGTACCACAACCACACCACATCGCAAAAAAAAAATGTGGTGACGCAGTGGCTACGTGTGAATTGTTTCGCTGCAGCTTTTTGCAGTAGCGTTGTGGTACCGACAAAATGTCGATGTGGTTGCGTTGTCGCTAGCAGTTGCGATGTGGTTGCGTCGTGTGCAGACACAGTTCGAGTCCGGCTTTCATAGAGCGCGCACTGTCGTTGCGTCGACGCAACGTTGTATCTGCGATGTGGCCGGCGGCTATTTCACTGTGTAGCTGGTAATTGCGTTGTGGTTGCGATTTGGTTGCGTTGTGGTTGCGATGTGGTTGTGTTGTGGTTGCGATGTGGTCGGTATCAACCACGCGGTCGATAACGACGGCAAAAAGTGGTACGTGTAAATTCTACTATTCGTTTTCACTACAAAATATGCGCCCGACCACGTGCTCTGGTTGTGGTGTGGTTGTGGTACGTGTGGGTTGACCCTAAGGTTTGATCTGTCAACTAATAAAGCCTTCAAAATAGCTGTACTAAGTAAATAAACGGCATTTTTAATTGCTTCTGGTTACTTTTTTACAATTGAGTGACGAGACGAGTGAGATGTTCGCCTGATGGTAGGCATCACGCCCATAACAGTAGCAGTAACTTGCTAGCTAACTTGAACTGTGTAACTTGCTAACAAAATCCTGCACCGCACTGCACTGTTCTCGTCACCCTGAGATATTACATGTCAAATTTCTTCATACCCAGTATATTTTCTGGTAACACACAGTAATGCTTGCAATCTTCTGCTCGGCAGTTGCTAACTGGCAAATTTGTAGTATTTCCCCAGGCGGACTCTGCAATAGAGTCCTACCACTTCAGTAAAAAATGTACAAAAAGCTACCAGTACATTTCCACTACATATATATACTAGTTTAGCTAAAGTAAATTTTCCCTAACCTAGTTAAACTACCACCACACCGAGCTGTATTCACAGTCTCGCCAGAGGGCGCCATAACCGCATTACGGAGACAATGAGTTGACGAAGGAAATCTGATTTGCAACCCTCCGGCGTTATTTTAAACCGACAGCTCTCATTTTACATTCAGCTTCGTTTGTGGGGTCGCACTAGCAGTGCTACACGGGTTTACTTACAAGGATGTGTTGTGAAGTCTTCTTTTAGGTAACCTAACTAAATAACATAAGAAAAGACAAAAGTTGTCTTTTCTTATGTTATTTAGTTAGTAACATAACATAAGAAAAGACAAAAGTTGTCTTTTCTTAGTTAGGTTGGGTTTTAGTTAGGATTTGTTTACCTACGGGTAAACAAATAATATCGAGGAATTCTCAAATTTATATCTAGCAATTTATTGGCCTTTCTCTATCTTGAAGTTTGAGTTTGAAATATTTTGTATGGAAGACACATACGAACTTTTAATGCAAGTTATAGAAATCACAAAAAAATATACTTACTTACTTACATTATAATTTATTTAATTTTACCAAATTTGGGAATGTTGCAGCTTGTTAAATTAATTCAGAGTCCATAAAATTGGTATCAAAAACCTTTTTTTCACGATTAGACGTAAAATATACTGATAAGTTTATTTACAAATAAAATACAATTATACACTAATATTAAATTATAACTAACTAACAACTAAATAAAACCTACCTAGTAAAAACAAACCCTACATAATAAAAATACAAAACTTAAAATTTTAACTAAAAGCCCCGTAGATGATGGAAAGGTGGCCAGAATGCTGGCGGCATTGCCACGTTGGATGGCAATGCTACGTTTTTGACCAAAATACAACTATGACAATGACGTAAAATTATTCTTTTCAGACACTAATTGATTATTTTGGTTTTTATAAGAAACAGAAAAGTAGTCTAATTCTTATTACTTATATGAAATCACTACTTAGTGTATTTCTGGTTATTTTTTTCATAATTTTTTCTTTATTCTCGATATGAAATTAACAAGAGATAAATAAGAAGTAGATAAAAATGAACTTTAGCAACATAGTGGAATAAACCAATCCAACAGGCGGGCGGGTGGATACAAATGGCAGGTTGTCGTACAGTGTGGCGCTCTAAGGAGAGGCTTATGTTCAGCAGTGGACGTCTCCGGGGGGATGATGAACTTCATCATTTACCTAATTGATCATCAGAATATTGTTTAAAATCTTAGATGAAATATACTATAGATACACAGTCTTTTTGAAAAATCAAACCAAAAGTGGCCCGCGCCAATGCTTACATATACAGATATCATACCTCCCCAGCTAATATAAAAAAGTCCACAAGCGGATATTGTTTCATTTTAATGATTAACCTTAACACCCTGTAATAGCATTGTAAAACATTTGTGAGAGTGTAAAACATTCAGCATCGTAGCACGTCAACCGATTGGCGCGGTCACACGCGAATGAGAGTAAAAAGGCATATTATGCTAGTTTTGCCTTGTTTTGACGGTGCCGTTTTCGAGCGGCGATCGGGGATCTACCCAATATTTAATCGCAGTTAAAAATAGTTAATACCTTTCAAAGCTTTGCTGGAAGGCGGCGGGTCGCGGCTCCACGGCGGGTCGCCGTGCCCGGAGAAGTCGCGCAACTTGAGGTAGCTGATGGTGAGCCTGATGATGGAGGCCTTGTCCAGCTGGCTGGTGATGGCGGCGGGCAGCGGCAGCATCTTGGCCAGCTCGTAGAACTCGTAGTTCTCCTTGCCGCGCCGTGATCTCGCCGCGTCGCGACTCTTCTCTTTCCGCAGCTCGAGGATGCTGTGGGCAAAGGACATGGTTAGACTTCGTAGTCATTTTAAGCACTAGTATTTTTTTAAAGTTGCCAGTTTTATTTGTAGTCCTAAACCACCGAAACCTCTTTAACAACCTACACAAAAATAAGAATTAAGTATAGTTTTTGTTGTAGAATTTTAATAAGATAAAAGTGCTAATAAGACATGTATATATATAGTAACGTAAGTAAGTAATGTTTTGATAATTTGATCACGTTAAAGTTTTGGCTATTGTGAGGTAATTGAGAATAATTATGGCAATCAATATTCTCAGTGTGTAACATATAAGTTTAGTTTATTTGAAATATCAACATAGAGCTAGATAAAACTTTAAAAATGAAGGTAATAGCAGAACTAGAAGTCAACTATTAAAACTAGTCTTTATTTATTCGGAATAAAAATAAGCAGGTAATGAATTTTTTAGCATACTGATGAAGATGTTATATTGTACGTAGATAAAGAGTACATGTACTGTACATAATTATCGATTAAATCTTACAGTACACAGTAGTAAATCTTATCGTACAGTGTTGTGGTCTAAGGGGAAGGCCTTCGTTCAGCAGTGGACGTCTCAGGGCTGATGATGACAGCTACAGACCATTGCTGTCTTTGTTGTACTATACTGGTAGTACTGGTAGCAATTTCTAATATGTAGGTTTGTGTTCGACCACATGCTCGACGTTACGCAATTACGTGGTATAAGCAGTGACAATGATAATATGAAAGGACGGGAAATTAGCGCACGGATTTTGAAGACTATATGTTGAGCGCCGGCTCTCCACTCGCTTCAGTCGTACTCTGCCTTTGCGACATGCAAGCCGTACGATACGACTTTAAAAACTTCTAATACATGTACATGTGTTCTCTTTTTGTCATGCAGTAATTAGATTCGCTGTCTGTATTTTCCGACAAATGTAATATGCATACTTTTAGTTAGTTATGCTTGATTGTGTTGTCTTGTTAATTTTGATCGATTTGCAAGCGCTGGGCCCGTCCATTCCATTATCACCGTCGCTGGGTATAAGCACGATTACACCTATGTACTCTACTTTAGAACACATTCATTTTTCGTTTACAGACTATTCTCATCAAATATTTCCAAAATAGCCAGTATATCAGCAGTATAGAGGTTAATATCGGTGTATACGAGTAGATATACAGCTATTGGAGAGCAGTAGGTGGGTACGGCCACTCCCCCCGCCCACGCTGCCGCTAATGAGCTCGGCTGAGCCAACGTATTTGCATTTTACTGATAAACTCTGATATGGAACGGTGTGAAGTCGGTGAAGTTTGAACGGAATTGCTTTGACTGACAGCCACGATAAATAAAGACCAAATCTAGCAGTAGAATAAGGGTCTCGTTTGTGAATCTTTCACGCTGGCTTTTGCACAAAAAATACTCTATGACTTTTTTATGCAATGATGAGACGAGAGTTCGTCTGGTGGTAAGCATCACGCCTGCCCATAACAGTAGCAGTGCCAGAATTGTGATCTTGCGAACAAGATCCTGCGCCGGAATGCGCTGCGTTTGTCACTCTGAGATATTATGTCAAATCTCTTCATGGTTTATAAGACCTTCCGGTCGACTGTGAGTAAGTATTTACAAAAGTTATATAAATACTAGCTGCGCCCCGCGGTTTCACCCTCGTGATGATGAAAAACGGCGATGGTGGTGATGAAAAGTAGCGTACCTATATGTAATTCCGGGAAATAAGCTATTTCTATCCTAAGTTTTATCCAAACCGTTCAGCCGTTTTAGCGTGAATAGTTGTGTATGTGCTATGTTTTTATTAAATTAGTATTCATTGAAATAATATTTCACTCAAAAACAGATACCTTGTCGAACATCTACTGATGACTACTAAATACTCTACATTTACAACATACAGCTCTAAATGTCATCCATCACCAGCCAGAAGACGTTCACTTCTGGACGAAGGCCTTCCTCTTCAATAAATTATATTACTTTCTTTTCTTTCTTGATAGGGAGGATCTCGGGAGGGTTTGCCTAATCCCTATACGCTTGGCAGGCGGCTTGAGAATCGCAGAATGCTCACCGTCGTTAAACGAGAGGACGCTGCTAATCTTCCTCCGGTGGTGCTGGATGCAATTTTAGGACATACCCAGATCCGTCTACATTTTCAGATTACATTAATTTTAAGCGGCAAAAAACACAAAAGTGTTTATACAGGATAAGTTCTAATCAGTTAGTATCTTTGCAGTGCATATTCTGTAGGTATATGTAAAAATATCAGCTATTCCAACAAAAAGTTCATCGAACTTGGGCAAAATGTATGGATCAGCTGTTTTTTTTTGGATTGCCATGATGGCCCCATAGTAAAAGTTGTGTGTTTTGATGTACAGATTATGCCCTTAAAAGGATGCTAACTGATTAGAACTAACCCTGTATTATCTCGAAAGACAGCTTTGCCCACAAACTCATTCCACTGTCTCAAGTCATCTCATTCCGTCAAAATGGAAAACACCTCGCGCTTTACGGTCCATCTTAAGCAAGTCATAAACTGGCAATTTTGGAATGGCCTTACTCAGGTGACAATAAAGTTGGGACTCCCGGGACAGGGTGTAATCGCGTTCGATCGTAAACTGGGACATCGCCGACTCGGCACAATGCTCCGAGTTACTAACTGCTGGATAATCTGTGTGTCCGGGCAGTAAAGTGTGCAGCACCCTTAATGTATCTACGTTCTCATTATGTTAACGTCGATACTTAGTTGTAATTAGGAATTGGATCATTTTATAAGTAAGTATGAAAAAAAGAGTCTTAGGAATTAAAACCATTATTTTATAAGTTACTTTAAAAAATGTAATAGAAATTAAAACCATCATTTTATAAGAAACTTAAAAAGTAATATGAATAAAACCCGGCCAAGTGCAAGTAGAGCTTGTGTAATGGGGTTCCGTATCCCAACATAATAGGGATAATATTATTACCATACGGAATATAAACGATATTGTGAAACGATATTTTATTTGGTTTTGTTCGAAAAACTATCTTAATGATAATTCGACGAGCACGTGCTTGGTTGTGTTTGGTGGTTGGTTTTTTTATTTAATGGTTTTTCACATTTTTTGTACAAAACAAAAAATGTGAAAAATAAAGCATTTTACAAATCAAAAAACAGATCCGCCGGTGTAGCTCCAACCATGGGAAAATCTCAACTGGCTATATTACGGCTAAAAAGATACAGGTCACAGAAAGACTGCGAATAGATTAGTAATAGGGTCCAGTAGATACTCTGGTAATAAATAGGGTTCAGTTAATTAGTACATATTCTGGTAAGGCTAAGGCTTACCAGATAAAATCAAATTCTCGCCATTTATCGTAAAGTACCTACTTAAAAACGTCTCTAAGAGAACTATAAATCTGTAATCGCAGGCAGGAGTCCTATCAGAACGTAACTACCGCCCGGGGACCAATAACATTAAAAATATAAAGAAAGCCGGAACAACCCTTTCTAAATAACGATTTGATTTCGCGATACACGGAACCAAATTGTTTAAATATAAAATAACCGTGCGAATGTACTGTCGGTACCGAAAGTGAAAACATTTTAGGTAGGTACAACAAACCGTACAAATGCTCTACGATATTATTTACTTATTATTGTAGTTAATACTTTTTTTATTTTGTTATATCATATTTGTGTACCTAAATAAAATGCGAGAGCGGTTGATAAGGTTCAAATTCCTGGTATTGGTACACAAACTAGGTAAACCTGGAAGATGGCGTACGAGTTCCTCCAGCATAGAGATCGATTACAACATAATTTAGCATTTAGGGAAATTCGTAAAAAAAAGATTGCAAAACTGTAATTTTAAGCGCATCAATATTCTGAAGATAACTCTAGACGCGATTCACAGCATCTCCAGTGAATAAATTATTCTTCACTTAATTCCCCACATAATACATATAAACATATACCTATACATATTAAGAGTTTCCAAAAAGAATCTTATAGGATTCTCATAAGGTATATATTATTTTTACATTTTAACAAAACTTCATGAAACTTCAAGTTCCAACTAAAGCACTTATTTGAAAAGCATATAATAACAATAAAATCATATCGATACATATATAAAACAGTACAAGGCTTGGTGCCCATGTATCATTTTTACAGAAAAAACTACTGATGACTAGTAATACATTAGGCGACCTATGAAAATCAGTACATTAACAATAGGTAGGTACTAAGGCGAGTAAATAAATATGTCCGTGTAGGCTATACAATGGACCATGGTTCTAACTGCGTTTGACTTATGAGGCTGTTACTATTATAAGGATGCCGTTCGAAAGCTTCTTAAATGACTTAATATTCAAAAGATAGAACTTATAGTTTTTTTCTTTCCGTTAGAAAGAAAATTTCTCCTCCTTTTCCTTGTAATTTCTGGTGTGAATAATAAATCTCTAATGCCTTTTCTGTTCAAGTGTACCGAGTTGATTTAAGTCGAGGGGTCACGTGGTCACTCGCAAGGGAGGAGCGAGCGTTGTTTAAAGTAACTTTAAAGTGCAGGGGCGGTTCCCCCCGCCCGTAGCCCTTATCTTGACCAGTCCGTGATATACTGCTAATCTATACCGATAAGGTTAAGATTAAGGGAAAATAAGACGATAAAACCATTTAACTAATAATATCATACATTTAGAGACCTTGACTTCCCATGCACGGCGAGGCGTAGCTCTACGCTGGCCTGGTGCAGGTTGGCGTATTCACATACGCCATTGAATTTATTCTCCGGACGTACGCAGGTTTTCTCACGATGTAAAGAAAAACTAGTCGTATGAATTTTCAAAATCCGCAAGAATTCATTGGTACGGGCCCGGTATTGAACACACGACCTCAAGTTCACGACTTCTCTTCTTGAGCTACCACAACACGGTTTAAGTTGTACTAAAGGGCAAATAAAGCTGAAATATATTTTTTACAGATTTTTTGTAACAAGATTCAAATTCAAACATTTTAATAAGACCTGATTAGTTTTAGAGCTCGTTATAAGCAGTTGAGTGCTGTAATAGAAGTCTCTACAGTATATTTCTACCGAATTCACGAGCATTTTCAGTCTAACCAAACACATTTCAGAAAAACAAGTCGCCACTCCAAAGCTTTTTGTCCTGTCCAATTTTTATGACGGACTCCCTTTCCGTCTTTAAGTGTCTCCGTACGTGCCCCGACGCCCTGCACACCTGGGAATCGAACCCACAACTGCACATCTTGACCCTCTACTCACACCTGAAACCGCCATTTGAAAACTTACGCAACGCTACATCCATAGAGTTGAAATTCGAACTTCAGCTGTGATCATATAAGTGGTCAGCGATGATTGGTTCCATTCGACACCAAGACGTTACAAAACCCCTTATACATCAAAGAAAAAGCAACTCTATTTCAAGAAAAGTAAAGATTTTTTTGCAGTAGATAACAAAAAAAGAAAAATTCTTTAACAAATTGAAATAGTGGAAACTGAGAATCGAACCCGGGACCACGGTGATAAAAATGCGTCTCGCACGCAACGTATACTTACCGTTAATGTGTCCGGGTAAATTGAGTTGCGACCGGGTATGTCCGTGTACGAAAATTAGCTCTCTCTGGGGACATCACGGGTCCAGGGAGATTGTATTGATTGTGTTAATCAGACTGATGTAGGAAAGAGACTTCAACTAATCATCTATAAGGTTATCAACGAAAAACATAGTTACATAAGAACACTTCTTACCAGGGTATGTTTTGAAAAACATAATAAAAAATTGTTCATTAATTTTACTAAGTAAAATAATAATTGTTTGTAATTGTGCAATAGATTATATTTTTTAACGAATAAAAACAAAAAAAAAAGCTTTTTCTACAAAATAGCGCGCTAAAAACATAGATGACAATAATTAGCTTTTTAAAATGTACGTAAATTTAAAAAAAAACTCACACAAAACAGCAAAGTGAAGCCGGTACAAGTTAAACGAAAATACTTAAAAAACTATTCTAGATTATGTATTATCACAAGAATGAAATTCTACTATTATTTCAGTAATGTATTCTACCGAGATTTTTAAACATCTAAGTTTATCAGCTACACGTCGCTTCATCAAAAACCGAAATCCTCACAATAACGATCGAACCACACTCAATAATAGAGATTAACCCTTACAGGTATACCTTACCTTACCTTTCTCTTCCTACCCTTGTTAAAATCATTGTCAAATAAGCAAGTGTTAAAAGGTCGACACCTATTAACCCTTCGATCACCGCGGCGCTTCTCAAACCCGCGGCTTAAGCCTCGGTACAACTACACCAACATACTTTTGGAGTTTAATGAGGGAGACGCTGTTCTGTTTTCTGTACAAAAGTGATAGCTAGCCGTAGAAGATTTTGTGTTTCATTATTTGGCCAACTCCGCAAATAAGTTGGGGGTAATTGTGGCCATGGGAACGTTGGTGTATTTTCTCCTTGAATGGGTCCAAGTCTAAACATTGATTGTGCGGTTGGTAACGGTACGGATAATGGGTGTAAAGACTGCAGCTTCCGTTTTGTATTCATTGGGTATTAGGTGTAAATCTGTTGTTGTTCTGGGTAGTTTGATGCAGACTATTCATCGATTTTTTCGCTGTAAGTTCTTTCAGTCCATAATACGACGATGTTATCTCGTCTAGCAGAATATAAGCGTTTTCCTAAATGGCCTAAAACTTAGATATATTTACGGGCACATACTTCATCCTTTTACAATTCAGTTTACTGAATCATTCTATGCAACTTTTTTTTACCAGAGAAATTACTGGGTATGAAGAGATTTAACATCTGATATCACAGGTTGATGAGCGCAGTGTAGTGCGGCGCAGGACTGTGTTCGCAAGTTCACAATTCTAGCACTGCTACTGTTAGAGGCAGGCGTGACGCTTACCACCAGGTGATAGTCTTGCTCGTCTCGTCACTTGAGCGTATAATAAAAAACGTTATGCAACAAGTTCACACACAAGCTCTCGTATTTGAATATAGTATAATCAGCCTATTTACTTGTCCACAGCTGTATAAGTCCACTCTACCTACCTACCTGGCCTACCTTCGAAAGGCGAATTGGCCATATCCACCACGCATACTCAATTGCGGGTTGGTAGATTCAGAAAACCTATTGTTTCTTTCCAGACGCATGCAGGGTTCCTCACAGTGTTTTCCTTCACCGAAAACCATGTGGTATTCAAATCCGTACATAAACTCCGAAGAGCTCACTGATACGGACTTGGATTTGAACCCGCGACCTCACGATTTCAAGTCGTGCCGTCTTCCGATTAGGCTACCGCTGCCAGCATTGGCACAGCTCGTGGTAGGATTTGAGTGCAATAATAATTAGTGTGTTAAGATTTTATATTATGAAAAAACTTTCAAAACTGTAAATGTAATGGTTCCAGGAATATTACTCATAAAGCAAATTAATAACGGTATTTCTTAATATAATATTAAAAGAAGTGTGAGAAATGTTACCGATCCATAACAATATCAATCTCGAGATTTTTAAAGGAATAATATCAGGCTCCCCGCTGTTCCTTACCAAATATGACACACACATTGTCAACATGAAGTGGTTACGTCTCGATTAAGTGCTCACTTGAGTTTTCTATGGGTGTATTATGGGTTATTATATTTTATGAATTATTGCCATTCAAACCGAAAAAGACCTACTTACGTTTGGGCAATATTGTTCGCTGTTACTCCAGGATAAGCACTTTAAATGGACTGTTTGAGAAGCCGTCTTTACTACGTAGGTACCTACTGAATATGATATGTTTCTGTGATAATAATATTTGTATTATAACCTATTAATTATTTTTTAAGTTTTGACTTCTGATTATAAAGTCACTAGCTGCGCCCCGCGGTTTCACCCGCGATTCTTGGGATAAAAAGTAGCCTGTTTTATTCCAAGGTATAACTACCTCTATACCAAATTTAATCTTAATCCGTTCAGTCGTTTCAGCGTGAAAGAGTATCAAACATCCATACATCCATACATACAAACTTTCGCGTTTATAATATTAGTAGGATAATCTAGGTATGTATAAGTATTATTATATGGTTTAACGTAATTCCACTGCACTATTAAATAGTTTCTGAAGCTCATCTTTCAACCGACCCCGGCCGGAGCGAAACCGTCTTTAGAGTATCGAAAGCTCCTTACTAAAACGTCATGATTTCCAAAAGATGCTTTCCTCACAACTAGGTACTTGTTGATAGTTGACTGCAAAGAATGAAAATATATCTATAATGAATAATAATAAGTACATACATTTAATACACACGGACACTTAACAAGTTTTTTTTAAAATTATTATTATTATCATGATCATTCTTTGATACATTATCATATCAAAATCTTAATAAAGTCCAGAAAGCTCCAGAATCATTTACAATATAAATATCTATAGATCATACACAATGATATCAATAATCCTCAGGCGTAATACGTCTATGACATTTTCATTTCCTTCGTCAAATATTACAAGTCGCCCCTCGTATTTATTCGCATAATGGTCGTTACGTCGTTTAGTCAGACTAATTTGGTAATATTAGTTCTGTAGGTGTTTCTAATTTAGTTTAGTATCATTATTTGTTTTGTAGACGCTAACAATTATAGCTATTTAGCTAGTTTAGACGTGATAAAAGTGTACATTGAATATTATAATTATGTTTATGAGTTTTATGATTCTTTATGCATAGATGATTGACTAAATGTTGTATTATAAATCTGCTTATTATTACTAGCTTCGCTCCATAGTTATACTCGTTTCTAGGATTTAAATAAAAATTCTCGTCATTTCCCGTTGTTTGATTTGAACACAAGTTACTTTCTTTTTAAGTTTCATCCAAATCAGTTCTTGCATATTATTATGATCGATAAAAGATGACAAACTTATTGAATTACTGTAGTTTCTTTTACACGTAATTTAATTATATCAAACGGTATATCATGGAATTCATGGAAATTCTGATTATGGTTTTGTTTATGCAGTTGAGAGACGAGATGAGCGAGACGTTCGCTTGGTAAGCATCACGCCGGCCCATAACAGTAGCAGGGACGGAATAGTGAACTTGCGAGCAAAATCCTGCGCCGCACTGCACTGCGCTCGTCACCCTGAGATATTAAATGTCAAATCTCTTCATGCCCAGTAATGACTCTGATTCTATCCTTCAAATCGATACACAGTAATGCTTGCACACTACTGCTTGGCGGACGAAGAACTGGCAAAGGTATAGGTGGTATGTCCCCAAGCGGACTCTACGATAGAGCCCTACTATTATAAAGATATTTTTATCTGAGAAATGACAAGAAATACTTAGTCAGCTAAACAAGCAAGAGAGAATGAATTGTAAATTATGTGATACAAATTATTTCCAACACCTAAACTTTACAACAGAAAGAAAATAGATCCCATAAGTAAGCATCAAGTTCCACCTACTTTAAACGTATTTTCACACAAAAGCTGTAACTGAGCGTCAATTTATTTGAATGCGAGTGACCGTGGGGTCTACCGGGCCCCACCCCGGGGACTAGACGGTTGACTAAACTCAAGGGCTCCAGTTACTACTACCGACCAACTTGTTTCTAGAGGTGATCGAGAGAGCCACTATCGCATTTTCGGAATAAATCCTATGGAATATACCAGTTCCCTTATTAAGCTAACTTTGTGGATATGTCTGTATTTCTATCTTTACTGGTGTCTAGCCTGTGAAGTGTCCGCTTTTAAAGAAAGCTAGTCGACCCTGCGAGGGTGTGGGTCTTTGAGAATCAACTCTTTGACGAGTGAAAAGTTACTTCAGAATAGGTATGTAGATTTGGTAGAGAAAAGTTGGTAGGTATTTTTAAGTTTGATTCCAGTGTCAGTGTCATTTTTAAGTGTAGCAATAATTACCGATTTTCCGTTTATTTTATTTTTAGGTGTCAGCATAAATCATAATTTTAATCAGCCTTTTTAATAGTCATGTATGTGACATGGGTCTACTTTCGAAGGGAATTATAAAAAAAAGGAAATTATGAATTGATTTTGATGATATTTTTTTGTTTGGTGGGTCATACTTCAGAGGTGGTCCCATATACATTTTATCGAAATCTGTTCAGTATTTTGGTTTTTAAATGAAAATAATATTACTGGAAAAAACATGTCATCCAGGTAATCAAAAATGAAGTTGGTATTTTTTTTTTCTAAAAGTACTTGTTATTATTATACCTGCTGGGGTAAAACTAATATTTATTAGTACATTTAAATTTGATTTACTTAAGTCTGATTACATAAGTATGATAATCTAGACTAGAAGATGTTAACATTATATGTAAAATAATATTATATAATTTGATGTGACGTTACGAAATTAATTTCTTTATACCTAAGATCTAAGTGTACCTATAATAATTCTTACGCACGATTTTTTCAGTGGATACAAAAGACAGAGCGCACGTATCATGAAAAACTACGTAAAGAAATGCGTGTCCAAG
Organism: Erannis defoliaria; assembly: GCA_905404285.2. Lineage (NCBI taxonomy): Eukaryota > Metazoa > Arthropoda > Insecta > Lepidoptera > Geometridae > Erannis > Erannis defoliaria. The sequence continues at coordinate 14,721,153 of FR990066.1, forward strand.
TTGAGGTCACGTTGTATGGACTCTCTGATGTCAAAGGTGTCGACCGTAGCGCGCTCGACAGGTTTTGATACTTGTTGCTAATTATAGCTAAGCTATTTGTTTCACGCGAGATAAATAGTTCAAGTTTATTTAACAAACAGAAAGAATAAAAATATGTGAAAAAAAGGTTTAAACTTGCACTTTTTTGCCAATCTATGAGCTTATTATAAATAGGTAAAGTACATTTTGTTGTTCATTTGTCAAGTCATAAAATATGAAGTATGTATGTATGAATAAGTAAGTAAGTTCATATAGGCTGAGTGGCCAGCCATAGTGTAAGAAGTAGGTATTGAAATTTTTGCGAATAAGGTACTTATGGACTAACTACTGTTTTGGCCTAAGCTTCGGCTCGGCTATCTATTTTGCAAGCCACAATAATGTACGATAAATTGTTTATTTTTCCCAACAGAACTATATAACTTTTACCTGGATAAAATTGAACACCTAATGTCTCTCATACGTGTGTTGTACGAGTAAGTATCAAAACCTTTCACCCAACTACAGAACTAATCACAAGGGTACATTCTCCCGGGACGGGCTACCCTCGAGATGAGGCTAATATGACTCTGCAACTTTGCTCACGACGTACCCCCACCATCTACCACCTTATCACCGAGGCATTAGGTCTACTTTGATGGAAAACTTGAGGAAATACAGTTTGAATGCTATTAGGAGAGGTGACAAGTATTTTTAAGAATAGTTTAGAGGAAGGTTCAAGGCGTGAAGCGAAAGTTAATAGTTGCACTTTTAAGCCTTTTTAAAAGAGCTTCTTGACTTTAAATTGATGTTATGCGTCTTGTGGTTCGTTACCACAAAATGCAGGTGTGTTCGAGATTATTTAAATAAAAATTACAAACGATTTGTGGTCCAGCATGGGCCCAGCTTTGCTTAAAATTATTATTGTTTCTCTGTTTTTGGGTAATAATTTTTTAAAGACGGTAACAATTCAGTTACATCGTAGTAATCAACCTAATAAATACAAAAAAACAAACGAATACTACTACTGCTACAGTGTTATTGTGGTCAAGATGTGATGTGTACAAGTTAGAAGGTAACTTATACATTTCTTTTGCTTGAAGTCCGCACAGTGGTACAATGCACCAAATTTTCTGGACAAAAATAAATAAAGGCGATTGCGTCCAGCCCCTTGGGCCCAGTGGGGCGAACGATTTGCGCGCTGCCCAAATTGCCGCTCTTTAGGCGGACTTTAATAATCACGTCATATCCAATTTTCCTCGCACTGTGGACGGAATACCAATGAATGTTGATTGAATGTTGCACTGTTTGTTAGCGAGCTGGTGCTAAATTGATAATTATGTGTGGCTGTCCAGGCGTGAAGTTTATAACATAATCAGTTTGTAATGTAGTGGCAGTAATAAGTTTGTTACGTTTTGTTCCAATATGAAGATTGGTCTGCGTTCAGCAGTGAATAAATACCCAGCTGTGAGCTAAATCCTCCAAGGTGTCCAGCAATCAGTTATACATTGATCATGGGTCAAATAATAAAGCTAGTTGATTCACGTGCTGTTGTTTTGCTAAGAAATGTTTTTTTTAAGTAGTTAGGTATTTTTATATTGAGAATGAATAATATTCTGGCAATGGGACGTTTTACGAGTCATCATTTATCGAGTCATAGTTGAAACAGCACCAACTTACATTTTTGTAATTTTATTATCTTAACACAACTCAAATTTTACTTACGAGTGCCTACTTTTACAAAAAAAAATATATAAAAAAATACTTTTTTTAATTGAACAGGCACCGAATATTAACTTACTGATATGACCCAACAGCTTTTCATAAATCACTCTATTCGCCAAGTAAAATATTTCGCAATAGATGGTATCTCCGCACCCCAGTGGTGCGGAACTCCCGTCTCGCGGACAAAAAATGACCAATCTACGAGTCGCGCCGATACGAGTATGACTAATAGTTCCTCACCGGTTAGCAAATTGCCTGCCAAAATGGGAGTGAAGCTGGAAAATGATTCCATTCATAAATGCGATGCGAGGATTTACTGAATATAGCTTTCTGATGAATATGCTGATGCAGGGATTTGCCGCCCCATGTGATAGTTGTGGTTTTGGAAAATGTTACTATTTATTATTGGATTTTCGGTGTATTCGATTATATCGGAAATGAGATGAAAACGACCCGTTGTATAGCTTATAGGTATTCGTGGAATAACATCAGCATTGGTGCGTTTTCTTATACAATAGAACATTTTTCGATTTGTTACTCACATGTTTTCCTTTAATGCAATATGAGAGCGTCAAAATTTGTATTCGTAGTTTTAATTGCTAACTGGTGCTTAGACAATAGACATTTTTAAGAAAACTGAAATTAGGATTTCCATTTTCATAGGTTCCTTTGATATCCTAATTCCTGCATAATAATCATGCTAAGAAAACTGTAATTAGGATTTCAATTTTCATAGGTTCCTTTGATATCCTAATTCCTGCATAATAATCATGCTAAGAAAACTGAAATTAGGATTTCCATTTTCCTAGGTTCCTTTGATATCCTAATTCCTGCATAATAATCATGCTAAGAAAACTGAAATTAGGATTTCCATTTTCATAGGTTCCTTTGATATCCTAATTCCTGCATAATAATCATGCTAAGAAAACTGAAATTAGGATTTCCATTTTCATAGGTTCCTTTGATATCCTAATTCCTGCATAATAATCATTCTAAGAAAACTGAAATTAGGATTTCCATTTTCATAGGTTCCTTTGATATCCTAATTCTTGCATAATAATCATGCTAAGAAAACTGAAATTAGGATTTCCATTTTCATAGGTACCTTTGATATCCTAATTCCTGCATAATAATCATGCTAAGAAAACTGAAATTAGGATTTCCATTTTCATAGGTTTCTTTGATATCCTAATTCCTGCATAATAATCATGCTAAGAAAACTGAAATTAGGATTTCCATTTTCATAGGTTCCTTTGATATCCTAATTCCTGCATAATAATCATGCTAAGAAAACTGAAATTAGGATTTCCATTTTCATAGGTTCCTTTGATATCCTAATTCCTGCATAATAATCATGCTAAGAAAACTGAAATTAGGATTTCCATTTTCATAGGTTCCTTTGATATCCTAATTCCTGCATAATAATCATGCTAAGAAAACTGAAATTAGGATTTCCATTTTCATAGGTTCCTTTGATATCCTAATTCCTGCATAATAATCATGCTAAGAAAACTGAAATTAGGATTTCCATTTTCATAGGTACCTTTGATATCCTAATTCCTGCATAATAATCATGCTAAGAAAACTGAAATTAGGATTTCCATTTTCATAGGTTCCTTTGATATCCTAATTCCTGCATAATAATCATGCTAAGAAAACTGAAATTAGGATTTCCATTTTCATAGGTTCCTTTGATATCCTAATTCCTGCATAATAATCATGCTAAGAAAACTGAAATTAGGATATCAGAACCTTCATATTTGTTCACATAAGCAAAATAACTTTCTCATAATCTTTTTGAAACAGATAATACTTTGCACCGCGACCAAAGCCAAAAGAAAATTGCATCAAATTGTGACAAAACTAGCATTAGCCAAAATTAGCAATACAAAGAGTCGTCTGCAGTCGCAGCCAATTGAACGAAGGAAATAATAGTTATTTGCTATAATCGAGCAAGGGACGCCTGATTGCTCCCCAGCCGGCGACGCAGACCGATTCGTACGTATTTTTGTGAAGCTGGAGCTACTTACTGTATCTTTGTGTCAAAGAAATACAATTTACATGGCATTTTGGATTTGTGTTGTTATTTTTATTTTTGTTTGAAACAGTCTGCCCCGTTAGTTGTTAATCTTATCCACTGCATTTTTGGGTCCATAATTCCTTTAATAACTGCTTTACTTCTACGATTAGTAATGGTTACTAATGTCTGCAATATTAGAAAATTATGAATGGCTAACTGAATTTCTTATCAATGAGTTCTTATAAATCAGTAAGTAATAAAGAAAACAAATCATGAAACCTTTCAATTTAACAAGTACGATTGAACCATACATCTGATGGTCAAAGTTCTACCAGCACTCATCGCCGTGTTTGAGACCTTGAGACATGTTAAATCTCTTTATGCCCAGTACTAGAAAAATTAAGATTTGCTGTACAATATAATAACGGTTGTTAAGCACTACTGCTTGACAGGTAAATAACATCCAATTGTTGATTTCTTGATATAAACCTCACGCATTCTCACTAACGTCTCATCCAATCAATGTCCAACCACCAGCCAGAAAGAACCTCATTAAAGGCCAACCCTTACCCTTACCAAATCAACCCTAAAAGAAAGCATTAAAACAACAGGGGCTAGTACAAAACCCCGTTGATGAGGTAAAGGGGGCATAATAGATCATTTTCGGGACACTTGTCCTGTTAATCCGGGACTGAACGTGTGATCGATCGTGTTCGCCCTACAGTATTGGAATGTCTATTACATTTCATGACTAAATCGAACTTATTTGAAGAAAACAGATGAAGGAAGTAGCACTAGAGTTTTCTTGATTATATACCTAATAAGTTTTTTTTAATAGAGCATAATGAACATTCTCAAAGGCTACTAAACCTGGAAGGCTTCTAAAATATTTATAAAAATCGTTAAAAAGAGGATTTATTGAACTTTTTGAAATAACTTTTAAGATAATTTGAATTCTGATATCTTTGCTAGAAGACGTCAAATATAATGTATGCCTTTAGTACTAAAATATAAACAAACTTAAAAACTATTAAGTCGAAACAATAACATAAAGTTTCATCTCCACCAGAACTTGTAAAATAAATAAAAAACATCTGCAATAAAAAGTTCGAGTAACCGCAGACATAAACCGATCGGTGTTTTTTGAAAAATCGATTTTTAACATTGATTCGATTCTATAATGGCGGGTAATGGGCAGTTTCTTGTAATCGGTGGACGCTTTCGAGGACGGATTTATTTTGATTATTGCAATGGTTTTGTTGGACGAAAGTGAGTTTAATAATTTTATTTTACATTTTTATTTATTAATCCAGCTATTCGTGTCAGATTTTACGAGTGAGTCAAACAAAAACATTATAACCTAGATTTAGACATCGAATCCAACCACTTAAATAAGTATACGAGTTTAGTAGTGGTAAGACTCTACTGCAGAGTCTGCCTGGAGAAGTACCAAACCTTTGCTAGTTATTCAACCACCAAGCAGTAGTGTGCAAGCATTACGGTGTTCCGGTTTGAAGGGCAATGTTACCAGAGAAATTACTGGGTATGAAGAAATTTTACATCTAATATCTCAGGGTGACGAGCGCAGTGCAGTGCGGCGCAGGATTGTGTTTGCATGTTGAAGTGGCAATGGGCAGGTCACATCGCTTGAAGAACTGATAACTTATGGGGAAGAAAGGTTCTTGAGTGGCGACCGCGCACCGGAAGACGCAGCGTAGGAAGGCCTCCCACTAGGTAGACCGACGACATTGTAAAAGTCGCGGGCAACCGGTGGATGCAAATGGCAGGTTGTCGTACAGTGTGGCGGTCTAAGGGAGAGGCCTTCGTTCAGCAGTGGACGTCTCCGGGCTGATGATGAAAGTGAAAGAATTAAAATTGTTCGAATGGCATCATATCTAAAACCATGATCATTGTTCACCTAGTTTTAAAGTGAAATTGGTGTTGTCGTAGGTAGGTAGTAAGCAAGTCTAGTGTGGGATGGTCTCTGGATCTCAAAGGAAGCTGCCGGACAGCTTCAGACAGACAACGAAGTGATCCTATAACTAAGAGTTCCCTTTTTCCTTTTGAGGTACGGAACTCTATAATAATTATAGAATGAACATTACGGAATAATTGTTTATCTTTTATTTTTCTTTCTATGGATAATTCTATCACAAAACATTTTTTTAAGTAATGTGCAAGCGATATTATTATTTTCTCAATCGGTTTTAATATTTTATCATCCAATATCACGAGTAGTTCTGTCTGTCGGGATAAAAACTTCAATAGATACAGGGCGCGTCGAATCGCAGTGATTCAGCACTCGGTGCCTGATTGAGGCTACTGGACTACACCTACAGAGTGTTACAAAACGTTTCTAACATATACCTAATCCTCTATATGAGGTACTTAAATCTCATCATATCACACTCATTATTATACCACAATATCACATTAAACTAATATGTAAAAAACTAATTTGTTTGTATGCTATCTATATTTATTACTTCCTTGTAACGTCTGAACGGAATTGAGTGAAATTCGGAATGGAGGTATCTTATACCCTGAATTAATACATAATACTTCTTATTTCTGAGATAATCGCAGGATAGCAGGTTAGGCCGTGGGGCAAAGATAGTATCTAGTTTAAAAGTAGGGAAGTAAGTTTGAAGCTTCAAGGCATATAATGATATGTATTGAAAGGTATTACCTACTCATAATAAAAAGACAGGGTTACGCGTAAATTACAAAACCTAAAAGATGTATTCCTTCTTATTCAAAAGGATATTTCAGATTGGTATCATGGAAATTTCATCGAAATCGGTTCAGTAGTTTCATTTAAAATGCCTAAATAACTGTAAAAAAAGGTGTCATCCAGGAAGTCAAAATAAAAATCGGTTGAATTTATTATTTTATTTTTTAAATGTTATACTTACTTAATTGTTCACTTTTATTGTACCTTAGCATTTGTTTATATTTTTTGGCAATAAAGTTATTTTTATCTTTATATTTTAAATACCAGGTGTTTCATAGAAAAAGGTGAATTACCCTCGACAAAAAAAAATAAGAAATAAGCTATCTCCATTCCGAGTTTCATCCAAATCTGTTCAGCCGTTTTGGCGGGAAGAGGTAACAAACATACACATACCAACAAAACTTCGCATTTAATTAATGTTCTTTTTAAGTGTGATTTTATGAACACGCTGTAAATCGACATGTAAAAAATAACAACAAGACAATTTTGTAATAGATCCATACATTGGAAGAACCGACGGAGATTACTTTTCCAGATATTTTAATTCATAGGAGGATGTTAGGATAAATTGTCTGTTTAACATTTTTTTTTTTGTTTTTGTTCTATCTCCGTTGACAGTATAGAGGTAGAAATAATAAAATAAACATTCAGTTTAAAATTCAGGTGCCAATATTAAATAAGAGATGAGCATTTATAAAAACATGTATGTTTTCTATTCAATATTAAGATACGGCTAACACATCCAAGATTTTTAAGGACGACTCTTGGCACTATCACTTCGAAGTAAAAAAGGCTAAAATCTGACAAAGTCGTGGCAGTGTGACCAAAAACTCTGTGGATCAATAAGGGCTGTTGATAATGGTCATAGAAATGTATTTTTACATCAAACAAGAGCCCTTTCACACTTAATAAAAACTCTTAAGGCTAACAAAAAGCTGTAGAAATTTCGAAACAAAAAGCAACATCCGTTTAAAAACATGCTCTGATTGAAAAATAAAGAGCGTGACCAAACGATTTAGCACGGATTCCTGTATCATGTAAATGGACCCTTAGATATATTGCAACTTACCACACCTTTACTCTCATACTTTTTTTATGCAATTGAGTGACGCGATACAAGCGAGACGTTCGCCTGATGGTAAGCATCACGCCTTTGATAAATAATATGTCTAGATAGAGTCTCGTACTGTTTATGAACGAAAAATTACAGGCCAACATTATTATACTATTGTGCGTGACAGCCATGTCTTACACTCGCGTTGCACCATTGTCGTTGTTATAGTTTGCGTGCATAAGAGGCTAATAGTTAACCGCTATTTTTTTCGACGCGTTTAGGATCCATCAGTCTATCTAGACATATTATTTATCAAAGCATCACGCCTTAATAACAATAGTGAACTTGCTAACAAAATCCTGCGCCGCACTGCACTCGCTTGTTACCCTGAGATATTAGATGTCAAATCTCTTCATACCCAATATTTTACCTGGTAACATTTCACGTCAAACCGAAACACAGTAATGCTTATACACTACTGCTTGGCGCTTGAATAACTGACAACTACGGAAATCTATATTTTTTTAATGCAGCTTTTTTATACAATGGAGTGGCTAGACGAGCGAGATGTTCACCTTTTGGAGCTTATTTGTGATAATCCAGGGTATTAACTATTCTCATTCCGAATTTCACTCAAATTCGAAGAAGTTACAAACGTACGCACACATTCACAAACTTTTTCGGATTTTTAATCATTTGAGTGGTTTGGCTACCTTGTTACTACGACATAATAATTTTGATACTTTTAATGTCATCTCAAGACACACAACTCTACATTGTAAAAAGTAACATGTTATTCTCTCTAATTGCGGTTTTTGAACGCTACCTCTGGTTTTTATGCGAACCGATGCTGCGGTCAAACGTTTTTATAAGATCAGGTGGCGCGATTGAATTTTTCACTTTTATAGTCGTATATTTTAATAGAGTTGGGCTGCTCATATCATTTAAGTATACATATCTTGTGGCTGTTAAAGGATAAACAGAAAATAGTTGTCAAGGAAACAGTAGAAACTTTCAAAGCGAGATTGGAAAAGCCAAAATACTATTTCGAAGATATTCTATCTTTATCATGTGAGACGATGTAGTCTAAAAAAATCTAAAAGAAATGTTGATTCTGAATTTGAAGAGAACCACATTTTTTACCACAAAATGTTCGTTTTAACGAATTATATTTTGTTAATCATTGCCAAAACTGGTCCAATATCGCTCACAAGCCGACAATTCAAGGTCTTCTTACAACAGTTGCGTACAATTAAGTTTTATTACTCTCGCGTAGAGTAATAACGCAATTCTGACATTACTCTCCTCAATGAGACCGGACCTTGCGTAATAGGGCGAGTGATATATTTTGATACTTTGAAGAGAGCACTTTTTTATAGACAACTGTTGTAAACGTAGTTTTTCTATGGTATAACAAACTAAATTTAGGATAGGTATGGTAATTCTTTTTTTGAAATCGATTTAGTAGAGGCTTTTTTCTTATAACATTTTTGAAATACAAAAGAAAAAAAGAAAGAGTCCTGTTTTGTCCTTTAAAAGAAAGAGTTTTTATTGCTAAACGTACTTGTCGTAATAATTTTTAGAGTAAATTGTTTTTCTCTTCTTACATAGCAACGAGAACATCCTGAGAATATTACAAATTAAGCAAAATACAAACAAAGTGAATTCCAATTAACTTTTGACTCTAAAAGTCTCAGTAACAAGCAAAATAATACACTTATTCGTAACAAAATTTAACAATTCATTCCATTACAGTTACTCTGTTTCTGAGAACCAGACAAATTACGAAGGTAAACCAGATGTTATGATATGTTATGCAGTAATATTGCTTTAAATTGTTGAGTTAACCGAGATTCAGATCTTATTGTTGACAAAAAAGTGCTCTGTCATTTTAATCGTTTTCATTTTCTACCGGTGACTGGGTTGCTATTTTAAAGACCGTGTAATGTAAAATTGTGAGCAGGTGCTGTAGATGCTTGATTATTTAGATTTTTGAAGTGTGCTATCGTCTGACGCGTACTCATTATTTTAAGCAAAAACTACATAGAATCTTATTAGAACTTTAAAAGCTTCTATCTTATAATACGCTTTAAAAAAGCAATCAATTTCAATTTCGACTACCTGGATGACATCTTCATATTTACATTTAATTTAATTTATTCCAGTAATTATGTATAAAAAATCAAACCACTGAACCAATCTCAATAAAATTGATATGGAACCACCTCTGAAGTATCAACTGCCAAACAAAAAAGAATCATTAAACTCAATCTATAATTGGCGGAGTAATCGCGTAGTAGAAAAAAAACAGACGAATTAAGAACCTCCTTTTTTGAAGTCGGTTGAAAATAGGTAGTATTACGATTTTGTGTTTCTTGTAAGAGTCTCACTATCTAATAAGATGTTACAATTGTAAGAATAATAATAATAGTTAATAAATTGGATTGGATTGTTTATAATATATCACCATGGGCTAAGATAAGAAAAAAATGTTTTATGATTACGTAGTCATAGTCGACTTATTTATACTTTAAAAGTATTTTTATGAACATATTTATTTATTAATAATTTTATATTAATAAATAAATATGTTCATAAAAAATACTTTTAAAGTATATTAGCAATATTTTAGTTTTTAATTATTTATTCATAAATATAAAAATAAAGTAAAAAACTTCAGAAACATTGTCTTTTCCAACAATGCAAGTAGTAAATAATAAATAACCATAAAATTATTACCATCCTTGTCTTAGTTCATAACACGACAAGCCGGCATAAAGCCCAACCGTCAAGATAGCATCTTAATTTGTTAACCAACTTGTTTTGCCCACGAGACAATGTTTTACGAGACTCTTAGCTTGGCAAAACTTTAATTTTGTGGCGTTTTAAGTACTTTTAAGTGCATTGTTTCGAATAAAATTATATTATTTGTATATTTTTTGTACATTTAGTGTTAAAGTTATAAAATAAGGTAAAAAATTGAAAGAGTTGATCAAGTTTGTTTCAGTAAATAAAAATGTTTTTTTCTATGTGTGTTCAGATTGCTACAACAAATATTACGACTTCCTGTCGGAGTTCTCTATGAAGCAACATCAAGTGTAATTGTTCTGTATATCTCAAAAAACCAGAAAGACAATGGCACAAAGATATAAATCAGGTAATATTCAACTATAATTTCGCCTCGACGCGTGGCTATTTCAGTTTATTTGTCGCAATAATGATAAATGATGTCATATTTGTAGCAACATTACATGAAAGTCAATGTTACTGGAATTATTTCACTTAGTAACTCAGACATTAATATTTAGTAATTAATACATTAAAAGCAATTTCATAATAAGCACAACAAATAAAATAATAGCAATAAAATATTAACGCAAAAAAATTTGTTACACAATTTGTTTGACATATTATCGACTGGTCCCCAGAAATTGCGGGCAGAGAATAAAATGCCAAGCAGTCAATATAATAGAAAATAAGAAACTAAAATTTTATAGGCACTTTCGCGTCTTACTTTGTGAACTTGGTTGATTTAATCTTGAGCAACCGATTTTTAACTGAGTTTATGCGTGATGCTTGTAAATTATGAATTACCATGGGACCATATACATAGGATCTTTAGTTATGGCTTTAGACCCTAGAATGCAATTGATAGATATTGCTGGTTATTTGATTTTGGAAAACAAATATCGGTAGTTAAAGAATAAAAAAAGGATCACAGTATAAATCCTGAAAGTGCATACAAAACTGGAGGAACTAAAATTAAAAAAATAGAAAAAATGAAACGTGCCCAGGTTCGAGATGCGATTGGTTGGATGCTTGTTGCTGCCGACAGATATCCGCGCTTGGCTGTACGAACCAGGAATGGGTGTAGTTCAGGCCCGGGTTGAGCCCGGGCCCCGGGCCCGCCAGGCCCATCACCCCGGGCAAACCCCCTGGCCGCTGATGGTGGTGGAACCCAGAAGCCACGTAAGCGTCCATAGCTACCGCCTGATACGGCAACATTTTCACTTTCACAAAAAACTAGTCCAATACGATCGAAATTTTCCGCGACCGCTCACGCGTCATCATCATTTCTAACGAAAGTCAAGATGGATTCGTCGCAGTTATTGTTTATTTATTACATCCATGGTTGATAAGCCTCTTTGATTTAAAACCACAGTTTGTTATGTTTTCGATACAGTCACAATAACGGAAAAATCACAAGTCACAGTCCAGTCTCGCTCCAGACGAAGGTTTTCAGTTATCAAACAAGCACCCGTTCTATTTTGGTGGGCGATCATTTACGGGGCTAGCTATTCACAGGGGAAAAGTCACGCACAGCCACCCACTTAATAAATATTCTGGGCATATATCCGTTTTTACGCGGACGTGACTGGCGGGGTACTGTCCGATTTTCACGTACGGAACGCGCGGCCGATTATCGAAAACAGTTGCATGCGTCCCCCTCCTGCGACCTCGGACGTGCGACTGAGTCGGGGCACGCGCGCCAAACGCGACTCTATCACACCCGCGCCAGACGCCGCGGAGCTCACCCGCCTCGGTTATTAGAAAAAGATGGAGCTATAGAGGCGACAAGGATGCGCATCGATCGGACGTCATCGTGGAGTTAAAAGCCTGCGTCGTTACACGGGCCGTAATAGGCGGTTACGTGACGGGGCGTGGCTTCAGCTATTAAGTTGAATTGTCGCGCGCTGATTGGTTAAAATTGCTAGTAGTCGGCTACGTGATATGTTCAGGAATACGTTTATAGCGGGTGCTCATAGAATATAATAAGTAAGTTGTAGGTTGGATGCGCGCCAGTTGTCGGGATGCTGCGTGTTGCGGTTTGCTCGTGGAACAGCGTAATGGTTTTTAATTATAACATCGGGTACCGTTAATAGGCGAGCGCTGCGTGTTGACTCGCCATTGAATACTTATTAACGCGTACGTTCATTCACCGTGGGGGCGTGGCTCCACACCTTTAGGTATCGATTGTATCCTGGTCATAAGCTCGACTGAAAATAGCACACCATTCGTCAGGGTGCTATAATTAGCGCTCGCGCTCAAGTATCAAAACTGTTTGTTCGTCGTATCTGTAATAGATGCAGCTGTCAATAGTGATAGGTTCCCTAAAACTTTAATTAAAAACCAACAAAATATATTAATACACAAATAACCTTAACAAAAGTGGCGACCTTGCTAGCACGTATAGTTGAACGTGACGAGCCCACTATAAAAATAGGATATTTCTAAAATAGCTTAATTTTTGTAGCAGTTGTCTGTTCAGTTAGAGCAGCACCTCTTCAACCGCCAAGCATAAAGCACGCAGTCTTCATCACTTCACTGAAGCATGACGTGAACTTGACCGTGACTTGTTTCGCTTGAATTTGGGTGTGACTTGTTATATAATACCTAGATGCTTGATATCTTGCTAATTTTAAGTTCTTAACACAGACAAATGTGCGATGTGTGACGCCGTAAGCAACTCAGGTGGAAAGAAAAACAACGCTGTCTTTTTAAGGTTCTCTTACCTAGTCTATAGATTACAACAAACCCGCAGTTACAGCACACCCAGCTTGCGCGTGAAAATACCCAGCTACTAGCGCAAGTTGGTTAGAGTTGCTGATATAGAACTGTCGTGAACAAAGAGTGAATTACTGTTACAATTTTTTACTAACATTAACATCCTTTTATTAAGTAGGTACAAGAGAGAGAGCTAGATCCTCCAAGCTAGCATCCCACTTCTTCCTTCTGTCAAATGTCAAATTCAGTACTGTTACGTCAACTTAAATTTGAGTGTCATCACTTAAAGTATAAAATTAAATAAAAAATAAATAAAAAACACGACTTTCTTGAAATACATATTATAACAATATTCACGATCAAGTCGTGATTCAAACAATAAAAAAAAAACTATATAAATATCGGTTCATCGGTTTAGGAGTTACGATGCCACAGGCATACAACGATTCACAGATTGACGCATTTAAAATTTATTACGCTCTGCTTGCGTCAGAGGTTGAAAAAGACACAGCAAAACAAAGCACAGAAGAGTAAAGCAACAAAAAGAAGCACAGCAGCGCCCTCAATCTCACAACTCCTCTTTCTACACAAACTGTACAAATTAAATCAATAGAACAAAGTTCAAGATCGGTCACGCTTACAGGCAATTACTATGCAGCGTCCTCTCTAGCTGCCATCGCTAGAGTTTTCCTTATTGCCCTGCTAGGCATCTCGTGCAATTATACTTTGAAACAGGATTACACGCTTATAAGCTACTTTCAGCTGAAGGTTTTTAGTTGTGTGATTGTGGTTGCGTCGCTTACAAGGCTACGTGGAAACAGATAGTATATCTAGAGCTGAAAGAAAATAAACTACTCGTTATTTGTTATCAACTTTATCCTACTTCGTACTAATATTATAAAAGCGAAAGTTTATCGATGTGTGTGTACTCGTATGGGTGTATGTTTGTTACTCCTTCACTCTGAAATAGCTAAATGGATTTGGACTAAATTTGGTATAGAGGTAGCTACCTTGGAATACAATTTAGGCTACCATTTATTTAAAAAAACACGGGTAAAACCGCGGGGCGCAGCTAGTGAATAATAATTATTAAACTTTATTTATTAATATTTTCATCCTCGATTTTTTCTTTTCTTTCTTCTCCGTACGAGTGCAGGTTTCCTCGCGATGTTTTCCTTCACTGAAAAGCCAGTGGTAAGAAAATCCGTACATAAACTCTAAAGAGCTTATTAGTACGGGCCCGGGATTTGAACTCACGACTTCTCGATTTTGTGTGGAATGGTCTCCCACTCGACTACCATGGCCTCTCCCATTGCCCCTACCCTAGATGTTTATAGAAGCTCTTCATAAAACGCTGCATATTACACCTCTGTTAGAAGACCTACGAAAAGAGGGCAAAATCATCTATAATGCTATAAAACTTATTGCGGTCGGATATAAGCATTAGTAGGTATGTCAGGTTGGTGTGCGGGCCGAGCATACTAACGGCTCAGCCGAGATGGGTCGCTCTCCTACTTATTGATTGACCAAATGGGCGAGCTTACCTTGAACTTTACAGTCTGTCTGATGTGCCTCCAGTGCCGGAACCAGCGGCGATGACTCCTAGAATGGCTGACGGAGGTTTGAGGAAATCTTTTGTTAATTAATCAAAAAAGACTTTTAGTCACTTTATAAAATGTAAATTTGTCTAACGTTTAGGTAGTTAAATACTACGTAAGTCATCATCATCTCTATAGGCCACTCAGCCCAATCTTCGGATATTCGTCCGCACACACACAGACACACGTCAGTCAGAAGATGCCCACTGCTGGACGAAGGCCTCCCCCTTAATGGCGATGGAATTTCGTCCAAGAAAACTTTATTCATCTACAGGGTAGATGTACTCATCGTTGTGAAAAACTTTCAAAAGGGAACCAATTACTTAAAAATCATCTCTGTTCTGTACAAAAATTACATTAGCACTAAACAAAATGTATGGAACAGCTGATTTCTATGTCGCGGATCAGAGTTGGTCCAAAGTAAAAGTTGTTCATAATGATAAGTTTGATAAGCTCTACTACCATTCTGTGTGTACCGTATAAACTGAAAATATGTAGTACCTAAGTATCAAACTTTTCCAACACAAAGAGAAACGTTAATTTTCTCCAGTGATTAAATTCAAATTCAAATTTTATTTATTAAGATAACTGGGATCCAGGGGATAGTAAAAAAACTAACAATAATATTTTGTTAGTATACAGATAAATTTAATTTAAAATAAAAGATATGCCTCTGGCGCAGAGGCACTCCGTCAGAACGAAGCCAGAATAACATAAAGATTTTATTTGATCTTCACTCCGACGAAATGCCTCAGCACAGGCGCACGCAGGTCTTCAGCAAGAATAGAGGGAAAAAGAGTTAATCCTCCAATCTTTTCCATAGGGAAAACTATACTTAATCTCTACTGTTCTATGTTTGCCCTAATACCACCTGTCAATGTACCACAATGGTACCAAATAGTTGACAATGCTGCCAACATTAGCACACAAACGATGTATTGACCGGAAGTGGCGGCCGGCAGTTCCGGCGCGGCCTCTAACTGGCGATACCGGCTATTTTCTAATCAATTGGTTTCATGTATGGAGCCGGACGGTATTGTAATAGGGTGGGGTTTCTAATGTAGGTAGTTATTCAGTACTTTTGCGAACATTGATAGATAAGTTTTGTTTAATAGTTGTAGGACTTTATTGCAGAGTTCGCCTAAAAGTACCATACCTTTGCCAGTTATTCAACCGCCAAGCAGTACTTTGTCCTAATCAAGCATTAAGTCTTTTGTTTTGAAAAGAACCCATCAAAAATAAACTAGAGATGAACCAGTGTTTTAAACTTAACTGAAAATAAACACTGAAAAAGTATATGAAAAACTGACAGTTTTTCTCAAAACAGTGTTTGAAGAGTCATTTCTTCCATTTGTACCTATTTTGACTAACTGATACTTACCTAAAAGCCAACCAACGTGCCAACGTGCCAATACCAAACAAATCTCATTTCTGTTTACACACGTATTCGTTTTTTTATCTAACTTAGCTTCTCTTTTTACTGGAACTAGCACCAAGTCGTCTACTTTGCATCTATTCATCGATTCAAAACTAAATAAATGAAGACATTACGCTTCTTGCCTCATTTAATGCCTAACTTACCTTAAAAATCCTTAGTTACTTATTTTACCATGAACACTTACAAAAATGAACTGAAAGCACACCTCTATTAGGTTTAAAATTTGTAATTTAGTTGTAAATTTCGTCTTGCCATCAATTTTAGTGGACATTTTCGCAAGTTTGAGTCTTGTGTCGTTAAAATTGGGTCGGTTTTGGATGATTCGTTTGTGTTGTTTTGTGATTACGGTAAAGTTGTTGTAAATTGTGGCGATAATCAATAAAGCGATCGTTTTCAGAGGACACGGTCACGTGGGGGCCGTGCAAAGCGGCGGACGCGGAGGTACGCGGGCCGCGGGCTGGGTGCATGGGAGGCAGCGAGAGGGGCCGCGACACGCAGAAGCTGTACTACAAAACTACGAAAAAACTCTAATTGCGAAGATATGATATAAGATATGGAGAAGTCAAAAAAACCTTAAGCAATAAAATTTTGATTTTTAACAACGTATAAAAATATATCTTTAATTTAAACTTTAAATAGCATTAATTCAATATTTTCCAAAAGTTCATTATTTTTAAGTAAGTAAGTATATAATTTTTAATTTGGATTCGTTCTCGATGCACTTTAACTTGCATTATTTTTGACTTTCCATTATGTTCATTTCGCAATGTTTATCCCATGAATGAAACCTAATTATAGTAGGTACTATCAAAAACTCACGATGATTCAGTAAAAAAATTGCTTGCAAAAGTGATTATACGAGTAAATCCAAAAAATAATAATTGCGAAATCGCAAAAGTTATATTCGCAAAAATGATGTTTCATTCCAAAGAAACAAACATCTATCATCATTGTCGATTCAAGCAATGGATGGTTTGTTTGCTTAGTAAAAGATAAAATAATACTAGTACTAGTAAAACACATTTAATTTCGTCCCATTTAAATTTCTTATAATTTTGGCATAATAAACTATCTCACAACTGCTTTAGGTTCTGTAAAAGGCACGCAATTCCCCGCTACCGCTCGTCACAAGATCGCAGCCTTTGCCGCGCTGTCAGAAAACTTTCGTCTTATTGGATAATTCGTGTTTTCCATTTTTTCCTCCGTCCGCGTCAGGTGCTTGAACCTGTCATTCACGAACTTGACACTGGAGAGCCGGCGGACTCCGCGCACCAATCCTCACTGGTGCAATGAACTAGATCGGGCACTGAAAGGTTTTATTTTTTTTAAATGAGAATATGACGCACAATCAACATAGAACTAAGTAAGAAAGCATTAAGAATCTTGGAGGAATCTAAAACTAGACTAATCTGTGACTTGTGTTCTTTCCTTGGATATAGAATACACTAAACGTATTGACTCTACATTTTTAATTTTCACTAAAAATGGGAGAATTTGGTCTCCGAAATACAGTCTACCACTAATTCGGAAACTAGTGGGTTGATAAGTATTATTGTCCATAACACTTTGTGTCAATAGATAAATTGATTGATTGAATTCACCCAGCCGAGGCGTAGAATAACTGTCTGGATTCTTCGTTTCATGTTAGATAAAAGCAAGATCTTTTTAACAGACTTCGAAGAAGATAGAGGGTCTATGCTCGACTCGACTATTTGGAAGTTCTATTTTTGGTTGTTATATGTCGATTTGCTACCATAATTGTTTAGAGTAGGTTGATTAATAAAAAGTTTTTGTACGTACTTGTTTAGTTACAAAAACTTGGTACTTGGTTAGGTACACCTAACGCAAGACGCCGCCGTTCTGCTAGGCACTTGGTGACAGATTTCCAACTCTTGTGGGGTAGCTAGCCAGCCAACCCTACCTGCACTATGGTTTCCTCAGATGTTTTCCTACACCAAAAGCTCAAGCTTATTGTTGGGAACTGAACCAACAACACGATGTGCTATCGCGCTATACTGGACTATAATCGCCACAAAATAAGTGGCACTCTTACGTGCGTGCACTGTGGTCGCACATTTACTGCCAAAATACATTATGCTACATTAGCCATATTCAAACACACCAGCAAAGCTCCTTAACTGATTATGTCACAGAAGTGGTCGACGTAGCCGAAACCGACATGGATGACATTAATAATGTTAATCGCTTATATCTTACTTTTATACGTGATGTTCCACTAAGACAAGCGAACGTAGCTTTATACCTAGGTATACGTTTATGAAGTGGAAGACACCTCAAAGTCCTACTTGAGAACTATAAGCTAATCTGTGTGTCAGCCTGCACCCAGATTCCGCCTACAAACTAACCCTCCGTCAAATAGTGAATATTAACTAGGATCGATCGCGCGTCTGCCCTACATCCTGGCGGGCGGTGACCTCTCCAGCTTAGCTGAGTCTATGAGCAGTCATGCTGGACTTGTTTCATGATCATTAAAGGGTTCGACGTAGTCGTATCGTAGGTCGGCGATAGGTTAGGGTCGGTCGAAGTCTTGGTAGTACAGAAGTCGTGATAGTCTAGTAGAAGGCCGCTTGACACGACATCGTGAGGTCGTGGGCTTTCATAGTAAAGTTGCTAAATTGCACTAGACTTTGTAAATCACTATTCTCCATATCTCCACTATCTCCCATTATGTTACCATACTAAGCTCCACATAACATTCACTTAAGCACAAATAAACATGTCCAAGTTGGCCCGGTTTATCTTTTACCCCAGAATTAGGGTAACACACATTAAGATGGCAGCCCAGATACTTCGATATGAATTAAGATATTCTAATTTTAACTGCCGCGCTCGCCGGGTAGACGTGTGTTTTGTTGCCAGTAACAAGAGAAAAATCCTCCGAAACTGGGATGTGTAATTGTTTTGGGTTAATTAACTTACGTATTTACGTGTGTATTCTTATTTTGTTCTATGTAATTCCTGTCATATTTTTAAATAATGTACTATGTTTCCTTTTTTAACAAGCTCTGGTCTTATAAAATTATGTTTTCGCTTTGACTGTACAGGGATACACGTATTGGTATTACTAAGCCGAAGGAGTTTATTTTATTAATCACAAACTTTTTCTGTGTTCAATGATATCTCTAACAAAATGTTGATGCTCTGGAAATGAGATAATTTTCTTATATTTTCCAACCGTTAAACGTTTAAGGGTAACCCTCTTCAAGAAAATGTATTAAACTGAGATAAAATCAGCATGGCAACATTAAACATTACATATGGGTGCAATTACGGCGGAATTTGTATAATAACGCCAGATATACGTGTAAATAAATTAATAAAGCGACCCCCGAGGAAGGAGGGAGATTTAACGCGCTGATATGTTAACCCTTTCTGTTTAGGAGATTATCTTCGGGATTCTTTGGAAAGATAAATAGAGATACTCAGCTTTTGATTTATTTGTTGTGAATACCAGAGCAGTAATCATTTAAAGGTTGGCTCGATTCAGGTACCTATTACACAGAATTGGTATTTATATAGTTGACAGGCTATTTGTTTCAATTTTGTTATTGACCACAGCTCACTGCACTTGCTACTCTACGTTTTACGAGACAGGGGCATGTTATTCCTTTTAATGTATTTTAAAATGATGTTATAAAAATACTGACTAAGTACTTACTTATATGTGTAAGTATTTTATAACGACTTGAAAAGCATCTAAATAAGAAGAGACAATATAAGTACTTTATATTAGATATGTTTATTGTTTAGATATTATTTTGAGAAAACTCCTTGATATTACAGTACTTATGAGCATAATCTAATAAAAAAACATTATATGCTAGATGACTGTTTTTTTTTATTGTCCTATTAAAATGTGGCCCATAAATATAGCTGATTAATGAAAAGAAAATGTAAATCTGATCAAAAATAAGCAACTTATAAGCATTTTAATATCATGCTAGACATGCGAAACAGCAAATCGTGACGTCACTTCTCTGTACACCATATAAATTCTATACTGACAAGTAAGGCGTGACGTAATTTTTTGTTTTGTGGGAAAGGGACAGAGTTGTCTGTAACAAAAACTTTAAACTCTCATATATCAGATCATTATTAACCGATTTAAATTATTTATTCAATAAACATATCATATTTACTTAAATTCTTCATCAAACCTATTAGTTTCAACGATATAAACATCAGTCATCAACCCTATTAGAGGGACCTGGGTAGGTCCCAAAGCTGCATTCAAAGCCACCGGAGGATGGGCAGCAGCGTCCTCTCAGTTAACCATGGTGAGCATGTCAATCCCCTCTTCTCCCTATTAAGCGAGATGCCTTCATCCAGCAGCGGACATCTAGCATCTATGTGGTCTGTCTAGCATTTACGTAAATATATTTTATTGGCAATAAAGTTATTTTTATCTTTATCTTTTATCTTCTGGCTGATGATGATGATAATGATGATGAGAAAGAAGAATCAATAAATTTAAAAGACAAAAAAAAATGTTTGAATTTTATTTAAAAATTAGAAATCAGTACATCTAATATTTTATGATTAACTGGCTAGGTGTTTGACCTCAGCTCACCCATCTCACGTTCAACACTTGTATGTAAGCCCACACTAACCCCATGGATTCACCCGCGATTCCTGGGATAAAAACTAGCCTATGTGTTATTCCAAATATCACCTAAATTCGTTCAGCGATTATTGCGTGATTCAATAATTAAGATCCAAATATCGATACATCTAAATAAACCAAGTTTGACATTTTAATAGGAGAATAATGTAAAAAACGCCACCACCATTAACGACGTCATATTAAGGCTTGTATTTACCAAATTTGTCCCTCGCAAAATCAAATTTATTTATTTATATTTAAAGCCCAAAAATACAAAATGTTACAGAAGAACATCCGTCTTAGTAACTTTTGTGGATGAAAACACGATTGATTATACTTTCCTCGATAGAAAAAAATACCGAAACAGTGTCTATTTTTAAACCATTTTCAGTTTTATGTCCTAATTACAGCACATAGTCACATTAAAAAAATATGTATTATAAGTTAATAGTATTTTGGAGAGCATGCTATGGTTCAAAAGTTATTAATTTCTATACTTTTCAAGTAATCTGAGAAAATCTTCAAAAATCGAAGTTTGACACGCACGAATCTGCGTAACCGCCATATTTTTCTCCGCTAATTGTGACCCTACCTGATACAGCTTTAGACTCATTATTGATCTCATTAAAAAATGTGCTTGAAACGTGGAATACCCGGCCTTAAAAGAATAACCTCACAATAAACACAATATAAAAGTTCTAGGCATGAGTCGAAGGCCCCCGGAGGCCTGCAGGCCCTCGGAGTCGAGCCTCTTATTATTCAGGTCACGGTGGAAGCTAGCGGGGGCGATACGCTGTCAGTATAGGAACAAGTTCAGCTGGGATATAGAGGCTGATTGATCCAAGCCTTGTAAGGCATGAACAATTAGTACTTAGGTCAAAGTCCGGCCAAGTGCGATACGGACCCGCGCATCATAGGTTTCTACTGTATAATTATTATCATGCTTATTTTATAAATAAATAAATAAAATAAAAGCCTGCTCTAACATAGGTTATAATTAGGTTACACAAATTACTAAGAAAAAAAAAATCTTTTGTTTATTGGGTTGATTTCGGTTTTGGTTTGGTTTTTCCTTTTTGGAGGCCCCAGTCGTATGTGACTGATGGTATCATTATTTATATTATACTTTAGTTAGTGTTTTTATGATCAAATCAACAATACAATCAACAACTAACCCACATTTTTTTCATACTTATACTTTTTTTTTTTTTTTTACCTGTTGTTATTTAGTAAAAGTAATAAATTATGAATATGAATAAGTATGTTTAGATAATCCATTATAGCGTCACATTTATTCAGTAAACACTTTAACTGAGTTCAAAGATATAGGTTATTGTTATTGTAGAGGTTGGATGAATAAACATGATAAACAGACTTTGCAATACGGTTTCGTAGGACACCTTTCGCGCACCGAATCCAAAAAAACTCGGCTAAAGCAGATGATAATATAACTATAGTGAACAACCGTGATAGTTTAAAACAGTGTTTTAAAGCAGTGTTTCTTTTAAACTATTTTAGTATACAGTCTTTGGTTTTTTGAAAAGTTAACGACGCCATGTTGCTCTGAATTTTCCTATGGAATCCATTGATTTGATTTCCATCGGAATGGTTGATTAATTTGTTTGTCTTTGTGTACGATCTCTTCACTCGTAAATGCGACGTGCATTAACATTTGTATCGGTGTAGGTACGTAATAAAACCTTCGCTCTGAGATTGCGCATGTGGATTTAATTACTAATTATGGCTTACAAAATACTTACAATTTATTTATTTGATTAGAGTATTGTTATTTGAGACGTTCAGAGTTGCATGGTTTACTGGTACTAAAGAAGTGTAAGTACTTATAATTATTATCTACAGTGGAAATACAGTGAACGCTTTCCATTAGAAGGCCGTTTGCTGGTTTAATTTCTATAGCAAAACTATTGAATTTTATTTTTTTCATTATGGATTTATAACATTCGTATAGAGGGCGTTCAAAACGAAATAATAATAATAGCTTTATTTGAGCATAACAAACATAGACATTTGAAGTTAGTAGGTAGGTTTTTCAGTTTATACTAATGTTAGTGGGTAGATAAAATAACTTCGTTATACATAACGGACCCTGACGCTCTTGGGGAGTCCTGTGTCGTGAGGCTCAGTGCCATCCATTTAGATTTAATTAAAGTAATAAGCAGATTTAGTTTTTCTCTTTTTTTTTAAATAAGTACTGTATCACATCCAAATCACATCTGTTTATTTTGCCAAAATAATTAAAAAATTAAAAATATTAATTTAACAAAAAAGCTATAGTTCCTACATTATTTCCGACAGTACTGCCAAGAGGAAAAAAAACCTTTGTTCCAAGATTTTTTGCTAACTAATAGGTAATCTATGTGAGAATTCACAAGAAAAGTCACCAAGCAAATAAAAGAAGCGTAACTTTTAACAACACATTTCGACACCGTCTCGGGCAATTTTTACTAATTCTTCCAAATTGGCGCCACTTTACAGAATCGCATTAACTCCCCTTCTTAGCATTTTTCTCGCTTCGCTTGTTACTTGCATTCTTTTTCTATTGTGCGGCGCAAATGAGTACCTACGTGAAGATCTCTGATGGTAACAGACCGCATACAACAGGTACGGACATTTTAGTTAGTTCTTCTTGAAATTTATGTTGTTGTCTTGAAAATTAATCCACGTGTACTTACGTAAAATTACTATAGGGTTAAGACATTTCCTATAATACCGTGACATGTGGTAAAATTCCCTTGCTTATTTGTACGAACTTTAGGCTGAAATATCCTGTGCACTTTCGTTAGGAAACATTTATTAAACGCCAATATGTGAAACCTATTTAAATTTTTTTCTGAGAATAGTAGTTTACCTGGAATGTGAGTTAAAAATTTGATTTATTTTGACAAATTTATTTCTAAGAAAATAATTTATTAATTTCGAAAATATCTCTATCAATCTGAGCTTTAGAAAAATCTTATCGGAACTTACGAGATGGTAATATGGAAGAATATATTGAGATTGTAGTGAGTCCTTTTTTTTAACTTCTCTCCGTCGTTTTACGTTTGCGCCAGCTCGTGAAGGGGCTAGGTAATAAGGTGGTAAGTGAATTTTTCCGAAACGCTCGGAACTTAATAATGTGCGGCAATTTTTCAATTGGTCGTAGAGCGCTGTACCCACCGCTCACCTTCCTTACCCTCGGGCTGGAACATTTTGAGCAATAAAGAACTTGTTTTTTTTTAGATAAACTTACGATCTGTCACTTACGCTAGTTACGCTAGGAATATTTCTATTGATTGTATATGTTGTTATTAGCATAATCAACATTTTCAGCTTTAGGCTAGACTTAGGTCTACCCATAAAGAGTGATTGGGCTATATTCACCACGCTGCTGGCCCAGTTGCAGATTAGTAGAGTCGCATAATAATGCGATGTCGAAATTAGTTACCGATAACTGTCAAAATTAAGATGCTTTAAAATAAACATATTTCAAATAATGTCAGGAATATCGAATAAAATTGCAAAAACCTTTTTTTAAATCAGCCGACTTCTGTTTCGAGAGTATATTTTCAAACACAAAATCGGTTAAATCACAATTGACGGAAAAATCGGTGAACAAACATAAAAATAATATTAAAGTCGAACATAGAGCCTCCTTTTTTATAAGTCGGTTAAGAAACGATTTGTATTTTTTGTACAGATTCTTAACTTCTCATACAGCTGTTTTTTTTATATCTATTTAATTTTTTGTATTGCATTAGACATAACTTGGATAGGCATTACAATATCGGCTGTTGTATGCGGATGACGTGTTGACAGCCGGCAAAATGTCGCCTACCCACAATTGCACGCCTCACAGAGTTTTAAACAAGGGCTAAGAAGCTGTAGAGGTGCTTCTACAATGTATTTTGCAGATAGAATAGTAAATACTACCTTTATCGTGACGTGACTTTTGACGTGGCGACACCCGCTCAGTGGTGGTGTAGTTTATTCCCGTTTAAATAAATCAAAACATCTAAAATGTTCTGTACTACCATAATTATAATATGTTCTGTGGTACTACTTCGACCTAACGGTAGATATTTAATGATGGAAATGCCATGACTAAAAAAATAATCTTTTGTACTGTTTGCTCATTTCTATTTAGTTAGTTTGCTTATATATAGTATTTTATTAATAAAATACTATAACGTATACGTGAAATGGAACCTCTAATTCTATACTTAAACTTAAATGACATTTGTTAACTTAATTAGCGTTATAAAGTAAGATACATAATGTTAATTTTTAAAACACATCATTGCTTTTTGATCTCATACTATATCTACTACATAGACATTGACTACTTCAAAAAAGAAGATGGTTCTATGTTCGACAGCGAGCTCTTTTTTGTTTGTTCACCGATTTCTGTGGACTGATTTGGTTTTTTTTTTGTTTGAAAGGGTAAATATACTCTCGAGATTGTCCGATAATTATCAGAAAACGGTAAAAAAAAAAATTTTTTTTTTTAAGTTTGTGTTATTATTTTTATCAGTAAACAGCTGCTCTGTGCGTTAATAGGTCTACGTCCACCCCCGATACAACAGTACCGGAGCCAATCTTGTGGGTGACGCGAGAAAAGTAAAAAATAACTTATTTTTACATTTAAACACGACTTTTACATTACGACTGGCGACTTTTGACTTTAAATGAGTGGAAATGGTCGACTAATTCAATTATGAAAGAAATATTTTTTATTTTGGTTGCTTCGATACTTGTATCTACTAGGTTTTTAACACGTCGGATATTATTTATATATACATACGTACTTACGAAAAAAAAAACTTTATTAAAATACTGAATTATAATAATAGTAGGTATTTCTATACTCTAATTTAGTTTTTGTGACATAATTATATAGACTAGAATTGTATTTTAGACTTAACATACAGTAGGTACTCTTGTGTAAGAATATCCTGTGTTTGTTGGTTTATAAATTTTCTTAACCGACTTCAAAAAAGGAGGTTCTAAGTTCCACTCAATGTTTTTGAAATGTATTTTCTCCGATTTCCCTGTCAATTGTTTACCGATAAAAAAAAAAGGTTTGCAGTTTTGTAAATTAAAAATCCTAGTTTAATATTGAAATTTATCAAACACCTATAGGAGGTAGGTTTTTTCTAAGTTTGTTTAAAAATAAGTTTTTGCTGTCTTCTGGCGACTGACTTTATCTCCTGTGAGGTTTCCCTGATATTGAGTGATGATGCCGCGGAAGATGCAAAACACTCTCAATAGAGTCTGCTGAAACAGCGTTATATACTTACTTAGGTACCTGTGAGCAAAAACTAAAAGAAAATCTTTTTATGACGACGAATCTATCTATCTATATATATATAATAGGCTCTGTCCTGACTGATTGACTGACTGACTGACTGACTAACTGACTGACTGACTGACAGACAACGCACAGCCAAAACAACTAGACGTACAGACTTGTAATTTGGAGGGTGTATTCGTCTCGATGCGTAGGGGTGTACTAAGAAAGGATTTTTCGAAATTCAACCCGTAAGGGGGGGGAAAAGGGGGGAAACGTTTGTATGAAAGACCTTTCCTCATTTGCTCGGGATGATTTAAGTGATGAATTTTGGTCGCGGGCCGAATTTCTTCCGTACGCGGACGAAGTCGCGGGCGACCTCTAGTATTTTATAAGCTTAATTAAAGAAGTGTGGACGTGATATTCATCAGGTAGATTGAAGCAAAACAAAGCAAAATTAATCGTTAATTCTGGATTAGTTAAATCGGCCCTAACGTATATTAAACGGGCGCCACACATTATTTAATTTCATACGTGATTATAATAAAACAACCGATTAAAGAGTATACTTGTACTTGTACATGTAGGTAGGTACGTTAATCAATTCCGGTATGGATTTCAACTCTAGTTACAAGTAAGTAGGTGGGAAAAAATAGTACGACCAGTACGTCGGTACATTGATAAATAAAAAACAACTATTTACCCTATAAGAAACAGCTATTTACCCTATAAGAAACAGCTATTTTACGGTTTATTTGTATACAAGATATGATTTGGTTAAAAAAACACCAACAATTTGTCGGCCCGTCTCTTCAACCTAAAGTCACCTGGAAGAGATTGCTTCCAGCAATAAGACCACATTTTACTCTAGTTGTTACACTATTTATTTCTTTGTGTGTGTAAATTGTGTATAATAGAGGTTAAAGCTTTATTAAACACACAAAAAATTGCCATAAGTTTAAATTCCATTATACCGGGCGTCTTAAGTTTCCGTGTCGAAAAATTAACACCCGCTAAGGTTCAGCTTATTTAAATATATTATTCTTATTATATTCAAACTCACTTTGTGTATAGTTTACGTCGCATATATTTCCAGTTAAGACTAAAAGGACTATTTTGTTACCAGAGAAATTACTGGGTATGAAGACATTTAACATCTAATATCTCAGGGTGACGAGCGTAGTGCGGTGCGGCGCAGGATTGTGTTCGCAAGTTCACAATTGTGGCACTGCTACTGTTAGTGGCAGGCGTGACACTTACCATCAGGTGAAAGTCTTACTCGTCTCGTCACTTGACTGTATAAAAAAAAAAGGATCTATGATTCCTCGCATTTATTTTCAAGAAACGTAGGTACTCGTAATAGAGGACATACAACAGGACGTGAGCAGCTAGACACGTCAACAATTTTCCCAATTATGATAACCTTATTAATAATTGATTTTTAGGAAAATGCCATTCAAACTACGCAATCATAACATTTCCATTTCAAACCAATAGCAGTTTCCATGTTATTAGTTTATTTTTTTTAGACTATACTTAAAAAATGCGTTTCAAGAGTTTTGTGCCAAGCTGTTTTGGCAAAAAACTCTTCTAACGCATGTTTTTCTCTCCTTACACGCATTTTCCTACATCGTATTTTTTTGCTTAATTTTCAACCGACTTCAAAAAAGGGGGTTCTCAATTCGACTGTATGTTTTTTTTTGTATGATTGTTAAGCAATCATCATCATCAGCCCGGAGACGTCCACTGCTGAACGAAGGCCTCCACACTGTACGACAACCTGCCATTTGCATCCACCGATTGCCCGCGACTTTTACAATGTCGTCGGTCCACCCAGTGGGAGGCCTTCCTACGCTGCGTCTTCCGGTTCGCGGTCGCCACTCAAGAACCTGGGGAAGAACCCATCGGTTGTCAGTTCTTCGAGCGATGTGGCCTGCCCTGCGCCACTTCAACTTGCAAACCTTGCGTGCTATGTGCATGTTACGCAATTACTCCGTCAATTATAAACTGGTTTTGATTATTATTTTATGTTTGGTAGGTAATACTTTAGTGATGGTCCCTTATACATTTAATCGAAATCGGTTCAGTAGTTTGGTTTTTAAATCAAAATTACTAGAAAATATAAAGATGTCATCCAGGTATACGAAGTTGTCGGCGTCGGTTTTTTTTAAAACGTATTATTTATCTCATACAGCCATAACGGATGCCTTATGCTCAGATACATTAAGGCTGGCAATTTATACCATAGCAGGTAGGTAAGGACTCAGCCACAAAAAAAGCCGTGGTAGCCTAATCGGGACTCGCACTCACTCAGTTGGCGGGTTCAAATCCCAAGCCCGTAACAATTACCTCTGATAAGTTTAGTTTATGTAGGTACGGATTTTCATACCACGGGATTTTCGGTGAAGGAAAACATCAAGAGGAAATCTGCATACGTCAGGAAAATTAATTCAATGGCGTATGTGAAATAACCAACCCGCAAATGGGCAAGCCAGGCAAATATGGCCCAACCGCTCTTCGAGGGTAGGCCTAAAGTAGGCCCTTAGGCTAGACTTATCCAGCGGAGGACTGTTTAAAATGGACCTACGGACTTACCAAGTCACGTAATAGTTAAATACAAGTGTTATTCGATTTAATTTCATTCACTACTAATGATTATAATCGAATCGCAGTTAGTGAGACGGTAGCGCAAGGCGACGCCTTGCGTTACCGTGAACGCTACAATGAATGAATTAGAAAGGCAGACAGGCTGGTGGTGGTATGCGGCACTTGCAGACATAACGCCGCGGCATACGCAGCACAACAGATCTTGATACTTGAGCGTTCAAGAAAGGGCCCAAATCGATTCACAAAATGGCGGAGTAATGGAGGAATGGTTTACAATTGAGAATTGAATTACTCATACGTAATTAGACGGTCAAGCCTCGGTATTTTAAGAGGCCATACGGAATAGATTTAAATTCTTAATCTTAGTGTTAGCCTTCTAATTAAAAATGTTAATTCGTTTGTTCTAAATGTAAATTATGTTCATTGTCGATTACTTTAAAGTTTAGACAAAACATTGCATTCGATTTACGCTTGTAATTATAATATCGCCAATTGTTTAATTAATGGCTGGATAGCGCTAGTTTTAGATATAAAAATATTGTATCAAATTAGCATAAAGTAAAAATACTAAAATTAAGTACCGACTAAGAAAGTACTTCAAGCCTTTCCTTCTGAAAGAGATCGCTTTTAACAATAAGACCGCTACTTATTACGTTAATTGTTCATCATCATCATAAGTCAGAACACTCCTCCTTGAAAGGGCGGTTGCTCTTATAATCTCCACGCTTGGCAGGTGGCTTGCGGGGATCGCAGAATGTTCGCCACCGTTAACCGAGAAGACCCTGCTGCCCGTCCTCCAATGATTCTGGATACAGTTTTAGGACATAACCAGGTCCAATATTCGTTGTTAAGCTTGTTTAATTACTTCTGTGTAATTTTTGAAGTAAATAATAAAAGAGTTAACACTAAAGCACCAGAACCATCTGACCGCAGCCATGACGTCACACCAGCAGCTGATCGCAAAGTATGCGTCACGCACGTCCCGACAAGAAGTACCAAGACGCATACAGCTAGCAGCCAGCACGTCCAAACGAGCAAGACGGCCTAAACATCACGTCCACAGCGGTCGCTAGCTCACGTACCGCAATCATCTCAACTACCCCCGTGACCATATCTCTCTCTCCATCTAGCCCGTTTAACTATGTGTCGTGTCATCCCCGTCTCATGTATCAAATCCACCGGGAAATCTGAATAGAGTCGGAATTAGGTGCTTTGACATTTGGTGAGGCGTTGACGGATTTCCTTTGATCGCTCGACTCGGGAAATCTCAAGGTGAGGAATATTTACTTCTGTAACACTGGCTTGTGGAATAGGAAAACATTGTACATCTACTGGAAGTTTCCTAGAAAACGCCATTATTGGATGTACAATATGGTTTACTCCTAATATTGAATCTGCAAAAGATTGGAACTTCAATAAATGCAACTACGAACGATTATGAGGCACGTCATCTCATTACTAATCATAATCACATTCATGCATTCACATCTTTTAATTTCATTATTATACACATTACCCATTATTATACCTATTTGATACATCATGTCCATTCATTCATTCACAGAAATAAAGGCGGGCGCACACGCGTCACTCTCAAGACTTCATTCCGTTACCATCACGCACGAGCGGGCGCGCCGTGATACAATCTATGATCGCTGTCTCTTTCTCACATCACACGAGTGATAGAGACGAAATTCCTGCCCCTAGCAGAGAGGAAAAAATGTAACAGAGATCTTTGACGTGTCAACGCACTGAGTTAGGTTTGGGAAAGGACTAAAAAACAAAAGTTTAAAGAGTCCTTCACAGTTTAAAGAAAGTATTTTTTTAGACTGGACTAGCTTTAGTTAGACATTAAGACGATTAGAAAACAAAATCAAAAGAAAAAGCCTTCAAACCCAAAAGAATGTATTTTTCCCCTTCAAATAAAATAAAATAAAATTAAGTTTCTTTTCGTGTTTTTGTTGTTTTTTACATTCGAAATCAAATCAAAAGATTATTTTTTTTTGGATTTGTTTAGTTTTGGCTATGACACAATACGACTAGAAGAAAATTATTAAAGAATTTCCACCTAAAAAAGTGTCTTTTAAAAACCTTCTAAAACTTGTCCTTCAGGCGCAGCTACTCACAAAGCATCTACTTTTCATTTCGAAAGTACATGACTACCATAACACTAGTCGAGTGGAATCGCCACGTACGCCAATTTTTCTGGTCAAACGCACTTCCAGCGATAGCTCCGTCTCCGAAGCTCCGATCCATCAGCGGGGCTCGCGCGTGGAATTCCAAATTCAAAAACACCAATCATGGCAACCCATTTGAAATAGTCTTAAAAGAACTGCGTTCGAAAATTGAAATTCGAATGAGTAGGTACAAATGTCTTTTGTTTTACGAACCTCATTGGTTTTTATTCGTGCTTAGAGGTTTTCCATTTTAGACTAAATTGCCAGGAGTTTTAGTTCTTTTTAGCTTATTTTGATGTTCAGTTACAAGATATCAAATGTTTACTGTATTATTTCTTTGACCGTATAAAAAACAGTTTCCTGGTAAGCATTTGTGCCCATTGTAGAGCTTTTCTTTTTAAAACGATGATGTCATTATAAAGCGACAATCATGACCATAATTCCAGATAAATGAATCATACGATAATGGCTGGCTCATATTTTTTTTATTAACTTCCCCATACTCCCGCTTTTTTTTACCGTAACAACTATGTTAGGGTAAAATAAGATTTAAAAGAAATACAATTTTTTTTTCGGCTATGAATGTGGATGAAATAAAATTAACAAAGTCGTCGGTAATCGTAAATAAATAAAAACGAACTGACGTGCGATATTTTCACAAAAACACGAAAATGGATTGCCCGATTCGGTTTTTTTTATTCGCCTGTAGTGGAGTATAGTTCAGGAAGACATTTTCGGTGGTATGATGTTCACCGGGTCATCTAGCTTTAGCTAGCTAGCTTAGCTTTAGCTTTTCGTTTACGAAAGATTACTTACTGAAAAATAATTTTAAAAAAACGACTTAAATAAAATTAAATAAAATTAAATTAAATTTTGACTTAAATTTTGCCTACCTGGATGACATCTTTTATCCAGTTATTCTAAAAACCAAACTACTGAACCGATTTCGATAAAAAATATATGGGACTACCCCTGAAGCCCACCAAACAAACCAAACCACCAAACCAAACCAACCAAACAAAAAATAATCATTACAATCAATTCACAATAATTGGCGGAGTATTGCGGATTGTTACGCTAACAAACATAAAAAAATATTGTCGAGTTAGAACCTCTTTTATGAAGTCGTTTAAAAATATATCTTCTTACAGACGAAAGAAAAATTAAATCAATATCAAATAGATAAGAATACGCCATCATCTACAATTCCGCAGTGCGCATAAAAACATAAATCCGCACCCTTCTGCAGGTAACAATAATTTATTTAAATAAATCTCGAGAATTTTCACCGGGTCCCGGAGACATAGTGCCCCGGGGAGCCGTTGAGCTATTCTTTTAACTGTTTTACTGCATATCCGGTGTTCTTCGCTTTTTTAATAAATGAGAGGAATAAATAGACGCGAGTGGCTTGGGTTGTTAATTAAGTTTTACAAAATTATAAGTAGTTATTATGATTATAATGGTAAGGTTCTATTGCATAGCCTGCCTGGGGAAGTACCACGCCTTACCAGACAGCAAACCAGTAATTCTTTAGTTTTAAAAAGAACCCAAAAAAAAACAAATTATATAAACAGTGTTTCATTGTGTGTTTTAAACCAGTGTTTTACACTATTATAAATTAAAAATGAACATTGCAAAATTAAATGAAAAACTGTAACTTTTTCAAGCATTACGGTTTCAGATTATTTATTCACCAATGTTTTGTTATATTAGACAGGCAAAAAGATACGTAGAAGTAAAAGTAGTTGCACTTGTCTAAATTCCTTTTCATCATCATCATCAGCCCGGAGACGTCCACTGCTGAACGAAGGCCTCCCCCTTAGACCGCCACACTGTACGACAACCTGCCATTTGCATCCACCGGTTGCCCGCGAATTTTACAATGTCGTCGGTCCATCTAGTGGGAGGCCTTCCTACGCTGCGTCTTCCGGCTCGCGGTTGCCACTCAAGAACCTTTCTTCCCCATCGGTTATCAGTTCTTCGAGCGACGTGGCTTGCCAATTGCAACTTACAAGCCCTGTGAGCTATGTCGGTGACTTTGGTTCTTTGGCGAACATCCTCGTTCCGGATTTTATCGCGCAAAGTAACTCCGAGCATAGCTCTCTCCGTTGCTATTCAATTTATTTAATCATTTTAATTTCCTTTCATTTAAATCTAAGGCGTGCTATTTACGAATGAATTAGCACAAAATCAGCCGAGCGGTAGAGTCAAATATATTAATTATGTAGATAATAGGTACGTTCGGGAAAACAAGCCGAAATTGCCGAATCGAAAGAAAGCAGATCGTATCGGCTTTGATGTTCAACAAATACTGCCGAACCGCCGAATATCCGCCGATCCGCCTATGAAGAAAAGTGACCAATTTCCAACACAAGTCCTCTAAACACTTTTCTTAGCCTTTTATCATTAGCAGCAGCCACTCGGCTCCAGGAAGAGAGCTCCATAAATAACGCGGCGCGATAAAAACAACATTATCGCGCGTTATTTTAATTTAGCTTCGCATTAATCATCGCCGGAGTGTCGCCAGCGAAACTCGAGTTTTGTACATTTTTAATTCGGTCGGACGCGGAGGGTTAAGAATTTTGCAAAAGTGTTTTTTACTAAATTTTATTTTTTTATTTTACTAAGTATATACTTGTGTACTCACAGTAAAATGTGTAAGCCCAAAGAACTTTATATAAACGTGGAGTAGGCTCGGAATTTGTCTTTTTCTTGCTTTCAGTTTTGTAAACTCGATAGGAACATAGACAAAGGACAGACTGATGAATTATTCCAAAGCTAAGCTACTCCTCGATTATAAATTATTATTAGGCCCAGCGTGCATAATTCGGCAGTTTTTTATGCAACTGCAAAACAGTAGTTTGCAAAAATATGACTAAAGGAATTTCGGATTAACAGACAATGTTTTGAGACAAAATACTAAGCATAAAACAATAAAGGATTTATGCCATACTCGTCCCGAGAAAATTCGTCCTACAAAAAAAAATCA
Source organism: Erannis defoliaria (assembly GCA_905404285.2). NCBI lineage: Eukaryota > Metazoa > Arthropoda > Insecta > Lepidoptera > Geometridae > Erannis > Erannis defoliaria. The sequence goes on from FR990066.1 coordinate 14,754,926, forward strand.
GATCTCAAACAAAGTGCCTTCAAAATTCAATTGTTATGTGACGCCTACTATTTGCCAAGAAGCGTGCTCCTATTATCTTCAAAAAAGATAACAGTTGTTAACCATATCAATATCTCAAGAAAACACTTACATAACTCAAAATTAACAAAAACTTATAATATCATCTGATAGGCAGATACAAGTATTATTTTTGTGATTTTTCACCCCATTCCTAAAATTCATACCAACGGCATATCAAAAACAATTATCACTCCTAGCTACCGTTCTCATACCGAATGGTCCAAAAAGTAATAAAGCGTCAAAATTATGAGTAGATATCAATACTGTAGTTTTTGTGGGACACAGGTTATGACATTAGGACAAGAGGTTTGAGATTTACTCACTTCACTAAATTGTGGTATGGGAGGAGCGAAGGAATGATATGGATACGACTTTCGCTAGCGTATAAAATGTTAAATAATGTTGATTGTATTTTTAAGTATGTATAAGTAATATGTTTTCAACATTTGGTTTCAAGATCCGGAAGTATAGTAAGAAAACGCTTACACTTTTCAGCACGAAACGCAAGAATGCTCATACTTTTTTATAGCTCGAAAAAATTGCGCTTATAGCATGAAACGCTTATACTTTTTTGTTTCACGCTTTCACTGTTTTGAACTATTTTTGAAGCATGTTTTATTGCAACTACTTTATCTGCCTACATAATGTCAATCTATACTCAGATTCCTAATATATAAGTATGTATTTTATTGACTTCGAAATGTAGTTTCGTTCTCCTGTTTTTTCTATGTTTATTGGCAAGGAAGAAAGCTACTTCTTCCAACATTATATGGTAAGAAGAAGAAGTGCTCATCACATTATCAAATTGATTATATTATTTATTTTAGTACTCAACAATTTAACATTTTTTTATTTGTGTTTGACAGACTAGGTGGTTGTTGACAGCTTATCTAATAATCATTATGCTGAAATATTTGTAGAACGATAACTCTACAAAGCGCAACGAATGAATCCGACTCCTCAAAGTCTTATCCACTCTTCTCTCAATACAAACACAACAGCACCCATTTTGTCAGCGAGGCATTGTGCGCAAGCGCCGCAGTTTACGACCACTAAATCTCCGCCGAGTGGTATCTACGATCTGTCTGTCACAATACTACACGTGTACACCTACCTGACATGGGATGCCCACCTTTTATACGATAGGTGTAATTTCTAGAAAACAATTTAAAACTTCATATCTTGCATAAAAATGCGTTAAATTTTCAACTTTCAATAAATGTTTTCCATGATTTGGCCTTGTTTTAATTACTTGTTATACAATTTTGTTTTAATTTACTAAATTCATCACCATATCATTATAATCAGTCTAGCATAGACACAACATCTCTCTCCCACGTCCTCCCATGTCCTATGACCATCAGTGTCATGTTTATAACCTCTTTTATTTTATAAGATTATGCAAAATGACATCAGATTTCGGAGTGAATTATAAAAAAAAACGAGCATCAAGAGTACTTCAATTATGTTTTCTTGTTTTCCCTGCATCTGCTATTATGGTCTTCGTTGAATCCAGATTATTCCGGTTTTTTCTCTTAGTCCATCCTAGACTGAATAATTGCCTAGCATGCTATCCTTTGGTGTCGTACACTCACATGAAAACAACTGTTGTTGGTACTTACGATTTATAACGAACCTGGGTTTATGTCCTAAAACTGCATCTAGAACCACCGGAGGACGGGCAGCAGCTAGTTTACAGCCTCTCGGATAACGTCGTTGCGCTATCTGCGATCCCCAAGCTGCCTGCCAAGCGTGGGGATTATGGCAACCCAAGTTAAGCGCCTTCGTCCATCAGTGGACGTCTGCTGGCTGATAATGATAATGTGAAAATTGATGTGGTTCTGACATATTTTTGTTTTATTTATACGTAAATACTCACGTTTCAAATCAGCAGCCGGAAGACGTCCACTGCTGGACGAAGACCTCTCCCTTAGAAGGAGGTGTTGCCATAATCCCCACGCTTGGCAGGCGGCTTGGGGATCGCAGAATGGTTACCACCGTTAACTAAGAGCACGGTGCTGCCCGTCCTCCGGTGGTATTAAACTCACGTTTAATAATGATACATTTTAAAAATAAAACAAAAATTCAAATGATACTCCGACTATGGTTTTGATCACATTCGGTGACCTTTTTCAAAGAGTGAAAACAGAGCCCAACGCGCGTGCGGCTGCGTCCTGCTTTACACTGAAAAGCCACAACTGAGCGCAAAGCAGGACGCAGCCGCTCGCGCGTGATTATAGTTTCGGATGTGATCGAAACTATAGTCGGAGTATCCGATTTAATTAAATGTGAGTATTCCGTGTGAGTTATATCATCAACAGCCGGAAGACGTCAACTGCTGGACGTAAGCCTCCCCCTTAATAGGGAGGGGTTGCCGTAATCCCTACGCTTGGCAGATGGCTTGGGGATCGCAGAATGCTTACCACCGTTAACTAAGAGGACGCTGCTGCGGTCCTCCGGTGGTTCTGGATGCAGTTTTAGGACATACCCAGGTCCAGTATTCCCGTATAAATAAAACAAAAATGATAATGTGATTTATAATTGGTCATAATTATGCTAAGTATTTTGAAATAAGTACATAGTTTTTGTACCTAACTCTACTTCTTGGACAACTGGTTTTTGAGTCACTGTCACCAGAAGATAGCAATATAATGGTCCATTATACCTACGCAGCGGTAATGATGACTCCTACACCTCTCGACAAGATGTCCACGATTGTGAAGAACAGTGTAATCAGGTCCGCATCAGGCCGTAGTTAAAACCTACACAAATACCTACAACATAAGTTTATTGTGGTTTTTACCCAGCTTTCCTTGTTTAATTATACTGGACATGGTTTTATTGACCATGCCAAGCGAAGGTCTCCGAGTCTAAGGTACAAGTCAGCATTAATATGTATGTATGTTTATAGGTAGGTATGTAATATATTTGTTGGCGATAATTTGCGAACTGTTGATCTTTATGAAATTTTGTAAGCAAGTAGTTCATGCAAGTACAATGATTAGGTTGGAATATGAGCTATATTGATCAAAGGGCTTGGAAGATATGGGGGTCACGAAGTCCCATTTCTCTACGAACTAATAGTTTTAATTTGGATTTAAATTGAAAAGTTTTTTTTTTACATTTCAGGATTACATCCCGTTTAGACCCTTATGTCTACACTAAAAGTTTGTTTTTTTATTTATATCGTTACTAAAAAAAAGTGAGGTCGTAAGGCTGAGTGCATGGCCAGCCAGTGTCAGAGTTAATGACAAAATAATGAATGACAAGATGTGTCAGTTTGCATAACAGTAAGCGACACGCTCGGACATAACCAGTTTAATACTTTCAATATTTTGAAGTAAGCTAATAAAAATGCGCACTACTACTGCTTAGCGATTAATAACTAGCAAAGGTGTGGCCCACTTACTCATGCAGTGCAGTCTCTGCAAATGAGTCCAATCCGTGAACATCCATGTAATTACCCTACACACAAACACAATTCACACGCACACACCCCCAGTTTCCCGCGTAACCCTTCAACCGTCTACTTAGAATTAGTAAACAGATACTTTGCTTTAGATCTACATCTTAGATTTTTCTTTGAAGTACAAAAATTGTGGGGTAAAAATTGAATATTAATAGCTAAATTATACCCTCACTCGTCCTTTCTGGGGTTTTTATAGCTTTATTAAGGCTCCTTTTTCTCGTTAATGCGATATAAACAAATCGTTGCGTAGTTTTATAGGCTTTATGTGTTTATTTTCGAGGAAAAGGGATGGCGTCAAAAAACAGTAGCGTTTTATAGCTTAATCGCGCGTGGTTTGTTTAGTTTTTTTTTTATATTTGTTGGCTGTCGTAAATGTCAAGTTTGATTTTGGATGGTCAGATGTTAACAGGATAAGAAAGGTACCTACTAGCAGATATCAGATAAAGTATTTTATTAGAAAAATCACCTGTACCTACTTATTTATTCACTTTATAGTTTATTTAACGTTCTATTTGTTAGGTCTTATCAGCCAAGATCTATGTCCTGCAATTTTTTTTTATACGTTTATTTTGTTTCCATTTAATCACCATCACGCCTGATGTTGAGCGAAGAATCAACCTACGATTGAGCACGCTTGCCTAGAAAATCCCGGTTCACTCGCGACTTAGACACCCAGATTGCAATCTGGGTGTCTAAGTCGCGAGTCTCAGCGCAATATGTTCTTTTCCCGAAATGTCCTTTTCTCAAAATTACTCTCACTCAAATTGTACAATTCGCCAAGTTACAGTCTTTCCAATAAACATGTACAGTCAAGCTCACGTCAAGCTTTGAACGTCACTTTTAACCTCTACTTAAAATCTGGGTGGCACTGGACTGTTATGGGCACTGAAGAAAGAAGTAAATAGAACCGGAAATATGACGGGCCGCGCTAGCCGGCATTAGGTGCAAATGCGCTTAATGACAATTCTGCCAATATACATGTTTTTAGACTGAGAATACTCACAAAGACAATTTAAATAGACGCGTAGAAAACCAAACCACATTTCATCGTAATTAGATCAATTTTAATCTGTTGCAAAATAGCATTTCGAGCGTTTTACTTCAAATGCGCGACCAATTATTGCCATTTTTTCGTCGTAGTTTCTATACAAAAAAGTGTAAAACTGGCGACAGCGGTTTTGCATACAATTGCTTTAGAACATTGTTTTGACAGCCGTTCTAACCTAAGAAGTAGAGCTTTCACTTTTCTGTGGTTATGGGCAAGCGTGACGCTAACCATCAGGCGAGCGACTTGGAGTAAGTATCTATCTATGCTTTTTGAAGAAAATAACAAAATCACCAATCTCTTCTTTGCCTACCTACCTAATCTGATTATATCTTTTCCTATCAGCTGAATAACAAATCATTTAATACTTAATAAATTACGTTTATTGGCTCTCCACGACATATTGTCAAAACAATAGTAATTAATCACTTAAGGGTCACAACGTGCCACATTTTACGACTATTTTGATTTAAAGCTCATAATAAAAGCCAAAACTATTTGGCCCTTGATGAATATTAAGACATATTTTACTGCAAATCGGTTTTTTGATAAAATCTACAGGCTTTGTATTAGAGAAGTTGTGGTTGTGATAATTTGATGATATATCCAATATACACAAGAAGCTATTTAAAAAAAAACGACTTCAGATAATAGGATAGATGACTGATGTTTTTTATCGTTGATACCAATAGCATTTGATGAAGAATTTAAGTAAATATAATATGTTTATTGAAAAAATAATTTAAATCGGTTATTAATGTTCTGATATCTAGTAAATTTCTCTGTCTGATATATAATCGTTTAAATTTTTTTGTAGCGAAAACTCTGTCCCTTTCCCACAAAACAAAAAATTACTTTACGCCTCTGTGCGCCATACTTGTCAGAATAGAATTTATGTGGCGTACAGAGCTACAGAGATAAGTGACATCTGTCTAGCATGATATTAAAATGCTTATAAGCTGCTTATTTTTGATCCGTGGTTTATTTTGTTTTCATTCATTACCTATATTTATGGGGCACATTTTAATAGGACAATAAAAAAACCAGTCATCTACATGAACACATCCGTAAACATCAATAATAAGACAGGAAAGCAAAATAGACAATTTCGTTTACTTGAATGACATATGCTTGCCAGATATATTATGTATTAAAAACTAAACTACTCAACCATAAGATTTTGATAAAATTTATATGGGATTACATAGTCTGAAAGTACTTATATATCTTTTCAAATAAAAAAAAAAATTCCAAGTAGTTTCAGATTATTATATCATTATCATGGAAATTTCATCAAAATCAATTCAGTTGTTAGGTAAGTATGTAAATCCAAATGACTATATCCAAAAACTCAAAAAAAATGTCTTCGAAGTAAACGAAATTGCGTATTTGCTTTAGCTTGTGTTATTATGTAGGTATTTATTACACTATTATATTAGCTTGGGTGACGTTTTGGGTGAAAAAGCAAGCCGCTATTTCCAATAAAAAAAACGTTCGAATATGCATTAAATAAATTTAGAGATGTCAAAAATATAGGATGTGAAAGATATAGGATGTAATATTGAATGTACCTATGGTCACAGTTTGGACCAAGGAACTAGTTTAAAGATAACACATATTGGTACAGTACGCGACCCTTTTTCCTGCTTAAAGTCTCTTAAACGATGTCCACGAGGAAAACCATTTTTCACTGCGGAACTTAATTTCTGCTAGATCGTTTTTCATTCTATGTCGGAGACGAGAAGGGAAAAGGACGTAACTGAAAATTTACTTTTTGGAATACGAATGTGGGCGTAATACACTGAGAATGACAAAATTTAATTGTGTTTGTTCTTCTTTCGTACGGTAAAAAAGCCATGGTTTAGACATAGACTGGTTTTTTATATGTTAATGTTTGGAAATAATTAAAAAGCCGGACAATGACATAAACGATACTTTATTTCAATTGAATTACTACAAGTAGGTCGCCCTAAATTGAGACCACGTGATGTGCAGTATATAAACAATAAATTTTTGTAAAAACTTAACGTGATTCAATAAAATTTTACTCGGCCGATTTATATTAAAAAATTGTATCGGTATCAACTATTTACTTAAATAATTATACATTCATGAAGATTTGATCAACGGCGTTCGTAAGCTATAGTTAAGGCCGGGTATTCCACGTTTCAAGCACATTTTTTAATGAGATCAATAATTAGTCTAAAGCTGTATCAGGTAGGGTCACATTTAGCGAAGCAAAAATATGGCGGTTACGCAGATTCGTGCGAGTCAAACTTCGATTTTTGAAGATTTTCTAAGATTACTTGAAAAGTATAGAAATTAATAACTTTTGAACCACAGCAAGCTCTCCAAAATACTATTAACTTATAATACATATTTTTTTAATGTGACTATGTGCTGTAATTAGGACATAAAACTGAAAATGGTTTGAAAATAGACACTGTTTCGGTATTTTTTCTATCGAGAAAAGTATAATCAATCGTGTTTTCATCCACAAAAGTTACTAAGACGGATGTTCTTCTGTAACATTTTGTATTTTTGGGCTTTAAATATATAGTAATTTGACTAAATACATTTGATTTTGGGAGGGGCAAATTTGGTAAATACATGCCTTAAAAAATGCCCCATTAGACTCAGAACTTCGCTGCGCTCGGCCAATGAGAGTGAAACCGTAGAGCGCAGCTAGTAATAAATAGGGAAAAATATTTATTTAACGTTATTATTATTTGTAAAGAAAAACATTCACATCTTAATATATAGTCATGCTCATTATTGCTTGATCCTAGTTATGTACCTAAGTATAACTAATTCCGTTTACAAATTTTTATTTCGTATTTTCCGATATGCATTTAGTTATTTTGAGGGTCATTTGTTTAATTATTCTCTTTAACTATTAAAATGTTCTAACTTAAATTTTAGGTATAGTTTATAGTAGGTATTTGGGTTATATCCAAAGCAGTCCAATAATAAAAAATATGTGTCAATTGCTATTACTTAGTTTAAAAGGAATCCTGATAAAGGTTATGTAATTAAAACGTTATCGGCCATACGTATGATTCCTTGAGATTTTGTACTTTTGAAACTGTTCAAAAGAATAGAAATCATATTGATGCCTGTTTTTGAATTCTACTGATTACAAAATGCAATGATAATATGCTTATATAGCCTTAACGGCCGTTCAAAAATTGCCGTAGCGGACGGTATTTCACGTCCACATGGCGGGGTATTGGTAAAGTTTTCAACTAGCAATAATCGCACCTCGGATTAACCTCATCGGTTACGATATTGCCTCTGCGCAAAGTTAATCAGTGATACGCCTCTAGATAATGCCCGATCATTTTGTGTAACAAACGATACCGCGAGCTAACTTGACGCAAACGCCATCTAGTTTAATTTTGTAGAACTAAAATCTGCGCGTCACAGAATAGTAACAGTTGCTACGTAAGCCATGTCGTCATCGCACAAACAGAAATACCTAACCGCAAATAGGTGAAATTGCAGACGCATTATATTTAAATTTGAAAAGAGAAACGATGCAAATTAATTTCATGGTACTCCTATTGGCCGAGAACAGGCCGAATTTCTCCGAACGTCAAAATTCGAATTGTACCGCGATCACGCACACAAAACCGTTACTGCACATTTCAGAAATAGAACACGCCGGCCATACAGAGTAGGTGGACTACAGTTGGCAGTAGCGATTCGCGCCAAGCGTATTAATCAGTCTCTTTATTTTATGATTGCATATAAAATATTCCAGTGGGGCTGTTCGCATACATTCCTCTCTGAAATGACTATTTATATGGTTGAAGATGGTAATTTTACGTTTTATTGCACTCTGGTTTATTTAGAAAATGCTCTAAATGCGGTCATCAGAGATATAAAACCAAACTATATTATACAACGGTTAACGGAGGAACCAATGCGAGGCCTCGACCCATTCTTAGAGTATGATAATTACATTATTTTCTTACCAGATGTCTCCCACAATTGAAAAAATATTCATACTTTACTAAGATGTTTTTACCTTTATTTCAACTCACTGATAGATACTTTATCATTATATTACAAAATACTTTTTTATGATTTTTTTTATCGGGTCTGAATACCTGTCTGACTTTTGTCAAAACTTAAAAGCTGTTGTCAACTAATAGGTACCTATCAATAAAACTAACAACTATACAAAACGAACTAAACTTAGTCGTTATCTTTTTAAGGAAAAGAGCAAAACTAAGTTCAATCTAAATAATATTTTTATTATAAAAGAAAATTGTAGTAAGAACATGCATTTTCAGCTCATTCATTGCCTACACGCTTTAGCTCATTTATAGTTAGACAAAAATTATAGTCTTGTAGAAATAACTAAGAATTATAATAATAAAAAACTATACAACATAAATACAAAAGCTCGAGATTCTTGATCACTCATAGGGGGAGACAGAGTTCAGTGTAAACTGGTCAAGCTATAAGCCTATCATTTGTCACGTCAGATTTCCGCGATATTCCGTCACACGCAGTGATGGACACAGACTTGTGTGTGTAATGCAAACTATGAATATATTGTCCTGCTTGCACTCGAAAAATTTGACGTTGGTGTTATCAATAAATATTTTGAATTTGATAGAAAACATTTACACTGCGGATCACTAACAAACCTAAACATCCTGACGCTAAAGATTAATAGCTTACTTGACTTAATTGATAAAAACATGCTATTGCGACTTTGCGACGAATATTGTTTAATTTTTTCAACCAATAAGAATCCCAGAATTTACAACAAAAAAATGAGCATGATTTAATAAAGTTTCGCATCATATATTATTAAAGTGTTGTTAAAATTACTGTATCTTACATCAAAGAGACGAATCTGTCTTTACTCGTAGGTATACTTTTTCTGTTACACATTCATTACATTTTGTCAAAATAAACATGATTTACTCTTCGAAAACGTATTATCCGTCCTAACAAATAGAGTAGCAACCAATCAAACACCCCCATCCCCCTATAACAAATCATTAATATTAACCCCTATCACCCTACGATACAACATAAATAAACATTAAAAAAAACCGCAAAGAAAATCCTTTGAAATATTCATTCCAAGAGGGATTTTTTAAGTCACTTCGCACCTCAGACACTTAGCGATGGTTCCGTAGAGATTTTCTTTTTTTTCGTGAATAAAATTTCCATTATTCATTTGTAAATTTGTTTGTCTGAAGATTACAAGTATGGTAATATGTCTTAGGGGTAGCGGTTTATACGAGATGGAATGGATTTTCAAAACATTAAGAAAAGGAGGTATTTAGAAAAATAATGTTATCCATTGCTAGTACTTCTCTTCATCTTACAAAACTTTTCTTACGTTCTCATTGTCATATGTTTAGACGTGATAAACATCAAAATGCTTTTGCGAGTTAATAATTTAGTTTTTATATTAATGATAAGTGGACTCCGATTTTTCCACATACCAGTACAAATCTTATCTATGATCTAAGTGTAGAATTTCCACCTATCCCTACCAGTAAGGATACCTTGGTAGGTGCACCACTTGTACCAGGTGGTTTAAAATATTAATATTCCTTCCAAATATAAAACAGCTATAAGTACCCACATTATACTACACCATATTCTAATATTTTTTACACGAATATATAGAAGTCATGGTGTAGAAGTATACATAATATAAAATCACATAAATAAGCCACGGTTATTGCCCAGTGTCTCGGTTTGACGGGAAGCGGTAGTGGATTCGATTCCTGACTCGAATAAATAATTCTATTGATGTCATGGCTGTCGCCGTACATCACTATTAAATTCCATGTTGAGTCGTCATTGAAATATTATTAGTCACAGGTGTTGCCGTGTAAAATATCACATAAATCCTTATGTAGTTGCGTAAATATAATAATGCTATATCAGTGTAATTTGCAGGTCATTTGTATTCTCAGTATTTTGTATTCAGGGTGTTGTACTAGACATTTTTGTGTTTTGTGGTTAAATCACTTTTCTTCGGTGGCTTGGATAAGCCTAAGATGTGTTTATTTATCGCTGTTCAAACTACGCTTTTTTTTATTTAATCTTATTTTGTCTAGATAGTGCTAAGTCGCTATTTTATAAGCATACTAGCGTTTACTTCATGTTTTGGTTTGGCTTACAACACAAGTTACACTACATTTTACATGTTTATGTTGCTTACAACATAAAAATTGATATATAATTTCTTTAAAAAAATATTTAAAACCAAGTAAAGTAATTTATTAAGTAAACCAAGAAATTTATTTCTTTCAAAAAATCTCGCAAATCCTTCCGAGTTACCAAGTAAAGTTAAATCCTTCCGAATTTGTCGCGTCACACCAAAATGTATATTTCACACAGGTTTTGTAGTTTAGCAACGTATCTCTCTGTAACTGCAAAAGAAAGTCGCCTGACTTCAAAATAAAAGATGCGCTATACCACCAACCCCATCTTGAAACGGTAGAAAGTTACAACACTTTAGGGGTCTTCGTTTTAAAGCCCCTGCAGATAATAAAAACGCTTGTCTATCCCATAGACAATAAGAGACGGTCGTAAACATGTGACCAGTTTAACTAGAACTCTTGACTTTTTAAAGAAGACGATTTCTTTAATTAGTTGTTCATTTTATTACATACAAACAAAGACTATCAATAGGCAAATATTCACTTAAAATATTTCCATCCTACATTAAAAACAGCTTACTTATTTCTAATATATTTAATTTATTTATATTTAAAATTATACGATAAAAAGAGCAATTTTTTCTTGTCCTATTCATGCACAAATGTATAATTATTGATTTGTATAAATCTTATTAAAAACCGAAGAATATATAAATTCAAAACGTACCTAGTAAAATTAATAACTAATAAAATTATAATGAACATGTTTGTTTGTAATAATTTAATCTTAAAATTATACCCATTTTCGTACCGAAATTTAAATATTAGTAACAATTGGCATGCATCAAGGTAAAACTTTAATGACGTTTTACGAAATTTTCTTTCACGAAGGAATTCTCAAGTGTCAAGTTAAACTGGCCGACTTAACAGACAATACGCTTCCGCAGCAAATGGTTCAGAACGTAGAATTTTGAGGGAGTTTTAAATCGTCATTACACGGGTTAGAGAGTTTTTATATTCGAGAGCAAGGTGCTTAGTTTAACATATTTCAGTGCGGGGCGGAATACAGTATGTTTCGGAAAAACATCCCATTGTTTAGCAGATATTTTTTGCTTTTTTTAGACATATTCTCATTGTATCACACAGAGTGTTGTGGGGTAATATAATGTAACATCACTAAAATGGTCCGCATCGGTTTTATATTTTAGAGTTGCGTTGCGTTGAGTTGCTAGCGTAATTAAAAAGGTAGCACATGAAATGAACACCGTTAGTTACAGATCGATTCGACATTCAGACTAGCCCCCTGATAAAATATTTTCTAAGTATTTACAGCCATACTAAAGAAACATATATAATACAATATTTTATGTATGAATGTGTAAGTTTAAGTATTTGCTTATTGGATTATTAGAGAATATAGTTTTTTTAAATTGTTTTAATCTGCCAATTTTTTTTCATAGACAGCTTTTCAGCAATTAGTCCGCTGCTTGTGGCACTAGGTCGTAAGATTTTTATTTGCATCTTTATTTTGAATCCTGGACTCAAATCATGAGATTTTGTTTCTTAAATAGTTAGTTACAATCTTAGGTAACTGTACAAAGCCTTTGCTGTCGAGGTGCATTTTTGGTTAATTCTCTTTCACAATACCACACCCCCTGTATAAATAGGCTTGCATTAAGAGCGTCACAGAAGATTCACTGTGCTAATAAAAATAATAAAGCAAGCAATCCTTTTTTCTTTATATCTAAGGGCGCGTACATACCGCCCCGGGAGAGTTCGCGAATTACGCACCTGCCTGCACTCGGCTTTATTTATGGACATAGATCGCGCCAGCTCAATGGGCGCCACGATTGACAATTTAAATTATTTAAAAGGAAAAATTTGAAGAAATGCATTATACTTGACACAGGCAGAATGCAAAAAGTGCGATTCCAAAACTGAAGAAAATAGAATAAGTACAGCTATTTTTTTGGGTTGTTCATCCTATGATTGTCTCTTCCTTCTTATTTTTTCTTAACTCAACCGTTTTCTACTCTCAACTCATCCGACAGCAATTTTATCATATTATAACTCTTAACTTATCCTTTTTGGGTTCTTATCTCATTCAACTTCAATATTTTATTAAATACCACTGTTTGTACTTGAAAAGTCAACATTTAAAGTTAAAATTAAGCCGTTTTGTCATTAAGCCATCGAAATTGCTGTTTTTTTTTTTACGTTTTCAGGAATTGATTTGGAATGAGATCCTAGTAGTTACTATAACTGTTCTGCACAACCCCGTATACCGTCATTATCAGTATTATACCAGTTCAAGCACCACTGTTAGCCCGTAGACCAGGGGTCTCCAAACTACGGCCCGCAGGCCAAGACCGGCCCGCGAGCACCACCAATCCGGCCCGGCTTTTATTTATTTTCATAAATCAAAACTTCAACGAAGGCATCATACAAATTAATAATCAGGTATTTAAAACTGTAATGATAATTATGTTAAACTGACTGCAACATTGGTCGAGTGGCGAAAGCGTCGTTTTGTGTAATTCAGGATTAGTCAGTCCTGGGTCGATCCCCGGGTCCCAACACTTATAGGAGTTTTCCAAGAGTTTTCTTACAAAAAAGAATATCTCAGTAAGTATCTGTTCTGAGTCTGGAACTGTGCTTGGTTAAATGGTAAAAATGTTCAGACATTTCTGTCCACCTCTTCGGGAAAAACAGACAGAGACGATCTGATTACCAAGCCAGATCTTGGCCCTTGTAGCTTAGTGGAGCAGTCAGTTTGGAACTTAGGCTAAAAAGTTGCGTGTTAAAAGTTGCGCGTAGGCTAAAAAAGTTGTGAGCCCCTGCCGTAGACCGTGACATGAGATCGAGCATTTGGTCAATAAATCATTATCCATGCTGTAAACAGTGTTAACAATGACCACTAGCTTTTCGAAAAGGATCGTGATAAAACCTTCACACGTCCGGAGAAGAAATAAAATAGCGTGCTTACGCTACGTGAATCTGCCAACCCGCACTGAACTAGCGTATTGACCACACCTTTCAAGGGTAGGAGCCTAGGAGGTGCCCATCTGTGGGGCACCACAGCAGCAGCGGTTTCGAACAGGAAGGCAATAAGAAACAGGCATTTTATTTAAGTCAGCAATCGTCTTCCGAACAAAACGTTCAAGGCTCGTTAATTGCCAACCCATCCGTAGCTAATGAGGGCAGCACTGTCGCATTACAACTCTTTCCTTGGGGCGTTTTAATCACGGAGTTACCTCAATGGGCTAAACAGTTTATGTAACGGCTCTAAGATAATTGACCGTGAAATGTGTTTAGCAGTTTGTTGTCTTTTGACGCAGCCAATCAGGATTGGCTACCGTCCTCGACTGCAACTGCTGTTTATCATAAACTTTATGGGTCTTGTTTGAAACCAATGTGATCGAAAACTAGTTCTAGCCTAGTAAGTTATTAGTTTATTATAAGTCTTAGTTTATTATAATTATTTATAAGTACCTCTACTTACCGGTTGGTAAGTTTGGTAGGAGGTACTTATTATGTAAGCGCATTCGTGAAAATAATAATTTAGTAAGCCAAGTTACCTAAACCTAGGTAAGGTTAGTAAGTACTACTTTGGATTATTATGATCAAAAATAATCATAATAAAAATGTATTTAGAACATAATGTGTTATTAGTGAGGTAAATCGTAACTATTTTTATTGTTTTAGTTGAGTTAATAATACAACAAAGTGATCACCGTATAAGTTCCAACTTTCCAAGTAATAATGATTCTTAAAATTAATAAGAAAAAAGTGTTGTACTTAACCAGTTCTCTTGGGGATAGTATCTGAAACAAGTTATTTTAATCATTAATACATATGCACTTTAAATCAAAGCAATTTGTTAATATTCTTATAGTTAACAAAATACAAATAAATCACTGAAGCCATGATTACTCGTATTTAAATAACTGACTACTAGTGACATCTGTGACCAGCCAGTGGAACTAAAAAGGTTACAGCGTTGCGCGGTGGGCACACTAGGTGGCGCATGAGTGGGAAAAGTCTGAAAAATGTATGAACATAATATAATTTGATAATATGGAAACATGTAATCATTTTTTCGTTGCTAGTTATGAATTTTTAGTTACGAATGTAGATTAAGAGGAAAAACATTATACGATTGTTTGACTTACATGTATTTATTCGTATAAAATAATAACTATTGTTATTTTTTTTTATAATGTAGTTTGCACGGAAGTCGTTAATATGTTGTGATCATGCTCTGTGTAATGATAATGACCTACCATAACAACGACATGTTTTTTTTTTTTTCGTAAACGTAAAATCACTGTTATTGAGCATTTTGGTTTAGGGTGATCTAGTAGGCAGTAAATTTTTACTTAGGAGAAAGAAAAACACGAAAATCCGGACACAAAAAACTTAGAAACAAAACTAATTTCCCGACATTCCCCAAAACAAAAAACGTCCCCCAGACATCAAACAAACATTAAGAAATAATAAGCTACACCTTAATCTTATTACGTACTTACTTACTTGGAATAACTTACTCATGTTTTTCCAATCAGATTCCGTATTTGAAACCCCAATTTTTCATCGGCAAAATTACATTAGCTATTTGCATAGCCTCTGGCGCCATCTAGTTTTGTGAGCCAGAATTAGATACCACCTTACCAACAAAGCCTACTGGTACAAACTTACGCTTTATTTTTGAAAGAATAAGGTTGATTTGGTCGTCAGTTAAAATGAAAATGTAAGTTGGTAAAATAGGTAGCAGATTAGGGTATGGGTGTCATTTCCCGCCGTTGGCAAAAACAGTATGAATAATAATGTGATTTGCATAATATTGGAAGCTCCTCAGGATGTTTACTTTGATAAAGCTCGGTAGTTACTGGTGCGGTACTGCGCCACTCATTTTGGAAGCTTGGAAAGTTAGGTACCTACATACTTACATGATTATGTGAGTCAAAATGTTATGAAAGTATACAAATACAAAATACAAATACAAAATAGTTTATTGTTTCATAAACATAATATGAACAAAGAATTTGAACAACCCTGCCTGCAGCTTTAGCGTGAGCTGTGTTGCAGCAGACAGTGTCTTCCCAGAATATGAGATAACAATAAAAATGTAACTAATACAGCTTAAGATAGATAAAAATGGTATAGTTAAGTGAGTGTGTGTGGGTGGTGTGGTGTGTTGTTGTGAGTGTAAGTGTGTGTTAGTGTGTGTGTGTGTGGTGATGAGTTTCGTGTGTATGTGTGTGGTGCTTGAGTGTTGTGTGTGTAGGTGTGGGGTGCATGTATGTGTGTATATGTGGTTGTGAGCGAGGAGAGAGAAAGCTAATCCACCTTTGTTAATAGAGTTTCTAGGGTTTCGTAATCAAATTGTTTTAACCACTCGTGTATAAATACTTTACAAATACAAAGATTACGAAAGATGCGCCATCGCGTAATTAAACAACGTTTGAAAATGACCCCCGTGCCGTCATGCTTACGAATTACGTCGGAGTGCGAAAGAAGATAGCACTTTTATGAGAGCAAAAGGGATAGCAAGCGTCTCGCTTAGTGAGCGCAGACAGGCGAGACAGTCCTTAGGGCCGTCTTCACGGGGCCATTTTAGGGCGCGATATGACATATCTGCCTCCTTATATATATATATAATATCATTGAAAGTATATGAAGTCTCAGTTTACCGCATCGCAAACCTACCTCACTCACACTCACTCATCAGCCCGAAGTCATCCACTGCTGGACGAAGGCCTCCCTTAATAGGGAGGGGTTGCCATAATCCCTACGCTTGGCAGGCGGCTTGGGGATCGCAGTGCTACCACCGCTAACCAAGAAGACGCTGCTGCCCGTCCTTCGGTGGTTCTGGATGCAGTTTTAGGATATACCCAGGTCCTACCTAACTACCATATTGTTTTTTACTTTTGGAAATGCATTTTCATACCCTTCCGCCGGGGCGGCAGGAGAGTTGCCAGATTGGCACCCCTACCGACTAAAAACTACCGGACCTATCTATAATTAAGTACCTACCTATATGTTTAGTAAGATCGCGATTAAGATCTAGGTTATAGAATAATAATAGGTATTCCCTTCGTCCGTCTACGTAACCGTAGTTCCGTAACCAGTTACGAATGAGTTTTTTTTTTGTTGAAACTTGTAGGTATCGTACATGAATTATATTGCTGTTCTTATAAGAATACTATTACGATCTACAGAAGAGTACAAGAAGAGGAATAACAAGATAAGTACAAACGAAGACTTATTTTTCTTTATACTAAGCCGCAGTAACTATTACCTATTTATCCAATGAGGTTCTACAGGCAACACTTTTCGCAGAGGGTGCCGCAGCGGCGGCGGCGGTCCAGATGTGGCAATATCAAGTTTTCTTGTTAATCGTTGCTTATAGGTATCTATCTGCTCTTGATGACGGCATTGTCGATAATCTAGTCCATGTAAATATACTGGTTACCTACTGTGCCTTGTTTCAAGAATCTATGCAGGTGTGACGACTTTAACATATTTATAGGTTATGTTGCGGTTAGATAGTTGTTTACATTTTACTTTGGACAGAGCAAGCAAAGCAAAGGATTGCTGAACAAACCAGTATAGTTATGCAGATTCTACCTGGCAATCCGTGTTTATAATAAGAGTAAAACCATTCAATTGTAGGAAAAAACTACATAATGAATGCGATTGACAGTTGACTTTGGCTGCATCGACGATGCGCCACCTAGCGGGAAAAAAACATCAATCTTGGATCCCCATTAGGAAGCACTTTTTAAGCCATTTAAACTTTTTATTTCATTTTAGACATTATACCTACCTACTTGAAGAACCAAGAACTAAACAGTTTCATCCACAAACCACAGAACTTCAGCACTTTCATCACAATCGTCGACCTTTCAATAAAACTGACCCCTAGAACAACCGATACCCCGCCCCTGCGGGGTGGGGCGGGGGATGTGTAAATAAATAATTGTAATTCTTAATAAAACTACCCCCGAAAACTGGCGGCCGTAACCCACACGCGGTGGAACTGGAACTATCTATTGATACGATGGATGGACCGGTTTTGATATTTGGAGGCTGCTTTTTATTTGAACAGCATACCTATAAAGTCCTTGCCAGAATAGTTTTCCAAAACGCATATTCACATTGTACTTACGGCCTTACTAAAAACTTCTCAACCGTTAGTCAGCTTAAGATGCTCTGCCATCTTCTCTCTGACGCGAAGTGTAACATGCAAGAACAAGACAGAGAAGTTTAAGCAGTGACTAAGAGAATCGAGATTATTTTAGGTAAGGCTGTTAGTGTTCAAATTACAAGTGATTTCTCAACGTATTTCTGTTGTTTATACGGGAATTATTCACGATTGATTATGTCGGCTGCTCCGAACATACACTTTCACACTCAAAGCATATTCATAATTATACAAAGTTTCGTTGCCTAAACTTTAAATGCCTACGCGGCGTACTGCTAGGATTTTAAACTATATACCTCAAGTTAAAAGCCTCTAACAAAGCTAAACAATTAATTGTTAAAACAAACTAGCTGATATCATACAGTTGACGTATACCCAACCAATAAGCTTTGCTTAAGCAAAAATTAAATTTGATAAAAAAGTTTAATCAAATCATTATGGTTAGTTTTAACAATGAAATGCTTCACACAACCTTATACGGCAAAGCAAAAATGCCACAAGCGTTCCTTTTTCCGTCTAGTATCACCTCAAAAGAATCAAGACTCGCGGTCGCGCTACCATCGCAAGATAGAGCCATCACTCTGCAATACTCCAGATGTACCGTAATGATGGTCACTTTACATAATTCGTCGATCGACTGACCCCGGACCCGGACTACGGGGGTCGGACATCACAAATATTGTGTTTGTATCGTTTACCCTGCGAGTTGTGGGCTGAAACTGACAGGTTTCTCTATAAAATAAAGGATTGTAGATAGTTATTTGGTACAAGCTGAACGTACTTAATGGTTTTCATCACAATGAGAGCTTAACTCATTCAATTATTTTTTTGGTATCACACTTTGTGCATCCTGCCGGTGTCGAATATATGAATATTATCAAGTGGTGGGTGATAAGATATTGAGTCAAATTTAGGTCTATAATCACATCAATCCATAAAGTAAGTCATGGTCTCACGGTAGAGCCCAAGGCAAAATAGCACGTTCAATAAATATTTAAAAAAAGAGCTAATGTCATGCCCTACT